>CM029672.1:9717247-10317247 GCA_017311315.1 Dendrocalamus latiflorus
GATGCAGGTTGAAGTGAAAGAAAACAACAACAAAAAAATGATCCGAAATTCGGAGGGGAACTGCAGGGGCAAGGATGAGAGGCAAAAAGATGCTGGATCGATTATGGTGATCTAGCTAGACTGCTTTGCATCGATCACGTGTACAGCAAGGAATGCGGCGACGGTCGCTAGCTTCTTCACTTGTTCGTTCGTTTCGTTCTTCCCTTCCGGCGGGCCGTTGCTGCTGATGGGAAGGCTGATAGATATAGTCCGTCATCTTTTTAGCTTTTTGTGGTTTTGATTTCGGCCTCTTTTCAAAAACCGTTTTTTAAATAGCATGTCAAGCTTAAAATTATATGCATTGTCTATATCGATAACTCTGTATCTATCATCGTCTTAAAAAATACAGATAAAATTTATCTATCGCAGCTAAAATTATCAATCGTGGCACAAAAAATAGTCCATATTTTAATGCAACTCCGGCCATTTCCCCATTCGCCGTAGGTACCTGCATCTGCATGCAGTCTACATGGAGCAAAGGATCCACCATCCTTGGATATATTGCCCTTTCTCGCATCAGCCTTCTCTTCTTCGATCCGATCCTCATCGGCTCAGCTAGTGAGCTAGCTAGCTCCATGTTTATCTGTCTGCCGCTAGATCCGCCCGCCATCGTCGTCTTTCTCTTTAGGCGTGGCGTCGCCAGATCCGGCAGTCGCCGTTAATTTTCTCTTCAGACGCGGCGCCATCAGATTTGAATCTCCACGTTCAAGCTCGCCGCAATTTCCACACTGCCCGTCACCACCGCCTACCATGGGAGGTAGGTGTTGTTTTCTGTTGCAACATTTTTTATTTTTCTTGAATACAACATTTTGATTTTACTTGTGTAATATTTTGATTTCATGCATACAACATTGATATTTTCATCAATATTTTTGTTGCATACATTACCGAACAATGTTGCATAGATGAAAAATATATATTATGGCCGACCGTACGGCGCTAGCGCCTGGATCGGACGTCCGGGTGCTAGCAACTCCCTAATTATATACACGTACGCTCTAGTTGCGCAAGGTTGCAACCGTAGGATATATACCTGCAGTTAAAATTTTCGAATCAATTGATTTTTAATCATTTTTTCTCAACCGAATTTTTTTGATATATTTTTTCTTAGCTGGATTTTTATCTATTTTTCTCTCAACAAATTTTTTCATTGAATGTTATTTTTCGCAACCGATTTTTTGAACCAAATTTTTTTCTCAACTAAAAAAATTAGAATCTTTTTTTATTCTTTTTGGGTGTCAAAATAGTTGCTCTCCAAAAATAGGAAACCAAATGGTTGTGTTACATATTACACTAGAATTGGCCCCGTTCAATTCAGTTTTTTCTAATGGCTTTTGGTTTTGGGATGAAATGACACTGTAATGGCTGTTAGTTTTTTCTGAATCATTTAATTAAAGAAAAAATAAAAAAAAATCATTATACCTCTATAGACAATGTAAAGGAAAAAAGGGAATAGAAAATAGAAAAAAAAGCCATGTTATACGTTCCAAACAACTTTTGATTTCTCAAAACTGAAAATCAAAGGACAAAGGCTGTTTGAAACAGGACCAATAGCTAGTTTGGTTCTCATCTCTAAACTACCAATTTTCAAGTTTTCAGTATGTAGCACTGACGTACGTGCTTCGACCGTACATACCTAACCACCGGCTGTATGTTGATTGCACGACCAATGGAACAGCGATAGAGCGAAGGAAACTATCAATCAAGTTGCTGTACAGAAAATGGAGACGGGAGAGGCTCCGGATGGCCCAGATTTCTTGACCACATATTTATGATCTTGATGGATCCCATTGGCCAAAAAATGTTCGGCCACATGCGCGAGCTAGTATATCGATCGATACATCATCTCTACACGCACGTCTACTGGACTGCGATGTAACGCTGTCGAACAGGCAGCGCCATAAACTAGTTGTTAATGAGGCCATTTTCCTTTCATTCTTACTTTCCTTCCTGCCGAGTATCACATAATGGAGACGACATCTGGTGGTGATCATTTAGGCTTATTTTTGGTGGTTTATGACTGAAAAACACTGTAGCTAGCTGAAAAAACACTTTAGCTGACAGAAGCTTATTTAGCATAATTAAATTTAAAAAATTAAAAATATAAAAAAATATGTTAGCCCATTACATATAATACAAACAAATACAGGAAAAAAGAACCGGCAAAAAAACTCAATAAAAAGTCAAAAGTTCAGAAAAAGACGAAATTTATTAATAGTGAAAAATAAATCGGAAGCTAAAAGTTGAAGCCGAAATGATCGCAGACTGGACTACTGTACGATAGGGTAGATTAGTCGCTAGCTAGCTAGCTCGTTGGTGTATATCTCTTTCTTGATTAATGCTACTAGTATATATTAGCACCTGTAAATGAAGACTCCTCTATTCACAGACGCAGGTCGCTGTGAGATCCGTGTGACTAAGGTTTACCTGCTCATTTCGGTTTGAGTTTCTGGCTTCTAGCTTATCTTTTACTATTTATAAATTTTATCTTTTTCTGATTTTTGACTTTTTTTTGAGATTTTTTGCCTGTTCTTTTTTTCCATGTTCATTTGTGTTGTCTGTGATGAGCTAACACATTTTTCTATTTTTAAATTTAATTACGCCAAACAAGCCATCTTCAGTTACATTATAATTTCAGCCATAAGCCACAGTTTTTTAGCCCAATCGAGCACAGCCTAAATATTTTGATCGTTAATATATGTTAGAACTAGTACCATAATATATCAATTATTATTATTTTTAGTATACTGTGATATAAAAATCATAATTAAAGTTTTACATTAGAGACGGTGACGTAAACAGAGGAGTATATGAAGCCGGCATCTAGCAAGATCCGACACCTTGATTTCCCTTTACCGGAAGGACGTATAATTGCTCGATCGATCTCTCACGTTGTCACTGGAAGCAAGCTGAAGGAAAATGTTGGTGAATGACATGTCCAGCCCTTTCGTGTTGACCGTTCTTGATGAAACAATTTGGTGAAATATTATGTCCTGTAATATATATATATATATATATATATATATATATATATATATATATATATATATATATATATATATATATATATATATATATATATATATATAGGAAGCCTCTTTTCTACACCCGGGTGTAATTACACCCTATATCGATCGTATCTCGCAATGTAGGGAGTATCTTGCATAACGGAGGGTATGTACGTGTAGTATATGAGTATTTAAGACCATCTAGGTGGTATGAACAATTTTTTAGAGGTGGTATGTATATTTTTTCGACATACTCCTTTTTATGCGCGCATATGAGGGTATTTACAAAATACGCTAAAAACTATGAACATCTTTACAATTTTTTCGTGTGGTTCACATTGAAGTATCTTATAATTAGTATACAAATATATCTAAAGTGATAAAAGAGTATTTCAAGTTTGTTTAGGTGGTATATTAGAAGTGGGTGTAATTACACCTGGGTGTAAAAGGTATTTTCAATTTCACCTTCTTCAGATAGTTACTGCGCGTATGATTGGTCTTAAGGTAATACTACTCCCTCTTTATATATATATATATATATATATATATATATATATATATATATATATATATATATATATATATATATATATATATATATATATATATATATATATATATATATATATATATATATATAAAGAGGGAGTAGTATTACCTTAAGACCAATCATACGTGCAGTAACTATCTGAAGTACGCGCAGTAACTATCTGAAGAAGGTGAAATTGAGCTTCGTCTGACACTACGGCGACTTTTTATTAGTACTTTTTTTCCTTATTTTTGAATAAAATAATTGCCTAAAAGTATCTTTTCTGAGACATAATAATATTTTTTGATAAATATTCCCGTAACTGACTACATTTCACAAGTGCAGCACGGCTAAACATCCACAAAATGGGCCTTAGTACAGAGATGCAGCTAACACTTATTGGTTGTACCCATGCAACTATGTAATAGTTTCTTTGGTGCTCCTAAATATGTCTAGCTGTGGGAGCAAAGCTAGAGCAGGAAAGATTGATAACCTACGTACACACCACCAACTATTCCTTTCTCTTTTGTCATGCCAAATCTTCTCTTACAGGGAACATGAATATCTTGGCACATGCATCCACTTTGAAGTTTGCACAGTTAATTAATTAGCAAGGGGGAGAGAACACAATGTTTAAGCGTGTTTATAATCAATCAGAACGTAGGAATTTCACATGGTTTTATACAAAACAATATAGTTTACATGAGATTCCACTGGAGTTCCCGTGTTCCAGACGTGGTTTTGGTTACCCTACCACAATCAAATTAACAATAGTAAAATTACCTTTCGAACAAAATCGAGTTTCCCTAGCTACAGAAACGATCCATTAATTCACGCATCCTAGCTAATTCTGACTACCTAACAGTATGATTCTTCGACAGTACGAATTATTTGACTTTTTATCGGTTATGCTTTCATGGTGAGCAGCAAAAGCAAAGAGCACATCAGCACCTGGATGCTTGCTCGGTAAAGGATATACAACAACTATCACGATGATAACCACTACGAATTCTCCAGCCCATGATATATGAGTAGATTCTTTTAGACTGTGGGTTATGATTTTTAAATCTGTTTGTTTGTGAGAGACAGTATAAAGAGGAAAACAATTACATGTAATTTTGGCTGGTATAGCTAAACTTAGTACACTATCTACTACAATCGATTTGTACATCCCACCTTTAAAAGACGTACAATTTGAAAGTTAGTTACTGTAGCAAAAGTGAAAAGCCATAAACCACAAGCATTTTCGAACTCAGCCATGATATATATATTAGGCTTATGTCCAAATTGAGGAGAATCCAATCTAGCTCACAAGAACACAAAAAACCTAATTCTCAAAGTACTTCTTACTCATGAGGATCTAATATACGGGGTCTTTTAGATCTATTCTTATATATCATAGCAAGATAATTCAAGCAAGAGATTAGGTTAGAACTCCCATAAACCCAAAATCGGTAATCTAGCGCAAGACCAAGAGAAGCCAAGTAAGAACACAAGCAAGAACATGATTGAGACAAAACTTTGATCTATTTTAGAGGAGGATGAAATTTACATGTTCATGGATGATTCCAAGATGCAGCCAAAACACTACCCCTTTCCTCTTTCAAGATTTTTTCACTCACAATCATGGAAAGAGACAAAGTAGTAGTGAAAAACCTAACCCTAGAATTCTTAAATCTAACCCTCCTCTCTTCCCCTCTAAATATCTAGCAACACCCCTTAATGGGTCCAACCCATTAAGCCTATTGGGGAAACTTGACAACCCCACTAACATGAGTTTTACACACTCACGCATGCTTCTCAAAGTGCTTACAAAAATCAATCCAGTAACATACTAATATTTGATCCACTCCACATAACTGACTCTATCCTAACCCTAAACCACCTCCCTTGCGCATCCCCACACCGCGGTTCTGGTGTAGGCCTCAAGTCCAGTTTTGGGTATTTTCTCAAAACATCCCCAACAAAGCTTTTGGGCACCATCCCTTGACCTGTTTTAATCTTCACCACAAAACATCTCCACATGCTTTGACACACAGTCCGCAGTGCCCAATAACTACCCATCATGTCTTAATGCATTTGGACTCCCCCAAATCATCTATACGTGCATCGACCTCATCACTCAGCGTATCACATGCACCAACTTACCTCTCTATGATCCTTGTCTTCTCTGTACTCCTGCTTAAACCACGTAGCCTCACCCAATCTTACACAATCGCTTCGGACCTTAGCTCCCCGCTAGTACCGGTCCATTGCTGCTGACCGCTACGTCCTTCAAGCCACTTACACATCCAAACACTGAGCAACCTTATCAAGCACGAGCTCTACGCGCTTGACTCATGTTAGTCAAAACCATACATGATGCAATGTAACACAACCCTCATGGCTCCTAAGCCATGAGCCAACCTCAATCTAACTCAGCTCTACTTACCCTGATCCCTAACTGCAGTCACTAGTCTGACCGCACTCTTCACGCTGATTGGACTACTTCAGTCAGACCGCTGACCATTGGTCGATCTAACCGACCACCTGGTGTGACCGCATTTCCTTTGTCGGTCACACCAACGAAGTCCCTCGGTTCAACCGCCAATCATGGTCAATCCAACCGCAGTCGCCCAAACTCCCAAAACATGATCTCTGGAAAATAGCAACCGCCAACTAGAAATTGGTCATACCGCCCTTGCGGTCTAACTGCCCCTAAAATCCGATCACACCGGGCAACTAGTCAAACCGCCATTCCAACCCAGTCTGATTGCTTCCTTTCATTGATCCGACGATCTAATCATCAGCACTAGCAGTAATTCTGAATTTTTTGAAACTCTTGCAAAATTCAAGTTCAACTTAACCAAAGTGTCAATTATTCACCACAAGTATATCTTAGACCTGGCACATGGTCTCTCAATTTCATATAAATTTGGTACAAATTTCACATGATATAGTACGATATAGGGGTGTCCACAGATCGAATAGTCTGATAAAACAGATAATAAAGATATGATTGATACTCTTTGAGTCTCGTTGTATCGAATATGAATTGAATAGTTCGGATATGGATACCAGATAAAATGGATAATCCGAATTTAATTGACACCCCTAATACAATACCCACATAATTCATATGGAATTAGTTCCTCCGCATTCAAAAGATGCCTTAGATGGTATTTGGCAAGAGGAATTTATTACATGGCAAATACTTACATCTTAAGCCTGCATTTTGAATAACTGCTAATTGCGCGGTTTCTGTTGGATCGCGTCGCAATTGACTGCCTGAACTATTATATTATTATATCTATGGTTTAATTCCTTCGGCACTTGATTTAGCCGATCGATCGATGCCCATCTCGATTATGAGGTACGGTGTACACATTCGGAGGAATAAGCGCGCACATGATCAATCAACAAAACGGGAATAAAGCGGTGTTCATTTGAGCTAAATAAGTCTGACTTATAGCTTATTTTTATTGTAGCTTGCTATTTTGCACTGTAACTGATAGTTACTTATTTAGCATAATTAAATTTAAAAAAATTTAAAATAGAAAAAACATGTTAGCCCATCTCGTATAATACAAACAAATACGGGAAAAAAGAAACGGTAAAAAAACCAAAAAGATAAAAAAAATTTATAAATAGTAAAAAATATGTCAGAAACCAGAAATTTAAACCGAAATAAACGGTACGTAACAGCATCACGTACGGAACATCTCCATCAGTCTCAACAAAAAGATATTCCTAGCTTACAGACTGATTGATTGTAGATGTGCAAGAAAAAAAAAGTTACCATCTCCCCATCAGTCAAAACAAAAAGATATTCCTAGCTTACTACTGATTGATTGTAGATGTGCAAGAAGAAAAAGAAATGAAATGAAAAAGTGAAGTTGGGAGATTCCATCCATCCAAATTCCAGACCGAGCGATGGAGATCCAGGGAGGCTAGCAAAAAACCAATCGAGTGGCAACAAGAAGGGCAAGGCACGCACGGCAAAGTTGGAGAAACCTCAGACTCTAATCCTACTCGTGCGCCTTCTTCTTTGGATGGATAGGCTAGCATTAGTACTCCTACTTTTATTTATATCCAAGACTCTAATCCTCTCGTGCGCCTTCTTCTTTGGATGGATAGGTTTGATTGCTTGGTTGCTTTCCATGGTCATTCCATATTTTATATAGTCTCTCTTTCATCTTCTTCAATTTAGAGTAGAAATCATAATATAAATAAAAGTAGGAGTACTAATGCTATTATGATTCATTTAGAACTCTTTATAATACACATTTTAAAATCCTAAAAAACTAGATATAAGTCACTCTAACTCAACAATCTTCACATTAACTATTATCTGTTGAAGTTACTGTGCTCCTACAAGTACTTGCTCCAAGTCAGCTCCACCTTTTTTTCTATTTTTCCTCCCACTTTTGGGAGTGCCCCCACCACAACGGCTCATACACATCACCACAATTAGGGGTGAAAATGGATCTGATAGTTTTCAACCGATCCGGATGAAAACGAATACAGATTGTGTCGGATCGAATTTTCTTCGGATAATTCTCGGATCAGATACGAATACGATTTTTTTTTGTCGGATATAGATACGAATACAGTAGGCCTAATATCCGACGAATACGGATACCAATACAGATTATCCGGATAATACGAAAACGGATATCCGGAATTTCAGCCCAACATTGCCCAGCCCAAGTCAGCCGCTCTCATCTCCCCTGCCACCAGCCCACTAGCCCAACTAAGCCATAAGCCTCCATTACCATTAGTCATTAGGTTCCTTAAGTCATATTAAATTACAAACACCACTAGCAAATATTTATGTTTATTAAAAAATAAATTTAATATTGTCGGTGGATTAAAATTTGTATCGATTAAATTGATGTACTCCCGTTTAAATCATTTTGATGCAAATTTAAATACTTAATTAATTTATTAGTCACATGTGAATGGTAGAAATCCATTAAGAATTATTTAGGACTTTAGAAAAAATTAACTTCCACTTGAAGATTTAAAATCTGTAAAACGGTATAACTATTGTGGATAAAAATACTTATGCTTGTTTAGATTTCATGAATGTTTTGACAAGATAAACTATTTATGTGTTTTCATTTATTTTGGATGTATAGTTTAAGGGGTTTTTCATGTTCCGATAAATATTCGTGACCGTATTCGTTTCAATTCATATTCGCTCTGTATCTGTATTCGATATTATTCGTATTTTTATTTGTATCCGAGGTATCCGTATTCGTATGCGCATCCGAGAAAAAATATGAAAACAAATATGGTAGAGACATTATCCGTCCATATTTGATCCGTTTGCATCCCTAACCACAATGTGCATGTCAGTGTCTGGGCCAGTCTGCTTACACGCTCCATTTGAGAGCTCCTTTGTTGTGTAGTTTGATTAACCATACCTCCTGTTCCTACAGCCATCTATGCCATAGGTTTGTATCGTCTTCGAGCTCCACCTGCTCGTCGGCACTGTGTGGTTGGTCCCATCATATCTTGCTTCTTTCAATAGCTCATATCTTCGCCTTTTCGTCTGCTAGATTTTGTAACCATCTTTGCAGTTCCGCATATAGCTGCAGATGAGATCTGAGCACCTACCATTGACGATACAGATTCCTTTTCCTAACCAGGATTTTATAAGTCCTCCTATTGTTTGCTCTACCTTTAAGATTATTGTTTAATTGGTATCCTTTGTTGCTCCAGATATTTTTCATAATTACTTGCCCTTTGTAAGTAACTCATATGACTCTACCTCGAAGTGATACCTCACAACTTTCAAGTTCAAGCAACCTTATAGATATTAAATTCTTCTTTAAATTATGAACACACCAAACTCCCATCAATGTGTGATGTGCTCCATCATGCATCTTAAATGTAATCGTTCCCACCTCAGTAATTACATACTCTTTGCAATCCGCCAAGTGAATATTTTCATGCGCTGGGCATAGAGATCCTTCGTCAAATATCTCCCTCGCCGAACATATATAAAAATAACAATCTAAATCTAATATCCATTCATGATAAGTTTCCGATTGGCTAACGACTAGTACGTCAAAACCATCCTTTGCTACCGTCACTGAGCATGCACCATTCGTTTGTTTTAAACTCGGACAATCTTTTATCATGTAACCTTTCTTGTCATACAGATAGCATATACGTATGCCCTTGGTCTTGCCCTTCTTCTTCTTATGACTTTTGCTTTTACCTGAAACACCTACTGCATCAATGCTTGATCACCTGAGGATGAAGATTTTGATTGTTTTTCAAGGACTTCACCTCCAATACACATGCAACTGCATTATTGAAGTTGGGAGTGATTTTTCCAATGAGAATATTCGCCAATTGCTCCTATGATGGTGGTAGAGATGATGCTAGTATGACGATCTTGTCATTCTCATCAATTTTCTCGTCCACACTAGTCAGTTGTATGATAAGCTTATTGGAGATATTATGATGGTCAACGAACCGTGGACATTTCTTCATGTGCAACCTTTACAGTTGTCGATTTAGCACCACTAGTTTGTCAGTGACTTTGCCATATATAATTCTTCTAAATCCTCCCATAATTTCTTTAGTGACATTCTCTTGCTCACCGAATACTTTATCTCATCGAAGAGACGTAGATGGATTATATTGATAGCCTTCTATTCCATCACCTTTCATTCTTCATCAGACGTCTTTTCCGGTTTGTCCGCTTCAAAAGCATTGATTAGCTCCTACTGAACAAGGACATTATTCACCACACATTGCCTCATGATGGAATTTTCTACGTCATTAAATTTCTCTACTTGATTCCATATCATCAACATTGACCTTGATTTTGTACCACATGACGCTTTACGAACCTTCTCATAAATCAGACTAATCTAACATTCACTATGATACCACTTGCGCTCTTATATTCCTTTTTATGCACAACAACCCCTGGATAGGATCAAAGTTTGTGAGATACGGCACGAGCATCCATAGTATCAAAAATGAAGATAAAACTTGTAGAGAGAGCCAAAATAACGATGTTAAAGCAACCACGATAAGAAATAAAAGATTTGGCAAAGCCAACCGCAATACTTTAAGCACAATCTCAAAAGAGTATAAGAGATTTCACTCACTTATAACCATCTTGAATCTTTTAGGACCATCGGATCCTTACCCTATACAAGAATCTAGTACTAAAGAATATCCTAGCCTCTAATCCTCTCGTGTGCCCTCTACTCTGGACAAGTAGGCTTTATTGCTTTCCATGGTCACACTATGGTTTATATAGTTCATCCTAACTCTTCTCTGATTTAGAGTAGAAATAATAATCCAAATAAGAGGAGATATCCTAATTCTAGTAGGATTCATTTAGAATTCTTTATAGCAAATCCTAAAAGACTAGATATAAGGCACGCTAACTTAGCATCATGTGTGCCATAGTTAGAGTTGTGTCTTTGCGGTCAGATTGAATAGCAACACGGTAGCGATTTCTACTATATAATGTAGAGTTTTTCACTGCGGTGATTGATTTGGAGTATCAGGTAGGGAAAACTTTCTCATCATTTTCAAAAAATCAGACCCTCCTGAAATTTCTTAAATTCAAAATTTTCTCTTTTTTTTGAAAATTTCATCTGAAAAATTCAAACACACAATTCAAATTGACAAAATTCAGTTAAATTTGTAAATTTTGGTTTTCTCGACGAAAAATTGATAATCTTGGTGAAATTTCCTAGAACTTCCACATGCATGTTGCGTCAAGTAAAACCACAATCTGTTGAATATAAACTGACCATGCCAAATAGAAATTAATTTGTAGAATTAAGTAGAAGACATGCATTAGCTTTTAGGAGAAAAGATAATAAAAAACATTAATAAGTTCCTACTAACCACACACAATAATATCATAAGGAAATTAAAGTCACAGCTGAACAAAGACTCACCTACCCCAATTGCATCCAAATCTACATCAGCCTACTACTGCAGTGCAACCTACTAAATCATTGGACCACTACCTTGTAGCCGCCACTCCCTCCCCCTGCCATGCCAGTGTTGCCTCCCTCTCTACCCTTTCCACCGCTGGATCCACCTTCCATGCAGCCGACGCCGGTGATACGACGAGCTTTCTAAGGCTTCTGGAGACCAAGAATGGAAAGGGTGGGGGAAAACGTAGCCGCTGCCTCCACCGTCCTGAGGGCAGCTAGGGGATGGACAAGAGGATAAGTCGGGGAGTGGGGTCAAGCCTTCGAAGGTATAGCGCTGGAGTCTGACATGGACTGAAGTGATCGGGTCAATAATTTTCAAAGTGGGCCAAATATTTGGGTTGGTAGGGCCTTTTTTCATCGTAGGCTGATGAAAGCAAAAATCAGTGAATTTCGTGAATTTCGCTCTAAAATTGTACCCCCTGTTATCCGGTCCCGATGATATTCGTGACGTATATGGTTTTGGGTGAGAACAATGTGTTGCCACTAGCGCTCCAATAATCATCGTCATCTTCACTTGTCCAGCTGCTATTATATTCGGAGGACACATTGGGAATTTCCTAATTTTATTTTGAGTTATTAAAATTTGAAAATTGAGGAATAAGGAGGCCACCCCCGCTCAGCCTCCTCTATGCCTTCATCGTCCACCCGTAGTGGCGCCTTGGCTACTTTACTGATGCATGCATGGTCCTAATTAACCAGGAGGAGGGCCATATCATATGTTGCTTATGTACTCCCTCCGTTTTCAAATAATTGACAACCTTACTTTACTAATCAAACTCTGACCTTTTTTTTTTGGCAATAAACATGTAAATACTTATATATATGGATGCAAATATTGGCCAGCCATGCATCCTAGGGGCTCCTCGTGTGCACACCCGAATATGGCTAAGCAATAAAATATATGTTCCCACTGTTTTCTTTTCTGTCCAACGAAAAAAAGTGTTTCTGGCCGCACGGAGCGTGCGCCTATGTCACTCGATTTTTTCCGCACAGCCTTAGCCCACCAAGGCCCACCTGTGAATTCATTTCCCCTCTTATTTAAAAATTGTTTGGGAAGCAAATCAGTTTACATTACAAAAACAAATCATGAAAACTTAAGAGCAAACCGGTACATGTATTAGGGCAAATCTGTTTAACTTCAAAAGCAACCAGTATAAATATAAGTTGTTTCATTTTATAAAATGGAACTAGAGCATTGCCCTCTGATTCTAAAAATAAGAGCAAATCAACATAAATAATGAGGAGAGCAAACCACAATAAAAATAGGAGCAAATTTCTACAAAATTTGAGAGCAATTCAAGGGATAAAATTGAAAAGGTAAACAAAGATGTCAGGAAATTTAAGTATTTTGAAAGCAAACTACTACAAATTTGGGAATAAATAGAACAAAATTGGAAAGCAATTCAAGATAATTTCCCAAGCAAAATCAAAACATTTCAAGGAGCAATTCAAGTCATGTATGAGGCGGCATTGCGACAGCTCAGTTTGCCATTCAGCTAGCACGGATTGAGCTCGCCTCGACACCAAATCACTCCCATCTCACTATCACTTCGCTAGGCCCCGTCAGCATCACCTCGATCCACACCAGCTCGCCATCAACACAGTTGTATCATGCTCGTCACTGTCGCTCGGCTCACAATGCGGTGTAGCCGTCACCTCGTAGCTTGCAATGGCGCTCCTACACGAGAGAGAGAGAGAGAGAGAGAGAGAGAGAGGATGCATGCAACGGGCTTGACGGTCTAGCAACTACGTTGGTAGCGAACCAGACCCCGCCAATGCAACGGTGAGGAACCGATGACCAATCGGTGACAAGGATGTGTTCAGTGGAATACCAAGGCTTCGAAGATCTTTTGGTCTGATGCATTTGTGCAGTGGGGGATCAGAGATAGAAGTTACTAAGAGGTGAAGAGATAAGGACGCAATTGCCTCACTATCTGCAGAATAAAGATTTTTTTGTCGCACATGCCTCGCATCAGGTGACTTCAAATTTCAAAAGCATCTACAGTTAAGCGTGTGTGCGTTCTGGAGAGCAAACGGATGCACGCGTGTTTTTTTGGCTTTTCCATTTTAAAAATTATGATTGGTCAAAGCTTGAGTTGTAAAGTCAATGGCGTCAATTATTTGAAAATGAAGGTTAGTAGAATGGAAGGAGTATTAATTTGATCCGAATTTTGATGATGTCGATGGGGCGCAATGGTTCGTGGGAGCCTAGGTCTGGCGGCATCTGTGCTGGCACGGGGCTAGCGGCACAAGCGACACGGATGATTTTTCATACATGGGCTTTCACATACTAGCTCTGCAATGCATGGCTCCTTGTGGCCTTACATTTTCAACAAGCCCGGAAGAAAACTAGGGTACGAATTATTTAGGGCCCAAATGGTTCCTCTTGTCAATCACAGCTCAATTAGTGGGTGCCTAGGATCGATATGTCACAACCAAACAGCGGCTCTTGTCAATGATAACCCTTTTTTCAGAAACCAAATATCCAACACTAGAAAAACAGAAAACATCCAATTTATCACATCAGTACAACCGATAAAGAAAGAAAAACTAAAATAGAACCTGAAGATAGAACTGAAGATCGTTCAAACGTAACTGGCACCAGTAAACTTTCAAGCCATGCATGATCATCTCATCCGGCTTCTATTAACAAGGATCGTACTATCGATACATGCATGTACGAATTAAAATAACGCCTTAAGCAGCAACTATGCTATACGGAAAATAATCCTATAGAATTCGGGTCCAATGCATATGAGTTTGTACCTTACTCCAACTATGGCATGTGAAATGTACGTGGCTACTGCTTCTTAGGCTGCAACTGCAGCCACGCAAACTCCTCGTACCCACCACTTTGTTGAGCACCATCAGCGTCACAGGACACCTTGCATGTGTACACGACGATGGTCGCCCAGTCGAGCGGGTCGGGGTCGCCGTCCTCCACGCCCAAGTAGTCCAGCAGCTGCGGCATCACCTGGAACTCGAACCGCAGGGGGCCACGGCACTGGCTGCACGGCGGGACGCCGCCGTCGGGCAGGGACCCGGACGCCACCGCCCATCCCTGCCGCGCTGTCTAGATGTGGTCCAGGAAGGTCGCTGCTGTCAATACGAGATCGAACAATAAATTTGTAGATAGCTCTAATTAGATTCGTGGATGATCGATAATGCAAAAGAGAGACTCAATGATAATCACATATAAGCTACCGTACGAATATATTGTATATGCAGTGTGTCACAAGTGGCCTCCCCTCCCCATTTACAAGAGGTCCTATTTATAGAGTTATATATGTTAGCGCACGGTATATCATTAGAAAGGAATCTAATGGTATAGGCAAGTTTCATCAGGTTTTATCTAAGTTTCATAAGTTTCACATGGTTTCAAAACGTGCTTCATAAAACTTAGTTAACTTAGGTATGAAACCTCTTGAAATTTTATAAAACATTATAAAATTTAGATATAAAATCTTATAAAACTTAGTCAATATAAACATGAAATCTCTTAAACTTAATGAAACGCTATAAAACTTAGTAGTAAAACCTTATGAAACTTTATAAAATTTAGTCATAAAACCTACTAAAAACTTTATGAAACCTCATAAAACTTGAAGTACAACTTCATGAATTAGCAACGCAGATCTGGTCGTCGTACTCCACTGACTTGTCGCCGGTGCCGGCGTTGGCCACCTTCTCACCCTTGCTCTGCCCATCCGCCTCGCCCCTCCATATAGACCTCGACCCCACACCAGGAGCCTCCTAGAGAATGCCTTTGCTGCTAGCTATAAGACCACAGTGCGTGATGCACTGGCGGTCAGCACAGAATGTGACCACAGTCCTTCGTTGTGACCTATGCACATTGGTCTCCGCCACTTGCAGATCCAATCCAAAAGCCTAACCTAGGGGGGAGAGAGAGCTGTGTCTCATGGGTCTCATGAACACGAATGGGGAAAGTGAGTTGTTGCCCACGTGAGGCATATGCAAGAAGAAACCTGCGTGTGTGGATGAGTTGTTGCCATGTGAGGCGTATACTGTATACAAGAAGGAACCTCCGCGTGTGGATGCGTTCGAAGAGTTGCCATCGGACAGCTCAAGGTCCATCACATAGGGCGTGAGGAACCATGGATTGCTATTTTTGTTTTTATGGCTTCGCACCGTATACCATGCTTTAGTTTTTCTCTATAGAGGAGGGAACAAAGCATCTGAAGTTACATTTTTGCCCTTGGATCTTAGTTCGCATCGAGGAGTACTTTCGTCCATCGTACCAGTGGGTCCTGCCATGTCTGAGATTCGCGATGTCATCGGCCTTTCTTCTACACAGCTATAGACGAGGCCTCGGCATATGGCTAGCTAAGACCTCGTCTGGGGGTGTGACGACCCGCATTATTACCGTGGGGTAATAACGCCAGTCAACGGATTATTATTCGTTTTAGCAGATAAAACACCGCTCTAACGAATAATAAGCCACCAGAGTGTTGCAGCAGAACAATAATTAGAGACAAAACACGATATTACAATATTATCGCCACGCAGGGCTACATTTTATTACAAAGCCTCAAAGGCTTGAATATCTCATTCTCAACACAACCTTCGCACGGGAGGCCCACCTTGCACCTATTGCAATCCGAGTCCACGGTCTTCGATCCAAGCAATTTCCACTTGACTTGCTATTCTCTGAACTGACATGCTCCTAAGCAAGGGGAGATTTATAGCAAGGGTGAGTACAGAAGTACTCAGCAAGCGTTATTAACAAAAATGCACAACATGCTTATCCTTTCCACATTTAGGAATCTCAATTCCTATTCTCAATTTCTTACTCATTTTTATACTCTTTTCCTTTCTCAATTTCCTTCCCATGACATAGAAAATAAAGTTTGTTGGTTTTGAAAGAAGTCCGATTTATTAATTTAGAAAACTACTGAACATACGCATGAACAGCAAAAACCCCCATAAGTTTCCGTAATTCTCCTTTCCCGGAGACAGGCATGAATTCATGATTTGGATAGCATTGCGCAAGCTTGTATCACTTTACCCATCATCACTCTGATCGTGTTGGCTCTTGGGATGATCCGCAATTCCTTTGAAGCGGCGCCCGGACCAGAGTACAGTACAATTTTCTCTAGTTCAGTAATTATATCTCCACCCGGTTATACACAATCAGCAGCCTGGAGCGGTGTAACACCCTCACACAGACCCACTAAAAATGACATAACCGTTGGCTGGTAGGGTATTCAACCTTTCCCCAGCCCCCTGACTCGCGTATATAACGCCCTGCGTAACCCGCCTGTGGGTTCTTACGCTCCGGTCTTCTACCGGTTCCTTTGGGTCTATCCCATAAATACTCACTCCTGTGGAGAATATAACACCTCACTAGAGTACCGACTGCCCGTGAGAACGGAATGTTGGTTGATACGAGTTGGTACGGTCTGTCCATACGGATGAAGTTTGTAACCCCTTATATTCTATTCTTATGCAGAGGTCCCTCCCTTGCCCACTCACTGCCTCCCCTGGCAACCTCTGCCCACCTTTTTACTACTAATAGGGCCAACTGCTCCATCAGTTGCCATCCATTTCTTATCTCTTGCCACTTTTCGATTTAAATCTTCTTTTATTTATTTCATGCAGGGTGATACTAAGTTAATATCAAAATACTTGTTTCAAGCAATATACGCTAAAAATTTGATCAAAGGAATGCTTGCCTGGATTTCAACCATAAATTCGGATTCAAGTAGGATCAGGTGAAATCACCCATGTAGCTTGAATTGTCGCCTGCAATTAAATACGTTGGCTACGACTTAATTTACGAGAACATAATAAAATACGAGGTATCGATGTGTTTGTGCTCCTAAGGTAAGATGTCACTCTCTTTTACTCCGATCACGGCAATTGAGGTAAATTTCGGTACACTACTCGTCGTTCGACATTATCGTACTAACGTTAGGATATATGGTTAATTTAGTAGGTATGCTCGGTATTTTATTAATGTTCCTAGCAATTCTTCACTACACGGTTTAATTTGCATGCATGCCTAATTATAATAGCGAATATTATTCTATTCAATCTCGCGTATGTACTTAAGTACATTTAATTTCTTAAAGGTTCGTATATATTTATTCACCTCTCTAATTCGTTTTAGATCTTAAAATTACTCAATGCATTTTCTCGTACTAGTATGCACAATGAGTTGAATTATAGATCTCAAATAAAATGGTCTCATGCATCCATTACTTAATTTCTTAATTAAACTATATTCTGGTGTCCTTATAGGATTCATACATTTTAATGTAGTCCTGAGCATATTTTTACAGCTTAACTACTATTTAAATCACCGCTTGTAATTTTTAGTTGCTATTAAATTTCTTAACTTGACGATTACTAATTTGACTTAGCTCGCTATTCTAGTCGTCGCAACTAGTTTTAATCTTCTAATGGCTATGAGTTTATTCTAACAATTTACTTCATACCTCGCCACCTAATTTATGAGTACTAGACATAAATATTTACTCGCTAGGTTTTTGTAATTTAATACATTAGCCATGGTTGCAATCCCCAATATTCCAATTTAATCGATATAAGTTACATTTTACTCTATTGATGGCAATTCACTTATTTCCCTTATGGAAATTACTACGTAGTGTTCTTCTATTACTTAGATGAGCCTGATCACACTTATTTGGTTATTTAAACCTACAACAATTAGTTCATGCTATAGCTCTTTGATTTACTCCATCCGGCTATTAGTTTAATCGACTAGCATCTTTTTAATTATCGGACCATCATTACTTTGTCCTTATATTCTAGAGTAATCAGAGGTGATTTCTGATAATTATCAGAGATGAATTCCTTTATAATTTGAATATTACTAACCAAATTGTTTAAATAAATAAATATGCCGCTAAGTCATTTAAATCACCATTCATGGTTTCTAACATTTACGCGAGCCTGCTTTAACCTATTTACATTTTTGGCTCATTTATAATGATCTTAAATAGTTATTACTAAAGTTTCACAAGTTTATACTCTCAACATGGTTAGGTAATGATTTCATTAACATGTCAAATGATTTAAACGGCGTTATACCACTTCATGCGATAAACTTCATATTGTTAATCTATTGACAACCCTCTGCCTGAAAATTATGCTACGGATTAATCTAGGGCTTTGCCATATAATTCAGTGAAATTAATTAAGCTAATGTTTCTCAATATGTTCGCAGGTCCTTCTAGGTTTTCATGTAATTCCTAAAAGAATTGTTATCAAATTTATACGGTTAATCGCCAAATATAATATTCTTAAATATCCGCTGGTAATTCCGTAGCTTTTTAACGAGTCTAATAACGCGAAGTGGTTATATTGCCTGCTGATAACTATTCCTAACTCTAGCACATTTTTACTTTTTCACTTTTCCTATTTCTTCTTTATTTTCTCTCTCTCTCTCTCTCTTCTTTTTTTTCCACCGACGCCCCCTGCGCTTCCCTTCCTCTCAGTCTCCTCTTTTCTTCTCCCCTCCGCCTCCATTCACTGGGCGCCTCGGCTCCTCCGTCGCGCCACCGCGCCCCCACCTCGCCCGGCCGCGCCTCGATGGTCCGCCTTGCCCGGCTGCGCCGCCCGGTCTGGTTCCCCCAGCGCACCGTCCCTCGGTTGGCCTCCCGCCGCGCCGTCGCGCTCGCCCTCTCGTTGCCGCGCCGCCGCGCCTGCCAGCTTGCTTCCCCGGCTCTGGTCTCGGTTTTCCCCTCACCACCGACTCTCCCTCTCTCTATCTTACTCTCCTTCTCCTCATCTACCGCCGCCGCATGGTAGGATGCGGCCGGATCCATGGCCTAGGGCCCGGATCTGGCATTTCTTTCTGTGGATCCTACTTGGTTTGGGCTAATTTCGCCTCTATTTCGTTTTGATGTTTAATGGTTTGCTTGAGATGTGCTAGGCTGGGAGGTGGGTTACCCCGGCTAGCCACGGCCGGCCAGCCGCCGCCCGCACGCCGGGGGAGTACCCGGTGGTGGCTACAGGTGTGGCTCGGCCGGTGGTAACACGCAGCCGCCGCCTTCTTCGGTAAGCCCCCCTGTTACTCATCCTCTATTCCTCTTCTATCTCCAGTGGCATTCTTTATGTTGGTTCATGGTTTCTAGAGATATTATTCAGTTGCTACTGGTGTCTCTAGTTATGCAATGGTTGTTATTAAGAACTGAATGCTATGGCTGTGAACAACTGGTAGTTTACCTTCGCCGGTTGTGGATTGATTGGCTGTGGAAAAAGCTTAGGGTTTTCTTGTGGTTGCTTGTGGATGTCGCTCTCTTGGCTTGTGGCTGCCGTTTGGTGGTGGCCTCCTAGGGTCGATGACTTCGGGCTTGCGGTCTGCCTCCTGCCATCGCCGTCATCTTGCTCGCCGTCTGCTTGCCGTGCCTTCGGCTTCTGGCCGTCGGTTTCCACTCGGTGGCTGGCTTCTTCGGCGGTCTGGGTATTGGCTGGTGGTTTGGGAAATGCTTACCTTGCTTCCCTGCCTCTCTGTGCCCTTTTCTCGGTTGGGTTGTTTGCTGTGTTGGCCGTGGGATATTTTGGCCGTGCTGCTATATTCTTGGCCGTGAGGTTTTGCTGGTTGGAGGTGCTATCTGGGCATGCTTGCTCTGGCCGAGTGTTGTCTCGGTTGCTATTTTGCTGTGTGGTGAGGGCTTTGACAGATGCCCCACGGTTATGGTTTGGGCTTGAAAATAGATTCTGGTATTTTGGCTTTGCCTTAACTGATCCCTATACTCAAAACAGGTTTGTATACTAAGAAAAATACCGTGTGATGAGCCTATGGTTGTGAGAGGTGCCGACTGGCCCCCGGACGGTCAGGTATCTCCGTGAACGGATTACCCCGCCCGAAGTTAATCCTTAGGGCTCTGACGGCAACGCTTACTTTACTCTAATTCGATTAATTCTTTTGTTCGGTCTTTTTCGGAATTGCAATTACTGGTTCGCTCTCCAAATGAAATAGCGGTGTGGTGGCAGTTCGACGACCCACTCTAATGTATGAAATGGCCGGAATGTAATCTAGCTTTCTCTTAACATTGATATATACAACATAATGTAGTTTCTGTTCTTTATTTCCCGAATGTAACATTTATGTATGAGATGGACTTTGGTGTAAATTAAATCCCGCACATAATTACTTAGTCTTTGAAGTGGTTATTTGGTTGGGAGATGAAATTGTATATATTGGTTGTAATTAATATTGTCCTGGTTATGTAATGCAAATTGTAACATTTTTATTTGACCTAATATAAGTTCTGATTGTCGTGCAATCATATGTTATTTGGCTCTAATCTTTACAATTTAGTCTGCGTCCTCGTCGATGGAATTACGATAATAACGTATTCGTTTATCGTTCGTTGGTTTCAATTTATACGGCTACGCAGAAAAGTTTAAATTCCCTCGTATTTTTAGATTATCATTTATGTAATTAATCCTACTTAACGTCCTAATTCGCTAATTAGGGTTAATTAACGACGTGGGTTGTTACAGGGGGTGGATCCCTTAATGTGTGATGCTATGCCGATGTTGGCCCCGGACCTTGTCCGAGGTTGGTCCACAGGCACACCTTGCCGAGGTTGGTCCACACTCGTACAAGGTTGGTCCACACTCGTACAAGGTTGGTCCACAAACCTCATTCGGGATGAACTCTAGACCTTGTCGGCGGTTGGTCTGTGGATCTTGTCTAGGGTAGACTTCGGACCTCGTCCGACGTTGGTCCTCAGACCTCATTTGAGGTTGATCCGTAGACCTCGTCTAAGGTTGAACCCCGGATCTCATCTTGGATAGATCCCTTGATGTGTGACGTTACATCGAAGTTATTGTGAGCTCGAGATAGCTCGGAACCCTTCCACAACAATCGCCCAGCACATGTTGTCCTCGTTAGCCTCGAAGTTGTCCATCCACAGCGACATGTTGTCATCTGCCTTGTCGTTGTCATTCTGTTCTTGCACCATTGAGGAATCAGATAGTTGTTCACGTCGTCGTCGTCGCAGTTGAACTTATTTTCTTCAACTGTCTCCATGACCTATTCAGGCCACGCACCGCCCGCGAAGGCGGCCACTTGATTTCCTGCAGACGGCAGCAGCAGGAGCAGGAGCAGAGCCAGTAATGTCGTCAGAAGAGGAGATGATGCTGAGGCAGTCATCGCCATGCCCAGAGCGCCGGTGCAGCTCCTGGTGCTTCTCGGAGCTGTACCTCGCCGTCCCGCTGCCGGTGCAAAATCACTTGGCTCTCCACGTGCCGCACCAGTCGCACAGCTGGGCAACAGCAACGCCGATGCACATTATGGTGGTGATCGGTTCGGCTGAAAAGCTCATGGCTTATGGTTGAAAACATTGTAGCTGGCTGAAAAAGCCACTGTAGCTGACAGAGACTTATTTAGCATAATTAAATTTAAAAACATTTAAAAATATAAAAAATATGTTAGCCCATTACGTATAATACAAACAAATACAGGAAAAAAAGAACTGGCAAAAAAACTCAACAAAAAGCCAAAAGTTCAGAAAAAAGACGAAACTTATGAATAGTAAAAAATAAGCCAGAAGCCGAGTTGATCAGGGCCTGGCTCCTTGCCCAAGTATAACGCCTTGGTCCGGGAAAGTTGGCACCGGAACACCTTCACGCTCCGGCGACCATGCCTCCCAGACGTCCGCTGCTCGCGCTGGTCGTGGAGCAGGCAGGAGTAGGACATGGACGAGCACATGAACACGAACAGAGTGCGGTGGTACGCGGTCTCCTCCTGCCCCGGGAGCAGTGCGTAGCCCTGGAGCATGAAGCGCAGGGGCTCGCCGCAGGACATGCAGCGACACGACTCACCCGATGGGAGGTTCACCGGGTCCAGCCACGCCGGTGCGCCTCCGGCCTTGTTGGGGAAGCGGTGACGGAGCAGCTCCCCCGGCTACTCCAAGAACGCGAGATTCACTTAAGCCTCAGCCTCCTCCTTGGCCTCATCGTCGGTAGCAGACTTGTCGGTGATGCGAAGGTTCTGGAGATCATCGGTGTTAGTTAAGACTTCATCGCCGTCGCTGCGGCTGGTAGTCAACTCTGGTTGTGACGTGGGAATTGGGTGAGGTCAATGCCATAAGAGGAGCCCAATGACCAATGGGGCCCACTAGCCCAATTGGTATGGCCCAATAAGGGGAGCTTGCGGAGTCGGGTGAGGAAGGCAACTGAACCCGGCTTGTCACAGCGGCTACATTATACCTGTCCAAATGGGCCGGACCCAACCGTGCTGACCCGCGGCTCGGTACTATAGGCCCGGCCCGAGCATGGCATGGCACGATTTCTTAACGGACCGGGCCGTGCGTAGGCCAACGACGCGGCATGGCTCGCGCCAACGGTCGTAAATGGGCCATGTCGGCACGGCACGGTATGGCCCACCCTGGCTAAATATAGCCGTTTTTGATCGTTGGGGGGTAAAAAATTCAGAAAAAATAGCAAACAATTAAAAAAATCTAAAATTTTTTCTATAAATAGGGGGCATCCGGCCTCTATTTTACACACCTCAAACCTCACTCTCATCTCTCTGTTTAGCTGTGAAAAATCCGGAAGTGTTTGCGCAAATTTGGTAAAATTAGTGAGAAATTCGGGCAAAATTCAGAAAATTCAAAAATCTTCAAATATTTTTGTGAGAGCTGCAAAGGAGGTAATAGTGCTATCTTATTTTAATTTTTTGCTATTATTTATTGATTCAATAGTAAGTTAATTGTTCTTTACTATTTCAATTTGCAGTTGATTCAATGGAGAACTACGATTTTCAACTCTTTAAATTCGCCTCTCGGCGGAGGATATGCAATCCTTTCAAGAAACATATCCATCTGTGGAAGGTCCACATGTACAACAAACTAGATAGTCAGAAGAAACGATGGCCTCGATGGCGCAGGGTCCAATCGATCCATCTTCTGCTGACTCAACAAGTGCATCCACAACCCAAAGTATAGGTGCAAAAAGAACAAGAGTTAGTACATTAGGAGTTTAGAATGATTTCGATAAGAAGTTCAAGACCGACGATGATGGGAATTCAGTGAGGTATGTTGTTTGTAAAATTTTTGGTAATGAATTGTCTGTAAAATCTTCAGGTGGGACGGGTCATCTGCAACGGCATGCTGCAAGCTGCAAAAGAAGGCAAGGAATACAAATGCGCCAGACACAGCTGCAATATAACCCTGACGGCTCGGTACGTACGTGAGAGTGCAACCCAGAGGTAGCCCGAGAATCTCTTTGTAGATTAATTGCTTTTCAAGATTTACCTTTAAATTTTGGTGAGTCTAATACTTTTCAAAAAATATATTAGGACTGCTCATAACCCTCAATTTAGTGTTGTATCTAGGCAAATAACAACTAGAGATTTAATTAAATATTATAACAATTGTTGTGAAAAATTAAAAAAAATGTTTCATACCTGTACATTCTCTATTGCTTTGACATCAACTATATGGAGTGGTAGGGCTAGAGAGGATTATATTAGTGTTGTTGCTCATTATGTTAATGATGACTGGGTAATGGAAAAAAGAACTATAGGATTTAAATTAATTAATGTTTTGCATAGTGCTGAAAATATTGCAGAAAGTATTATTAAAGTTGTAGAAGATTTTGGCCTCACAGATAGGATTTTTTCTATAACTTTAGATAATGCAGCTGCAAACACTAAGACTATGGAAATTCTTACTCATTTATTTAATGCTTATGCACAATCTTTCTTACTGCATCAACGTTATGCTTGCCATATTATTAATCTTTTTGTTAAATCTGGTTTAAAAAAATTAAATACTTGTATTGATTCTTTTATGGATGCAATTTCATATATTAATTGTTCTAACCAACGAATAGCCGCATATAAGTGTTTTTGTGTAGCAATGAACGTCCATCCTAGAAAATTTGATTTAGACATACCTGTTAGATGGAACTATACTTACCTCTGCTTAAACATATATTGCCATATAAGAGCAGCTTATCTGTTTTCCTTCACATCTAAGGTCATCAATCTCGTAGCTCCTCCACTAGAACCCAAGTTAGAGATCCTAAACTTATTAAGGACGATTGGGTTGTTGGTGAAAAAATATTTTCCTTTTTAGAACTTTTTCATAAAGCGACACTTTGTCTTTCTAGAGTATACTACCCTATATCTCCTCTAATTGTTCATAATATTCTTGAAATTGCCACTCACCTAAAGGCTTTTGAAAATGATCATATACTATGGGATACTATAGTTGCCATAAAAACTAAGTTTTTAGAAATATTGGAGGAAAATTTCTATTTTATATGCATTCGCCTTTATTTTAGATCCTAGGGCCAAACTCCAAGGATTTATAAATGTATCAACTTTTAAGTGATGCTACCGGTTTAGACTATTGTACATACTATAGAGTAGTTAAGGATAAATTATATGAGGTATATGAGAAATATGAAAATAAGTTTGGATCTGTGCGTTTGGAAAGACCCCTGGTAGCCCCTAGCACCTCTAGGGGGACTATACAATGGGGCAAGATTTTTTGGTTCTTCGTCTAGATATTCTCGTGCAGGTGTAGGTACACATCAGTCAAGAGGAGTAAGGTGACAAAGTACTGGTGACCTATCAAGCTATCTCAACAGTGATAGTGTTAGCTTCGAGCAGGAGTTGAACATCCTCTTATGGTGGCAAACCTAGAAAGTACCATATTCGGTGCTATCCATATTAGCGCGGGATGTGTTGACTGTTACTGTCTCTACAGTCTCCTCGGAATCAGCCTTCAGTCTATCTGAAAGAATAATCGAGGAGCGGCGAACAAGTCTCTCGAACGAGATGGTCAAGTCCTTCTGACCGTCAAAGACTGGGAACAAGCTGAATCAAGACTCCAACATACTGTAGATAATAGAGATTTAGAAGAATTTTTTGAGAATTTATATTTAGATAGCAATGAATAGGATTTCCAATATTTTTCTTCACATGTAGCCACTAATTAGCTTTATAGGTTGTACTCTTTTTTCTTTACCAATATTTTCTCAAGTTGAGTTTTTACTTGGTAAAATTTCTAATGATGCAGCCATCCCATGTAATTTAATAAGTTAATAAAGCTCATTATGTCATTGAAAATAATTATTTTCATGATTAACAATGTTTACAATTTTCTATAATTTTTTTGAATTTTTTTCTTAAATTTCTACAATTTTTCTTAATTTTTTTTACATTTTTTTAATTTTTCCTCTTTTTCCGGTTTAACGGGCCGACCGGGCCGGCCCGGCCCGTTAAGTCGTAACCGTGCCTGGACTTGAACCATGGCCCATGGGTTGACACAGTATGACTTATTTATTATGCGGGTCTTAACGGTCGTGTCTGAACGGCCCGTGCCGTCGCCGGGCCATTGGCCACCTCTGCAGCGCACGGACCCAATCGGCCAATCCGACCGCGAGCAAGCACCGCCGCCTGTTCACGTCGAGCGCGCTTCCTGACTCCATTGATTTCCACATATGAGAGGGAGAGGCGCACACGGTTGCGCCCTGATGCGCTCGGTCTAGCCTTCTTCCCGAGTCAAAACTGGATCGAACGCTGGGGAGGAGGGCGGCGGGGCGACGCCGCCACCACCACGGCGGCGCCGGAGGCGAAAAAGGAGATGTCCGAGCGGGATGCTTCCGCCGCCGCCGCTTTAGGTACGCACGTACACCTTGCTGTCGGTCGCAACAATGGGGGGCTTGCGCGTGTCTATAGCCGTGGCTAGGACCTAGGGTTAGGGTTTATCCATGCGGGAGTCTAATGCTTTAATTCGTGCCTCTGATGCCATGATTCGATGAGCCTTTGCTTCTGGAGCACCTTGCGAACTGCTATTGCATGTGCGAATTTCGTTATTGTGTCGAATTGCGTCGAGAAAGCATGCTTATCGAAACTGGCTTTACGACTTCTGCAGCGGAGGGGACGCCGGAGAGGAAGATGCCTAAGCTGAAGAAACGGAAGAAGAATATGCAGGAGCAATTCCCTTCTGCTGTATCGGATGCTGGTGCTGTTGCGTTGGATAAAGATGTGGTAGATAAATCTGGAAATGGCTGCACAAATGGGGAAGCTGCACCAGGACTTGCTGATGTTAGTATGAGTCCCAGAAATGGACATGATCCAAACTGCCCCGAGTTAAATAGCACTGAAGATTTGGTAGAGGGAAAGAGGGGGAATAACTCTCAGAACTGCGGCTCGTTGCAGGAGAGCAGCGTAGAAGGAAAGAAACGAAGGAGAAGAGGAAGGCGGAGAAGGAATAATAACACCAACAGAACAAGCAGTGTGCAGAATTCTTCTTTGCAACCTGGTGCTGGTGAGGCTGGCTTGGTGACGACAGCTGACAAGAATAATACTCCAGACTCTGAACGCAAGAAATCAAAGAAGAAGACGAAGAGGAATAAAGCGGATGTTACTGAGGCACCCTTGCTGGATGATGTCAGTTCGGCGGAAAGGAAGGATGTGGGTGGGATTGGTTCCATTGGAAAGATGGATGGTGAAGTTCAACCTGGCTTATTTGAGGAGGCCAACAGGTTTACCAAAAACATGGGATCCTCCATATGTGAATCTGAGGAAGTTACTGCAAATAATGTGTCATTGACATTGATTCAAGGTGTTAAACTCAATGCAAAGGCCAAGGCTGACTGCCTACATGCAAGGAGTGGTAAGTCAGGTGTTATTTCCAAGATCTCCACTTCAGGAGGAAATCCCAAACCAGGGCCTGCTGAGCGCACTGGGAAAGCAAGCCTACCTCCACCTATTAGGGGTGTTATTGAGGTTGCTAGTTCTGCTGTACCCTCTAAACAGCAGAACTGCCAGTTATATTCGTCCGATGGAGGTCCAAGCTTCTCCTTTCAGAATAGAGACAGCGTTCCGGAGGACGGGCTGGCTGGTTGTCATGATGTGCATATGCAGGGGTCTAGAAATGTATGTAGAAGCGGCTCTTTGAGTTGTACCGGTACCAAGAAAAATGGGCTGCATGAGAAAGAAGTAGCTTGCTCATCAACAGATCATGACCTTACCTGCACAGGCCCTTCGAGTTTAGGTCAGGCACATCAAGAGAAGGTTCGACAAATCTACTCACCAAGAGGATCACTGATAAGGTTTCGAAGGAAAAAACTTCTTATTCTGGATCTTAATGGCTTGCTTGCGGATATCAATCAAGACCACCACAACGCTCACATGTCACATGCAAAGGTTCGAGGCAAATTAGGTAAAATTACTCGTTTAATATTCTTTTTTATACTGTTGTTGCTTGGAAAAACTAGGATCGAAATATCTTACTCAAGAAGTCAAGGTGCTAATTTACAATTATTCACTATTGTACCAGTCTTCAAAAGACCCTACTATGACGATTTTCTGAGATTTTGCTTCCAGAACTTTGAGCTTGGGATATGGTCGTCAAGAATGAAGTACTAATTCTTTTCCGCTACATTTCTTTTACTTGCCATGATTTTACCGCTAATTTGTAAAATTCCAATTCTCCAGAGCAAATGTGGACTCGGTTGTCAATATCCTCATGAAAGATTTGAAACAGTACCTGTTATTTTGTTGGGTAAGTAATGGAAAAGTATGTATACTTGCTATTAGTTATGTGATGAACCTTAGTTCATTGAGGTAAACACCGTCGGGAGGAAAACCGGGCGGCCTTGGCTTGATTGGGGAGACTTTAAAGGAGGAAGATAGATATAGACGGGGATGATCTCTTGTTTTTTTCTTATTCTTGCTTGATTCCGAATGATGTCAATAGATCTCCTTATATAGAGGTGGCAGGCACATCCTAAAGATAGAAACAAACTCAAAAGATGCTGCTCTATCCACTGTTGTCATCTTCTCCATGATGGCATGCATATTGAGGAAGATGGCTGCCATCGACTTGTCGATGTTGTTGGTACTAATGGCCATCTTATTGGCGTTAGCTTTTATCGTAGCCAACGACTCAGCAATAGGAGCCATGATAGCAGAAGTCGTGGGAAGGGATCGACTGCTCTGGTACCAAATATGATGAACCTTAGTTCATTGGGGTAAACACCGCCGGGAAGAAGGGTGGCGGCATCGTCTTGATTGGAGAGAGACTTTAGAGGAGGATGATAGACATAGACGGTGATGAGTTTTTGTTCCTTTCTTATTCTTGCTTGATTCCAAATGCTATCAATAAATCTCCTTATATAGAGGTAACAGAGCCTAAAGATAGAAACAAACTCAAAAGATAGCAAGTAAACAAAAGAAAATAACAAACATGAAAACTAATCATTCTAATCCCTATTTTAGTGGTGGTTGCTACATACGCTACAATACGTCATGCAAACAGTACCCACGTCGTACTGTTCATGTGAACAGTACCATGCCCATGACAAGTTATCTCAGGCTTATGTTTCATTCATGGTTTCCACTTAGATATTAATTGAAAGAAAGCCAGGTGATGTGCATTTGGAGTCCAGGATATGTTTTGGAAGATGGCATTTACATTGCTATATTATTGTTGGGGTACTCTTATTGTTTTGTTTCTCTGTTGTTTTGGTTGCAAGTTACTCAGGTCCTAATGCATTAACTGCTCTAATTTGGCCAGGACTTATCTAAATGCACTGCTACTGGGTGTAATACTCTTGAAAACAAGCACAAACCATTAGTATTGAAGGAGCTAAAGAAACTGTGGAATAAAGAGGAACCTGATCTTCCATGGGAGCAAGGGGAATTTTCACCTTCAAATACATTACTTGTGGATGATTCCCCTTACAAGGCTATGCGCAATCCGGTACTGAGTTCTCCCCTGTTCCTATGCGTGTTATATCTGTTAATGCTAAGATCCATTTGTTGTAATTCACACATTTTTTTCTTGATATCTGTAATTTGCAGCCACACACTGCCATTTTTCCTCACCCCTACAGCTATCGTAACAAGAGGGATGATTCATTGGGTGAGATTCACCATTTTAAGATGCTATTTACTGTTTTAGATGGTGCATCGGAATGACTAATGTTGATTCTAATGTTCCGTAAACAGGTCCAGGTGGAGATCTTCGAGTGTATCTGGAGAACCTTGCTACTGCAGGTGATGTTCAGTGTTATGTTCGAGAGCACCCATTTGGTCAACCTTCCATTACAGAGAGTGATCAACATTGGAATTTCTATGTGCAAATGCTTGATAAATTGGATAAGTCCTTAGCCTGAAGGTCCTGAGCTTTCCTAGGTCCAGTCTTCTAAAGCATTAGGTGGGGTTGTGTTGCATGGCAGGAATTTTTTACTCTCGAGTTTTGTTTGTTCACTTGGCATGACTACTTGTAGACTACTTTAGTTCTAGTTCATAGAGCCTTAGACAAGGGGGCAATTGTCGATTCCAATAATTTTGATAGTACTATGTTGTTTTGGTCCCTGCTTACCCTGAACCAGAGAAGTTAGGTAGTGTTTGCAAGGAAGCACCTAATACTTGTTCACCTGTACTTTAGTTACACATGCGCGATGAATCATTCATTTCCCTGTATCAAGGATAAAGGGTTGTTGTAATTATTAGTTCCCATTGAAAATTTTTGGTCAACTATGTTGTAAGGATGTTGCAACTTTGCAGGCTGTAATATCTCTCCTTTTCAAGTACTGTAATCTTTTCACATTCATTTAACTCTGTTAAGTGGTTACTCCATTTCTTGCCACTTGCCAGTGACAGAACAGACTGTCTCATTGCAAATGCGATCGATTGTTCAATGGTGTGTATGTTATAACTATAATCTCTTTCTCTTTTTCCTCACCATTTTATTTTTTTGAGAATATTTTTCCTCACCATTTTGTTCTGAACCGTCCAATTCTGGAAGGCCTTTCAGCGATAGCTGCGAGTGGCCTTTTGTACAAGACACTCCCAAAGGCTGTCATTTTCTGAACTTTATTGGTCATGATGATGGTAATTTGTATGATATGATTAGCAATAATTGTGCCTCCGGTTTTGCATGCTCGTGCAAAACCTCATCTCGGTGCTTGAGACATGTAAACATATATGTCAATTATTGCCAAGATGCTGTATGGACCAGCAGGCCAACTCATCGCACCGAGATGAACACGTCTCTGTTCATGCTTCCTGAATCATTCTCTACACTGTTTGATAGTGCATGTTGAACTCCTCAGATACATCATACATGCATGCGGCTCTTGGACGGAGCAGGAAGCCACTATTTTGGAGATCCAATGGTAAGAAGTTTACATGTTACATGTAGCTAGCTTGTTTGTCCTGGTAGTGATGAATGCAGCAGCAAGTGCCTGACGAGAGTCTCTGTTTTGATGTAAAGTGCAGGTTGCTGAGTCACGAGTTGCTTGCTCATGTGCAGTGTGGTCACAGGACGCGCAGGCAGCACAGCGCATCCTGCAGAAGCTTCCACCTGATCCAGCTGAAATCTTCAATTGCCACACTATTCTGATAACTAGCTGCACCGCGCTAGCTATCACCACGTGGATCGAAGCAAAAGAATTTGTATGGGTTTTTTTTTTAAAAAAAATCAAGAATCTGTGCATATTTTCCAAGAAAGCAAATGACTTTTTTCAAAATGGAGGACTCGTACGTAATTCCAGGAAAAATGTGAAGCTTAATCATGTAAAAGGAGGGTGCCTCTTAAAAAATCAAGTGTCTATATATAATTTTGGAAAAGCGAAGGTTTTTTTTGTAAAAATGATGACGTGGTGGAGGCCTTGCTGGAAAAGTCGAGGGCCCGTATACAATTTTAAAAAAAATGAAGGAACTTTTGGCAAAATTGCTGACATGGCGTGATGTCCGGGGCAGAATCTCTCGGGTTTAATATAGGTGGGGGTGTGTGGGTGGATATGTGTGGCTTGTCAGTTCCTTTTATTTATTATATGTTGACAGGTTATGCTTAGTACATTGACTGCTTAATGAAACTTCTTTTTTAAGAAAATATTTAAGTTTTCAAGAATCACAAAGTCTACTTGGGAGATATGCCATAAAGATGTATGGAAATTTTTTTTCTTACTCTAAAAGCTCCACCTTGGGTTTAGGAGAGGTCGGTTAAACACCCAACGTAGCTCCAAGTTATACCAACAAGCTGGTCGATGGCTTAGTAAATTGTGGAATTTATGGATTGTTTCCTATTTATCCTTGGAAGTTTCTTTATGTTATGATAGGGGATAGATCAGGATATCTTCGGATCGCCTTCCCTGCGAAGGCTCTGATCTGAAGACCAATCAATTTAGAACTTAATTGCTTTATTGTTTAAATATGAATGTTGCAGTTTCTCTCTTTATATAGATGATGTTAGCCTCTAGTAATATGAAAATTAACACAATCAAACGTAACCAATCAACTAAAAATAATATCATACCTATAATATCTAAATATAAAGATATGCATATAACTATTCCTAATATAAAGATATACGTTTAACTTTTCCTAATACGAAGATATGCTTAAGATCATTTCCTAAACAAACAACTGTTACCGTATCGTACTATAGTACCTATCGGTACTGTTCACGCTACAGTACACATGGTTGCATTACCAAGCCATAACACTACATCGCTCGCGGCGAGACAGCTCATCCTTGAGCTGTCAGGTGGCAACCACGGACTAAGACCTTCGTGGCCCCATATCAAGGAAAATTAGACCATCGATGCTGCGTCAAATATAGAGTTAGTGGCGTTGGCCATGAGGTGGTGGCGCTGGCCGATGTGGATGAGGTCGATAGTCTGGGTGAGCAGCATGGGACAGCAGCAATGCCCTTCTTGCCACGGGGTGTGACAAAGGTGGAAGATATGCGATAACGTCGCAATCCCCCACATGGCAACCGTTGTGCTTCACACTTATGGAAGCACGGCATTGGCCAGCCACATGAAGATGGTTGTTCGACGGCGGCAAACTTCTTCCTCAATTCTGTTGCCGATGGAGTCATCGTTGGTGAAGACGGCAATGTGGCCAGTGACAATATTGGTGCCGGGAATGTGGTGGCAGTGCAGCCATTGCAATAGCACGGGACGCCTTTTCTTGCGCCTCCAGCTTGTCCACCATCTCCATAGCCTACTTGAGTAAGGCCTTCAACTGTCTCCTTATTGCTAGCCTTCAATGATTCCAGGATAGATAATGTGGCACCGAAAGTCATGGTGAGTGGCTCTGATACCAAGATGTTATGGTCGATGGTTGGGTACGAGTCCAAAGACCAAGGATAGGGCACTTGCCCTCATCCCAATGAGGTAGAGAGACTCTGAGGCTTATTTGGAGAACCTTTGTGATTCAGCGGTGGTCTTGTCCCTGTGGCTGACCGACATCGTGCCTTCAAAGATGTGGATCGCAACAGTTGTCATGTGGGGGTCAGCGACATCATCTCATCTTTCCCACAACCGTTGCAACTCAAGCTAAGAAGGATGTTGCTGCCCTACACCGTTTGCCCTTGCCGCCGGTGACTCCTGCCACGCCTGCCTTTGTCACCAATGTTTCAGCCAGCGGAGCTGTCCTTGGCTGCACCTTTGGTGCCTTCATCAAGGAGGAACATTGCAACGGTCCAGCGGCAGTCTTCTCCTCGTGGCTAGTAGACACCGTGCCTTCGAAGATGCGTAGCGCAACGGTTATCATGTGAGGGTCAAGGACATTGTCGTATCTTTCCCACAACCATTGCATCTTGGGCCAAGAAACATGCGGCTACCCTACACCATTTGCCCTTGCCGCCGGCGACTCCTGCGATGCTAGCCAAAACTAAAGGGTTGTTATCCTCACTATTGTGTATCAGGACTTCACTGATCATCTTCCACGCCGCGTGGCGGTATTGTGCCATTTCATCGACATGGGGACATGAAGGTCTTAGTCCGTGGCCGCCACCTGACAACTCGAGGACGAGCTGTCTCGCCATGAGGAATGAAGTGTTACAGTGTGGAACTATGGAATCGCAAGTACTGTAGTATGGTCCTATAGCAGCTGTTTAAGATATAATCTTAGCATATCTTCATATTAGAGAAAGTTAGATGTATATCTTTATATTATGAATAGTTAGATGTATATCTTTATATTTAGATAGTATATATGGATATGATATTATCTTTAGTTGATTGGTTGCATTAGATTATGTTAGTTTCTATATTGTTAGGGGCTAACTTCATCTATATAAAGAGATGAGCTGCACCATTCATTATCAAGTAATAAAGCAATCAAGTTCTAAACCGATTGGTCTCTAGATTAGAGCCTCCGCAAGAAGGGCGATCCTAAGCCATCCTGGCTTGTCCTCTACCACAACATTTAGTATCAGAGTCACTCACCATGGTTTTCAATGCTGCACTATCTATCCTGAACAGCTTGAAGGCTAGCAACAAGGAGCTGATGGCCCTACTCGAGAAGACTATGGAGTTGGTGGACAAGCTGAAAGAGCAAGAAGAGGCGTTACGTGCCATTGCAACGGCTGCACTATCACCACCTTCACTGGCGTCATCATTGGCACTGGCCACGTTGCCTCTAGACCCAACGTCGCCACTGATGCCACACCTGCCTTTGTCACCAACGCTTCAGCCGGCGAAGCTATCCTTACCTACACCTTTGGTGCCTTTGTCAAGGAGGAATGTTGCCACGGTCCAGCGGAGGTCTTCTCCCTATGGCCTGCCGACACCGTGCCTTCAAAGATGCGGAGCGCAACAGTTGTCATGTGGGGGGTCAACGACGTCATCGTATCCTTCCCACAACCGTTGCATCTCGGGCCAAGAAAAATACTGCTGCCCTACATCGTTTGCCCTTGCCACCAGCGATTCCTGCGATGCTAGCCAAAACTGGAGGTTGTTATACTTGCTATTGTGTATCGGGGCTTCATTGATCATCTTCCACTTCGCGCGGCGGCATTGTGCCAATTCGTTGACATGGAGACACGAAGGTCTTAGTCCGTGGCCGTCACCTGACAGCTCGAGATGAGCTGTCTTGCCACGAGGAATGAAGTGTTACGGCGCGGAACTATAGCATCGCGAGTACTGTAGCACGGTCATCTAGCGGCTGTTTAGGATATAATCTTAGCATATCTTCGTGTTAGGAAAAATTAGATGCATATCTTTATATTATAAATAGTTAGATGCATATCTTTATATTTAAATAGTATATATAGATATGATATTATCTTTAGTTGATTGGTTGTATTAGATTGTGTTAGTTCCCATATTGTTAGGGGCTAACTTCATTTATATAAAGAGAGGAGCCGCACCATTCATAATCAAGCAATAAAGCAATTAAGTTCTAAACCGGTTGATCTCCAGATTAGAGCATCCGCAAGGAGAACAATCCAGAGCCATCCTGACCTATCCCTGTCACAACATTTATGTTAGCCAATAAGCTTAAGTTTTGATCCAATATGCTAGGGTAACTCAGGTCTCTTCACAAATCTCCACTTTTACCAACACTCCCCCTCACAAATCAGATATTTGTGCAAAGTGTATTGCAGCTGTCTATGCGAGTTACTAGAAAAAGCTTATCCCAAATGTCATTTCCAGAGGTAAAACCGTAAAATTAAGCATATGTGACTTGTTTACAATTGTACTTGACTATCCACATCATAACATAGCAATACAATGTTCATAAATGAGAACGACACAAAATGCGAATGCCCGTGCATCCTCACTGACACATGCCTTCTGGGAGACTTGTGATCTTAGCAAGATTTTCCTGAACTCGAGTAGTCCAATAGTTTATGTTTCCATGTATACATCTTGCCATACTAGTATGCTAAGATCCTCAGGCTGATGCCCAAAACTGGAGCTGCTTTGAAATGCCTTAATCAAACATCAATTAATTGCTGTGTGCATGCATATGGTTATGACTTGTGAGCATGACAAAATGTTGCATGGACCACCATCATGAAAGTGTGATGCAACTTTTTTTTCTGAACAGGTAACAACAAGCATATCACTTTCAGAGAGAAGGCCACAAAGCCCCTGTAGATTTGTAGTGGCCTGTATGCACTTCCTTGCTCAGGAGGTTAATGTACAAATCGTCTCATGTAGCATGTGAAAGCTTGTCTTTTCTTTTCCCTTTTTGTGATGCACATTTGGCTTTTCTGTTCTCTTGGGGTTCCATAGTACTAGTATTACACAGCAACGACGTTCCTTCTTTTCTGTTAAAAGAGTGATTTGTTTAGTACTTAGCACAGTAGATTGTTTTATAAGTTACATTTTATGGATGACCCAGCGTCGAAGCTAGCATGCCGTTGCGTACGGCCAAATGCATGGTTTGCTACATTGAGAAGCGAAACCATCTAGAAGTATCACTAAATAAAGAAGTAATTAACTTCAATTAATAAACTGCATCCTACAACCTTGATACCATCAATAACTAAACAAATCTCAGGATGTCAAGTGTCCCATCTCCTGTTCTAACGGTATTGCTGCAGTCTCGATACATCTTAGCTCAATGTTAATTTAGAGATGATCTATTTAGTCAATGTGATGGCTCCGATGTGCGCTAGTGATGCAATACTGCACCAGCACTCTTGATGCATTACATGTTAAACACCTACATATATGATACGATATACCTGGACCATACTGTTTTTGACTGGCTTCACACCTCAAGAATTGCTTGCTTGCTTGCTGGTTTGTTTGTTCATGGAATCAAGCAGCTGAGGAGACCTGACCTACCATGCACAATACTGATCTGGTCTTCATAGGGCTCACATGGGTGTTGGTGCATGTGGGTGGGGAAGCTTCTGATGCAGAGAGGGGGGGGGACTATGTAGCATCATGTGCCAGCCTAGCTGGTGCCGATAGGTCTTTTGTTTCTTTGAACATGCTTGGGGATGGATTATTAGTGGGGGCAGAGATATGTGCACCCCTCTTGTGTCTTGTCCTTGATAACTTTGCTACTAAATACTAATTGCTATTGCCACTGCATAACAACTTTTTCCCATGTGGTGGTCGTGGTGCATCTTCATCCCCCCTCCCCTCTTTCTCGTCAGTTCTTGTCCAAATCCAATTATTAATCGTCATCTTCACTCCTATGATCCTATCTCTAGGCATTCTACAAAATTCTACCGTCTCTGATTAGTGATTACTCACCATTACCTTACAGGCTACCTGTTTGACAATAATTGTCAAGCCGTGGTGAATAAGCGAAAGATCATGGGAAGGTCAATGGAGCGAGGGATCCACATTTTTTTAGAACAGAAGTGAAAGGCAGTGTGCATCTGACCTTGCGAATGTTACACTGAATTGAACAATAATCTACCACTTAGAGTCGCTTTCAGCTTTATGTGAAACAATCAAATGAATGCCACATCATGATTCCTCACCAGAAAAGCTAGAAAAGCACTGGAAGGTAAAGAAGCAGACAAAGAGATCAGATCTTGCACACTGCTAGGAGAATTCCTTACTCATTATTTTACCTCATGCCTGGCTAAGCTTGTACCATCTGTTTCACAATCACATTTGGCTTACTGTACCAGCTGTTACAGGTCTCTAAACAAATGCAGGTTGGTGGATGAGTGTGTCTGATCAGGACGGTCATGTGTTTGATGCAAGGAGAAGCTACATAAAGGTGTGTTCTTCTATTCAGTTTAGGATATTACCATCCATCACTTGCAAACCTTTATTTTTGTACTGCTAGTGAACAGTACTGCAGTAATTCTGATTGCAAACCATATTACGATTTTTATCAATTTGCAGTTGAAGGGGCCCTCTATGGAATTGATGAAGATGGATGAGGTATCTCTTTCAACCCTCAATGCTCATCAATGATTTAGGGCTGTTCATATTGGCTTTTGTTGATGGTTTTTGGTTTTGGCTTATGAATAGTAGTGGCTGATGAATAGTGTTGGCTGATAGAAGTGACTTATAGAAACTGAGATATTTGTATAAGCTTGTAGCTGATGAATAGTACTGACTGATGAATAGTAGTCTCTATTCCTTAAAAGTACGACTTGGTGGTCGTCGGTGCATTCTCCCTCAACTCTTTGCAGTTGTCCGTTCTCCTGCAACCCTTCGTAGCCGTCCGATCTCACGATTCCCTCTCTATCTCGACTCTCTCACACACACCGCAACAACGTTGTTTCCTCCCCAATTGCTCCCCACTACTCCCTCTCATCACCCGCAAGTGCGCAATGCCAAACCAGAAACCCCTCCTTTCTTCATCTGGACTCCCCTCTATCTCTGTCTCTAAGATGCACACCACGACAACACAGTTTTCCCCAAATCCCAAACCCATGAGGAGAGCAATGTCGAGGAAGCGACTACCTCCCCACTGAGCAATGCTTCCATGACGGTGTCGTGTCACCGCAGGAAGTGCACCATGGTCTGCCCTACGACGCCACCTTCTCTCTGTCGTAATGCTGCCACCGCGGAAGTACAGGTCCTCTCCGAGTGTGTTGTGCACTATTTGCACCAGAGGCGGCATCCCTAGGCTGGCGAGCATAGGATCCATCATCTGTGAGGTGCCATTGACAGATCCATCATCCACAACATCATCAGCGTGGGATCTACATCCCAAATGTCGATGCCTATGGTTCCATCGTCCATGAGGACTCCAGCGTCGGATCCGTCGTCCATGAGGACTCCTGCATCGGATCTACCATCCGCGATGTCGCCAGTGCCAGATCCATCTTCCCTGATGTTGTTTCCCGCAAAGCCGTTGTCCTCAAGGTTTTCCCAAATCAACTCCTTAAAAAGTTATATCTATCCTTGTATATATATGCTTTTTGGAATCCCTGTCTCACAAGCTTGCAACCCATCTGGATTTTATTGACATGCATGGCCATTTGGAAAGTTTTGGGATGAAGAAGCATTAGAGCAGGGTGAGTTCTTCCTCTTTCTTGGCAGGGTGAATTTCACAATCAACCCATCAAATTGTGGTTGGAGATGCAGTTGAGGTGCTGTGGTTGTAGCCAGTGGTCGAAGACTGTGGTCGTAGCCAGTGGTCATAGCTTGTGGTCGTAGTAAGTAGTTGAAGACGGTGGTCGTAGCCAGTGGTCAAACACTATGGTCATAGCACGTGGTCGTAGCCTATGGTCGAAGCCAGTGATCATAGCCACAGTGGTCGTAGCTACAGTTGTCGATGGTCGATTGTCGTAGCTACAGTCGACCTCAGTGCTAGAAGACATGTGTGGTCGGAGATGTAGTTGAGGTGCTGTGGTCATAGCCAGTGGTCGAAGACTATGGTCATAGCCAGTGGTCAAAGACTGTGGTCGTAGCGAGTGGTCGAAGACAGTGGTTGTAGCCAGCGGTCGAAGACTATGGTCATAGCGAGTGGATGAAGACAGTGATTGTAGCCAGCGGTCGAAGACTGTGATCGTAGCCAGTGGTCGAACACTGTGGCTGTAGCCAGTGGTCATAGCCCGTGGTCGAAGATAGTGGTCGTAGTGAGTGGTCGTAGACAGTAGTCGTAGGTCGTGGTCATAGCCTGTGGTCGTAGCTACAGTGGTCAGCGTTTGATTGTCTTAACTACAGTTGACCTTGGTGCTAGAAGACCTGTGTGGTCAGAGATGCAGTCGAGGTGTTGTAGTCGTAGCTAGTGCTCGAAGACTGTGGTCGTAGCCAGTGGTTGAAGACGGTTGTCGTAGCCAGTGGTCAAAGACTGTGGTCGTAGCCAGTGGTCAAAGACTGTGGTCGTAGCCAGTGGTCAAAGACTGTGGTCGTAGCTAGTGGTCGTAGCCTGTGGTCATAGCCAGTGGTCGTAGATCGTGGTCGTAGCCAGTGGTCGAACACTGTGGTCGTAGCCAGTGGTCGAACACTGTGGTCGTAGCCAATGGTCGTAGCTCGTGGTCATAGCCCGTGGTCGTAGCCTGTGGTTGTAGCTAGTGGTCAGAGTATGTAGCAGTAGTGGGTGTGTGCATAGGTGGTGTAACTGTATGTGTGAGAGGTCTATTTAAGAAATGTAAATCTGTAGAACATGTAGTTTGTAAAAATTGAATCGGTGGTATCTTAAGGAGAGCAACTGTGTAACTTCTTCAGAGAGAGGGGTACAGAGAGCGAAGGTGTTGGCCGGTGGCATCTCAGTGGTTCTGATGGGCGGTTATCATCGTCAATCTTTTTCGCCGGAAGCCAATGAAATGTTTGGGCTTTCTCTGGCCTATGGAAAGGAATGGCCTGCACAGATTTTAACATATTAATGACGAACGGAAATAATCAGATAACTTAACAGATATTGGGTTTATGTGTGCTTCTGGAATCTTTCCAGTAAGAACCTCTCCCTCTCTTTTTAAGGATTGCCCTTCTGTAATAAGAACTAAAAAGAATAAAATAGCACTAGCTGAATGCCCGTGTGTTGCTATGGATTTTAAAATTTTATCATACTACATGTTCTAAAACTAACGGATGGTAAAATTGTTTAGACCATGCATACAGATATGTTCAAAAGTTTTTTAAAATCTATAGCAACGCACGGGCATTCAGTTAGTAACTGATATAAGCTGAGTGTATATGTAAGAAAGAGAGTAAACGACTAACGAAATTGAAACATAAGAAAATATGTAGTGCATTAGAACATGCTAAAGCAAAAAAGTACAAGAATACAACATAGGCACACAAAACATTTGAAACCATAACTCATCCTACCAAAGCACGTGCGATGCTATCTCGGAGCGCGTCCATAGGCATGTCAGACCTTCCAGCACTACCTGCTAGAGACTCTATGTCCCTGCCCTCGCCTATGACGTATCCCTTATCATCATCGATGTCGAAGATGTCCTCATCAGGCATCGCTGAGTCGATGATGAAGTTATGCAAAGCCATAGTCGTCACTATAACTTTCTTCTGTGTCTCTACATCATAGCTTGGCACACTCAATAGGATGCGCCACTTATTCTTCCAAACAACGAATGCGTGCTCGATCACCTTGCGGAGGGAGGAGTGGTGGTAGTTAAATACTTTTTTTCATCCCAACGATCTATTCGCCTCATGTGAAATCAGGTATGTGGTATCGTTGGTTCCTATATGGCGCTAGAAAGCCCTCCTTGCTCGGGTAACTAAAATCCACCAAGTAGTACTTTCCTGTCGTAAAATACAATTGGAGGCTGAGTTAGTCACTACACTCGAGTGCACATGGATACGTTTACATAAGAACACACAATATATGTACCCGCCGGTCGGTGTGGGAAGCAGTTGGCATGGGTTACCATGGAATCCTGGAGGATCTTTGCGTCGTGCGTAGCTCCACCCCATCCAGCACACACGAACATGAACCACCCGTTGAAGTCATACACTGTGAGCACGTTCTGACTCATGTATTTGTGTTGATTGTAGTGCCTCAGTGCAATGCGTCCTAGGATCGATACTGCCACATGCGTCCCATCAATTGTCCCTTGAATAAATGTTCTTCATATTGATCAACAAGTATGTGACTTATTCGTGGAACTCTTTATTCATATTTTGATGTTATTCTTAATTATCCCTGATCTTATGTCATTATATAGGACAATTATTATTTACATATCAACACATGTATTGATTAATGATCATGTTTCGTGGATCATGGATATGTAGATATCAAATCAGTAATGTGGACACATGTTAGATAACACGACGTTGGATTGACCTACCATGAGACACTGCAGGAATTGTCATATTCTTAAATGTCATTAGTTGGACTCATACATAGTGTATGTAGGATCTTTAGACCTAAAATTGTTACGGTTTGCTACATGTGTAATAGTTTACTTAAAGGTTATCAAACATTACTCCATAACTAGGTTGTCATAAAGGTAGTTTTCGGGTTTACTATAAAACATACAAAAAAAAGTGAGCAATCAAGATGAAATTCGCCTTCCTATATAACGGGGAGATATCTCTGGGCCTCTTGATGTGGCTGGATTAAGGAAGTACATGACCATACTGAATGTGGTTGAGGAGTCAATCACAACTGAGTAGTCCATTGTAGCTTCGAGTGAAAAATTGAGCTATCACAGGATGGCACGCTTCTCACCTTGAGTTCGATCTGGTATCATGAGGCAAAGGGATCAGCGTATAAACACTATATAGGTTCGTTCGATATGATCTTTATGTATATTTGGGAGTCATTATGTTCTGCTGGAAACTACTATGACTTATGAACCAGAAAGGAGTTTTCGATCTATGGCCAAATATACACAAACCTACAAGGTCATGCACTTAACGGATCAAAATAATAAGGGTCCAGATGATAGACTCCAAATAGGATACGATCTCTACTTGTGTTGAATAAAGATCCAGCCTTAGGCTTTCCGAGTTGGATACGATATCTGATCGTATCGGTTAAGAATCCGATTCGGGTCTTTATAAAGGGAGGTGCAGGGGCTGAGGGAGGTATCCAGATACACATCCATTGAAACTCTAGCCGCTACCTCTCATAACCACTGTTGTGCACGCTGGTGCTAGCACACCGACTCACGATATTCCATCCCTTGACATGTGGACCTCGGTAAAGGTGTTGCTGTGACTACGGCTGATTGAGACGATCACAAGAAGGAGATAGTTGGCTAGAGGACAATCAACTACTTCCAATACACCAATGCACGCTTCGTTGAACTGGCCGTTTCAACTCTACTTCTGCTACACTGCGTATTTAGTAGTAATAATCTCTAATCTTTTATGCGCATGGCTTTCTGATTTACGCAATAGAAAATTTTAATCTATACTATTGTATCCTACCCTATCCCAACAAGAGGGTGGTGGCAAGATGAGATCGAAGGGGGGAAGGCATTGTTGTCGAGAGCTCGCATGTGACGAAGAGGGCAACTAGATGGGGAAATTGCGCGAGTGTTATAATTGTGCACACCCTCGTGTGTGTATCGTACGTGACTTCCACAAGCCGCTGAAGGAAGTCGACCGTTCGATTATGCTTTGACTTCTAAAACAAGAAGTCAGATACCAAAGCATATGTGAACAGGCCCTTAGATGATTGGAAGATTGTGTCGTCTTGACAGAAAAATTCTAGTACTAATGACCAACCATTATTCTTGCACGGACCACATCAGGAAAAGTTATTCTGCCACTTTCAACTCTGTCGGATACACTGTCAAATATATATATGTGTTATGTTCCTTTCACCCCTCATCTAACAGCTTAAACAGTGGTCAATTTAATTCCCATCAAAATCTAATAAAGATTGTATGTTACGGCGTGGAACTGCAGTATCGCGAGTACTGTAGCATAAATAGTACCGTGCGGTACTGTAGCACGGTTCTGTAGTGGTTGTTTAGGATATACTAGTCACATATTCATGCGTTGCAACGAATTTTTTTGGATATATAGAGAATCATACTATGGAAGAGGGCTATTCTGATCAGTTGAAAAGTGAAGAGTGATGAGAAGTTGAGAATAAGGTGGTTGGAGGAGAAGGGACGTACGATCACCAACTCGTTCTTTTATAATAGTAATGAATATTAGCATACCTTCATATATCTTTATATTGGGAATAGTTATATGCATATCTTTATATTTAGATAGTATAGATATGATATTATTTTTAGTTGATTGGTTGTATTAGATTGTGTTAGTTTACATATTGTTAGAAGCTAACCTTATCTATACAAAGAGAGGAGTTGCACCATTCATAATCAAGCAATAAAGCAGTTAAGTTCTAAATCGGTTGGTTCTTAGATCAGAGCCTCCACAAGGAGGGTGACCTTAAGGCTTTCTAGTCTATTCCCTACTATAACTTTGTAACTGTAAATGGTGCCAAGAATTGCAGTTAGTTATAAGATCCACAGTGGTAGGTAACTGGCAAGCACATTTGATTTCGCTTACACTGTTTACTGTCTACACCCGGATCATATATATGTGTGTGTGGCCCTGCTCATATTGGGCCCTATAATTCTTTTTGTTGCAGATACCTTCTTTCACTGATAAATACCAGTGCATGTTCTAACAAATACTACTTGCAATTTCCATGCTTATCAGCTTCTTCTGTTAGGTCAACTCTCAACACAAATGTGGGGACGACCAAATGCTACTAGTCATCCATAGTTGAAACAGTTGTGCAACTGAAAGGCAAATAGTCACATTTCTTGTACCATTACATAGGGGTACTCATTTCATTCAGCCAAGAATCCATAGTCCATCCCTTCATATTCTTCTTAGCTTGCCGCCAGTTGCTCAATGGTCTGAAATCTGAGTAGGAAAAGGAAAAAGAAAAAAGAAAGGTGAAGATTAAAGGTAGATAAATGATGTACAGAGAGGAGAATCACTAGATCAGAGCCTCCGCAAGGAGGATGACCTTAAAGCTTTCTGGCCTATTCCCTACCATAACATTGTAACTGTAAATGGTGCCAAGAATTGCAGTTAGTTATAAGATCCACAGTGGTTGGTAACTGACAAGCACATTTGATTTCGCTTACACTGTTTACTGTCTACACCCGGATCATATATGTGTGTGTGTGTGGCCCTGCTCATATTGGGCCCTATAATTCTTTTTGCTGCAGATACCTTCTTTCACTGATAAATACCTGTGCATGTTCTAACAAATACCACTTGCAATTTCCATGCTTATCAGCTTCTTCTGTTAGGTCAACTCTCAACACAAATGTGGGGACGACCAACTAGTCATCCATAGTTGAAACAGTTGTGCAACTGAAAAACAAATAGTCACATTTCTTGTACCATTACATAGGGGTACTCATTTCATTCAGCCAAGAATCCATAGTCCATCCCTTCATCTTCTTCTTAGCTTGCCGCCAGTTGCTCAATGGTCTGAAATCTGAGTAGGAAAAGGAGAAAGAAAAAAAAAGAAAGGTGAAGATTAAAGGAAGATAAATGATGTACAGAGAGGAGAATCACTAGATCATATATTTATGTAAATTTGATAATGTGACTCCTGTAGGATTTGGATTCCTCTGTGCAGATGCAGTTGGCATCAGTGCTGCACTAGCGCACAGCATGGCATGTACTGATGCGCCAATGCTCCAACGCCAAGAATCGCTGCCGGTCTTCTTCACCTGACGGATCCACACCATCAATGCACTGTTTGTTTGTTGGCCCTCCTGCCTTCCATTCAATGCCTACGTGACTAAAAGATGCAGTGCAGTTCAGGGTAGGCAAACCAACCCCCCGCGGGGAAAGACAAATAGGAGATGAGAGAGCCCTTGATCCTTTCTAGAATAGAATATAAAGAGAAACATTTTCCCTGTGGAGCCGGGGCGGGGGACAAACTTCACCAGAGAACACGACGAGACTGTTATCTTAGCGGGCTAGGAGCGGGAGATAATGGGTGAGGTTTTTTTTTGGCTATAAGGTTATGACTTTTGATTTATGAGTTTCAAATTCTGATTGTTCACGAGAGTGAGTACGAAGAGAGATATAATTATATATAATTTTAGCCGGTATAACTGAATACAATACAGTATCTATTACAATTAACTTGTAGACCTCACTTTGAAAAGACGCACCGTTTAAAAATTAGTTACTACAGCAAAAATAAAAAACCACAAGCAGTAAATCCAAAAGAATTCGGATCCATAAGGACCTGTGAAGATACTAAAATATATTACTTTTATTTATATATTATAGTTTTGAATATGAAACACATTTTTATATGTTTGGACTAAATGTGTGTGTATATATATTATAAATTACGTTTTAAAGCTACAATTTAAGAAAAAAATATATCTAAATACTTATAAATTAATGAATATAGCCGTATAATATTATAAAATATACATATAAACTATTTTCTAACACTATGGGGATCCCAACGGGGTCGGGTCCTGTGGGGAGGGGGACAGTGGTGCACTCTCTCACGTTAGCCTTCGTGGGGCGGGGTGGGGGTAAAGTTGGCGGGCATCGTTATCCTAGTAGGATATTATTTTTATTTATATATTATAGTTGTGAATACGAAATTTGTATTTTTTGTATGTTTGGATTAAATGTGTACCTATAGATATTATTAGTTATGTTCTGAAGCTATAATTTGAAAAAAGAAATACCTCAATACTTATAAATTAATGAATGTAGCTATATAATATTTTAAAATATACATATAAACTATTTTTCAGCCCCTATAGAGATCTCTATTGGGTTGGGTCTCATGGGGAATAGGGACGGGGGCACACTCTCCGCCGTTAGCCCTCTCGAGGCAAGACAGGGGAAGGTTGGCCGGGTCAAGGCAGGGGCATGGGGATGCCCCGCAATCCCTCGCCCCGTTGCTACCCCTAGTGCACGTACATGTACAGATAGATCATTTGCAACAATAATAACATAGTTAATTGGGTGTGTTCTTTTAGGCTGTGGCTGTGACTTATGGCTTTTGAATTCTGACTGTTTGTGAGAGATAATACGCAGAGGGATACAGTCACATGCGATTTTGACCAGTATAACTAAACTCAGTACAACGTCTACTACAATCAATTTGTAAACCTCATCTTAAAAAATACACCATTTAAAAACTAGTTAATGTAGCAAAAAATGAAAAAAAAAACTAAAACTAAAACCAAAGAACTTCCGAACCACCCAATGTTTGAAAGACCACGCTGTCAGGTCATTTACCAGCAGCAGCATCTCACCAACCAGTTAGAAACAAAACAAGTTTTTACTGAACCCAATCAGCCCTTCAGAAGTCTTTCCTTGTCTTCACATTCTCCACAATGTTGCCCTTGCCAAACGCCAAACTTACGCTGATGCACACACACAAACTCTCTCTCTCTCTCTCTCTCTCTCTCTCTCTCTCTCTCTCTCTAACAAACAGACACCATCTGCCATGGTGGGTAGGGCCAGGAGGACTTTGCAACAGCACATGGGGTGTTGCGAAGAGAACAAGGCACCCCTGTGCCCACCCACAGGCCCTAAATTAACACATAACCTTCTTGGAATGCTTGGCCCCAGTAAGCAGCTGCCCATGGAAACCCAAGTATACACGTTGTCAGTCTCCTTCAACTCCTCTTTAACTGCATCTAGCAGGAGTACGGGGGTATTTAAATCAGCTAGAGCTAATGGCTTTTAGTTGAAAATAAATAGTAGTGACTGAAAAAATAGCTTTTAGAAGTAGAGGGTGTTCAAATCAGTTGAAGCTGTTGGCTTTTTACTGAGCTGATTTCGTATCTCTGTCTAAATAGATATAAGGCAAACAATGGGTTGTTTCATTCGTAACACACTGTATTACAACATCATACATGTCATGTCTTGCAACCACATTTGCAAACACTACAGTACAAGAGAGAAAGGGATAATGCGAACTGCCCCACAGTACATCGTATAACATCGAGTGAATTACATCATGGAACATGTTTACTACACTGCTTCCTACCACTGCATTATAGGTTTGGCCTTGTACATCATCCAATTGGCAACCAGAGAAATCATGTGGAAAGGCCTAAGTCAATTTGTGGAAAGGCCTAAGTCAATTTATGATAAAAACAATTGGCATTGGGTTGAGTTGAATAAAAGGTTTTGCAATTCCCTGAAAATTCAGTTTGTTATCAGAATTCAGGCGGCAGTACCTGCCTGGCAATGGAGGTAGTACTGGCCTGGTGACAGCGGTAGTACCAGGCATGAGCAATGGTACTACCGCAGGTGTGGTATAATCGGTCTCTAAAAAGAGGTAGCTATTTTAAGATATGGTTGTTTTTGGGGTTTTGGGCTATGGCCAGGTTCAGTAGTACCGGTGCAAAACTGCAGTACTACCGGAGAACGGTATGATCGAGCTTTGCATGGTAGTACTATCGGGGCGGTAGTACCGACCTTGGGCAAGCGGCCATACAACTATCCTGTTACCAGGAAAGGGTTAAGTTGGTTTGGGGCCAGTCAAATCGGCCAGTGGTTGGTGGTACAACCGCCGTTGAAAGTGTGGTCAGACCGATTGAGGCAAGTTGGTTCTAAAAATAGGGGATTATAGGTGATTTAATCACAGGATGATCTTGAAACTCTTGTCATGGTTGCATTATATTGTATGTTGCATGTTTATGCTAACATGGGCCAAGTTATGAAGAATTTGTACCAAAAAAATGATTTTTTTATCTTTGGATATGCATGAAAACTTGGAGTTAACTATGGTCAATGACAAGCAATTAGGACTAGGTCCGGGTGGATCAAGGTCTAGAGTGGTCAAGGAGCTCATGTGGGATATATCGACTCAGTCATGGCACATAGTAAAGTCAAGGAATGTGTTCGAGGGAAGGTTCGAGCAATGGATTGGATCAAGTGGCTTCGGAAGATGAAAACGGGAGAGACTTACCGATAGAAGGGAAGCTATTGATCAACCTATATGTTGTTCATGGTGGCTTTCACGACAAATTGAAGATGGAGGCAAAGGAAGGTGCCTGGAAGCTTCACCGGGGGTATTTCAAGAAAATGCCCAAAATTAGACTTGAGGCCTGCACAAAAATGCGACATGGGGAGGTGCAATGGAAGTGTTTTAGGGCTAGGCTAGGGTCATGTGTGTAGAGTGGATAAAACACTCAGGTGTGAGTGGGTTGATCCTTGTAAACACTTTGAAAAACATGCGTGTGAGTGAAAACTCGATATTATGGGGTTGACAGGTTTTCCCAAATCCTTAGCAGGTTTAGACCCGCTAAGGGGACTGGTTTGGCTATATGAAGAAGGGGGAGGAGAGCTAGGTTTGGCAAGAAAAAAGGAAAGAATTTTAGGCTTAGGCTAGTTCCTCCTCTCATTCACAGTGTGAGTAAGAGTAAGACTTGTGGAGGACTCTTTGTAACCAGTAAGTTGTAATGAAGCATTCCTCTTGATGCAATAGATCAATGCCTTGCAATCCTTATGGTCTTGTCTCTATTTGTTTGTATTCTTGATCTTGTGGTGTTTTGGTTCTTTTCGTGCTTCTTTTGATCTTATTGTGATCTATGATGTGTAAGAGGTACTAGTAAATCTTTGGGATCAATCTTTACCCATCTATATCATTCCTATAGCAATCTTGCCCAGTTCTTGCGTTTCTTGACCAAGATTTGTGATTACGTTATCATGGCCTTTATAGTCCTAACATGTGCTTAGATTACATTGCTAGTGCATGTGAGAGATGATATGGAAGTTCTCATGACTTAGATACTAATGAGAAGAAGTAATTTGAGTTTTAGGGTTTGATGTGTTCTTGTGATCTAGATCGAGATTTCTTCAATTGAATGGAATCAAGTCCAAGAACCTTATGTTCCTTGATTTGATTTGGTTCCTGACATCCTTACAAAGGTCCATACCAATTTTGATAACATTGGACAAGGTTTGATCAAGATCCACAAATTTGGGTTTTTGTCCTGCGGGTTTGTGCTTGGAAATAGGGGCAGCAGTCAGACCGACCTCCCTTTGGTAGTAGTACCATGTGGGCAGTAGTCATACCGGTCTCCCTTTGGTGGAAGTACTGGTTTGGCAGCTAAAACTAGATTGTTGCATTTTTATCCCAGATTTCTATGAGTTTTGTGTAGGACATGTAATCTGGACTTGAGGACTCTCATAGTCATCTGAGTGAAGATTTTAAATACTTGGAAAAGTGAAAAGGCATTCGCAATCATTCACCCCCTCTAATTGCCGACATCGATCCAACAAATGGTATCAAAGCCCAGTTAAGCTCTACCACATAGAGCTTAATCGGTCTTAGAGCCATAACATCAAATAAGTATTTCACCAAGTCTCCCATCTTCGATGGTTGACTTTCTATATTGGAAGGCAAGGATGGCTACCTACATTCAGGCCCAAGGCCATACAATCTGGGAAAAGGTCAAAAGTTCCTATATTGTCCTGCTAATGATCAAATCACTCTAGCAAATCTTTCAAATATGAAGGCAAACAACAAAGCTAGAAACCTCCCGATTTAGGGACTTGACAGATACGAGTTTGACCGTGTGTCTCATCTCACTTCGATGCACAACATTTGGCAGACCCTATGTGACTACCACGAGGGTTCCACTGCTATTAAGGAAGTGTGTTAGAATCAATTCAAAAAGGAATATCATAAGTTTGAGATGAGACCTGGAGAATTTTTGGATGAGTGTTTTTCTCGCTTTCACAACATTCTTAGCAACTTGTGTGCCGTCGGTGCGACATTTTTTGACTTTGAAAATGCACGACAAGTGTTTAGAGCCTTAGACATGTCAGTTTGAGAAATGAAGGTCACGTCCATGAATGACACTGCTGTCATGAGTGAGCTAACATTGGATAAGTTTTATTCAAGATTCAAGACTCATGAGATTGACTTGTTCTCTTATAAGAATAAGTCACAGTCAATAGCACTTGTGACTGATCCGCTCAGAGTCTTTCTTTTGGCTCAGCTAAGTTTACTTCTATTGGATTCTTTTTGTCTGCCTTGCATGCCTTGAATGAGTTTGAGCAGTTTCCTAATGCTAATATAGCCCTCTTATCCACTAAGTTCACAAAAGCCCTCAACACAGTGAGAATGAGAAAGAAAGGAGGAGGAAGTCAGTTTCGGTGCTATGAGTGTGGTGAGCTTAACTATATTCGAGCTAACTGGCCCAAGCTGAAGGCAAGAAGATCAAGGAGGATAAGGAGCATCGCCGATGTCCACCACCTCGGGATGTGAAGGCTAAGAAGCGCAACTACTGCAATTTAGTCCACTGTCGCTCTCAAACACCTTGACTTTAGCGATGTGGACTCAGGGACAAAGGATGACAAGGACAATCCGCGAGGAAAGAAGATGGTTGTGGACTTTACCAGCATGTACTTCATGCATGAGGGATGATGATGTCTCCAGTGAGGATAAACTCTATAGCGACCCTGATGAAGTAAAGCCCTCGATGAAATGTCTCATGTTGTCATTCATCTAGATCATGACCTTAGGAAAGCTAAGAAGACAATGACAAATCAAGACTTTGTGATGGAGAGCTTGAACATTGAACTTGCTAGGCTTATATTACTTGTACCTGATGATGATAACTGTAATTCTTGCTTGATTTTGTACTTTGAGTTAGACAAGGTAAGGACCATTCATGCATCTATTCTTGGTCAGCTTAGAGTAGTAAATGAAAAGATTGAGAAAATGAATACTTACATTACTCTTGGCACTACTGTTCATTCTTATGTTGTTGATGAGTTTCTTATCACTAAGGACAATCTAGCTAAAATGAAAGGTGTTACTTGGTGGTTCCTTAGTATATTCTTCGCCAGCATGTTCTTCATTTGTTTGTGAGTGTACTGCCAGCCCAAGCGCTTGTTGAACTTGTTGACGAGGTTGCGGTACCCTTTTGCATTCAGATAACCCTAAGGCCAGTTGACCGCTTCTACCTCCTCAATGCAAATGTCAATGAAAGCTCGTGTTGCAATCTCATCCCAATTTGCAAGGTTGGAGCACAAGCTAGCCATCTATGCGGATACAGCAGACATGAAGAAATGGTGCGAAGGCAGTAATAAGATCCCAATGAATTTGCGGGTTCATCGACAGCAAAATCGCACAGATCAAATGAAGAAAGAACCAAATCGACGTGCAAATGGGGGATGTCGTGTATGCACCTTGCGATTGAGAAGTCGAGGAAGCGACATGGGGTCGAATCGTAAGCACCTATAGACATTGCGGATGGTGGGGAGTGGAGATGGATAGACGTGACGACTCGTGGGCTAACTCGGTGCGGTGATGAACGGTACAGGAGGCGTGGAGGGGGGATTTAGATGGATGGCATAGGACTTTCACAAGGCGTCGTCCGGAGAAGGAGAAGGACACGACACTGAGTAGCAGAGAAGACAACAGATTGAGAATGTGGTCGGTATAGATCTGGACAGTCTAAAGAATACAGCAGGAGAGGACGCACAGGACACGACCGCAAATTGAGGAGGACGCATGCCCGGATTAAGGGCTACAACGAGGGCTGCGAACAAATGGGTAACTTGTACAGAAGGAATCGAGAAGTATCTGAAAGTAGCGGCCCGACCAATCTTATCCACGAAGCGGCTTATTGAAGCCAATTTCTATAGCCGCCCCTTTCAAATCGGCTTCAAGCTTCTGCAGCCGATTGAACAGGCTCTTAATGTACACCCACATTATGGTAAAATGAATTAAAAAAAAGGCACAAGTCCTAGGGTGGTGTTGTCTTATACAATGCCATGCCCGGCCATATCAAGTCTCTCCTTCTCATCCTTATTTTTCTAAGCTTCCGAAGTCTTCTTCCTTCCACTAGTAAGAAGTACCTCCTAGTCATAGAGGAGCAGCAAGAAGAGAAGGAGGAGGAAGGCCAGACTATTACTTGGTGCTTGTGCAGCAGCTTCTTGCACCCACGCTTCTCCTCCATCAGGCCATTTGGTAGCTGGAGCTGCAGAGAGTGAGGGTGGTGATGTTCCTGATGCTCACAGAGTCACAAGATCTCCTCCCTCTGGGCTGGTCCCCTCAAAGAAAACGGCCTGTGCTAGGGCGGTGCTGAGATGTTCTTGTTCTTGAGCTGGTAGCAAGGGCACTGGTTGGTACTTCTCCCTGCATTTGGGGAATTCTTGGGCTTGCTGTTCTTGAGGTGCTTGGTGGAAGAAGAAGAGGCGGAGAAGATGCCGGCTAAGTACTTGCAGGCTTTGGGGGAGGAGAGGCGTCCGGAGCTGTACCGGCAGATGGGATGCGTCACCGGGATCCTGCAGGCTTTCGACCGCCGGTACCCCCTCGCCGCCCACCATTCCCACCAGAGGCTTCTCCCCCCAGGTGTGCTTCAGTGCTTCCCTTCTTCTTTTACCTCCTAGTGCTATCGATTGCTTCAAAGACAATATTTTTTCTTCTTTTTGTCTATTCATTCTGGGACATCGAAATTTCTTGCGTAATTGTAGTCTATGGGTGTGATCAATATGGCTTGAAGCTTTTGGCTTCAGCTTATTTTTGCACTATTCATAAATTTCGTCTTTTTCTGAACTTTTGGCTTTTTTTTGAGTTTTTTTACCGGTTCTTTTTTTCCTCGTATTTGTTTACATTATACGTGATGGGCTAATATGTTTTTTCTATTTTTAAATTTTTTTAAATTTAATTATGGTAAATAAGCCTCTGTCAGCTACAGTGCTTTTTTCAGCCAGCTACAGTGTTTTCAGCCATAAGCCACGGGCTTTTCAGCCATTTTGATCACAACCTATGTATTCGCATTTCTTTGCGCAACTAAGGGCATCCACAATGTAATGTTCGTATTGCCTATAAGGTGGAACTCATAGACAGTCTCTAACCTTATTAATTTAGTCTGTAATATGTTATATTCGTATTGTAGGCCCAACAAACTAAGAAAAAAATTATCTTCCCTCCATCCAAACCCCTCTGACAAGTGGGCTCTTTGAATATTTTAGTCTGAGGAGGCAGCCTCCGGACTTGGAGGCGAGGCAGCCTCTAGCTCTTGGAGGCCAAGCTTTGTAATGTATGGAGGCAGCCTGCCAGCCTCTAAGGCTACCTCTTTCTTCTTAGAGGCTATTTTAGCCTAACACTATGGGTGCTCTAAGTTGCTGGAACATACTAATGGCAATTGGGCTTATATGTACATGGAGCGTTGATCTGAGCTTTGATGCTATCTCCCTCCAATTGTGCCTTGTTTTTCCTTCTGTCTCTTCTACTTATAACCTTAAACCCAGAATTGGTGCAAGAAATGAGTGAGCTTGTTTGATGCAGAAGCGAATACCTTTGGGTTAGCGTTCTATTTTTGGAAGAAAGACCAGGGTTTTATTTAGTACGATATTAAAAATGAATGCTGCTGATGCATATTCCGGCTTTTTGGTGTTCCTTCATCCTGCATTGAACCGCCAGGTTGTGATGGCAATAGGTGAGATGTAGCGTTTTTCCCATTCTTTTTGGGCAAGATGTTGGAATTTAACTAGTGCATTTATTTTTTGTGGGGTGGAAGCAGATGGAGGTTTTTTTTTCTGAAATCTTTAGCCAATAACCTTCTTTTATCTGTACCCCCGCTGATTAGCCGGAAATTGATCCCAGGCAACCGACAAAAATATGTCATTATGCCCGGTAGGTAAGAAATCTTTTTCCAAATGTTGACAAGACTGCTTACTAAATTGAAAGAGGATTCTCTCCGAGAAATGTGGTTTGTAGGATTGTATGCCGAAATCAGAGGGGGCTGAATGTGCCATCACAACACCCCTACAAACCTTCTCGACGAAAGCTCTCACAAACCGACACAGGTTTCTTCTCGAAAGCCCTATTCAAAAACCTCTCTACTTTAACTCATAACCTCTCTTGCTTTTATAGGTTAACGATACAAACCGTGTCTACCTCAAACACGGTCTCAAAACCTTATCTCTACCGAAAAATAAGGGACCCGAAACCCTTTCGAACACAGGTTTTATTTAAACTCTTTTTCTTCCAAACTACGAACTCTATCCGTAAGCCTCCAATCTTATTACGTGACGAAGCCTCCAGAACAGCACCTTCTGTAACTTCACCACGCACCATCACAACGTATCGAAGCCTCTGGAACGCACCTTCTGTATCTTCGTTATGTATCAGCAATCTCTGTGTCGAAGCCTTCTGGACCGCACTGCCCGTAGCTTCTCCACGAATCACTATCTTTGATCTCCATGTGCTCCAGCATGAGCCCAACCACCTCGTGTGATATCCTCAATCGTCTGGACCTCAGACTCCCCTGTCCTAGTCCATCCTCCTCGTCACTAACCATGATTGCCTCAACGCCCACCTGCACATCAAAGACCAAAAAAATGCTTTCTACCGGCACAAACTCTTCACAACTTGACCGACATCAGCACACACACGCAAGCCACACTTTTAACCAACCATCAATACCAACTAGTGCGTCCATGACCACAAACTCCATCGTTATCCAGAAATATGCCTTAGATCACTTATTACGACCGCTAGCATATGTAGTACTCGAAACCACAAGTACTCGGGAAATACCATCACTCCGCTCAAAACACTCAGGAATAACAAGCATCGCTACCGACCAGAGACATCGAGTACCGGTCACATACCACAAGTCTCCGACAACCTATCGCAACACCTACAACAACCAATCACCGACCATCGAGTACCAAGTCTTTCCGACTACCGAGTACCACGACCACCTGATCACCAAGCACTAGCCAGTCATCCCACTGGTTCAACACGAGTACTTGAAGATCACAAAAAGTGAAGCACTCGTACCGACAAAAAAGTCTGAGTACCGACCACTAAGCACCAGCCAGTCATCCCACTGGTTTAACACGAGTACTCGAAGTATTCGAAGATCACAAGAAGTGAAACACTTGTACCGACAAAGAAGTCTACGAGTACCGACCATGAAGCCTACGACAACTGATCGCAAAGCCTTCGACTACCGATCGCGTGGTCTATGAGAACCGACCAGAAAACCGAAGACAATGACCGCAGACCACGAAGTCTACGAGTATGACAGCAGTCTGCGAAGTCTACGACCATCGACCGTAAAGTCTACGACTATCGATCATAAAGTCTACGACTATCGAGTACGACCAGTAAAGTCTACGACCATGAAAAAGTATTGTAGCTACAATTACCTTAAGTGGTCGTTCTGTCGTGGTCGAAGTCGGACGTGGTCTAAGTCAGTTGTGGTCATGTTACATCCTTTACGACTGCTCCCAGGACCTTACAACCACGTTGTAGCCGCTACGACCACCTCCTGTAGCTGTACGACTACGTTCAAGAGGCTACAACCAGCTCATGTGTCGCTATGACTACTCTGCTGGTTCTCCGACCACATTGACAGTCGTTACGACCACGTTGTGATCCTTCCGATCACTCCTCACTGCTCCAACCACGTAGTCATAAACTTCAGCTGAAGTTACGACCACGTTCACCGCCGCTGCTTTGCGCTTCCTTCGACCACGGTCGATCACCGTAGTCATAGCTCCTTACGACCACGCAATGATTCTATCGACCACGTCGAATGCTCTGTCGACTGCTATAGTCGTAATGCTCTATGACCACAGCTTCTGCTCCAGGATCGTGGTCGTAACTCCTTACGACCACGTCTTCAGCATCTGCGGACACCTTCGCTCGTTACCGTGGTCGTAACTCCTTACGACCACGTCTACTGCTCCTGTGCACGCCTTCGCTCGATCACAGTAGTCGTAACTACTTTACGACCATGCCTGCGATCCCCTACTCATCGTGGTCGTAAGTCGTTTACGACCATGTCTGAGAACACACGATGAACTCGATAGATTTCCAGAGCCAAACCGCTCTTCTCCTCTTTATTTCTTTCTCTCAATCACACCGATCGCTACGATCACCCTGATCGTCCTCTCTCCCTTGCCTCTCGATCACATCGATCGCATTGGCTCTCCTCGCTCTCGCCCCTCTCGGTTACATGGCTCTGCCTTTTATACCCTGCTCTACAACTTTGACTCGGCTACGACTATGAAACGAACTCGAACTCGACTACGACATGGACTCATATACGACCACGACCAAACTCGTATACGACTCCGACCACTCCTACATGACCACAACTACGACTATCGACCATGACTTCTAAACTGAAAAACAAGACTACAACTCTAACAATCACCTCCTTAATCTTGATTTTCCTTCTTGATCACGTTGATCTTCTCTCTTGCTACTGCTTCTTCCTTGCATGCCTGCCTGGGTTGGAGAAGCTGCTCCCACAGCCGTATGTCTGGTCGCCTTCCACCTGTAGCACCTACTCATGCTTCCTCCACCAGCATCAACTCTTTCTCTGTTGTGTGCTCTTGCTTTCGACCACTGCTCTGCACACTGTGCTTCCTCCCGCCACCTCGGGACCCATCTATGACTGCCTTCTGTTGCATGCATGAGAGCTCCTCCCGAGCCCCTACTTGCCACGACCATGCCTTCTGCATGTGGTCTGTGCCGACCACCCGAGCCATCGCTTCACTGCTCTCCGCCTGCATGCGCTCGTCCGGACTTAGCTGCATGCTTGTGCGCACCTCCTGCGCCGCTTGCTACGACCACTGCATGCTCGCTGCATGCTCCTCTGGAGCCTCTACTCGTTACGATTGCATGCAGTCTTTTGCTTTCTGCCCTGTCTTGCTTCTTCACCGACTCGGTCTCCTTCCTCGTGACGACTTCATGTGTGCTAGGCATGGTTGTCACGGCGTCGCCTAGGCGACGCCAAGTCGTCCTGGCGCCGGGGAGAGGACGCTAGGGAGGATCGCCTCGCCTTGCCTGAACCCTAGCTTCACCGCCAGCCCAGGTACGCCGTCTGCCCCTCTCCTCTCCGGCCGCGCTCCGGCCGCGCCGCCTCCCTTCCTCCCACCGCGCCGCCTTCCTCCCCTCCCGCCGCCGTCTCTCTCCCGTGCTCCCGCCGCCGAGGGGAGGGGAGGCGACGGGGGAGGCGGCGGCAGGGGGAGGCGTCGGGGAGGGGAGACCGGAGTTGGGGGAGATGGGAGTCGGGGGAGACGGCCGTCGGGGAGACCGGAGTCGGGGGAGACGGGAGATGCGACGCGAGAGAGGGAATCGCGAGAGAGAGGGAGTCGCGAGACGCGACGCGAGAGAGAGGCGGAAGACTTGAGACTTGAGGCGAGACCGCGCGAGAGTCAGCATCGACGGTATATACGCGACAGAGAGAGTCGGCATCGGCAGTATCAGTCGGCATCGGCTGTATACAGCAGCAGTTCCGTCGCCACGCCCGTCGCCTAGGCGTCGCCGGGCCCTTGCCTAGGCGTCGCCTAGGCGTCCAGGCGCCCCTTGCTCGCCGTGGTCGCCGACTCCGCCGTGACAACCATGGTGCTAGGCTTGCCTCCTGTTGCCCGTTCGTGACGTCCTCCATCTTCTAGCTCCTCCAAACCGTTCTTCACACAAACCGATCTACAAGTTTTCAAAGGAATCTTGTACAACCGATTTGGAGATCTCTTCGCCTTCATCAACAAATCTCTGTTCTTGTCATACACTCGCAGGAACTCATGCTCCAGCACCACCTTGCACCCTCTCTCCGTCATCTGCCCAAGACTTAGTATGTTGTTGCATAAACTTGGTATATAACAGATTCCTATCAACAACTTCTTATCTTCGTTCTTGCATTGCAACATCATCGTCCCTTTGCCTTTTATCTCCACCGTGGAGCTGTCTCTAAACTTGACCTTGCCCCAAACCTTCTCGTCGAGCTTGTGGAACATAGAGCGATCTCCCGTCATGTAGTTGCTTGCTCCATTATCCAAGTACTATTGATCCGTGTGATCATGGCTTCCTTCCTTCGTGCGTAGTTTTGGAACTACGTTCTCCTCATTCAATTCCACCATGACCGACTCCTTTTCAACATATGAGGAGAGAAGTACTAGCTCTCCATCATCTTCTTCTTCGTCTTTGGTAAGGTTCACCTCTCCGTCCTTTTTCTTGCTCTTGCAATCCAAAGCAAAGTGTCCAAGCTCGTTACAGTTGAAGCACTTTTTATTGCTGCGGCATCTTATCATGTAGTGCCCGTATTTGCTACATTCGAAGCACTTGACATGTGACAAATTATAGGATCTCTCACCACCGCTTTGCCCAGCCTTGTCTCCACGGTCACCCCTGCCGCCTTGACCAATCTGGCCACCTCGATCGTTCCACCTCTCGCGGTTGTATGAAGAGCCACGACCGTCTCTCGGATCTCCCCTTACTAACAACACCTGCTCGTTGTGAGATCCTTGCTCCTTGTGTGACTGAAACCCCTTCAGTAACTCCTCATGCGCCTTGAGAGATCCGGTGATCTCCTCTATCTTCTTCTTGTCCAGATCGGGGGAGTACATAAGTGTTGTGATAACAGGTATGTACTTCTCCGAAAGCTAGGCGTAGTCGAAAACAGATGTAGTCATTTTTCCGTAGTCGTGCTGCGGTGCTCATACTGCCGTGGTCGAAAGCCACAGTGGTCGAAGTCTGTCATTGTCGAAGTTGGATGTGGTCGTAAACAACCCTGAGTGGTCGAAAATATCAGCTGGGCCATCACTCTTCATGGTCGAAGCCAACCGTGTGATCCTCCAATACCAATCGAGTGTCGTCTGATGTTCCGATGGCACTCAAAAGCCGCCCGATGCTCAAATGCCAGTCGGACACTGTCTGATACTCTGTTGCTACTCGAAAACAATATGGTGCAACTTGGACCCAATCGGACTGGTTTGAAACTACTCAAAACAGACGAAAACCACTCGTACGTGACTGAAACCATTCGTAGCAGACCAAAACCACTTGGAGCAACTAAAACCACTCGGAGCAGACCAAAACCTTTGACTGCGATCGATCAAAACTTTCGCAAACGTAAATTCCAAAACAAACCAAATGTCAATTATTTATCATCACTTTAATCACGATCATCCACTTGGTCTAACATGGTTGTTTAGATGAACATGACACCGACATTTTGTTTCTTTTATTTTTATAATGCTACATGATCATTTAAGATGTTCTCTGGCTTGCATTATGTATTCTTGGTATAAGAAGCAATATGTTTCTTTAGGTTGACATGACGTTGAGAAATATTTCACTTTCTGAAACAGGCCATGCACTGTCAAGCAGCCCGAGTGTAGGGGAAGAGCGCACAAGATACACACCTCAGATTGTTCTTGTAAGTTTCGATTTTTTTTTAATATTCAGTAGACATGCAAGCTTTGTTTAATCACTTTTCACAATCTGACTGACTAGCTGAAATCTGCATTCAGGACAAGAGCTTGAGTAAAAGTTGGATTGATAATCAAAAAACGTCATCAACAGTGGAGTTGTCACAAACATCTTATTCATCATCATCCTGTTCATCGTTCTCCTCCCTTGATGGCAACAGGTCAACACAACAAGACCTATCCTCCACTGATCGAATGCTATTTCCAGAAAAGCCATTCAAGTGCTCACCGAAGCTCAAGAGCTCCTGTGACAGTGAAAACGGACCAGATTACTACCCTGATAATGCCCTCACCAAGCCCCCCAACATGCCCTCAGCTCAATCCAGCCACCCAACTCTTGGTATAAGGAATCTCGTAAAGGATTCAATTTATAGAGATACTCATGATATGTCAGTCAGAACTTTCACCAAGGAAGCAGTAAACGGTCACCCATTCAACTGTGAAGATCCACCTAGATGCTTGGATGAGCCTCCTTGCAGTGGTATCCAAGAAAAGAGCAAGGGGACCATGGACATCAATGAATCGCTCCAAGTGTTAGCCAAGCTCAGGGAAGCCTCTTGGAATCCATCTGAATCTGGCCAGCAACCAAGGCTGTGGTATGATGCTCCCCGGTTCTCATATGATGGGCGGGAATCGGCATCGAAACTTAGGGAGCTGCCTAGATTGTCACTGGATATCAAGGAAGGCCCTCTTAGGACTCGTGAAATGGACTTGAGGCCGAAGCCAAGCATGAACACTGCAGACAGGAGCAAAAGCACTGATAAAGAATTCAATGCATCCTTGCTGACCCAGCAAGAACACCCTGCCTGTAAGCGTCTTCCTAGTGTCGTTGCAAAACTCATGGGATTGGAAGAGTTACCTGAGCCTAATGACATGACGTCCTCACAGGTATCCAAATCAGTTCAAGGGAGGAAGCAAGAATCTATGCTGAGCCCTTTGAGCCTCTCCTCCCATAACGAGCTTACTCCTAGGCAGCAAAGGAATCTGGATGCAACAATCAGGAATGTTCCTAACTCTAAGTTCCCAGTCGAAACTGCACCGTGGAAACAGCAAGAAAGGATTGTGCTACCTAGAAAATTGCCAAAGGGATCAAAGGGAGCTCATGGAAAAGAGCAACCTGCTGCACCAGTTTACAGCGAGATAGAGAAATGGCTCAAGGACCTTGATTTTCAGCAATCAAACAAGGACCTTAGGGCACTTAAACAGATCCTGGACTCAATGCAAGCAAAAGGACTGTTGCAGAACAAGAAACGTGAGGAAGCACCTATGGTAAAGCTATACGATGGCAACCATGATAGCAAAGAGGTGACTGATACAGACCCAAGGTTGTACAGTAATACCAACCCCAATCAGATGCCTGAAGGAGCACTAACATCTTCAATGGAAGGAGAAAGCAATGTGGAAAGATCCTTCAAATCACCTATTGTAATAATGAAACCTGCAAAATCTGCAGACATGTTGGGCGATGCAGATTCTAATGTTGTTCCATTAGGGGGTTTATCAGATCTACCGCAGCTGCGAACAGGCAATAGCACTGATAAAAAGAAAAGCTCACAAATCAATTGGGCAGCTATGGAGCAACATCCAAAATTTAGTCCAAGGGTGCCTGCTCCTCGATCCCTTGCTTCTTCTGACATGAGAGCAAATGGAAGGAATGAAGAGATGAGCAGCAAACAAAAGCCTAGTTCACAACTTATGACAGAGAGCTCATCCAGAAAACAGCAGTTGCCAAGAGACAATAAAGGAAGCTTGCTAAAGCATAAAAATTCCACTAGCCCCAGATTACAACAGAAAAAGCTCATTGTGGAGCGAAGGGCTAGACCACCTATTACTTCTCCTGAGTCAAACAGGAACCAAAGGCAATCTGCTGATAGGAGTCATTTGGATACAGTATCGCCCAGAAACGAAGTTAGAAGAAAACCTGCTCAAGCACAGGAAGGTGAAGATGGTCATCAAAATGGTATAAGTAGCAGGACAAGGAGCCTGAACCAGCAAGGCAATGATATGTCCGCAAGGTCGGATGGCAGTATGAGTGTTGCATCAGAGCTGGACATAGAAGTAATAAGTGCTGACAGATCTGCAGAAGTTAACATTTCAAGGTTCCAGCAAGGCAATCAGACTCCATCTGGAAGGAATCCTCAAAAAGTGGTAAAACATTTCTTCTTCCAGTTAGCGATTTCATTTATAGAGAAGAAACACTATATATTGCTAAAGCTTTATTGATGTAAATTATAGTACCAAATTTTGACCTTCCTAAAACCACTACAATGTAAAAAAGGACTACATAGTGGAGCCACTGCTTAGTCGGTTCTTCTTTAAAACTCTGTCCAACACTAGTTGGGATTAATACTGAAGACTCAAAAACCTACAATGTGCCATGCCGCTTTTCTAATTTTTATGATATTCATCTTTTGTTCAGAAAACCTCTTACGATGCAAACAAGGACCTGTCATCTATAGATCCTGCAGCCGCTATCCCTGATAGGCCAAGTCCAGTTTCAGTATTGGACTCTCCATTTGATCAAGAGGATTTTTTCCGCACCAGCAAGGCCTCGAATTCACCTAATGTTGGTAAGATCAGCTGGTTCACCAAATTAGTTATTTTGCACAGCACAAGTAGTACCATAGTCCACGCTTACATAGTGAGTAGAAATGTCCTGAATGTTCTTTAGATATAGAGTGATGTGTCTGGTGTGTACCATCACTATAGGCCCTGTTCTTTTGTACTGCGGCTGATGGTTTTTGTCTGTACTTTTTGCGGATGATGGAGATGTCGACGCTGATGACGCATATGGTTTTAGGCTCAGAAAGCCATTTGAAGAATCCATTTCAAGAAATTGCCCTTTTTGTTTCAACTTCGGAGAAACAAAATGCCAAAAGCCCAAAAGAACAGGACCATAGTCTTTTGATTTGTCCTCAAGGAGCAAGAAGACATAACCAGTGTTACTAGGACTTGGGCACGGGTGTCAGAGTTTGACTAGGATTCGGGTGACCAATTCGGCTAACTTTAGAAATTAAGATTCGAGGATTCGTCTAATATATATATATATATATATATATATATATATATATATATATATATATATATATATATATATATATATATATATATATATATATATATATATATATATATATATATATATATATATATATATATATATATATATATAAGAAATCAATTGACAAAAAAATTCGTAATCAATTGAAATCAATAGGAAGTTAGCCGAATATATTAGAAATCAATTCGGCTAACTTCCTATTTAGGGAGTTCTAAATAGGAAGAAATCAATTGAAGAAGGGATCTATTCGTAATTCTCAAGAACTCCGAGGACTAAATCACAAAAAAACCACTCTCCCCTTACTACATAACCCCACCTAACCTTAACCCTTTCCCACCCGACCCCGCCGCCTAGCTCCCACCCCACGCCGTCTCCCACCCCAACCCTGCCGCCTCCCACCTCACGCCTCTCCCTTTCCTCTGCATTGTTCCCTTCCCTCCACGTCGCCCCCCTCTGCACTGCTCCCTTCGCGCCGCCCCCTTCGCGTCGTGCTCGCCCAAGCCTCTACTCCTCTGACGCCAATGTCGTGCTTCTCCGGTGGAGTCCTTGCTCCGCCAACACTGTGTGTCTCCTGTCGGATTCCTCTCCACCAATCCACCGATGTTGTGCATCTCGGCGGCTCCACCATCTTGGTGCCGCCGTGGCCGCCCAGCCAACCACCGCGCCAAGCCCGCATCCCGCCATGTCGGACGCAAGTTGACACGGGGATGCATGTCGATGCGCCAAAAAAAATTTTGGACACGCGAGTCCCGATAACACTGGACATAACTAGCAATAGAAGAAAAAGTATTGATGTGGTCCTACAATTGCACCTATCACTAATAGCTCAAATAATCTTCTGTATACATAGTTCAATTCTGTTGAAGTATATTGCCCACATTTCCTCATCAACTTAAACTTTTGGGTGAACTGATTGGTGCATGCAACTTAATATGGTATCAGAGTCTAGAAGTCTTAAGTTCAAGACCCGACCAACGCAATATTTAAATAAACAATTGCAACCCACTTGTAGCACATGTCTTAGGCCTAATGGAGTCTAGATGTGAGGTGGAGTATTGAAGTATATTGTCCATCTTTCCTCAACAATTTAAGGTTTTTGGTTAAATTAGTTTGGTGCATGTGACTCAATACTTTCTAATACATCCACATGGCTTGCTGGATAGACCAAAACATCGTGTTAAGTGTGTATGGTGCACCAGCTTCACCTCGACAATCCCGATCTTTTGCCTCAGTTCGATGAACTTGATACGACCGAGGGCCTTCGTAAGAATGTCAGCCAGCTGCTCATTTGTGCCGACGTGCTCCACATCTACTTTGCCAACTTCAATGCAGTCGTGAATGAAATGATATCCCGTATTAATGTGTTTGCTGTGATCATGGAGCATAGGATTCTTGCACAAAGTAATTGCCGACTTGTTGTCCACGAGTAGCTTTGCTTTCTTCGGCTCCACACCCATCAGGTCTCCGATGAGCCGAGTTAGCCAGATTTCCTGGCATGCTGTTGTTGCTGCCACGACGTACTATGCTTCACACGAGGACAACGCCACAATCTTTTGCTTCTACGACACCCAAGTGATCAAACTTGCACCAAGGAAAAATATTGTACCCGTGGTGCTCTTGCGGTCATCTGTGTCGCCCCCAAGTCACTGTCGTTATATCCGACAAGTTCAGGATTCGGCGTGCTTGCCCTCATGTAACAGCACCTGAATCCAATCGTGCCTCTCACGTAGCTAAGAATATGCTTCACCGCTGCCAAATGCTGTGACGTTGGTGCCTCGCATGTACCTGCTAGCAAGTCCCACAGCATAAGCAATGTCTGGCCTCGTGATCACAAGGTAGCGAAGACTTCCAACAATATTGCGGTACTCAGTGGCGTTGACGGCGGCACTGCCATCTTTCTTGCTCAACTTCAGCCGGGTCTCCATCGGCATTAAGCACGGATTACACCACGCCATTTCCGCTGCTTCCAAAATCTTGCACGCATAATTACTCTGTGATGCGTGATCTTCCCGTCTTCTTGCTTGACCTTGTGCCCAAATAATAACTTAGCAAACCAAGATCGATCATGCTGAACAGTTCCTTTATCTGGGCCTTGAACTCGACAATGTCGTTAATGTTTGAACCGATGATGATGAGATCGTCGACGTACACCCCCACGAGCAAGAATGTGTTACCTTTTTCCCGCTGGTATACCGCATGCTCGAGTGGACTTCTCGTGAACCTGAGCTACACCAAAGTGGCATCCAGCTTCGAGTTCTAAGCTCGCGCGCTTGCTGCAACCCGTATATGGCCTTGCGTAACCTTAGTACTTCATTCTTGTGCTTGTCATTGACGTACCCCGGAGGCTGTTAGACATACACCACGACCAGATCACTATTCAAGAATTAACGTCCATATGATGTATCTGCCAACCACCATGCGCCGCCAGTGCGATCAGAACCTGCACTGTCTCAATGCGAGCCACCGGTGCAAATACTTCGTCGAAGTCCACCCCCTGTCGTTGTGCATATCCTTTTGCGACCAAGTGAGCTTTATGCTTAATAATGTTATCTTGAGGATCTTTTTTCACCTTGAAGACCCACTTAAGCCCTATTGCTCGATGACCAACAGGGAGTGTAGCGAACTCCCAAGTGTTGTTGTCGTAGATAGACTTCAATTCTTCGTTCATGGCCTGCTACCATGCCATGTCCAAGAGCGCCTCCCATACGCTCGTGGGCTCCTCAGCACCAAGGAGACAGAGGTCGCTATGCTCTACGTCTTCATCAGCAGGCTCGGCGTCGTTGATCTGCACTGCCTCAATTGTGATGTAGATGTTTGACATCGTGCGATACCTGAGCGACATTTTTTTGGAATCACGCGATCCGCTAGTCGGTGGTGTTGCCCACTGCATCATAGCTCCAGACGATGTTGAGGATTGGAGTGGTTCTGTCGCCTGTGGCGTCATAGGCGTATTTGGCGAAGATGTGGTGTGATTGACGTCCACCGAAGTGTCACTCATCACGTCGGTGTACTCGACGATGAATGTGTCGAGTTTGCTGATGTCAGTCGATGAAGATGATGTAGTCCAGTCCCATTGTCGCTCTTCTTCGAACTCGACATCCCGTGTCACATGGAGTTTCTTCGTGGCTGGATCGTAGACACGGTAGGCCTTTTATCTTTCCTCGTAATCGATAAACACCATCGGCGTGGAGCGATCGAGAAGTTTGGTGATGCCAGGGCCAACCTTCTTAATGTGTGCCACACAATCGAACGTGCGAAAGTAGTGAACTTTAGGCCTCCTCTTGTACCACGCCTCGTACGGCGTTACACCGTCCAGGCTCTGGGTTGGTGCACGATTCAGGATGTGCACCACGGTCTTTACTGCCTCGCCCCAAAACATGGCAGGCATCGCCATGCTCTTTAACATGCTGCGAGCCATCTCCACAACCGTTTGATTCCGGCGCTCCACAACGCCGTTTTGTTGCGGTGAGTATGGCACAGTCGTAGACCGCTTGATGCCCATCTCGTTGCACTAGTCGTTGAAGTCGATGGAGTTGAACTCCCCACCTCAATCAGTTCGAAATGCCTTTAGCTTGGAGTCGATCTCGTTCTTAGTGATGGCCTTGATCTTCTTGAAGAACTTGAATGCCTCTTCCTTTGACTCGAACACCTCTAGCCACATGAAGCGACTGTGATCACCCACGATTAGCAAAAAAATAGCATCCGCCGCTCGGTGTGGTCGGCGTGATCGGGCCACACAGGTCACCATGAGCCAGCTCTAGGCCATGCTCCGCGCGATATAAGGCGTGCGGGAACGATACTCGATGTTGTTTATTGAGGATGCAGCCATCGCAAAACTGCTGCACTCGATTGATGACGAGCACGCCCTTCACCATCCTCTTGGCGCCCAAGTCGTGTAGAGCACGGAAGCCGAGATGGCCGTAGTGCACGTGCCAGCGCCATGCCACCTCGTTCGCCTGTGCCTTTAGGCACACAGGTGCAGTCAAGTTCAAGCCTAGTGTATAGAGCATGTTCCATGACCGTCGCACTCGTGCTAGCAATGCTCGGTGTTGGTCGAAGATGCTAAGCTGACCATCCTCGAGTGTAATCTTGTAACCACCTTCTTCGAGTTGGCCTAGACTTATGATGATAGACCGTAGTCAAGGAATGTAGTATACCTCCGTGAGTACTTGATGCCCTTGATTTTTGCACTGAAACAGTATGGAGCCTTTTCCGCAGATGTCCACTGTTGAGTCATCACCAAATTTCACCTTGCCTTTCACGTGATCATCAAGTGAGGTGAACATGATCTTTTCGTCGGTCATGTGATTACTCGGCACCCATGTCGAGGTACCACTCATTGTCGCTTGCATCGACTGGCACCACTTTCTCTTCTTTGAGGTACACTTCTTGTGTTGTGTCGATGGCCACCTAAGCAAGCTCACAATGCTCAGCCATCAGCAGCGCCGATGCGTCATCATGCACCTACGCAAGGTTCACCATTTCCTTGCGCTCGCAATGTGGCTTGCGGTAGTCCTTCGAGAAATGGTTGTAGTTGTTACAATTGTAACACTTGACCTTTGTCATGTCACGGCCGTCAGCAGATGACATAGAATCTCTACCATCGCAGCTACCATTGCCACACCCACGACCATGTTGCTTGCCGAGGCGTTGATCACCGCTGCCATCTCGGTTTTTCTCGCCACGAGAAGAGCCTTCGCTGTGCTCCTTCTGACGCGCGAGCCACTCCTCTGTGAGGAGTAGCCGCCCTCCTTGGATGTCGGCTTCACCCTCCAGGTTGTAGCGTTCCTCCACAACCCCGAGTCGTCCTGTCAGCTCAATGGAGATTGTCTTGAGGTCAACAAGTGTCTTGATGGAAATTACGACCTGCGAGTACCGTGAGGGAACAACATGAAGAAACTTCCTCACCATCCTTTCGTCATCGATCTTATCATCGAGCAAATTAAGGTTGTTGACGAGTGCGGTGAGCCACATCGTGAAGTCATCAATGGTCTCTCCATCCTTGAACTTCATGGACTCGAACTCTGAGCGCAATGTTTCGCCCATGCCTGTCAGAACCCATCCTTTGGCTACGCGCACGCGCTCAGCACCCATGCGCATTACCTTCACGGCGTCCTATGCCTGTTTCGCCGTGTTCTTGACGGCAAGAGTCGCCAACATCTCGGTTGGCATGGCACGCAAGATTGCTGACAACGCCAAGCAATCATCGCGGTAGTCGCCGGCGTCTCTAGGCTCAATCACCTCCCAGAGTCCTTGTGCCTACAAATTGACCCTTATCAAGAGGGACCAATCACCGTAGTTTGTGTGCGTCAATATAGGAAAGACCACCGTGCTACCCGTCTCCTTAACCACACGCTGCACCACGATCTTGCAGCCTCCATTGCCACTCCTGTCACCGTCTTAGTGAACGTGGGCTCTCGGTGGTGGTGGTGGTGTCCGTGATGGAGATCTTGATTCATGCTCCGACATCGTGGTAGCATCAACCACTACGCTCGCTTTGATACCACTTGTTACGGCAAGCCGAAGCACACAACGTGATCGGAAAACTTGCGAAAGTCTCGACTGTGAGTACTCGAATGATTTCGACTGTGAGTACTCGGAAGTTTCGACCATGGGTACTCGGAAGAACTACTCTGATGAACAGTATTCTGCTACAATACAATACTCGTAGAATAGTGCTCTGCTACAGTACTTGTAGAATAGTGCTCTGCTACAGTACTTGTATAATAGTGCTCTGCTACAGTACTTGATGAACAACAGTCTTACGACCACTAAGGCACTCATATACGACCACGAAGGCACTCGTATACGACTACGAAGGTACTCATATATGACCATGTACGACCACGAAGGTACTCGTATACGACCACGAAGCACACGGGGATGTCTGAAATACGCGCGGATATCTGGACTCTTTGGAGAACAGTGCACTGAAGAGAAACAATTTTTTTTGTGCCGCCCCTCTGAATTGGTTTGCGGCGTTTTCTTTGTTGATCTTTTATACTGCGAAAAAGAAATAACTAACCCAATATACCCGCCACGTTCAGCTCTTCATGACGCGCTATCTCACATCCGAACTATTCATGACATTCATGAAGTTACAAAATGTACGCACTAATACTCTTAACGCATACACTAACTCACTTAACGCACGCACTAATGCAGTACGACTAAGACTATTGTAATGTCTGTAGGTGCGACGTGGTTAAGTCTAACACTATTTATTAATGGTACACTCACTAGCTTGAACTAGTATGCAATGCCAGTTACTGAAATTGTTGACATTGATGTGATGTGTTCCGGTAACTGATGCCGTCTTCCTTGTAAGTTGCAGATGATGAGCACCATCCATCAGAGGAATCCTGGAAGCCTTCCGCTATAAAGCCAAAGAACAGTAAGCTTGCAAACGTAGCGAGCCTTCTTCAGAAGCTCCAGCAGTTGAGTGTGAACAAGGATGACGAGGCCCCTCCTGTTGATCACATCGCTTTCTTGTGCGAGACACAAAGTCCAGACCATCGTTACGTGTCTGAGATTCTACTGGCGTCAGGCCTTCTGATGAAAGACCTAGGTTCAGGACAGACAGGCCTGTCACAAATCCAACTCCACACTTCTGGCCACCCCATCAACCCCGACCTCTTCCTCGTGCTGGAGCAACGGAAGTCGGGATGGGTCTCCAAACCTGAGGGCGTCCATCAAAGCAGAAGCATCGCAAAGTCTGATGATCCCAATAGAGCGCACCGGAAGCTAATGTTCGACGCTGTGAATGAGCTTCTCCTCCAGAGGTTTGAGAAAGAAACCGCAGTCCATTCTGTCGGCTCGTTCACGAGAGCGAGGGATCCACCGAGCGGTCAGCAGCTGGTGAAGATCATATGTTCAGAGATCGAAGACCTTAAGACGGAGAGATCACGCATGTGCCAAGAAGACAGCAGCGTGATACCTGACGCAGAGATCCTGCACAGGCTGCAGGGGTGGACGAGCTTCAGCCCGGAGCTTCCAGGGATGGTGCTGGAGATCGAGAGGTCGATTTTCAAGGAGCTCGTCGACGAGGTGGTGCACGGTGAGTCCGCTGACGGCCTGCGGGCGAAGGCCGGCAGGTGCAGAAGGCGGCTCTTCACTTAACGCAATCAGTGGGTTGTGTGGAAGTATGTGAGTGTGAGTATGAAGTGTAATGTAGTAGTAACTTGTTCATTATGAAGTTTGATTTGTCTAAACAGGGGAAGGGGCATAGGTTGTTGTACAAGCATTGAGCAGTGCACAAGCCTGAACTAGGAGGAATGGATGTTTCAGGCACCCACCTTATTATTATTCTACATAACTTAAACAATTATAATTCAGACAACGTTTTTCCATATGCATTCTCTTCTGTGGAATTTGTGCTTTGTGCATACTAGTGCCTTTGAATTCAAATATTTGCATGAATTCCCCAATTCTAAATATGGAAGTGCTATACAACACTCAAATGTTTTTTTGAGGGAAAATATATCGAATTTCTAAAATTTGGATCCATTTCAAAATTTGTGCACCACCTGCAATCGTCTCCAACTCCGGTCGGCAGGTTCTTCATCTCCAACTGTGATGGTTCGCCGGATTAGGATTAGGGTTCATCGGGTTAGGGATTTGGGTGCACCGGGTCCGGATTTATAGGTAAGGCCAAGGCAGTAGAGGCACGGTGGTGGGTGGCGATGGCGCAGCCAGTCACATGCTTGGGGAAGGGTGGTGGGTGGCGGAGGCAGCAGCGGTGATGATAACGACAAGCAATTAGGAGGCGGTGGGTGGCGGATCCGGCAGCGGTAGCCATCAGAAACGGAAAAGGAGAGCTGAGCGGGAGAGATGAAGGCGTGTAGTGACAGCAGCGAAGGAGGCAGATTTGGTGGCGATGAACTACCAATGACAAGGAAGAAGGGGTGCCAACGATAGGGGAGATAAGGGAGGGACGGGGATGCGGAGGGGGTGGCATCGGCACCGATGGCAGCGACAACAGCCGCGGAGGGAGGTGATAGCAATGGGGGCGGTCTCTGGATGAGGGCTTTGTCGACGCTGGGGACTGCGCCAATGAGGTGAAGGGTGGCGGCCCGTCGAGGGTGGAAGCGGGCTGGGTGGTGGGCGGCGGTGGTTGGGAGAGAGAGGGAGGGGATGGAAGTTAGGGTTATAGCTGGGTTTACATAGGATTTGGGTAGGTGGATCTACATTTGACAATCCGAAAATCTGACTATTTTTGCTAAAAAAATAGTCAAATAATGTACAGACAAACCCTTCTATATATCATAAGAAATGTGAATGTGAGTCAGTCTGATGCTTTTGGGCAATTTAGGATGCTCATAGCCTCATCATATGTTCTTGTTCTTCTCACTCTCAAAAAAAAAGGAAAAGAAATAAGCGATCTTCTTCTGTCACAGTTGTGCTTCTTAACTGGGCCAGCAGCGTTCGAAGCCCATGAAGGGCTACTATTCTCTTGAGCCCCACCAATAATGCAGCAACCACACGTCCCAATATCCCACCTCCTCGGCGCCTATAAATGATAAACCCTAACGACGCCTCCCTACTCCCTTCTCCGTGCGCAGCTGGCACCCTCCTCTCCCAACACCACCACCGGAGGCGGAGAGGAAGACGTAGCAGCAGCAATGGTGTCAAGCTTGGGCGTGTGCGCACGGCGGGTGGTGGTGGACGCCCGCCACCACGTGCTGGGCCGCCTTGCGTCGATCGTGGCGAAGGAGCTCCTGAACGGGCAGTGCGTGGTGGTTGTGCGGTGCGAGGAGATGTGCATCTCCGGTGGCCTGGTGTGGCAGAAGATGAAGCGCCTCTGCTTCCTTCGGAAGCGGATGAACACCAAGCTGCCCTCGCTTGGCCCTATCCACTTACACGCCGCCGCCCACATCTTCTGGCACATCGTCTGCGGCCTGATCCCCCACAAGACCCCCCGCGGCGAGGCTGCGCTCGTCAGGTTCAAGGCCTTCGACGGCGTCCGGCTGCCCTACTAAAATCACCCTCACTTTTACTGGACCTAACCATCATATTTCAATTTAACCAAGAATTAATTAACATTACAACTAATTCAATTACATGAATGAGTCAGTGAGGGAGAAAATCTCACAACATTCGAATACTAAAAGAACACAAAGTGACAAGATTAAACCATAATACAAGGGTTATATCATGTACAGCATCATAATAATATAATTACAAGGATACAACAATTACCAAAATAAATCATATAGTCTCAAATGCATTCGACAGGCATTTAGTTATACATCAAAGTGGTAAATTAAGATACCGGTGCCGTAGAGAGTATGTGCCAAGTATATGTGCTAGGCAAACAAACCAAAAATCTGAAGAGTAGTCAACCATAAAATCAAGAGAGAAGGAAGATTGCTGTTAGAACCTATTCGATTTACAACATTGAAACATAGTGCTCATCGAGATACTAAGACCGTCCAGGGCCAGTCAACACCTCATTGTAGTGGGCTTTTATCATCGAGTGAAAACCACACCAAAGCCCACTTAAACCTCACCACACTTACCTTCATAAGAGAAAAATTGAACTATAGTGCTAAGAGACCCCTAGGGACCTTCGGTCAATACAAAGCAACCAGCCTTTCACAGCACATAGCGGAATGTGAGACGGAGAGCAATAAGAAGGTAGCTAGCTGAGAGAGAGCATTTCCATCTGCCTCCCCCAAAGCCACCAGAGAGAGCTCGTACCATGCCCTCAATCCCCACCCACCTCGCCTTCCGGATCCCATTTGAACAGAGACAAGAGCATGAAAATGAGGGCTTGAAGCCACCATGGCAGTGTTGGAGAAGGGGGAGGAAGCATAAGAGGAGTTGGGGAGGAATCAAGGAGGAGAAGACAAGCCACGTCCTCGGTAGCCCTAGAGTGAGGAGGAGGCCAGGACCAAAGGAGACCAAGGAGGAGGAGGCTAGCCACTCGGGAGAGCATGTGGGGGAGGACCACCACAACTAGCCTGACCTTGACCCAACCAAATCGAGTACGATACCCCACATGCCTTGACCCTTTCACCCACCCAAATCTCACTGAAAATCATTTCACCACGTGGGTGACCTCAACAATCGAGTAGGGAAAATAGCAAGCAAAAAGGGGTTATAGTCCTTACCTTGACTGGATATAGCAGCGACGAGTAGTGGATCACCAGCTCATGGCAGTGACAGCTGAACCACGGATACGGATATCCACCTGTGTGCGCCCGATGGGTTATGTCATGCTCCCCGGTGCATGCAGAACCCCCGAGCCCCATCACGACTTGCGTCATCATTTCACAAAATAAATCCCGTGCAAAATCAAATAAAAAATAAACCATAATGTTGCCAAAGAACATGAAAGTTAGAACCAGATTAGCTAGGGAATATAGGGGGAGTACAAATCCGATGGGGTTATGCCTAGATCCACCACCACTAGCACTAGATCCAGCCGAAGGAGGAGAAGAAGAGGCGCGAGAGTCACAAGGGAGCTGGGGTTGGGGAGGATAGCAACACTAAGGTTGTAAGGCACCTGATCCAGTGGAGCCACGCCCAAATCCGCCACCATCAATGATAGCGGGCGATGGTGGAGGAGAGGTGATACGAGGACCACGGTGGAGAGTGAGAGCCAGTAGTGGCATGTCGGTACAGAGAGAGAGTGACTGAGAGAGGGGAATGGGCAAGAGGAGAGGAAAAGAGAGGTGCACGTGTGTATGAGGGGTGTGTGTGTGTGTGTGTGCGTGCTGGCGTGTATGTGTGGTGTGTGTGCTGGTGTGGGTCGGTGTGTGTGTGTCAACAATCAAGTCACCGATCATACAAATTGTGAGAAAAGGCTAAGTATCTCAAAAGGATTTAGGAGGAGAATTGAGATGATCCTTATTGCTATGAACTGGTTACAAGATGTTATCACTAAGATATTACAAAAGGATGTAATATCTTGATTGATTCTCCAGGATTGGTTTCTGGTGTTGTTCTTCTTTAGTTTGTCTTGTTTTTTGTGCCTTCTCTCATAAACTTTTAAATAGCATTGAAGGGACATTGGTTATCCACGTGACTAGGTGCCTCATCAATTTGTTCCATTTGGTCAAGTTGGCAGCTCCTGTCAACGAGAGAAATATGACAATAACTGATTTGTGGTTCTTGTCAGTGGGAGAGAATCATGAAGACAATTGTATATTAGTTGTTGTCAGAGACGTAAGGCTGAATCATCGTGTGGTCCTCTGGGCATATCTGGAATGAATGGATTCGCCAACTAACTTATCTCGATTAATGATACGACAAGAGTGAAAGAGGAGCTATTGATTGGTGAAACCATGGCCATGGAGCCCACAATGGCAGCAGATCCATTGGTCATGAGCACCGAGGTGATTGCAACCGAGAAGGTCTAGGACCTGGTGGTCACCCTCAAGACTTCTACGGTACCAGCAGAGACAAGTGCTCTGGCGATCGAGGAAGCTCGACCCTCTAAGGAGGTGTAGGGGATTGTAGAAGTAATCTTTGATCACCCTGAGGAGGAACTAACCAAGGATGAGAACATCTAGCCAGGAAATGCCAAGGGTTGGACTAGCCCTACCAGTACTAAATTAGTGAAATCAGTTGAGAAGAAAAAGAGAAAGGTTAGAGCTCTAGATTATGCTCTAGGGCAGTTTAACTTAAAGACAAAGAAAACCAGGATGTGCTAGTCCTAGGAAATTTCAAACAGTCATACCTTTTTTATTTCTTTGTGCCTTGAAGTTCTTACTTTTCCCTTTTTCTTATTTTGCTAGTTTTGTAGCGCTTCTACCACTTCGATGGCATTTCTCCTGAGTGCTTCCCTCAGATGGTAATGACGTCGACTAAAGGAATAGAAGCCGTCACGACCAAAGGCCCTTTGGTAGCTTTGACATCATTGAAGGATCCAAGGTGGAGATGAAGTCTCAGCAGACACCTATTTCTGCTAGAAAAGTGATGGTCGAAGAGGAGGAAGTAAAGATACTTCCTTCTTTCTTTGGAGGACCAGAGATCGAGAGCTCTTCGATGATAAAGAATTCTCCTCATCTGAGGGACATTCTTGATTTGGGCCACATCTTCCGTCAGCAAGTCTCTCCCGTTCTGTCTCCCATTGGACCACGCCTTACTTGAACAGACAAAATCAACTTGATCCAACCCGTTGCTTGAACCTTGCCATGAATGCCTTCCTTGATTTTGCCATGCGCCATGCTAGAGCCCAACCATCCCACACAACTACCTTGACCGCTTGGATCTTGATCCACCCAGATCTAGTCCTGGTTGCCCATCGTTGACCATAATTGGCTCCAAGCATCCCTCACATCCAAAGACATGTCCTTCACAACTTGACCCATATTAGCATAAACATGCAATGTGCAACACAATGCAACCATCACAAGAGTTCCATGATCATCCCTTGATCAAAACTCCCACAATTCCCAATTTCAGAACTTATTGCCTTCAGCCGGTATGACCGCACACCCCATGTTGGTGCTACCGCTCTAGTAGTACCACCAACCAATGGCCAGTGCTACCACTCCTTAATCATTCCCTGTTAAAGGGCAGCTGGTATGACCGCTCGCACCATGTTGGTACTACCATCTTGGTAGTACTGCCGTTCAAAGCCCGGTCATATCGCTCTCTCTGGTAGTACCACGGATCCTATCTGGTACTACTGGACCTAAACACATCCAACACGACCCTCTCTAAAAAATAACTACCACTAACTATCTCTCGATTGAACCGCATCGACAATAGTACCGCAATCACCATGCCAATACTACCGTCCTAGTAGTACCATGAGCATCTGGCCGATACGACTGACAGTAACCTAAATTTCAGGAAATTGTAACACTTTTGTAAAACCATAGATTCAAGTCAATCCACCTGCTAATTATTCATGACAAATTGATCTAAACTTACCCACATGGTCTCTAAATATTCTCTCCAATTTTAGAAAAAGTAGGCACTCTAGCTATCCTCTCCCCACCCATATCTCTCTCCTCTCGGTCGGGTTCCTGCCTCTGCATTCAAATGCTATGTTGTGCCAGGAAACTATGGCAGGTCTTGGCATAGGCACCCCAAAGTTTGTCTCCATTGGTGGGGCATCCCTGCAGCCCATGGCCATCCCATATATATATATATATACTCACTCATTGCATGTATACTTATCTATCCTAGCTAGCTTCTCTCTCTCTACAGCCTGTACACCGAATGTTGGGTAAATTAATGAGTCCTGTCTCTTGCTAGGTAGGGCCAATTGGTACTGCAATGGCAGGCTAGCAACTGTGCGCGTGTAGGAGCAAGCGATCTTCCTTGGCTTGTTAAGCAACCAAAGATTATCTTCAGATAAGTTGAGATCGGCCTCTAATATGTTGGGATCTCATTTCTGTTGTTGAGATATGTATAGATATGTATAAATTAGTTAGATTTATTCACTTCCTGTTTAGTCATTGTTTTCCTTCTTATCAGTTATAGTACTATTCACTATCATCGCTTATATAAGGGAATCCCCTACGCAGGTTTCTCTGTGTGGATGATTGCCTCTCGAAACCTTTTATTGTTTTATCTGTTCTACTTCTCCTTTGCCAAGTTCTTCACATGGTATCAGAGCTAGCCACCACATAAGCCATGACTTCATCCACCATGATCAGCAGTGCCAATGGCTCAACAAGCGTTGAACTCCGTCCTACTCCATCGTTTGGGCACCTCATCAATGTCATGCTAATGCGTAGCAATTACTTGCTGTGGAAGGCCAACTTCTGCCATACCTGCGAGAGTAGCAATTGCTTGGTTTTGTCAATGGCAAAAACCTATGCCTGACGAAGGCCATTGCCTAGGTCAATGAAGATAAGACCGCGCAGGTTCCAAATCTAGCCTATGCACAATGGCTGCAACAAGATCAACTAGTGCTAAGCACACTGTTGTCTTCCTGTTCTAAAGAGGTGCTATCTCAAGTCCTGTTTCTCACCTCTGTTGTTTGAGGTGTGGAGTGCTCTAGAGAGCATGTGTGCCTCAAGCTCCAAGGCACAAACCATGCAAATTAGAGTGCAACTGGTGACTACCAGGAAAGATTACCTCTACATGGCCAAGTACTTCAGCCAAATGAAAAGCTTAGCTGATACCCTAGCGTCCATTGGTAAGCCACTAGAAGTTGAAAAATTAGTTCATATATTCTTATAGGTCTTGAGGCGGAATATGATCCTCTGGTCACCTCCATCACTACCAGACCGGATACGGTCTCTCTACTAGATCTTTATGCTCACATGATGAGCTTTGAGATGAGCAAGGAGTACAACAACAATGCTGTGCAGTACTTCAGAGCGTCTGTGAACAATGTCATGCGTCACAACAATGGAGGATGTGATAACTTTAACCATGACATCAGTCGAGGTGGAAAGGGCCATGGTGGTGGTGGCCGTGGCTGTGGCAAGCAAACCTACAACAACAATTGGGCTCCTCAAAACTCAATAAACCTACCTGCCAAGTGTGTGGCAAAGTTAGTCATGTAGCCCTCAAATGCTACCACCACTTTAATCACTCTTATTAGGTTGAAGAGAATCACACTACAGCTCATTGAGGAGAATCACACTATGTCTCAAGTGATGACTCTATCTTATACCTGTTACACGCGATGGCAGCGGAAAGACGAAGTAAACCAGATCAATCGCAGAGAGACACGAGATTTTAACGTGGAAAACCCTCCCAATGCGAGAGGGAAAAAACCACGGGCGCCAGCCAGCAAGCAATCTTCACTATTTCGGGTGAGGTTACAAACGCCGGGGATTACAACTCTAATCTCATATCCCAAACGGCGGCTTACAGGAAATATATATAACAGGGAAACCCTAATTCGACTAGAATCCATACCGCGGGGGGGCTTCGCCCCCCCGCACCCCCCAGGCGTCCCTGGGTGCACGGGCTTTGTACAATGGGCCGCTTCAGGACTCCGCTCCGCTCCGGCCTTAAGCCTCCGGCGACGGGCCTCCGCTACGCTCCGTCCAGAAGCTGGCCTAATGATGTATAGAATTTGGATCACAAGTCAACAAACTCCACCTTGAGACAAATTCCTTCCTGTAGCATAAAACAATCCTTCACCCTGAACACAACAAAGAAAGAAATACTTTCGGCGCCACACAGCCTCTTGGGCTAAGCTGTAATACCAACTAAGCTTGAGCAAAGCTCAAACTTAGCAACAGGAACTGGCTTTGTCAACATATCAGCAGGATTTTCATGAGTGCTAATCTTGCATACCTTTAGCTTACCCTTTGCAACAATATCTCTGACATAATTATATTTAATCTCAATGTGCTTTGTCTTCGCATGAAACATCTGATCTTTAGTGAGATAAATTGCGCTCTGGCTGTCACAAAACAGATTAATGCAAGAATCAACTCCAGCAAGCTCAGCAAACAAACCTTTCAGCCAAACTGACTCTTTACTTGCTTCACAAATAGCCATATATTCTGCTTCAGTGGTGGACAGTGCAACAACATCCTGCAAATGTGCCTTCCAGCTCACAGCACAACCTCCAATGGTAAATACATAACCTGTGAGCGACCTACGCTTATCCAAATCACCAGCATAATCTGAATCAACATAGCCAACAAGTTCCTTTCCAGTCCTGCCAAACTTCAAACAAGCATTTGATGTGCCTCGCATGTACCTGAAAATCCACTGAACGGCCTTCCAATGCTCTTTACCAGGATTAGCCATATATCTACTGACCATACTCATAGCATAAGATAAATCCGGACGAGAGCAAACCATGGCATACATCAAAGACCCAACAGCACTAGCATATGGAACTCTGGACATGTACTCAACCTCCTCATCAGTGCTAGGACATTGTGAAGCTGACAATTTAAAGTGAGGTGCAATGGGAGTACTAACAGGCTTTGAATCATGCATGTTGAAACGATGAAGTACTTTCTGAATATAATTTTGCTGACTAAGAAACAATAAACCAGAAGCACGGTCTCTAGTAATTTCCATACCTAGGATTTTCTTAGCAGCACCAAGATCCTTCATCTCAAATTCACTGCTCAACTGAGCCTTCAATGTAGTGATTTCTTTCTTGCTCTTGGCAGCAATCAGCATGTCATCCACATATAACAGCAAGTATATGGGTGATCCATCAACAAATTTAATGTAGACACAGCTATCATAATCAGATCTTTTAAAGTTATTTGATAACATAAATGAATCAAACTTCTTATACCACTGACGAGGAGACTGTTTCAAACCATATAAGGACTTCTTCAATTTGCAAACATGATCCTCCTTACCAGGCACTATGAACCCTTCTGGCTGGTCCATGTATATCTCCTCCTCAAGATCTCCATGCAAGAATGCTGTCTTCACATCTAGCTGCTCAAGCTCAAGATCACGCATAGCAACAATACTAAAGAATGTACGGATTGAGCTATGCTTCACAACTGGGGAGAACACATCATTGTAATCAACACCAGGAATCTGACTGAAACCTTTAGCTACTAACCTTGCCTTAAATCTTGGAGGCTCACTAGGAGATAGACCCTCCTTTCTCTTGAAGATCCATTTGCAGCGCACGGTCTTCTTATTTTTAGGCAAGCGCACCACGTCCCATGTGCCATTTTTCTCCAGGGACTGCATCTCTTCTTGCATAGCTGAGATCCACTTCTCATGATCTCCAGAAACAATGGCTTCAGTGTACGAAACCGGCTCATGAGTGTTCTCCACCTGTTCAGCACAACTAAGAGCATAATGAATCAAATTACACTCTTCAATTAACCTGGATCGAGGAGCACAACTCCTCTTTTCTCTGTGAAGTGCAATAGGCTGATCGTCTTGCTGCAAAACAGGAGATAAGTGCTGAACAGTATCAATAGTATCATCAATAAATTCATCTCCCTGATCATCCTCGTGCTCCACCTGCACGCTCATATTCTGCTGCTCATCATCAAATCTGTCTGGTACAATATCTATGGGTAAACTGTCATTAAACATCACAGATTCATTAAAAACAACACTTCTGCTCATGAAAGTCTTTCTTGTTTCAGGATTCCATAGCTTATATCCTTTTACTCCAGAACCATAACCAAGAAACAAACACTTAATAGCTCTAGGTTCCAATTTTCCATTATCAACATGAGCATAAGCAGTGCAACCAAAAACTCTCAGCTGTGAATAATCAGCAGATGTACCAGACCATACCTCAATGGGAGTTTTCTTGTTTAGTGGAATAGAAGGCGACCTGTTGATCAAATAGCATGCGGTGTTGGCGGCCTCTGCCCAAAAACGCTTGTTCATCTTTGCGTTGGACAGCATGCAACGAGCCTTCGATATGATGGTTCTGTTCATGCGCTCAGCCACACCATTCTGCTGCGGAGTGTACGGTATGGTGTGATGTCTCACAATGCCTTCCTTCCTGCAATAATCTTTAAACTCATACGAGCAAAATTCACCACCATTATCAGTACGAAGCAGCTTTACCTTTTTCTCAGTTTGCCTTTCTATCATTACTTTCCAATCTCTAAAAGCAGCAAATGTATCATCTTTACCTTTCAGAAAATAAGGCCACACTCTTCTAGAGTAATCATCAATGATAGTAAGCATATAATTTGCACCACCATACGAGGTCTTACGAGAAGGCCCCCACAAATCAGCATGTACATACTCAAGTATACCTTTGGAGCGATGTACCGAGGCATTGAACTTTACCCTCTTGTGCTTACCAAAAATGCAGTGCTCACAGAAGTTCATCTTACTCTGAGTGCAGCCATCCAGCAGGTTCCTCTTCATCAATTCTGCCATACCAAGTTCACTCATGTGTCCAAGACGCTTATGCCAGAGGTTAGTATTATTATCAGAGACAGTAGCAGCCGTGGCGGAAACACGCAATGCACTTCCTCTAAGCACATATAACTTGGCAGAATTCATATCACCAATCATGTAAACGAGAGAACCTCTTGATACCTTTAAAACTCCACCTGAAGCGGAGTACTTGTACCCTTCATCATCGAGTGTGCTGAGGGAGATGAGATTTCTTGCCATCCTTGGTATATGTCGCACATTGTCCAGTGTGCGAACCATGCCATCATGTGTCCTGATCTGAACAGATCCAATGCCCACGATCTCACATGGGTTGTCATCTCCCATGCGAACGACATCTCCACTCTGCACAGGCTTATAAGAACTAAACCATTCTCTGTTAATGCAGATATGAAACGAACATGCCGAATCGAGTAACCATCCATCATGACCAGCAACACAACCAGCAAATACGACAAGACAATCTCCAGAATCATTACTATCAGCACCGGAGACAACAGAGGCATTACCTTCAGATTTATTTTTCTGTTGGTGTGCAGCATTCCTCTTCTCCTTATTCTTTAACTTATAGCAATCCTCGATGAAGTGGTTCGTTTTCTTGCAGTACTTGCAGAACTTCTTATCATTGGACTTTGAACGTCCTCTACCGTGTTGGCTCTTGTCGCGATTGTTGTTATCATAGGACTTCTGCTCAGATCTGCCCCTGACCTGCAATGCCTCGCCCTTGGTGGACGACGGCTCACCCTGCACCATACCTTTCATCTTCTCCTTACTCTGGAGCGCCTCATAAACTTCCGCTAGGGTTAGTTCATCACGGCTTAACAATATGGTGTCACGGAAATTTGAATATGAACTAGGCAGTGAGCATAGTAACAAAAGACCTAAATCCTCATCATCAAATTTTACCTCCATGGATAACAGATCGGCCACGATCTCCTTGAAGATTGATATGTGGTTCATCACCGATCCGCCCTCCTGCAACTTGTGCGAGAACAACTTCATCTTCATGTGCATCTTACTGGTAAGGTCTTTTGACATGCAGATCGATTCAAGTTTCAACCAAATTTCTGCAGCAGTTTTCACCTGCAGCACTTCTTGCAAGATATCATTAGAAAGATGAAGTTGAATGAGCGACAGAGCCTTACGATCTTTACGTTTCTCCTCAGGAGTCCATTGATCCTTCTCCTTCTTCCCGAAGCTATCTAGGGCCTCATCCAGATCCTGTGATTGGGCGAGTATCGCCCTCATCTTCACTTGCCACAGCGAGAATCTCGTCTTGTAGTCGAGTAGCGGTAGATCAAACTTCATCGACGCCATCGCGATGCCCGATCGGAAGAACCGAGGCTCTGATACCACTTGTTACACGCGATGGCAGCGGAAAGACGAAGTAAACCAGATCAATCGCAGAGAGACACGAGATTTTAACGTGGAAAACCCTCCCAATGCGAGAGGGAAAAAACCACGGGCGCCAGCCAGCAAGCAATCTTCACTATTTCGGGTGAGGTTACAAACGCCGGGGATTACAACTCTAATCTCATATCCCAAACGGCGGCTTACAGGAAATATATATAACAGGGAAACCCTAATTCGACTAGAATCCATACCGCGGGGGGGCTTCGCCCCCCCGCACCCCCCAGGCGTCCCTGGGTGCACGGGCTTTGTACAATGGGCCGCTTCAGGACTCCGCTCCGCTCCGGCCCTAAGCCTCCGGCGACGGGCCTCCGCTACGCTCCGTCCAGAAGCTGGCCTAATGATGTATAGAATTTGGATCACAAGTCAACAATACCATGGATCTAAGCTGGTATGTGGATATTGGTGCTACGGATCATATGACAAAAGATCTGGACAAGCTAGCAATCAGAGAGCACTATCATGGTAAGGACCAAGTACAAGTGGCCAATGGTACATGTTCATCTATTTTTCATATTGGTCATGCACACATATCTTCCTTTGGTCATCCCCTTAATCTTAGAAATATTTTACATATTCCCAATATCGCTAGAAATCTACTCTTCGTCTATCTTCTAGCTGTTGACAACAAAGTATTTTTTTAGTTTCATTCTAATTACTTTCTTGTTAAGGATCAGGTCATGAGGATTTCTCTTCTTCGAGGTAGATGTGAGAAATAGTTATACCCTTTGGAACCACTCATCTCACCATCCTTAAAAATTGCACGCAATGCTCTTGTCAGTGTCGAGGCATCTCAGGATATGTGGCACTTTTGGCTTGGTCATCCTCCCAATTAGTCATGCATCACATTCTTGAGGAGAACAATCTCTTAGTTGATTCCAATAAAGTCTCTAGCACTGTTTGCAATGCTTGTCAATAGGTCAAGAGTTGTTAATTATCATTTTCCAATTCCAGTAATATCTCTTCCTCTCCCCTTGAACTTGTATTCTCTGATGTTTCGGGCCCTACCCTCACATCATCAAAAAGGAAATAAATACTATATTGATTTTATTGACAATTTTAGCATGTTCACTTGGGAGTATCCTTTTAAAGCCAAATCTGATGCAGTGCATGCTTTTCTTCACTATCAAACTCACATAGAGCATTTTCTAAACAAGAAAATCCTATGTTTTCAATCGGATTGGGGAGGGGAGGATCAGTCTGTACATAAGATTATGAAACAAACCATCATTAAACATCAAGTTTCATGCTCTTACACATATCAACAAAACAGTGCCACAGAATGAAAGCATAGGCATATTGTTGAGTTAGGGTTATCGCTGTTATCCCAAGCCTCTATACCTTTGCAGTTCTAGGATGAACCATTTCAAATAGATAGTTTCCTAATCAATAGATTGCCAAGCCAAGTCATAAACAATTCCAAACCCGTTCATCATATCTTTGGTACTAAACCAGATTATTCTTTCTTGAAAGCCTTTGGATATGCTTGTTGGCCTAATCTTAGCCCATATAATTCACACAAACTTCAGTTTAGATCCTTGCAATGTGTATTTCTTGGTTACAGTGACTTGCATAAAGGCTACAAGTGTCTTCATAGGTCAATTGGATGAGTTTACATATCCAGGGATGTTGTCTTGGATGAACAGATGTTTCCCTTTGCCTCTAAAAATCCATCTGTTTCTCCATTGTATCAACAGCAAGATGTGTTGCTTCATGCCCCTTGATTCCTCTTGCTAGTTCCTCATATGATACAACACAATGAGTAATCTCTGCTCCTGTTATTCAGTCTGCTTCTGAACTAGTCCATTCTTCTTCATGTGCACATGATCAATGTGAAAATAGCACTATTCCTGTTACTATTGTCACTGACAATGCAGGTTCTTCGAATGTGGACGCCTCCTCTACAGAACCAGTGTATGGAATACAGACTCATCTTTGCAATAACATACGTTTTCCAAAGCAACAAACTGATGACACTATTCAATATCCGATAAAAGGGAGGGCTTCAGTGCAGTGATTCAACATGTTCAAGAACCTACATGTTACAATGAAGCAATCAAGGATAAGAATTGACAACAAGCTATGCAAGCTGAATATGAGGCTCTTTAGAGGAATCAAACTTGGTGTCTTGTTCCTCGGCAACCTGGACAAACCGTCATTGATTGTAGATGGGTGTTCAAAGTAAAAAAAGGAAAGCACATGGCAATATTGATCGTTACAAGGCATGCTTAATCGCAAAGGGATTTAAGCAACGATATGGTTTAGATTATGAGAACGAATGCAGTCCCATGGTCAAACCGATCATTGTCATGCTTATTCTCTCTATAGTAGTTTCCAAGAACTGGGATTTAAGGCAGGTTGATGTGCAAAATGCATTCCTTCATGAAATTCTGGTGGAGGATGTATATATGCAACAACCACCTGTTTTGTTAACTCGGAATTCCCAGAGCACATTTGCAAATTGAAGAAGGCTTTACATGGTTTTAAGCAAGCATCAAGGGCATGGTACTCGAGATTGACTACTAAACTATAGGAGATTGGATTTACACCATCCTAGGCTGATACACCATTGTTCATCTTTAGTAGCAATGGCACATTCATTTATATGCTTATTTGTGTTGATGATATCATCATAACATGCTCTTCCACACAAGCCATAAATGGGCTAGTCAAGAAATTACATAAAGACTTTGCTATAAAAGATTTGGACAATCTAAATTACTTCCTTGGTGTAGAAGTGATCAAATAGAAGGATGGTGTACATCTCACACAGCGCAAATATAATGGTGATGTACTAACAAGAGTGAATATGGAGAATTGTAAGCCTCGACAACATCTATGGCATCTTCGAAAAAACTCTCAAAGATCTAAGGTGTGCCACTGTCGAAAACAGAAGTTAGCAAGTACAGAAGTGTTGTAGGAGCACTGCAGTATTTGATAATCACAAGACTTGATATTGCTTATTCAGTTAACAAGGTCTGTCAATACATGCATTATCCCACAAATGATCACTGGACGGCAATGAAAATAATCCTTCGATATCTGAAATAAACTATTGATTTTGTAGGATCGTCGATGGCAATCAGAGGGGGGGGTGAATGATTGCAGTGCGCAGTGGAACTCTTTTTTTTAACTACTATATATATATATAATTCTAGTTACTGTAGCTAACTAAAAGATAATAAATGACGTTGTGTTTTCTTGAACCAACAGCTAAGACATGCAAATACTTAGCCAAAACAAAATCAATGTATGTATGTATGCATGTGGTGACTTAATGACTCACAGATGGATCGACATATATATATGTATGCATGCATCAGAATCTTAAAAGCCTAACCCCCAAAAATAACTAAGCAAAAAGGTAAAACGTAATTTACAAAGTTACCTTTTCTCACCTAATCTCCTTCTCTTCTCAGTTCACAAAAAAAAAACAAATCACGGCTTCAATGATTTGACTGCCAGCGCTTCCTTTTTTTTCATGTGAGGCCTGATGCATGCACTGGATGGTGAACTCCCGCACGGATTCTTTCACGGTTCTGGAGCGCGACCGAGACAAATTCAATGAAGATCCGTTGCTGCCGCGTATGACGAGACGAGACGAGACGTAGCGATTAATCGCTGGTGCACATGGTAAAGCGAAGACGACAGGACGCTGTAGAAAACCGAGACCAGAGCTGTACGCAACTTTTTTCTCTACCCAAACAAAAGTGCGCTCGGTTCCCAAAAACCGTGCCTGGTCTCTCGGCCCAGCCCCACCTTTTATTAGGAGGCAAGAGTTCGCCTCCGATTCTAAAACCATGCCGTCTCCGGAAATACAAATCTCAATTCTTAATCCTAATACCAATCGTCCAACTGGATCTAGATTTTTTCTTAACCAGACTTTTAGCCCATTACTATTCAAGGGACCCGAAACCCTTCCTAACACGGGTTTTTACACCTCTGACTTTTCGACTCATCACGTGTCGAAGCCTCCAGGACCGCACCTCCCGTAGCTTCTTCACGCATCATCCACCTTTAATCTCCATGCGCCCCAAGCATGAGCCCGACCATCTCGTGACCTCCTTGACCGTCTGGACCTCAGATTTCCCCTCCTAGTCCCGGTCCTCCTCGTCACCGACCATGACCGTCTCCACGCTCAACCTGCGCATGCAAAGACCAAAGAACGTTTTCCCGGCACAAGTTCTTTCCAACTTGACCAACGTCAATCCGCACACACGCAACACAACTCGCAAAACAACGCTAAACAATATTATCAAATATTCATCATCAATTAACCATTGTCAATTATTCATCACCAAAATAACCTAGACCGAGTCACATGGTCTAACAATCTCCCCCTTGATGAATACATTGACAACACCACAAGATTGTATGATGAATTAGCTTCAAATAAATATAAGTGAAGAACTGAAGCCGAAAAAAAATTTTGTAAGCCATAAATCTCAAATCTCTCCCCCTCAACACAAGAGAGGTAACTTTCGCAAATGTCTCCAATAGCTCCGAAGTGTACCAAATCTCTCCCCCTTTGGCAATGTAATCATCAAGAAAATTCAGAAAAGGAACAATTCTAAGAAGGAGCAATTAGAGTAAAACTCAAGAAGCTTTGTAGATTATACAAGTTATTGTGCATTGATTAAATAAAAGAACCAAGCCATATTTTTTAGTAGAGCTATCTAGATCATATAAAGTCATATATCATATAGCAATATTAAAACCAGTCTTGAGTATGATTAAACAATTTATATTAATAACAGGCATCTCAACAATGACCAAACCAATTATAAAGAGCACAATGAGATATAACAACAAAAAGTCAAAGCCTAAAAGTGAAGCAAATTTTAAATCCAAACGAGCTAGCAGTCTCATATAACAACCTATTGCTCCACACTCAATTCATAGGCATGTGGCATGCTTGTAGCATACTTCTTTTCATAATAAAATGCTTGCAGCATTCTTGTTTTAGATGGTGGCATGCTTGAAGCATACTTCTTTTTATTTTACGCACTTTTGTGCTTTTTCTTTTTATTCACCATGGCATGCTTGAAGCATACATCTTTTCAATTATCTCTTGCTTTTTTTTTTATAACATGCCAAATTGAGTGATCATAAAAAGGTTGCAATATGAAACATACGAGCCTCATAGCCAAGATTTAAAATAAGACTCACAATCAAGCTAATCCTTTTCGATGAACATCTTAAAGTACTATCTATAATCAATCTAGTCAAAGTGTTCTGCCATGTTATATTTTAGTTCAAGTATAGCAAATTAATTATAACCAGTCATAATCAAAGCTACACAACATATGAGTAAATATGATAAAGAGAGCTCTACAACTCAAATAATTTCAATGGCTTGGACTTATTGATTTATTTGACAAGTATAATAAACAAAGCTTCCTAAATTTTTAAACATAAGCTCCCCTCAGAATAATCCCAAGATATAACAGACCCAACTCACTTCGCACATGAGCAAAACGAGAAATATCAAGCGGCGTAGTGAGAATATCAGCAACTTGAGAATCTAACAAGATGTAAGACAACATCACCTTTTCCACATGGTCTCTCAAAAAGTGGAATCTCTTGGAAGCTCCCAAAGGAGTGAAGAACCATCAAATGTTCCAATCAAGCAATGATGTAAAAGACTGGAACTCAATCTAGCTCATGTTCTCCATCCTTGTCAGCTGTTCTTACATCACAGGAAACATCGGTCTCACAGTACTGGGGTTAGTAAAATAAGATCTAGGAATCCAGTACTGAGACACACGACGAACAGGAGCAACAAAGCTAGAACCAAAATCACGTGCATATGGGTGATCAAAATGCCAAAAAGAACGTGAGTTATTTGAATTTGATCCCAATCTAGCATGTGAAGCAGATTTAAAACCATCATGAAAGTTCTCTAAAAACATAGCTTTCGCGTTTGATCTAGGAACAAAAGACAATGCATGTTTTTGTTTTAAAGTATTCAATATTTCCTTCTTCTCTTTCTTAGCTCGTCTAAAGCAAAATTCATGCAAATGACCATCTCTTCCACAATAGGTGCATTGAAATTTTACATTAGCAGAATTCTTTTGAGATGATGTGCTAGCACCTACATTTTTATTCGAAGAACTTTGCACAAAGCCAGCAGATTTAAACACAGTTTGTTTTGGTTCAAGTTTCACTTCAATTTTTCCAGTTTCAAGAAGCTTAACAACCTTAGGAGGATTATTCTTGGCATGCTCAACAAAATTAAATTCTAGACCACGATTTTTCACACTTGTTTTTGATTTGTCTAGAATCATATTCAAATTTTTCTTGCCAAAAGAAAATCTCTCTAAAGTGTCTTTCAAGTACTCATTCTCTTTAGCTAGAGAGAGACAAGTTGTGCATTTAGCAGGTTCATTCGCTAGATTTTTAGAAGCATTAGACTGAGCCAATCTTTCTTTTTCAGCAAAATCATTAAGTTGTTTAGTCAAAGCTTCTATTTCAGTGTTAAGCTTAGGACAATTAGAGCAAGAATATATCTCATGATAAAGCATCTGTTGTATTGTTTCTTGTGATGAATTAAGTCTAGCTTCTAGCAAATCACATTTAAAGCAAGTTATAGATTGAGTACTTGACTCTAAACATGTAGGAGAACTAAACTTGAACTTTTCAATTTCATCATGTGCAAGTTTTAACTTTTCACCACAAGAGTCATGTACCAGTCTCAACTCATCAAGTTTAGCAGTTACATCACTAAGTTGAACCAAGTTTGATGCATTAATTGTTCTAGCAGATTCCAACTCAGTATGTAAAACTAGACAAGACTCACAAGATTCATCATCAGGAATAGAAGCTCTAAGTCTATTGATTTCAGAATTTAAGCCCTCAACAATGAAATCATGATTTTTAATTTTCTTTTTGTACTTCTTAAGCTTATCAGTCAATCTAAGTACAGCACGAGATAAATCAGTGTAAGAAGGTTTTACCTCATCAGGATCACTGTAAAGATCATCATCATTGAGCTCCTCACTGTTGGCCATAAAACACATCCCTGTGAAGTCCACCTCCTTTGCCTTCTTCTCATTGCCCTCATCATCGCTTTCAGAATCGTCATCACTCAAAATAATCTCATCAAGTGCTGAAATTATCTTATTGACTGCCTTGCGATAGTTGCGCTTCTTGTTTGGATCAATCTTGATTTGGGAGCGACGAGTTGGTGCTTTGTCATCTTTGACCTCCTTGCTTCTCAGTTTGGGGCAATTCATCTTGATGTGGTTAAGCTCACCACATTCATAGCATCTGATTGGACCTCCTCTCCACCTTAATCTGATATTGTTAATTGCTTTGGTTACCCTGTTGGAGAGAAGAACAAGCTGCTCTTCTGGAATCTCTTCTAATTGTTCATCTTAAATAGAGCACAATGCAGACAAAGAAACAATAGAAGAACTAGAGGAATCGTCAGCTTGGTTAGTCACTAAGCCCAAAGAATTAGTCTTGTTTATCTTGGCCAAAACATCAATCTCATGTGTTTTCATCTTGGAATAAAGATCATTCAAAGTGAGTGTTTCCATGTTAACAGAATGATTAATAGTAGTGACTAACACATTCCAAACAGACATATCCAAAGCATTTAAAATTTGACGAGCATTGTCAGAATCAGAATATGTGACATCAACAGATTGCAAATCACTAACAATTTTATTAAAGCGATCAAAAAGAGCATCTACTGATTCTCCAGGTTTCATCTCAAATTTAGAATACTCCTTTTTAAATTGATTCTGACGCACACCTTTAACAGATTTAGATCCTTCATGATAATCAGCTAGAGTGGTCCAAATTTTATTTGCAGATTTAAGGTGAGCAATTCTGACAAACTCGTTTCTACTTAAACCTTGCAACAAAATATTTCTAGCCTTAGCATTAGCTTCAACATCAGATGAATTTTCAGTTGTAACAACAGGAGGCACATCATATGTATGTTCAACTTTTTGCCAAATAGAATTACCTTGTGCTTGAAGAAAAACCTCCATGCGCGTCTTCCAATAAAGATAATCTGATCCATCAAAAAACGGTGGTTTACCTGAAAAACGATCCCGATATGATGCCATTGCAACTTGGCTCTGATACCACTTGTAGGATCGTCGATGGCAATCAGAGGGGGGGGTGAATGATTGCAGTGCGCAGTGGAACTCTTTTTTTTAACTACTATATATATATATATAATTCTAGTTACTGTAGCTAACTAAAAGATAATAAATGACGTTGTGTTTTCTTGAACCAACAGCTAAGACATGCAAATACTTAGCCAAAACAAAATCAATGTATGTATGTATGCATGTGGTGACTTAATGACTCACAGATGGATCGACATATATATATGTATGCATGCATCAGAATCTTAAAAGCCTAACCCCCAAAAATAACTAAGCAAAAAGGTAAAACGTAATTTACAAAGTTACCTTTTCTCACCTAATCTCCTTCTCTTCTCAGTTCACAAAAAAAAAACAAATCACGGCTTCAATGATTTGACTGCCAGCGCTTCCTTTTTTTTCATGTGAGGCCTGATGCATGCACTGGATGGTGAACTCCCGCACGGATTCTTTCACGGTTCTGGAGCGCGACCGAGACAAATTCAATGAAGATCCGTTGCTGCCGCGTATGACGAGACGAGACGAGACGTAGCGATTAATCGCTGGTGCACATGGTAAAGCGAAGACGACAGGACGCTGTAGAAAACCGAGACCAGAGCTGTATGCAACTTTTTTCTCTACCCAAACAAAAGTGCGCTCGGTTCCCAAAAGCCGTGCCTGGTCTCTCGGCCCAGCCCCACCTTTTATTAGGAGGCAAGAGTTCGCCTCCGATTCTAAAACCATGCCGTCTCCGGAAATACAAATCTCAATTCTTAATCCTAATACCAGTCGTCCAACTGGATCTAGATTTTTTCTTAACCAGACTTTTAGCCCATTACTATTCAAGGGACCCGAAACCCTTCCTAACACGGGTTTTTACACCTCTGACTTTTCGACTCATCACGTGTCGAAGCCTCCAGGACCGCACCTCCCGTAGCTTCTTCACGCATCATCCACCTTTAATCTCCATGCGCCCCAAGCATGAGCCCGACCATCTCGTGACCTCCTTGACCGTCTGGACCTCAGATTTCCCCTCCTAGTCCCGGTCCTCCTCGTCACCAACCATGACCGTCTCCACGCTCAACCTGCGCATGCAAAGACCAAAGAACGTTTTCCCGGCACAAGTTCTTTCCAACTTGACCAACGTCAATCCGCACACACGCAACACAACTCGCAAAACAACGCTAAACAATATTATCAAATATTCATCATCAATTAACCATTGTCAATTATTCATCACCAAAATAACCTAGACCGAGTCACATGGTCTAACAGATTTTGATCTTCAGATTCAGAAGTCAAGTTCAAATTTGATTAGTGCCTTCTTAGATTCAAATTGGGCAGGGTGCTAAGATGATCGTTGTTCAACCGACAACTTTGCTGTTTTCTTTGGCAGCAATCTTGTATCATGGAGCTCTCACAAATAGGCTATTGTGTCAAGGTCTAGCACGGAGTCAGAGTATAAAGCCATAGCTAATGTTACTACTGAAACTATACGACTTCAGTCGTTGTTGAAGGAGCTAGGTGTATTTCAGCCGACACCTCCGTCTCTGTAGTGTGATAATTTGGGTGCTACATACTTGTCTGCGAATCCAATTGGGTGGGTTCTTTTGGGCTGTGGCTTATGATTTATGGTTTAAAATTTTGAATTCTGCATGTTCGCGAGAGGCAGTACACAGAGAAAAATAGTCGAATGCGATTTTGGTTGGTACAGTTGAACTCAGTAAACTTTTTATTATAATTTTCCTGTTGACCACACCTTAGAAAAACACACGTACTATTTAAGAGCTAGTTACCACGAGTCATAAGCCCAACTGAACCCGGCCATACTCGAGAGGTTCAACAAAGCGTCTGGGTGAGAGTGAAACGTCTTTGGAGTCTCCTAGGCCTCGATCTGCCGGAAGTCGAGAAGGGGGTGTGGAAGAAATTGTGATGGGGTTGGTGGTGCTTTTAGTTGGTTTGAAAATGCTGCCAGATGCAGCATTGCATGCGATCAACATCCATACCTCAACTGTGGACGTTTTCAAGTGGTTTGGGAAGAGGGACTGGAAGTCCCCGGTGGACGTACCGAAGGTCTTGGCTCAAGATATGCAACAGAAGTTGGTAGACGATGAATTTGGATGGGCGTCAGAGGAGGCTGAAGAAGAGACGTCCTGAAGTTCACGCAAGATATTTGCAGCAGGATGGAATAAGAGGATCTTTAATTGATGTAACAGGAGGTGACTAGGCGAAGAAGCCAAAGAAAAGGCTTAGCATTTACTTTCATTTGCTCTGCATTTACTTGCCTCTGCATCTCCCTCTAACTACTACTATTCAGCTACAGCCAGAGTGATTATTCTCTATTAATCGCTGTTAAATTGATATGTTTGTGTAATTGTTGCATTGTGGTGTAACTGAAGAGAGGCTGTGTAACGATGAAAATGCTCTGCATCCACTTTACCTCTCCCTCTATGTTCAGAATTGAACAAATAAACTGGGAAAGATGTTTTCTTCCCTCACTTATCGTGAAGTCACACACCCAGAGGGAGGGAAAATTGATGATTTGTCATCGCAAAGATTGTCGTTTGAAGATATGCCACTTTTAAGATTGTAATTGATGGAATGCTACTACAAACACGAACATGCCCATCATCTGCCACCTTCCATGTATTCTACCATCCAGTGGTGTACCCAGGATTTTACCAAAGGGTATGCCGCACCAAAATTTTCATATGCAATTCGGTAAAATCATTTGCCAATTCAGTAAATAATTGTAAAATTTGCACCGTAATTCGGTATACAAGCACTAAATAATATGATAAGTCTTAAATTTAAGGATTAAGTTGAAAACTTGCACAAATTACAATATAAATAGTTCAAACACCATACTAAATAGTCTCAAATATACATAAAAAATACTTACAATACTACTTGTCTGACTTTTTTGGCCTACACTTTCTAAAGGACATGAAAGTCTCAATTATAGCATTTTCATCCACTTCAAAGAAAATATCCTGCTCAATGAATATGACTAGACAATCATCCAAAAGACTATCACACATCTTATTTCTTAACTTTGTTTTCACTAAAACCATTGCAGAAAATACCCTTTCAACACTTGCTGTTGCCACTGGTAAAAGCAAAACCAATTTAAGAAGTATGTAAACTATATCATACACTTTATACCTCTTTGTTTCAACAAGCTTAACTGAGAGATCAACATGATTGTCTAGATCTTTGAAGCTATCAGCTTGTCTCATGTTATCAATATAATTACCAAGTTGCAATTCAAGTTTTAGCAAATAATTGCTCGAGAACTCTTTAGGGTAAAACTTAGCTAGTCGACGTACCTTCTGTGCATCGAAAGAAGCAAATGAGTTGGAAGGATTGAAGACCGACATACAAGAGAGCAACTCCATATTAACCTTATCAAACTGATTATCAAGCTCTTGGTTAATTTAATCAATGACACCAATATATACTTCTCTTCTGAAGTGATCATCATTTGTTTGGTTTCAAGCACGAGCGTACCTTGCTGATTTCCCATAAGGCACATAATCACGGTCCATTGGATAGATGTTGAATTTAGAGCACGAGCTCACAAAAATTCAAATGAACTTTAAAAATTATGGTTTCGGTTCCATTGGATAGAGGTTGAATTTAGATAAATTTAGAAATTTGTTTCACTCAATTTGGAGTTAAATGAATAAGTTATACCTTTTTAAAGCTCTCAGTTTAATTAAATCTAAAAAATAAATAAAATCTAACAGTGGAACCCACCTCAGTTTTTTTCTTTCTTTCTTTTCCTTTTATTTTCTTCACTTTCCTGATCCTCCACGCATGCGCAGCGGCTTCTCTCTGTCATCTTCATTGCCTTCTTCCATTTCTCTCTTCCCACAGAGCTCTGCTGCTCTCTTCCTCTTCCTCTGCTGCTACTCCTCCCTTCTCCCCCATTCCTTCTCTCTCTCTCTCTCTCGCTCTCTTTTTCTACAACCGAACTCCCTCCTGCTGCTTCTCTCTTTCTTCACTTCATTCTTCCTTCTTCCATGCCCACAGCATGCAGCTCTTCTCTCCATGTTTTTCCCCATCTCCATTCTCCACCCGATGGCTGCTGCTCTTGCTTTCTTCTTCCATTCCTCACTTCCGGTACTGGGACCCCAGGGTATGCCGTGGCCCACCCGGCATACCCTGTGGGTCCGCCCCTGCTACCATCTTTCGAAATTTGTTTTGCCTGAAATTCGCATGTGAAAAGAGGAGCTTGACCTCCTCCTTCGGTGTTGCCTTGTGGTGTAGCGGAAGGATCATTGCTTATGCTAACATCTGAAGCCAATGTCGCAGTTTGGCGACCGCCAAATTGATCGATCGATGTTGTCATGCAATTAAGCATCGCTGTGCCTGTATGATTAACGTTTTTCGTGTGATTATTGTGCTGCCACAGAGGCAACGTGGACATGTTAAGAGCTGCACGAGCACGAACTTCCATCGCAGGTTGCGATCCGTAACAGTAACTCTCTTGACACCCAAATCCTTTGCAGGACGCCATTAAATTTTCTCTGTTACTACCGGAAGCACTTAAATATTTACATATGCAGTCGAGAAACGCTAATGGTAGAAAAAAAAAGAATTAGGGCATGTTCTTTTCCTCCGAAACTGGTGGCTTTTGGCTTTTGCTATAGTACATAACTTTCAAACAGAGTATTTTCTCAAGACGGGGTCTACAAGTTAAACGATGTACACGTTAAAAGTCCAATATCTGTACCAGCCAAAATCGCAAGTGAGTATCTCTCTATAATATGTACCGTAAACAGCTAAAATTTTAAATTTTCAGCCAAAAACTATAAACTGCAGTCGCAGCTAAACAGGCCCTGAGAGTGGAGAGGGATTCTCTACTCTCTAATAGAGAGACCCTAGAGATGGACCAACTTATCTGGGACCTATTCTCTAGTCAATTACGTGTGGGTCCTATCGCTGGAACGCACGCAACGAAGTGGGAGCTGAAGAATTGGGGAGGGGAGAGGTAGGGCAGGCGAGGGGAGGCGGCGATGGCGGGCGGTGACAGGGAGAGGGACGTCGAGGAGGAGACGCGGAACCAGATGATGCAAAATCTCTTTGGCGACCAGTCGGAGGACGAGGAGGAGGAGGACGACGACGACGAGGCCGTCGAGGTCGTCGACGAGGACAACCGCCCGCATCAGCAGCAGCAGCGCCACCACGAGGTGGACGAAGAGGAGGAGGACGAGGAAGACGACGGCCGCAGCCACGGCCACGGCCGCTCCGGCTACCACTCCGTAAGCCACATCTCAGTCCCCCCCCCCCCCCCCCCCCCGGTGATTCATCTCGCCTGCTCGCTATTCGCCGTCCTGGGTTAGGGCTTGGGTTTCTTGGGTTGTCAAGTTGGAAGCCTCGCGATTGGGGCCGTGGTAGTTTGAGAAATCGTGCGGATTTGTGTTTCGATAATCCCAATCAACTGTACGAAAAATCTAACTGAAGCATCTTGGTAACTCTAGAAGTAGAAAAATTGTAATTTTAGGTGAGATGGAGCATTACGGTGGTGTCCTGTGCCTCTAGAATACTACGGAGACTTGAGAAATCTACGGTTGGTTTTTACCCTTAGTGCACCAGTCTGTCAATTATCGAGAGATAAATCTGTTCGTATCTTGGGAATTTTGAGTGGTGTAGCAAGTGATCTGGAACAACGATGGACCTATCTTGCTGTAAAAATTGAACCACTATGCTCAGCTGGTCTTGCTACAGAGTTAAAGATTAGCTCTTGTAGGTTTCCTTATGCCCAAATTATTCCTTGATGTATGCTGTTCTAATTCTGTTTGCTTTGAATGAAGCTCTCCGATGTACCATTTACCTATTGTTGTGTTTATCTAGGAAGAAGGGGAAGGTGAGGCGGAGAATGGAGGGGAAGGCGAAGCTGAAGGAGAAGGTGAAAGTGAGGGGCAAGTTGGGATGGAAGAGGAAAGTGAAGCCGAAGCTCATCATGCTGATCTTGATCAAGGAGAAAGTGATGGGGAAAAGGTTCAGAGCTCCCCAGAAAGAGAACTCAGTGATCGGATGATGCAAACTGATGCAAGAGGCATGGATAGTGAAGATGAAGGCTACGAGCAGCGGGCCGTAGCTAGCAGAAGAAGGGGAGTTGTTGCCTCTGAATCCGAGGGGTCTGAAGATAATTACTATGCTGATGAAGCTCACGGAGATGAGGAAGCTCGTCAGACAAGGAAACCAAGGTCAAGGAAAAACCAAAATGATACTTATTAAATTATACATTATATGCTTGCTAGACCACACATTACCGAATAGTAATTTCAATGATTGTCAAATGTTTCATTGTTTTAGTAGTGACTTACTTTATGCATTCTTCGCTTATGTAGATCCTCCCTAATAGTGTAGTAACTTGTAAAAATCATAATCTTATTATGCAGCTCGTCAATGGAGGAGGAAAGAGATCATGAAGTTGTTCGCGATGTGTTTGGTGATAGTGATGAAGATGAACCGGCTCTTCATCGTGCCCGACATGAAATTGGTGAAGATTCCCATGTGAGATTCAATGCTTAAGTTTTTTCGCCCATTCTAGGTTAACAAGTAGGAATTTCAAAACTCCAGCAGGCATCTTAATCAAAATTACCACTAGTGGCACTTTTCACTGAGTTATCTGACTCTTAGTAATGGCTAGTTGGTTACTGGTCAATGTTAACACTGCATGCAAATGGTAACTTGGTGGCATGTTAGTTTAACTGAATATCAACACAGGTATTCATATAATTCAAAATGTAGAGAATAAGGTGACCTTTTGCCTTCCTTTACCTTCAGTATTACTATTTTGTGCTTATCCAAATAAATCTGAGAATTATTTAGTAGTTCATGTGAACATCTTTGCTGGTACTTAATTTGTCTGAATTGAAACCGTATTTTTTTTCTTCATTGCTTGCTTGTGTTCTGCATGTGTACTGTGCTTCTAATCAGCTTTGATCGTCAATCATTTCATCCCCTACAATATCAACAAGTCCATAAGCTTTGGCTTCGTCTGCTGACATAAAAACATCCCTTTCCATGTCTTCGGATACAACCCAAAAAGGCTTGCCTGTTCTTAGTGCATAAACCCTTGTGATCGTTTCATGAACTTTGTGTAACTCTTCCACTTCTAGTAAAAATTCTGGTTGTTAGCGTATATTTACCTGTTATCTTTTTCCTGTACCCTTTTCGGATGGCCGATGTACTCAGTAAAATTTCCCTTTTCGTTTCTTTTTTTGTAGAGATCACCGATGGAGGATGAAGGGCACTATGAGAAGGACTTGCAACCAGAGGATGTAGTGGTTGATGAAGATATGCGCTATGATTCAGATGAAAATCGTGAACTGAAACCAAAAGAGAAACCAATTGGTCCACCATTGAACTTGGTGGTTCCACTTAAGCAGCCACCAGCTCAACCAGACAGAGTGAGTTGACTTCCCATTTAAACCATATCATTGAGCCTTTGACCATGCATCACTGTTGTCTTTTCTGATGAGATGATTAAATATTATTGTACCTGTACATTATTTATCATTTGATTGCCAATTACTGTTTGAAATCATCATTCAGCAGTCTATCGTACCAAGGTGTAAACATAGAACATTTGATTGCCAATTACTGGTTGAAATCATCATGCAGCAGTTTAATGGATGATGTTCTTTTGTCACAAATGAACACCACACTTATACTTGGTGACAAAAGAATTTTGATCCTGTTGCAAGTTAAGCTGACATTGGTGAGAACATGTTGGTCATGTTTTATAGACTTCGCTAGGAATATTATGATCCATGCTTAGAAGTTTCACACTTTTGCAACTATTAAATATTATATAGTGATTTGTTGCCCACTGATTTCATATCATGTAGATGAATGTGATCAAGGTGTCAAACATTATGGGGATTGACCCAAAGCCTTTTGATCCCAAAACATATGTGGAAGAAGATGTTTTCGTTACAGATGAATCTGGGACCAAGAAAAGGATACGACTGGAGGACAATATTGTCCGGTGGAGAACTGTTAAGAATGCTGATGGCACTACATCTGTAAGTGGATTGTTTTTCAAGTAGCATTATGAAATCCTTTAGATGATGCTTGCACTGAGTCTTCTCTATGTTTTCGATTTGACGGTGCTCTTATTTTCGTATAACTGCTTTTTGCCTTTTTGATGGGGATACACAATGTGTTGGAAACAAAATAATTTTAAGGCTCCATTTGGCTGCTTGTTGTTATGTTTAACATATGATGCCTGCCAAAATTTCTCTTTTTGTCCTTGCCTTTTAGGTATGAGCTTGTGAGGATTGTGACAGGTGGTTGATTTTATTATTTTCCCCCACCAATTGTTTAAGCCTTGAGCCTTTATTTGTTGCAGTGTGAAAGTAATGCACGCTTTGTAAAATGGAAAGATGGAAGCATGCAGCTGCTGATTGGCAATGAAGTTCTTGATATATCTGTACATGAAGCAAATCATGATCAGTCCCATCTGTTTCTTAGGAATGGGAAGGTAGACCATTCCTCATCTGCATGTCGACAGCGTTTCCTACTGCCTCTTTGTTCATTCATACCCTCACCATCATCTGCGATTAAGTTTCTCTAACCTGATTAATTTTGAATTGTAATGCAGGGAGTTCTACAATCACAAGGAAGGCTTTTACGGAAAATGAGATTTATGCCATCTTCCTTGTCTTCCAAGTCGCATCGCTTATTAACTGCTCTTGTTGATTCTCAGAATAAGAAAACGGTTAAGATGCAAAAATGGTTTGATGCTAAGGATCCTGAGAGAGTGAAGCAGGAAAAAGAAAGGGTAACCAAAACTCCAAATCCCCAATACTTAGTTCACTGGATGTATATGCAACACCCAGTGACGTGTATGACCTGCGTTTGTTCAATGTAGTTGCTTAAGCTAAGGTTCCTAGGTTATAACATGACTTCTGTCATGCTACACTTTTGCTTTCCATTTATATCGATAGCCATAGGGCTTGGCGTGTTCTCTTCATTTATAATATTTTCCTAAGAGGATAGGAACTGGATGCAAGTACTACTTCCTACAGTGGAGTAATCAACAAGATAAACAGTTTCTGCTGAAATGCAAACTTCAAATTGAATTGAATATGATTTGATATCTACCAAGGAGAAAGATTTGAGCAGATTTCAGATCTTACCGACGAAAAAGAGGATAGGAACACAGGTAAACTAGTACCCTGGCCTTAAGAAATACTACTAGTGGAGTAATCAACAAGAATGTCCTTCTCCATGGAGCTATGGGCTTCAAATTCAATTACGCTCTAATCTTTACTGGACGAGAATGTTTGGGTGGATAACAAATCTGTATCACTATATGTGGATAAAAAATCTGTATCACTATATAAATTTGACTGAAAGAAGTAGGTACTCCGAGAGTAGAGCAATCAACAAGCAAGGTGTTTTCCTTGGAAATGCAAACATCGAATACTTTTAGCTATAATTGGTAAATGGGCAATTCTCAAGGGTCTGCAAACATTACATGCAACGTTGGGATGTCGGCTATAAATCTCATGAAGGATAAAGAGTATGTTCTTACCATACTTATCCTACAAATAAAGCTTTCCCCTTTCTGAAAATATTTGGATGAGTCCCACAATTTTGTTGCTTTCTCCCCTTTTTCTTTCATGTTGAGAGGATGAGTTCTAAGATCAGAAATTTATATTGTCAATTTGTCATTCTGATAGATATCCATGTGTCTTACAAAGCTCTTACTTTCCAACAAGCATGTAATTTGTATTCAGTAAATTAACTTCATGAGCATTTAATTTATCATACCTGTTTCTTCCAATGCATAAGCCAGCATTAATAAACCTGTTGTTTTGTAGATTTTGAGCACGATTGCTTCTGAAGTTTAATCACATTTTCTTGATCAATTCAGATAGTTTCAGCTTAAGTACTAAGGGTCTAAAAGTTCTTTAGTCGTGTTTTGGTTTGTAATGTGGTAATTATGATGCATAGCATTTAGAATGACATGCTCCAGTCAACTTTCCAAAAACAATCACATCAAGTGAAGTTGCCATTTATGAAGGCACAACAATAATATGTTTGCCATGTCCATTTAGTAAAGGCATATAAATCCTGTTTCTTGCTAATCTGTTTTCCTTTTTGTTTGAAACTGATTTCATATGCATTTAGAGTGAAGTTTGTTCTTTTTCACTGACATAGTAATTATGCAGGCTGAGGGCCAAAATATTAGAGCCCATTCAATTCTTCAACGCAAAAGAGAAAAGGTGAACCGCAAGTACACACAACCTGTCAGGCCAAGACGACAGCTTTCTCCAGGGTTTTTGGAAGATGCGCTGGATGAGGTGGGTTTCTTGTCATTTATCTTCTTTTTGGCAATCAAGAAGGTCATGGTACAATTAGCTATTACTGTATATACAGCGCTAACATTAGCGATAAATGATATTTAGTCTAGACACAAATAAAAAAATGCTAGTTATGTTTTGTGAAATTTTTCAAGTGATCTTGTTCAGGCTGTTGAGATTTTTTAGATGCATGGTTTCGGAAAGGTGTATGTAATAATGTAATGGCATGCAAAATTTGCTCCTCGTGTTAATTTGCGCGTCCATGTAAGCAAGCATACTAAAAATATACTTCTCATTGTTCATGTTGAATTCTGTCAAGTCTCTGAGTTCAATAATATCATTTCTTTCTTTCTTTTGTAACCAACCATTTTAGCTAGCTACCATATGCACATGCCACATGCACTCTTTTTCCTGTAAATCATATAGGTGTAGTGTGAGGTTGTTTAAGCTTACTCTAGGTTTGTCTTAACCATGGTTATCATGGCGTAGTTGGCGACCACGACGCCTAAGGGGCGCCTGGACACCATGGCGACGCCACGGGCGAGTCGCCATGCTATGCATGTCTACATGCATGTATGTATCCCAACATGCATACATACCTGATACCTCTACATCGTGCCGACTCCTCTCCCAACATGCCTCGCCTCCTCCCCCCACCGCCTCGCCTCCTCCCCCAAGTCGCGGTGAATGTCCATAGTGTCCACCCAGCTTCGCCGCAATGCCTAGGCGTCGCCCAACGATGGTCTTAACTCTAAAATGATGCAGAGATATAGGTCACTATGTTGGCAGTTTATTTCTGTATGAGATTTATTTCATGCTTCGCTAGGTTACTCAAAACTCCTGAGGGTACATTGTTGAATGCATGCATCTGCAGATTCAGGCTAGATGGGTAATTTCATTTAATGTTGTAGCTCATGTTTTCCTAGGATTTAGAGGTACATGCTCTGATGTTCAATAGCTGTTCTATAGAGAGTATGAAGTGTTGTGCTGGTTTGAAACTTGTCCAAATATTTTTTTTGCTTGGATTGGACATGACAACAAACAAGATTGTATTTATCTGCTTTGGAGACTCAGCGCTTGTGTTGGGACGACAATGTTATGCTGTGTCTATCTGTTACCAGCTCCGTTATTTTGCAGTAGCCAAATGTGCCAAGAATTTATTAAATATAGTCATTTTTGGCAGGATGAGGAGCCTGACAATCACTATAGTTCTCGCCGAATGCCATCTCGTAGTCGTTTTGAGGATGAATTGGAGGCTGAAGCACTAGCCGAGAGGCGTATAATTAATGCAAAGAAGGTGCGCAACTGAGCTAAGACGCTTCCTCATTTTTACCAACATACTACTGTCATACTTATCTATATCCTGTGCACAATTTGCAGTCGAATATGAGCAGAAGTGTTCCTCGCAAACCATCCTTTCCTCCTGCTCGCCCACCCAGACATCAAGCCAATGAATACTCAGAGAGTGAAAGGGAGGAGTCAGAGTATGAAACTGAAGGTGAGGATATTGAGCACTCGCCAACCCGTGGAAGGGAAGATGAGCTGGATGAGGAGGATGAATACGAGGAAGACGTGGAAGAAGAAGCGGCTATGTCAGATGAAGAAATCGAGGTAAGATATCATGGCCTCAAACTCCATTTTTTTTTCCTTTTTCAGAGTAAGCAGTGCGTGCTTTGGAGTAACCCTGCCAATTTTGGAAAGGGTTGGGTTTCCCATTGGACATGCTTGGTAAAGAACGAACTACTTTGCAGCGGCAGACGAGAACAATATTGCCTAGTAACTTTTGACACTGGAAATATGACCGATTTGAATTGCAGTTTAGAAGGCAGACTTTGTAGATACATTTTGGTTCAGCAATCTTGCACCATTCATTAGCGACTGCTTTTCCTATGCATGGCTGAGAAGGAATTCTGATACATAGTTGCAACCTTGATAGGAAAACATGTTGTAGTCCTATGCTATAATCAAATTGGAACTGCGTCTGCAGGAACCAAAGCGGAGAGAATCGGGGGGTGGGAGCCAAAGGCGTAAGGAGATCGACTCCGACGACGACGATTCTCCGCCCAGAAAACAGCAGGCTGTTCATCGTAGGAAGGCTGTCGTTTTTGACAGTGACGACGAGTGAACGAGAAAAAAAAATCTTGTAAACATTGGTCGCTGCTACCAATGTCAACAAACAACGTTGCATTATTTGTTGAGTAATCTCTAGAAACAGAGAGGTTGTCAATTATTTGTTCTAAAATGATGAAAAAACAAAGGACCATGTTAATGTGCTACCAGTTTTACTCTGATATCATAGAACTGGTAAGTGTTGGCTGCTGCTGTATGAACATTGCGAATTCGTTTTGATAATTATTAGGAGACATGAAGGCGTTCATGTGCATATTTTAGGGGCTGTTTGGTTGCTAGCCATATTTTGCCAACAAAAATTGTCACACTTGCCTAAGTTGAGGTGCTCAAATTTTTTGCCACACCTTAGCAAGCCTAAGGGAATCTTGCTACACTTTTTTGAGTCATTGACGCGTGGGATCTAGTTTGCTGGAAGGGAATCTTGCCACAACTGTGGCTGCACCAAACAGCTTCCAAAGTTGGTCAAACTTGCCTAACCTTAGGCGTGGTAAACTGTGGCTGGCAACCAAACACCCCATTAGTACGCGGTTCACACGTCGGGAAGCGACAAGCCACAGAAATCTTCCATTCAACCAGGAAAGGCCGAACGCTGCGTCATCGCCGACACGTCCGCGTCAGAGAGCGCACTCCACTCGTCCTCTACACTGTCACCTCGCGATGACGTGTTGCCGCCTCGCCTAAACGGAGAATCGTGAGCAAGCGAATCTGGAGGCGAGGTGAACGGTGAGAATGGGTTGTGGTGATGATGGGGTTTTTTTTGTCTGTGGTTTTAGCTTTTGATTTATGGTTTTAAATTTTAATTATTTATAAGAGATAATATATAAAGAAAAATAATCTTATGTAATTTTGTCTAATACAGATGTACTTGGTATAATATCCTCGCTTGTCGCGAGCTAGGATCAAACTAGCGCTTTCCGGATGCATACTAAATATATCTATAAATCTTATTTTTTTAAAATATACCGTTTAAAATCTAAATACTGTAGCCGAAAGTATGAAGTCAGAAAAAAAAGAAAGGTAGCTCTGTTCTGGACGGACCCGTGGCTTGACCCGTCTGACGCACGCCTCAGAGCCTAGATGGACACCTGAGCCTACCTGTCAACTCATCCGTGTGACGCCGACTTGCTCGCCTTGGCGTTTCAGACTTTTGTGGCACCTTACACGTGGTGCTCGGACCTTGTGGGGTCCACAAGGCAGTATAATAGAAGAGAGGCTTTATGTGGACCCACGGTTGGAAAGTTGCAGTGGCCTGGTTCTCCTTCCAAACTCAGCAAACAACTTACAGGTCTATTCTTTTTGGTTGAATCTTATGATTTTTTGCTGTGGTTCATGGTTTTTGAACTATTTGTGTAAGAGATTATAGAGTAACAAAAACTTATGTGTGGTTTTTACCGATATAAATAAAGTCGGTACAGTATGTACTATAATTAACTAGCAAACTCTATCTTGAATAAATACTCTGTTTAAAAACTAATTACTATATAAAAGCCAAAAATAATTTTTAGAAACTGAAAAGAATAGGCCCGCATTCTCTGCCTTCCTCTGACTTCCCTTTTAATGCCACACGTTTTAATGTGTGATTTAAATAGAAACTATGTTGCCCTGGCTACAGCCATAGGATGCAGACATTTTTCTACTTGCTGCATATACAGGACAGTCTCTTTATAGTTTATAGATGTTTAGTTGGATATCTAATTTTTTTTACAAAAATTATAGTATATACCAGATATATTACATATATATACCTCTAATTAAGTCAAAATACTATATATTTATACCAAAAAATATAAATCAGTCCAATTCAACCACATCTCCCCCTCAGCCTACTAGAGCTTCCTGTACGCCCACCAAACCCATCACAGCTTAAATTCTCTAAGACCTCAACTGTCCACCCAGGTCCTAATTCTAACTGGCTCATCTCTCTCTCTCAACGCAGCGGCGACGCACACGTGGAGGGTGAGGGAGCCGACCAGACGGAAGGTGCGAGATAGCGCCGTAGTGGTGCAAGCCCACATGGCCGCACACGATGGCGGCCAAGCCTATATAATTTTATTTGTAAACATTTGAATTAAATCAAAACAAGTTCATGAAGAATATTTTTTAAGAGGGTTTGTATATCGACAAGGTATCTCACTATCTCACTTCCAAGTTACTACAAATTTAACTAATAATATTACTTATCCTTGGTTTAGGAATCACCCCTTTTGACATAGCTCCATTAACCGGAAGCATGGCACATTCGAATGATTTGGTTTAATCTCTACAGAGAATGCCCAACTTTACCCACACTCCATGACTTACACGGATCCGAAATAACAGAATTCATTATTGATTCACAATGTTAGTACTACCCAGTACAGAGAAATTCCCTCTCAGCAGCGGGTCCCTTGCCAAGGCTAGGTACGGGTGACTCCTCCGCTACTCCTAAGGGTTATACTATAGCATAGGCTGATATGTGGTCCATACTAATACCGAACCTACCTGTGGCAATACCAATGTAACTAACATAATAACTAAATCAAGTTCGAGCAATTGATCCTATGGATGGGCGGTAATCATGTCGTTTCTCATGGCACAAGTTAATTTCTTATATGCTTTGGACGAAACCACCTTTCGAACAGAGACTTGTGCATGCAACCACCGGGTATCATATGTACACAGTCACATCCAAACCATACACCCATATCCGCCCTTCACATCCAAATTGTACACCCATATTCGCCCTTAGCTAACATTTTTCACAATATCACTCTAGGCGAGTGATCCAACACTTTTATTCATTTTACCACAATGGTCATAAATTCTGACACATCAACTCGTGATGGTGGACCATGATGTAATGAGATTATTGGTATCCATGTATACTACTATGTTAATCTAAAGTATGATATACTAACACTAAATTTATCAAAGAAAACCATATCAGATTATTACCAATGATGGCGAGTAAATAATGCAATTAAGGCATTAACTAATTAAACAAGATCATTAAAAACTGATAACAAATAGCATCAACTAATAAATAATGCAAAAATTAACACATACGTAATATAACCCAACTAATAGGAATTCAACATAATCAAGAAACGTGGCTTGGCTTGCAACTTGTAGTCGATGTTCACTCTTTTGTAGATTTCAGGGTCATTGCTTCCTATTCTAGTTGTCTTAGGGGTTTGTTCTCTGTAATCTAGCATACAAACAAATAAAGGAAAAGGAAAAATGAAGCTGAAAGTTTTTCCTTTTCTTTTGATAGTGTCCCACTGGGTTTAGGTTTAGTCTATTTGGTAGAACTGATGCTAACTCGGTGAGAAACTGTCTGGAGCTAGGTGAATTGGTCACAAATCGATTTTAAACCGATCTAAATTAGGCTGAATCGGCTGGAAATGGGTTGGACTTAGACTAGACTCAGTCTAAAACTGGTTTAGGTTTGATTTGGATCGATGCGAGGTGATATAACTCGACCGCGTGCGCACAGTGTTCAACCCGGGGCTCAATCAGGTGCAAGCGGCTTGGTCAGGTGTGTGGATGGCTTGGCACTGTTCATCTTCTCTGTTGAGCAGAGGAGAACAAAGAGAGAGAGAGAGAGAGAGAGAGAGAGAGAGAGAAGATGATGGTGACGGTGGCATGACAATGAAACAGTGATGGTGAAGTGCACAAGATGTGTTCTCGGGCACAGTGAACCCATGTTGGGTGGTTTGGGAGGATGACGGGGATTGCAAGCATTTGGAAAAATCAAGACAAGGACAGTGGCTATGGAAAGAGAGAAATTTGCAGGTGGTGAGCTCTAACGGTCTCTGGTGCAAGCAGCGGGTACACGAGCACGACATGGCCATGAGAAGTCTTCCTAGGATGATGGCTCGGCTCAGGGTGTGGTGAGGAAAGTTGGCGACTGTAATAGCCATGGTAGTGAGGCAAAGCTTGGCGGTGGCCATGCACGAAAGACGCGGTGGTCGACGGAGGTGTGGGAAAGCATAAGCACGATGACGCACACTTCGTGATGCGGATGATAAGGTAAGGGGAAGATGAAAGTGGTGGATCGATGGTGGTGGTGACAAAGTTGATGGTGTGGTGAACAGGAATGGTGACTCCGATGGTGCCTTGGCTCAGGTAAGGTACTAATAGAACCACAAAGGAGATAAGGAGGACGATGGCACGATCAATTGGGGGGGGGGGGAGAAGAGGGACAGTGAGGATGAATTTTGGTGAGTTACCCAGAAGACCGAAGAGAAGGGTGGCGCTCTCGCTGGACTTGTGGATGGCGGCGTGGTTCCGAGGTGGTGTAGTTGGCTTCGGGGAATGAAGGGAAAGGAAAGGGCTAGCTATCGTTGTTGCTGGCTTTATAGCCACTCAGAGGTGGTGGTGCACAGGGAGTGGCAAGCAGTGGAGATGGCATGTGGACAACGGGGTAGGCGAGCGAGCGCATCTTGCGGGCGAGCTAGTAAGCGACGATATGAAAGTCATCGCTCGGAGTTAATGAGGCGATCGAGTAGGCGTGAGGTGGCTAGCAGCAAAACTTCAGCGAGGTTGTTTGACCAAGCAAGTTAGTGATGCAGGAGCAGCCAAGGTGCGGGTGAGCTGGCTGGTATGGCGTTGGGCTGAGAGGAGACGGGCTGTGGGAGAGGCTGGTGAGCGACGCTGGGCCTAGGAAGAAAAACGAACCACATGAAGAGCGAAAATAAAAAGGAATTGTGGGACGAACAAAAAATTGACCCAAGAGGGAAAAGAAGAGATTAAAAGAAAAGCTAATTTTTAGGATTTTTAGAGAAATAAGATGGCATTTTCGGCGTGCAAAAAATAAATAAAAAACTCAGAAAAACACAATAAACAGTTTGAGAGATTTTGTGAAATTTTATAAAATTTTGAAAATTTTTTGGGTTGTCACAAGTCGCACGAAAAACAACTTCTCAAAAATCACCGCAGAAGCCCACCCGTTCCAACCTATAGCTGAAAACTGACGCTGGTTGGAACAACGCCTAAGTAGTTTGTGTCTGTCAGCCTATGACTATAATAATTTTGAGATCGTGACCAATGCATGTGTTTTAACTACAGTTAGTTAGTACCATGTAGTGGGTGAGTTCTTTTCAATTGTGACTTATTATTTTTTATCCTAATGTAAGTACTTATGTGAACGAACCGAATATCGATAAACCAATAAACCGCTTCAAAAATATTTGTCTCGATAAGTTGCTTCAAAACGGCGATGGAGAAGCTAACTTATTTGTTTATTTAAAAGAAACTATAAGATATAAATCATAAGCCAAAAGAAGAGATCAATATATGTTTCTTGGCGGTTGAGACTTGTGCATCTAGTCATTCCAGTTTTACCCATGCTGATGACGATATTGCTTTGAACACTTTCTTTGTTGTTGAATGCGTTAATATCTACCCTTTCGCTCTCTTCAATTCGTATTTTGTGGTTTATAATTTTTGAGCTGAAATAATAATACAATGGCTATTGAGCCATTTAATTAAAGAAAAATAAAGAAAAAAGATGTAAAATAAAAAACTCCGTTGTATACAATGGAAAGAAACAAAGAAAAAAAAAGAAAATACAGTGTTAAAAAACCAACACGTTCTAAATAATTTTTAGCTTTTAAAAGTTAGAAGGAGAAGGTAAAAGCTAATTGGAAGAGTGCCTTTGGGGAAGCCGGGTGGACTGATGCTTGCTAGGGCTGTAAACGAGCCGAGTTTGAGCGAGCTCGGCTTTCTAAACTCGAGCTCAGTAGAAATTCGAGTCAAACTCGAGTTGGGGTCCAAACTTGGATCTGAGTTGGAGCTCAGCTCGGCCTAAGCTCGGGTAGGCTCGACCGCTTGAGCTCGGCTTGTTGAAACTCGATAACAATTAAAATAATCTATTATGAACTAATTTTCAACAATAAGAAAAGTTTGAGTTCGAGATCAACTCGAATAAGTCGATAATAGTCAAAATAATTTAAACATACATAAATTTTTAACAATAAGAAAAACTCGAGCTCGTATTCAACTCGAGTAACCTTGATAAGAGTTAATATGTATCACTATTTAAGCTTGAATCGATGCTTGCGAGCTATTCGAGCTTAGCTCGGTGAAGCTCCAGGCTCAAGATCAAGCTCAAGTTCAGATCATTCAAAGTTCAAGCTGAGTTTAAATCAAATTTAGAATAAATCGGACTAAAATAGCTCATGAGTCTTGAGCTTTCTTACGGTCTTGCTTGCAGTAACAGGTGAAACAAAGTACAGGACCGTTAATTTCGTGGGCAACGAGGAGGGCCTTTTTCCCATGCCCAGCCCACAGCGTAGAGCCCAACACAACGCAAACGCACGCAGACTAGTCCACCAGCCTAGCCTAGGTAGCGGTAGCGCATCCCCCCGCTTCCCTGAGGCTCCCGTCCCCGTCCCTCGCCTCCGGCCACGACCAGCCAAGTTAGCGGCGACAAGTACATGCTTCGCGAAATTAGGCCTAATGCAATACTAGTCTCTCCCTTCCGAATAAGCGACGGGCCCTCCCAAATCCACGAAAAATAAATCGCAATTCGAATCCCCAATTCCTCCTCGCCTCCGCATCTAGGGTTTCTCCCGGCCGGAGCCCCATGGACCCCGGCGACGGCGCCAGGGAGCCCGGCAGGGGCGGCTTCGAGCGCGCGTGCCGCCTGCCCAACACCGTCCACTCCGAGATCGCCGCCTCGCTGCCGCTCCCCACCCTCCCCGCCGCGCTCGGCGCGGACCTCGACGATGACGGGCCCCTCGCCGTCCCCGACCGCCCCGACATGATCATGCAGGCCGCCAACATCGCCCGCATACTCGCCGACACCGACGTCTCCCACCTGTAACAACACACACGCCTTCCCTTCTCCCCACTCCACGCTCTCTCTCTCCTTGCTGCTCACTCCCGTGCGAAATTTCGCGCTAATTTTTCATTTTTGTGTGGTTTGCACAACACAGGGGCTTCACGGAGGCTGATCACGTCGAGGTGGATCCCAGCCAGTGCTCCTGGCTCTGGAGGGAGGTGCTTAAGCATAACCCCGACGCCTTCAAGTTCAAAAAACCCCCTCCCCAGCCTCCTCCTCCCCCGCCCCCTAAGCAAGGTAAACGCTCTGCAAATTGAGCCTTCCTTAGGCCATACCAGCCAGCTAATATCTCAGAATTCTTGTTACTTTTCCGCCCATTCAAACGGACAGCATAGTTGTCTGGACTTCAAGTTGCTAGCCTCGGCTCTAGTTGCTTAATAGCAGCTTTAACTTTGGGATGCCTGCGTGTATATGAACAGTACTTTGCAATGACTTGCCATGGGCTGAGCATTTCATATGCTGCTCTATCGTGCCACTGTTTACCATTGTATGTTGGTGTGAATTTCTATAGTACCAGCTCATTCGCTGATGTTGTAGCTGCTGCCTAGCATTGCATGTTAGTGTGAACAAGCACAGTTTCATGCCTTGTAATTCCGTGGGAAAGCTGCTATGCCATGCCATCATCTGATAAACTGAGTTTGGTGTATCATTTTGTTTTTCGTGGGCAAAGCAGTTAAGAATATGCTCCTTGGCTTTTCATGTCCTACCGCACGGGGATGGCTCGCTGGGCTCAGTATTTAGTTTTATGACATTTGTTACAATGTTAGCATTTTGAAATGCCCCTGTCTTCAGTGTAATTTCCCATTGTGGACTGGATTTTCCTATGTCATTGTGCTAAATTTGTGTTTAGCCCCTCAATGTTTTATGGCTGTTGATGACATGATGCGAACAAGCTTTGCTGCTTCTGTGCCTTTAGTTGTGCATGTCTGTGTAGTAGTGCCTCAAATGCTTCTAGTTCCATGAACTTGTACGGAAAGCATGGCTTTGGACAAATATGACATGTAGCTGAACACACACGCAAAGTTTCGTGCACAATGGTACATTTACGGCTAATCCGTTAAATAGTTCACAAATTACCATTGTTACCTGGACATCACCCGAATGTTGGATTCCGACATGGACTCTGGTGTTCGACTTGGCGAGCTCAGAGAAATAGGATTCAGTGGCCCATCTAATATAAATAGTTCTGGTGGTATAATTCAAGTTGCTCAAGTCCCAGCTTAAGTGCTAGCGGTTGGCCCACCGCTCCACTATGCCACTCAACCGCCTATGTCCACTCATGTGTCGACCTTGTTCAGAGTACAGTGGTTACGTTTTCTCAAATGGAACTAACAAAATGCTTCATAGTGCATTTCTGTTATTTGGTGCACATTTAGGTAAATTTTAGTGCTTAGAGCCTTCTTTTTGTTCTTTTGTTGCATATATCAGCTATATTTGGCATTGATGCTACACCACAGTATGCATGAGCATGCCCTTTTATTTCTGATAGTAAAACAACATGGAAGGCCACATACTGAAAATAAGCACCTACAGGTAGGGTGGGCGCTCATTTACCCTTACTGATCTATAGAGCACTGGATAACTTTATTTTTTTAAGGTATTGGCACATTTGCCCCCCCCCCCCCCAGTTGTTGGTGGGAGATACTCGCCATCTTTTGATCTATATGTTTGCTATGTTGCTCTTGTTATTTGGTCATGGAAAAAATTACCAGATAAAAAAGCTTGTTTTGCTGTTCTGCTTAATCCCAATCAATTTGCGCTGTAAAGATGCAACCTTTGATAGATAATAGATTTTACTATTTTAGGCACAGAAACAACTGCCTTTTCCAGCTTTACATAATCATGTTGCAATCCTCATCATCTATTTCAGCATGCTTGTTGTTGCTCAAATTGGGAATGTGTTATCAGCATTTTGACATGCCATGTCAATGCCCTGTCAGCCAGATCCTAAACAGACAATAAACTGCAATATATGGATGGCGTCATCAGCATTTTGACATGCCATGTCAATGCCTTGTCAACCAGATCCTCAACAGAAAATAAATTGCACATAGAGGGACCGACTAGAGCTTCACTGAAGTAGCGGGACTAAACCGAGCCTTTGGTGAAAGTAGAGGGACTTAATGTGCAATTTACCCTTTATCTTATAAATCCTATTTTAAAGCAACTCCATTCCTTCTATTACAGCACCGACAGATGTAAAGTATAACATACCAAGGATCATCTGGAGTTATTAATTTGTCTTTAAGACCGAGTATTGGCTGTAGTGCATCAGATAAATGCTCTTTACGGGAACACGACAAGCTCCACTTGGTAACAGTAGGATGCTTATACATAACCAATTCATTATAGCCTTGTAGGCTGTCGGTGCAAATATTTCTATATATGCACCACCAAAAATGCTTGTAGGAAACAATAAAATGTAACCCAATTAATATTCTCATGAGTTGAACCCAAGAGTTACAGTGGTGGGAGCGCAGGAGTGTGTAGCTCCTGACCCAGGTTCAATCTCCAACAGTAGGGTTGAAAAACACCCATCTTAGAAAAACATGATTCTTTTGGAATTTTCTTAATGTTGTTTTTTTAATAAAATTGACGTTACATGACTCTGGAAGTTGGTAGATTGGATGGTGCATTACTGTTGTAACTTTTTTTTTGCACTTCTGTGTATATTTAATGCTATTAATAACTTCTTACCATGCCCAGTGTATCATATGTGAACTACCTATTAAGATAGAAAATTTTAAATATTTTCCATTTTGGCTATTCTTATCCTAGCAATATCATGCTAGTTTGCTAATTTTTGTTCTCAGTTTCATCATGTCAACTTAAAAGCATTTTAGCAGGGCACCGATGCTATAGTCTGTGTGCTTGTTCTATCTTCCAAGTTTGTTTGTGTTTGAAGAGTGCAAGTCAATGTAACTTCTATTCAATGATAACAATGAAGCTTCCATGTTGATGTGGTTGTGCGTGATTTACATATTGTTACTCTGTTAAGCTTTCTTTTCTCATTGTATGTAATTTTTTGCTATATTGGCCAAGTTTTTCAGGTCCCCTTGAAGGTTGGGAATATCAAAATCTAGAACACGAGAAGCATTTTGAGCATCGTACACCTAATCTGAATATAGCACGAAAGGAGCATGTATTTCCTCCGGATGACATCAACTCACACAGAGATCATCTTCATGTATGTTAGATACCATTGGTTTCTTCTTTTTAATGTTTAGTTCCCTGTGATCGGTCTTTATGCTAAGCTGCTTTCAATTGTAGAATGAACTAACAACAGATTCAGTTGCTTCAAAGAAGCCAAAAAAAGTAAGGAAGAAAGAAATTGATAATTCTGTGTCAAGTTCTGGCCCCAGCATTCCTAATAGTCAAGGTTTATTCTTGTTCATCTGTATATGACCCATCTTCCTTCCTTTTTTTACTTTAAAACATTCAGCTGATTCCGATTTGGATTATTTATTGTAGAAGTCATCACCAACTTCTGTGAGATGGTGGAGGATTTCTGTGGAAGAGCAGAAATTCCTGATGATGCAGATGGCGATGACTGGTTATCAATTCCATTGAATGATGTTAAGGTTCTTGTAAATGAAATCACATCTGTTCGATCAAAGAAGATGCTGCATGAGATTCCTATGGATACGCTTACGAGGCTATTACATGTGATAGACCATCAGATCCGTTGTTCTCAAGGTTTATCACTAGATGTCAAGGAAAATGTGAGTTATCTATAAGATCATTATTATTGTTGCATAAATTATTTTACTTTAAATTTGCATATTGTTTTCTTATTTTTGTTTGTTTTAGAAGTTGTTGAATAAAAGATGCTGCATATTATAGTCTGACAAGTGCTTGGGTGCATTCAGCCTGATGCTGCAGATGCGGAACCCTTGGTTTTCTCTGCTTTGGAGTCCATTCATGCGGCGTTAGCAATCATGACCCACCATAATATGCCAAAGCAGCTGTATCGAGAAGAGGTATGCACATTCTGAATTCCTTTTCCATCTTGTTATGAAATGGCATTGTTGAGGTTGCTGACTTTTTTCTTTTTGCAAAAAACTTTGGCTGTACCAGCTTATTGAGCGAATTCTTGATTTCTCAAGGCATCAGATAATGGATTGTATGGCTGCAAGTAACCCAACCTTCCGAGCTCTCTACAAGCCAGCTGAAAATGTCACAAATGATGGTAGTCTCAAAATACATAATTCTACATGCTGTTATTACTACCTTTGACTTTTCATGACTGTGCATTCACATTTCGCTAAGTTGGATATATACTTTTCTGTGTTCTTTGGGCTGTTCATTCTATATCATTTCCTTGGAGACAAGATTGTCTTGTGTGACTAAAGTTTGTTATGCCCTGCTGACATGTATGCACTAATTTAGTGCTCTAGCCATGGCGACCATTTAGTGCTAACTAAACTTATCTGTCATGATTGGCTTATACATACATCACACAAATTGGCATTTATATTTCCTTTTCTTGGTCAAATCTAGGAGATGAAGATGAAGAGGGCATGGAAAACGGACCAGCTAGCAAAAAGAAGCGTACTGCTTCTAATTTAAACATGAGAAAACCTTCTGCAAACAAGTATTTGATCAATTTATGCTTATTTTTTTTTCCTTTTCTAGTTTTTGATGGGGTATTCCTGGGATACTAATAGAGTTCAATTTTCTTTTTCTATGTCAGAGTCTCTGTTTCTGTATATTCTGCTGTGCAGAAACTATGCTTGATATTGGGCTTTCTTAAGGAACTCCTCATAACGGTGCACTTGTCAGATAGTTGTATTCTGCAGTTAGCAAAAACCTGCTTTACTACATTCTTGGTGGACAATATGCAGCTTTTACAATTGAAGGCGATTGGTGTTATTTGCACGGTAGCTTTTTGTTTATTAGCTCAATCATTTTCTGCCCTTTCAGTTTTTCAAAGAATTTGTTTCCTTACTTTTCCAATCCTTACGCAGGTTTTTTCATCATACACACAACACAGGAGTTACTTGGTTGATGAAACACTTCAACTTCTTCGTAAGTTACAGTTTTCAAAAAATGCTATTAGAACTTACCATCTAGCAGACGAAGAACAAAAGCAAATCCAGATGATAACAGCCCTGTTAGTTCACTTGGTTCAGTTTAGTGCAAATGTCCCTGACAGCTTAAAGGGTACAGTAAGTTGGAGCACTATCATTGATGCCTCAGTTGATGCTAGTTATCCAGTTAAATGCCATGAAGCAGCAACAGAGGCTTGTTGCCTTTTTTGGACCAATGTGCTTCAGCGTTTCACTGCTGCTAAATCTCAAGATATGTCAGAAGCCAAAGGGATTATAGAGAATCTTGTTCAGGACCTGCTAACAATACTAAACTTGCCCGAGTATCCAGCTGCTGCTCCTATACTTGAGGTAAATTGCACTCAAAAGTGCTGTTGCTAAATTTGTGATACTAAATGCAGGCATGAACTGCTGCTGGCATTAATGCATTATTTGTTTTTGTCGCAATTCACAACTCTTGTAATCAATGTAGTAATGCCCTCAAGTACCCGTTAATTTATGTACAGGTTCTCTGTGTGTTGCTGCTTCAAAATGCTGGATTGAAATCGAAGGACACTTCTGTTCGCTGCTTTGCTATTGATCTTCTTGGCGGTATTGCATCAAGATTGAAGCGTGATTCTGTCATCTGTAGCAAGGAGAAGCTTTGGATATTGCAAGAGCTTACTGATGCAGATAATGATGGCTCAAAAATCTTGAAAAATAAATGCTGTGTTTGTCTTGGTGGAAGGGGTATACATATGGCCTGTGATGTCTGTGGAAGATGTTTCCATTCAGACTGCATGGGGGCTGGTAGTGAGGAAAACTTACAGCGTGATTATGCTTGTCCCTTGTGCTTTTGCAAACAACAGCTCAGTGTGTTGCAGTCGTACTATGAGTTACAAAATAAAGAAAATGGTAAAAGAATTGCTGCCTCGATTAGGAAGAAATCTGCTACACCTGATGAGGTGACAGCAGTGGATACTGTTCAACAAATACTTTTGAGTTATCTCCAGGAAACTGGGCCACAAGATGATGGGAACCTGTTTACTCGATGGTATGTTGTGTGGTATGTTTGTCTTGTTTGTCCAAAAAGTGTTAGATTGATTACTATTTTGTGTGCAGGTTCTATCTCTCCATGTGGTACAAAGATGACCCTCATTCTGAGGAGAAGATTATCTACTATATTGCCAGATTGAAATCTAAGGAGATTCTGCGAGACTCTGGCAATGGTTTGGTGTTACCCAGAGACTGGGCTAAGAAAATTTGCTTGGCACTTGGCCAGAAGAACTCATTTTCTCGGGGGTTTGATAAAATTCTCACCCTCCTTTTGGTATGTGACTGCTTCCTGATGTTTGATTTTAGTTTTAGTTAGATGCCGCTGAGTTAATACCCAATGTTTTCTCAGGCTAGCTTGAGGGAAAATTCACCTGTAATAAGAGCAAAGGCCTTAAGAGCGGTGAGTAGATGTGAACTTATGAAACTATATGTTGTGCATCATTTTCGTTTGGACACTAGGCATCACCACCTAGCACCTAACTCCTGTGTAGGTCAGCAGTATAGTTGAAGCTGATCCTGAGGTCTTGGGTGACAAACGTGTCCAATCTGCTGTTGAAGGAAGGTTTTGTGACTCAGCTATTTCTGTTCGTGAAGCTGCCCTTGAGCTTGTTGGAAGGCATATTGCTTCACACCCTGATGTGGGCCTTAAGGTCAGTAGACATACGAAGTTATCGTATGGCATATCCTTGGATGTTAATGTGATTAACTTTACATCTTTTCATCACAGTATATTGAAAAAGTTGCTGAACGTATAAAGGATACTGGAGTAAGTGTTCGCAAACGTGCGATCAAAATTATCCGAGATCTTTGTGCTTCAAATCCAAACACGGATACAACTCATGCCTTTGTGGAGATTATTTCGCGTGTTAATGATGAGGAGTCAAGTGTACAGGTGAGTTTATATCAAAAACCATTGACCCGTGCTCAGGACATTACATCACTATAGTGAATTTGGTATTTCAGCAGAAATGTTTATATCAAAGGTCGATTGTGATGTGTTTAGGGACTTAACAATTGTTATTGCCCATAAATGTAAGTAGTGGTAGTTAACTATTTACTGTTACATGGGAAATTCCCTTGCATTTTGCAAATCAAAATCATCCCTAGCAGGAGATTTTTCTATTACATAAAAGTAGATAGGGGAAGTTCTTGATACATGAAAACTCTCTTTTCTTTTGCAAAATTTAGAGCATCCTCTTCTGCGTGATTTTGGCCCTTTATTTATGTAGAATTTAAAACATCAAACTTGAAGTTGCATTGATAGTCAGATTCTGATGGCTAAAATTGTAAAGCTGAGGAATAGAGGTTTAGGATATCACAAAAGAATGTCATGCAACATCTTTGGACCTGCAATATGTTAGTTCCTTTTTATTATCAATGTTAGTTAATTTAAAAAGATCTTCACTTTTTTTTGTAGGACCTTGTATGCAAAACATTTTACGAGCTATGGTTTGAAGAACCAACTGGGAGTCATAAACACTTGGTTGCTGATGGTAGTTCAGTTCCTATGGAGATTGCAAAAAAGACTGAGCAAATTGTTGACATGTTGAGAAAGATGCCCAATCACCAACCCCTTATTACCATTATAAAACGTAATTTAACTCTTGATTTCCTCCCACAGTCAACTAAGGCATCAGGCATTAACTCATCCATTATGGCATCACTTCGGAAGCGTTGTGAACTGATATGTAAACGCTTGTTAGAAAGAATATTGCAGGTATTTTCTCACTAGAGTTAAACACTATTTAGTTTTGCATAATTGAGATTGATTCTTATGCGTGTTTGTTATGAAGGTTGAGGAGGGAGCTGCTAATGAGACAGAAGTCCATGCGCTTCCTTATGTTCTTGCCTTGCAGGCATTTTGTATCATTGATCCCACCCTATGCACTCCAGTAACTGATCCTTCTCAGTTTGTTGTGACGCTTCAACCATACCTTAAGAATCAGGTGAGCATGGGTTTCCTTCTGTTGAACTTTAGTTTGCCGTCTCCTCCTGTCAGAATAACTTTGGGCCTATCACATGAACATCTTCGCTTTAGTGATCATTTCAGAAGCAAAGAGAATGAATGTTTAGCTAGCGTTAGGAAGAATGTTTAGTTGGCATTTCTTGATTTCTTCTGTACTTTGGTTATGTATGTCATGTCCATGAGATTACAAGATTTATGGTTCCCTTCTTCTCTCCTAGCCTCCTACTGCTTGTTCTCTGAAATTATATATATTCAAAGGGAGATTATTGTAGCTTCAGTATTTTAGACCTAGCTTTCTAACTTAAAGCCAAGTTAAGATTATATAATATTTAGTAAGGCATCTTCCTGGTGGGTGATTAAATTTCAGCTCCTCACCTGCTAGTGTTATTCACGGGCAATTCCTACTTTCTGACAGTCAGGGCTCACTGCTGTCCTGTGGCTTCAAACCTGTGCCCTGTTGCTGCACATTCCTTCCACATCGTATTGTTTGTCATGCTCCTCTGCTAGTTGTACTGCAGACATGAGCATATCTGTGTCTATGTTGGAAAATTCTGATGCCATGTGTAATAGGTGCTAGACTGTGCTGAAAACAGCAGATCTTGTGTCTATATTGGAAGAGCTGATGCTCTTGTTGATGCAAGTAAGTAAAATTTTTGTGCTGTGCGAGATTGCAACGTCTTCTGCTACAAATTCGTTTAGTTGTGTGTGCGATGACATTGCTGATATTTATCTTTTTTGGAAGTGAATGTAAGGTTGTTTATGGCTATGTGAATAAACTATAGTTTGCCTCATTTATCATTTTTATCTTGTTCCCTACTACCTTCTGCACCCACTCAGTGATCTTCTATATCCACAGGTTGACAATAAATTAACCGCCCAGTTGCTTGAAAGTATAATTTTTGTGATTGACGCTGTTCTTCCACTCCTGTGGAAGCCACCACAAACTGTGGTAGTAGAACTTGAGCAGGACCTGAAGCAGATGATAGTTCGCCACTCTTTTTTGACAGTAGTACATGCCTGCATCAAGTAATTATATTCCTTACCTTCATCCTCAATTTTCTCTGATGAGCAGTATTGATGCATATGCCCTTGACTTTCAATTATGGCTTCTTGAGAACTCATATTTCACAAGCTCCTGTGTTATTGATGTGGCATGGATGGGTTGTCTTATTTGTATTTTTTTTTTCTGATTATTGAATGCTCCTTTTTTTCAGCAACTTTCATAGCATCTCTCTTATATTGTTTCATCCGGCAATTTTCTTTCAGCAACTTTCACAGCATTACTTTCATCAAAATAGGGCAAAAATGGATTTTGTATTGAGTGGATCCTAGCAAAGCCATATCTGATACATTTTTCAAAATAAATGTGGATTATAATTTGGATAGGCATGGGATCAGATATGAATATTAGCTAAACTGGTACAGATTTTATCTAATACGAATAAGGATGCAGATTGAGTTTGAAGATAAATATCCTCACAATGTTAAATAGGTTAATAACATATATTTATCTATTATGGCATGATTTTAGCATTTATAATATTTTTTTAAAAATGCATTTAGTTAATGAATGTCTTTTTCATATATGAATCATCACCATCTGTATGTCAGGGGGTGGGGGCTTATCCAGTGCAAATCAAACATTACATGCAATAATGCAAATCTCATTTGGTTCAAGCATCAATAATTGAGCTTACTTGGTTTTATGTGGATTTTCTTGCCTTGAAGCATTTCTTGTTTATTTATCTCTATTTGCTCATTTTCATGAACAGGTGCCTTTGTGCCCTTAGCAATGCAGCAGGTAGAGGTCCGAGGTTATTGGAGTACCTTGTTAACATTTTTTACAAGCATCTGTCTGGTTCTAATTCTGATAGTCAGGTATTGTACTTGATTAATTAAGTGAACTGCAAATGTATCTAAATTTACTATGTATGAATCTTATGTGCTCAACATAGTTTTTTCTCTTAATTTACACCCTATTTTAGTGGTCCCTGCTTTAGCTGCATGTCTCAACAAATGTCACACAATAACAAGCAACAATATATGAAGTATGAATGAGCTTCTCTTAATGTGTAACTGTGCTTTCTTTTCTTTCCATTGTTGTTGGTGAATTGTGTGTATTAAAATATTTAATCCACAGAATAGTTTTAGAACAAGTGGCATAGTTATATATTGGTGAATTGTGTGTATCGTGAGGCATAGAATTTGTCGTACATGTGCTATTGAGGACAGTTTTACAAATGCATTTATGATTTATCTTGTATAGGAGATGAAATATTTCTTTCTTTTTCCCTAGTTTCCTGCGTTTCAAATATAATGTTGCGTAGTTATAGTTATCTGATTTTTTGTCTTTTTGAAACTCAGCTATTGGGCCGCTCGTTGTTTTGTCTCGGGCTGCTCCTTAGGTATGGTTATCAACTGATGGCAACATCTGAAAATCAACTTGATTTCCCAAAGATTATTGACTTGCTCAAGGGAAGGTATCTTCTCAAGGAGGATTTCAGCTTGAAGATTCGAGCTTTGCAGGTGTGTGCTGACTGCTGAGCATTAATACACTTAATACTCCACTTAGTGACACTGGCAACTAGAAACATGAAATGACTCTTAACATGTCTACATGATTGTGTTGCTTTAGTTGTTTGGGGCAAGGTTCGAAATACCGTTACCGGGATAAATCCCGCCAGGCAGCCGGTACCGGTTACCGGCCGGTAACCGGAAAAACCGGCCGGTAACCGGGAAAAACCCGGTCGAATTTCACGCGCCAAAATTTGAATTTGAAATCGGTAACCGGAAAAACCGGCCGGTAACCGCCCAAAAAACCGGAGAAAAACCGCTAAAAACCGGAAAAACCGCTAAAACCCGGTTTTTCAAATTTGAAATTAGAAATTCTTAACATATTCATGGCAAAAAGTATGAAGTTAAGCACGGGAGATGTATGGATCTTCCTAATACATCATATTAGTGTTAAACAATGTAAATATCATTCGGGAAACTAACATTTACATTCAAAATTTGAAAATTCCTAATACATTTACGGCAAAAAGTATGAAATCAAACACGGGAAATATATGCATCTTCCTAATACATTCTATTAGTATTAAACAATGTAAATATCATTAGAGAAACTAATATTTACATTCAAAAGTTTAAATTTGAATTAAAATAAAAACCGCCGGTTTTTTCCTCCCGGTCGGCGGCGGTAAGACCGGTTACCGGCGGTAACCGGCCGGTTACCGCCGGTAATTGGATCCCTGGTTTGGGGTGCTTGCATATTTTTTATATGAACTTTTTCTTATTGAATGACAATTTCTGTTTGTGCATGCAGGCCTTGGGATACATACTTATTGCAAAACCCGAATTTATGCTACAGAAAGATATCCTAAATCTAATAGAGGCGTCACTATCTTCTGGTGTCGATTATAGATTAAAGGTATAGACATTCTTCTTGTAATGGCATCTACTCCGCATAGCATTTTTTTTAATAATTGGACTGCTTGTCCAGATTCAAGGATTGCAAAACCTTTATGAGTATCTCCGTGATGCGGAGAGCCAACTTACCGCAGAGAGTACTGGCAAGCCTCCTGTACACTATGCAACTAATGGTGGAAGTGAAGTGCCTGTCGCTGCTGGTGCTGGAGACACCAACATATGTGGTGGTATTATCCAATTGTATTGGAATTCTATTCTTGAAAGATGCTTGGATACAAACGATCAAGTTCGTCAGACTGCACTGAAGGTGAATTAGGTTGATGTCACATTTTCACATTCCCCACATTTTACTTCACAATAGAAAACAATGATTGTTGTTTTTCTTTTTGTAGATTGTTGAAATTGTTCTTCGTCAGGGTTTAGTTCACCCCATTACCTGTGTTCCACACCTTATAGCACTTGAAACTGACCCGCTGGAGGGGAACTCGAAGTTGGCTCATCATCTGCTGATGAATATGAATGAAAAGTATGGTGACCCAAGTTTTCATGTTTATGTTTCTTTTTTCAAATAAAATCATCTGATGATGACCAGTTGGAGTTGTTTGCAGGTATCCTTCATTTTTTGAAAGCCGCTTAGGTGATGGCCTACAAATGTCATTTAGATTCTTCCAGTCCACAGTCAGCAACCATAACATGGTGGCAACAAACGTGAAATCAAATCCAATTGCATTTGTTAAACCTGGCATATCTAGAATATACCGTCTTATCCGTGCAAATCGAAATTCAAGAAACAAATTTGTGCACTCAATAGTCCGCAAATTTGTGTCTGACGGCAGGAGTTACCCCTCAATCAGCTTTCTTGTGTAAGTAACTGAAGTAAAATTATGCCTGTTGATCCTTTATTCTTTGATGGGTGTTTGGCTCTCAAGTTGTGTAAACATTGCAGATACTGTGCTGAAGTTCTTGCCTCTCTCCCGTTCACATGCCCCGATGAACCACTTTACTTGATCTATGATATAAATCGAGTTATTCAAATAAGAGCTGGAGCAATCGAGGCAAATTTGAAAAATTGGATTTCCATGTATCAGCAGCAAGATATGGTGGGTGTGCCGGGAGACACTGGTTATGTTGTGCATGAGCCTGGGGGATATTCTGACCAGAATTTGGCAGAGGTTTCTCAAAGGGTGCTTAACAATCCATGCAGCACGTCAGGTGTGGACATGGCCAAACTTCAGGTGAGTTAGAGAAGTTCTGGGTGCAATGATTTGAATACAGTATGCCAATATACTGATGCAGAGATGGGTGCAATTCTTACATGTTTGCATGTCATCATTTTCCACCAAATTGCCTTTTGTTTTCAGGAATATTGCCATGATGCGATAGCTCTGCAGCTCCTCCTCAAACTGAAGAGACATTTGAAAATTGTCTATAGTTTAACTGATGCCCGCTGTCAGGTATGCATCACCCCATGTTCGGAGATTAGTATTAACATGCATTTACATGACACAAGATTTGTTTCAAATTTCAATACAGGCATTTTCTCTAAAGGATCCACCAAAATCTGGTGAAACAATCTCTAAACAGAACATCCCGTTTAACATTAACAACACTAACATCGGTTTGCCGAGCTGCCTGCAGGATGTAGCACGTGTATACCAGGTAGTAATGCTGAACCTTTAGATTTCCTGGCAAAATAAAGTTATATGGTTTGTGGTTCGGGATTTGGTGGGCACTCTTCTTAACATTTGATGTGACTTGTGTTGCACAGGATTTCAAGACATTGCTGCGAGAAGATTCCATGGACTATGGAATGTATACATCTACGGTCCAGAAAAAGCGTCCAACTCCCAGAAGTTCGTCAAGAGTTAGGAGGCCAGTGGCTGTTGCAAGAGGCCGTGGTGGTGGTGGTGGTGATAATGATGATGACACCGACGACGAAGACTGGACTGGCGGTCCAAGAGTGCTCGACTTCAGTGCTCAGGCAAATAATGGTGGGCGAGTAACAAGGCAAAGGGTCCAAGTATGACTGGTGTTGGTGCTTTGTACATTGTAGGAAATTTATAGGTGACAGGGGACTTGGCTGGGTTTAGGCGGTTTAGGGCTCATTAGTAGTAGTAGTAGTAGTAGTAGTACATAGAAGCAGAAAGGAAAGGAAGATAGCTTTTACTTAGATGCCATTAATTTGGAGCACTCCTTTTCTTGCTGTGCCCATTTCCCTTTTGTAAGTTCTATCGGGCTTTGGCAAAACTCAAAAACAGGTTGTGCTCCGTTTCTGATTCAATGGAAAAGAAAGGGTTTCTTTGGCTTTCGTTCATGCTTGCCCTTTCTATGTACATGTGGTGTCCTTGTTTTGCCATGGTATTGTGTGTTTCAGTTGAAGTAGGATATTCATCACTGCAGCAACACCTGATACTAGCGTTTTCTGTGTTGTTTTTATTATTTTAATTGCATGGCATCATGAGTCTGACATGCCATTGTTAAGCGGTGGTGTTGTACGTATGTTCAATGAGGCAGCACCAGGCGATGTTTTATTTTTTCCCCCTGTGGTTTTAAGTTTTTTTTCTTCTCTCGCGCGCCATGCTTGCCCTATGTACTACCCCGGCATGTCTTCTCATCAATGTGGTCTCATAGCTTATGCGATGGTTCTATGTAGTTAAGCATATTAAAAGACCACGAGATTACACGTGAAGCATACCATCACCTTGAACCTGCTCTAGTTGTTAACTCTCCGTGAGATGATCCTGCTTTTGTCGTGGGAGGGTGAGGACATGCAGGGTTAGTAGAAGATGAAGATGGTCTTTGAAATTGTTCGTTTGAAAATTTCCCGAAAAACTAATGGGAGTGTCGAGGTGTCATTCAGATATTTTTTCCTAACTATCATCTAAATTTATGGTCTTTGAATTAGGGGCCCTTTGTTTTTAGATGAGGAGAGATTTTTTTCAAAGAGAAGAGGGCAGAATTCAAAGAAGAGGGAGAGAATTCATGACCATTGGATCTCTAATTCAACGGTTCTAAATCTAGATGATAGTTAAGAAGAAAAAACATCCAAATGATATTTAACAAACCTCAAAACCTATTTATAGGTAAGTCTAGCCAGGAACGAGAAGGAACCATCAACTCTTAAAGTTTCTGACTTGTGAAACAACCATGTAAGAAACGGTAGGCATGTGTACACAGTAGACGATGTTTTTCCCTCATGACTTGACCTTTTGCCTCGATTCCACAAGGACGTACCTGATCCTCCCCGTTAGGTGAGGCCAACGTTCTGATCGTGTACAAGCTAGCCATTCCGATTGAACCCTTGATTCCGTCCTAACGAAGAACAGCAACAGTATAGTCGGCAAGCTAGCTAGGTTTCCAAACTTGCACCAAACTCAGGATTGCAAGCATGCACACTGAGACAGGCATGAGCATGGAAGAGCCAATCAGCAAATGGCTTAGCTTTTCACCGTCTGCCTGATTCGGATGCCCACTTCGAAGAGCGAGGACCGAAAGTGGTCAAGAAAAGAGTATACACTACTGTTTGCTGGCTGCATTGCTGCCATGAGCGGAAGGACGCCACCTGCCATGCGATTTATGCTCGAATCTAGCAATTTTTTGACGTGTCATGTCTATTCATCTTTAGAGGTACGTTTTTTTGTTACCCTTCCTTCCATCTGTACTGTGAATCTAATGATCTTTGTGGTTCGAAGTTGTCATATCTCCTGAAAACCTTTCAGATTGGTGCCAGTTTTTCCTGCTAGATCAGCTCATGCATTCATGCTCCTTTATTCGATATCTGCTTTCTCACCAGCCATGAGTGACACGGTTAAGTTTGCCAAAGGGTGTGGGGTGTACCTTCTGATTTTTTTTATTCTGTTAATGATGTATTTAAAGAGTTGTAGACACCTCTACTCTTTGCATAGTCGCATACAAGAAAATTTCCTTCTCTTGAGAAAGTTCTTTCCTCTAGTTGCTAACAAACTTTCTTAATTATCGCTGTGGAGGAATCAAATTCTTGAGAAGAAGTGGTAATGCTCATGCAGACTTTTCATCTCACTGCCCACCTAGAGCAATTGTACTTGGTCCTACTTTGGTTCTCCACTTAAGAATGTTTCAGCTAATTTTTTTTATGGTGTATAGAGGCCATGGTGAAGATCTGCAGCATCGGCGCCGGCTACGTTGGCGGCCCGACGATGGCCGTCATCGCGCTCAAGTGCCCGGCCATCGAGGTCGTCGTCGTGGACGTCTCCAGGCCGCGCATAGACACGTGGAACAGCGACCAGCTCCCCATCTTCGAGCCGGGCCTCGATGAGGTGGTCAAGGCCTGCCGCGGCCGGAACCTCTTGTTCAGCGTCGACGTCGAGAGGCACGTCGCCGACGCGGACATCGTCTTCGTGTCCGTGAACACGCCCACCAAGACCCGCGGCCTCGGCGCCGGCAAGGCCACCGACCTCACCTACTGGGAGAGCGCCGCGCGCGTGATCGCCGACGTGTCGAGGTCCGACAAGATCGTCGTCGAGAAGTCCACCGTCCCCGTCAAGACCGCCGAGGCCATCGAGAAGATTCTCGCGCACAACAGCAATGGTGTCGGCTTCCAGGTTCTCTCCAATCCGGAGTTCTTGGCCGAGGGCACTGCCGTCCAGAACCTGCTCCGCCCTGACCGCGTGCTCATCGGAGGCCGCGAGACCGCCAGCGGCAGGGACGCCGTGCAGAAGCTCAAGGACGTGTACGCGCACTGGGTCCCTGACGACCGGATCATCACCACCAACCTCTGGTCGGCGGAGTTGTCCAAGCTCGCCGCGAACGCGTTCTTGGCGCAGAGGATCTCGTCGGTGAACGCCATCTCGGCGCTGTGCGAGGCCACGGGAGCCGACGTCTCGAAGGTGGCGCTCGCCGTCGGCAAGGACTCCCGCGTCGGCGGCCAGTTCCTGAACGCCGGCGTGGGGTTCGGGGGCTCGTGCTTCCAGAAAGACGTCCTTAGCCTGGTGTACCTCTGCGAGTGCAACGGCCTCCCGGAGGCGGCCGGCTACTGGCGGCAGGTGGTCGCCATGAACGACTACCAGAAGAGCCGGTTCGTGCGCCGCGTGGTGTCGTCCATGTTCAACACGGTGGCCGGCAAGAAGGTGGCCGTGCTGGGGTTCGCGTTCAAGAAGGGCACCGGCGACACGAGGGAGTCTCCGGCGATCGACGTGTGCAGCGGCCTGCTCGCAGACAAGGCTCGGGTCAGCGTGTACGACCCGCGGGTGAGCGAGGAGCAAATACGGAGGGACCTGGCACCGGTGAGCCCGACGGCAGCGAAGGCGAAGGAGCAGATGCGCGTGGCGCGGGACGCGTACGAGGCCGCGCGGGGCGCGCACGCGCTGTGCATTCTGACCGAGTGGGACGAGTTCAGGACGCTCGACTACCGGAGAATCTTTGACGGCATGGGGAAGCCGGCCTTCGCCTTCGATGGCCGCAACGTCGTCGACGCCAGCAAGCTCAGGGAGATAGGGTTCATCGTCTACTCCGTCGGCAAGCCGCTCGACGCCTGGCTCAAGGCCATGCCGGCGGCGGCCTAGCCGAGATAGGATTACACGGGAGGGAAGGCTAGCTGCTGTGCTGTACTGCTGTACGCCCACAAAGACAAAATTAAGACGATTGGCATATGTATGGGTGACGACACGACGTGGATCATGGGTAGATTTTTTTAAGACTATAGCTCTATCTTTTGATATATGATTTTTAAATTTAGACTATTTGTAAGAGACAATACATAGAGAGAAATAGTTACATATGATTTTTATCGGTATAACTGAACTCGGTGTAGTGTTTATTATAATCTATCTGTATATTCTATCTTAAAAAATACTATTTAAAAATTAATTACTATAACAACACAAATTAAAGACAATATAGTTACTCTGAACCCATCGATAGACACTAAGACGGGAAAGGCAAATGTCCTCTTAGGAGGGCACCCTCCTACTCAGAGCCTGTTCTTTTTTGCTGCAGCTTGTGGTTTTTGGCTGTGGCTTATGGCATTTGTGCTGTTTGTACGAAAGATTACAGAGTAACAGAAACTCACGTGCGATTTTTGCCGATATAAATGAAGTCAGTAAAATATGTACTACAATTAATTAGTAGACCTTATCTTAAAAAAATACTCTATTTAAAAGCTAGTTACTGTAGAAAAATCGAAAAGCAGCTTTTAAAAGCTAAAAAGTACTGGACCTCAATCCACCGTCCAAATTGCATTGACCCTTTTCCATCTTTTCTAACAGCCGTATATCTAACCGGGCCCCACCTTTTGCTATCCGTCCCATCCGAGATGTTTCTCTCTCTCCCCTGCAGCCATGCCTAACATATGTCGTCATCGTCATGACATACTGCTCATGGCCGAATTGGGCCATCAAAACCATGAGAGGCGGTCTTACTCGACAACAGCAAAGAGGAGGACCCAGTGGTGGCAATCCAGAAAAATTGATATAATGAGGGGACAACGGGCAGGTACGGCAAGGTTTTTTGTGTTAGGAGGAGGTTATTGTGATAATGATAAATTTTGTTAGAATTTAGTTTATTTATTGGAAGGTGGCAATTTTCTGATTTCTAGGGTTATTATGGGCATCGAAAGGAGGGGTCCTTTAATATTTTAAAGTAGCAAAGAGCTCGAATTTTGGTGAAACAATTACCTAGGGTTTTCTTGCGATCGGTTGGAAATATACAGATGAGGCTAGTATTTTTTTTACCAGCTGAATGTCCATATTTCGTTACGAATAAAAAAAATCTCATATTATCTTAGAACGTCGAGTTGACATCGTCTACATCGATCTGCTCATCCGCACCCTTAGCTCTGCTTCTGTGCTTAGCCACATCATGCTTTCGCGTCCTTGGCTCCACCATGCGTTTGGAATAGCTTCGTTGTTTATATGTTTTTTTTGTTATGGAATTTTTAAGGAGGTAGAATTTTTTTTGGTGGTAGGTTGTTTTTTTATGTTCTTAGTAGAGTTGTTTCAGAATGTATAAAACAAAGTTGGAGTGAAAAAAGTACTACCATGTTCATCACCATTGCTATGTTCATTTTGAGCGTTATTTGGCCCTATCTGTTCTGGTTTCTAGCTTTTAGAAGTCAGAATAAACATATTGGTTTCTTAATTTTAACTTTTTTTTTGCTTATTTCTCATTTTTTTGCTTATTTTTGCTTTATATTGTTCATAGATATAATAGTATTTTTTATTTAAATAAATTAGAAAAAAACTAACAGACGCTACAGTTTAATTTCTAAAAAACAAAAAACCAACAAACAGAAGGTAGAAATTGTTAGAGTACAATATATGGTAGGATAGAGTCCATTGGGATTACAATCCCTTGTACCATCTTGCCCCCCAAGTCTTGTACCTCTATATATACCGCTCGAGAGGCTCAATGCAATACATCTAATTCCACCCAATTATATCTTTCTTCATGGTATCAGACGTCTAGGTTTAGATCCTAACCCTAGCCGCCGCTCGCTTCCGCACCGCGCGCCCCCGGGGAGATCTATCTCCGCCGGGGGCAGCGCCACCGTTTAGGCGGCGGATCTTATTGATCCGGCCGCCATTGTCGTCGTCAAGCAGCAGATCGGACTTACCTCCTTGCCTCCCTCCTCGTCGCGGTCGGGCTGCCGCCGTCCCGTTCCCCAGGCTCGTCGCTGGACCGTCGCCGTCACCCCCTTCCGGATCTTCGCCGCCCCGTCCTGCGCCGCCGTGGTGGCGGCCGGGCTTGGCCGCGTTCCGTCCCTGAGCCACCATGGTGGCGGCCGGGCCAGGACGCGCACCCCATGCCAGTCGGAGCGTCGGATCTGGCCGTCTCCATCATGCCGCTCCTCCTCCTGCGCCGCTACTCCGCCGGGTCCCTGCTCGCCGCCGTCGCCTGCAGCTCCTCCGCTTGGACGCCACCGCCTCTGCACCGACATCGCCCCGGCCTCCCCGCGCCAGATCGGGCTTCCCCGCCACCGGATCCGTCCAGATCCGGCCGACCGCCACCGACCACCGCGCGCCGCTGCCCAGATCTGACCACCAAGTCCAGATCTGGCGGCCTTAGGCCCGGATTTGTACCACTTCGCCTTGGCGAAGAAGAGGACATGCGCCCGGTCTCCACCACGCCCCGCCCCGCCAGCCTCCGTGTCGCCGCCCCGCCGGACCGCGCCGCCGCCGTCGCCACCGCTCGGCTCCGAGTCGTGCCCCGCCCCGACCCCGCCAGCCTCCGGTCGCCGCCCTCACGCCACCCTCCGGACCCGCCGCCGCTCGGGTGAGCCCGCCGACGCTGCTCTCCACTTGGGCGAGCCCGCCGATGTTGCTCTCCGCTCGGGCGGCCTTGGGTCGGTCCTCCCTGAGCCTCCTCCGGATCCGTCGCTCGGGTGCTGCCGCCCGCCGTCGGTCTCCGCCTGGCTCGCTCGGGTGAGCACTGCTTGGGTCGGTTTGGGCATTGGTCGGCACGCAGCTACCTGGAGGTTTCTTTTTGTCCAATTCGCCAGGATCCGGCTGCCGAGCTGCATGCCTGAGTGGATTTATTCACTCTGCGCTATGGGGGTAGGCAGCCAAGGCAAATTGAGGATTTTCTATGGAGGTGTTCTTTTGTGCTGCTGTTGTATCTTTTCTTTTTCCCGATCGCTGATCGGGGTTGAGTCGCCCACCGCCCGTCGACCACTCACGTAACTACTCCGACATCGGCGTCGACTACACCGGCCTCTACCTCTTCAACTGTGCGGCCAGGCCGGGCACGCGATGCCGAGGGGACGCCTTCCCGCGTCGCGCCTCAGTCCTCCCATCCGCACGTCTTCATCGCCGGTTCGTCATCGCCACCACAGACCGGGACGCCTCCACCGACTTCTTCCATCGTCGTCCCGCCTCGCGCGTACTCGGTCTGATCAGCCGATTGTGCGCGATCCACCCGGCTCCCGTGACGTCCGTCGTCGAGTACTACCCGCATCTTCTCCGAGCAATAGAGCTGCTGCTGTGTCGTCTCCTCAGGCCGCAGCACCACCGCACGTGTGTCCCCTCGTCGGTGCATCTACATTGCCGTCCCCTGTGCATCGACGACTGTGCTGCGCAACCTCTTGTGCGCCATCTGTCTGCACATGGTCTTCGTCATACTGATCGGGCCTTCATCGCCGATATTGAGCGCTACCGCCGCCGCCGTACATTGCGTTAGGACTGCTCGCCTTTGCGCCAGAGCGTTCGCTCGGACTGCTCGCCTTCGGGTAGGAGCGTCCGCTCCCGCACTGCTTCTTCTTCATCCAGCACAACCACGCCTGGTTGGGGCCCTCTCCCTTGTACGTCTGGTACTGGCAACACCGGTGCGTGCTTTCGTCCCCGACGCGTTGCCGGGTCTGGCAAACCTGGCACACGCCTCGGCTCTAGCGGCTTGACTGCATCGACTTTGGCATCGACCCTCCCGTTCCCATCCCGTCTGCCTCGATTGCATCGCCGTTTTTCATCTAAATCCTCGACGGCCCTGACTGCGTCGACCTCGGCATCGCCCCCTTCCACGACGACTGTCTCGACGCGTCTCCGTCATCACCATGGCGCCTCTTTTGCGCCCGTGGCTTCATGAGCGACCGTCTCGACATCGGTAACCCGACCACGACTACGTCGACCACGGTCATCTCCAGCACGGCATCCTCAACCACGACTACTCCGCCCTCGCGCTCGGCTACCTCGACATCAGCACAAAGGGCTACCGCCTTGCTTGAGCTACTCGTCAGTTCCTGCTCCAGTCACAGCATACGCGCCGCTTCGACGGTTATGACTGCGGGGGGATGTTAGCTCTTCGGCTTCTTCTCCAGTCTCACCGTCTTCCACGCTCCCGTTGTGACTGCGGGGATGTTAGAGTACAATATATGGTAGGATAGAGTCTATTGGGATTACAATCCCTTGTACCGTCTTACCCCCCAAGTCTTGTACCTCTATATATACCGCCCGAGAGGCTCAATGCAATACATCTAATTCCACCCAATTATATCTTCCTACAGAAATAGCTAACAAAAGCCGGAATGATAAGCCCTATATTATGGCCTGACCCAAACCAAATTGGACCCGACCGGCCAACGCAAGCACAACCATCCGAGCCACACACCTAGAGCTGGGACTTGGGCCGGGCTTTTTTGGGCCAGCCCAAAGCACGGCCGGCACGGCACGGCCCAAGCACGGCCCGGCCCGACACGTGGCGGGCCGTGCCGGCACGGCACGAACGGCGGGCCGGGCTGGGCCTGGAAACTCGGCCCGGTGGGCAGCACGGCACGGCACGGCACGGCACGGCAGATCGTGCCGTGCTTGGGCCGGCACGGCACGGGCGGCACGGCGGGCACGACGGGCACGGGCAGCACGGCGGGCACGCCGGCGCCAGCGGCCGGGCCGCGTCGGCCTCTACCTTGCCTCCCCCAGTCCCCCCTCCCGTCGACATCTCTCACGGTCATCCCATATTCCCCAAAGACCACAACCACAATCCATCACACATCACAGAGCAGAGGGGGGAGGAGGTGTACCGGTCACCAGAGCTCGGACAGTCGGACGAATGGACGATGGTCGCAGGAGGAGGAGCGGTGTGGCCGCAGCGACTCCGGCGCGAAGACGCCCGGCGACGGCGGCTCAGTCGTCAGGCCATCGATGACGAACTGGTGCTGCGCAGCTGCAGCCAGGCGATGAAGCCGGCCCGGGGCGTCGGAGTTCGGACGCCGAAGGAGCCGGGCGTCGGGCGCCGAAGGAGCCGGGAGGGGGAGGCGGCGGGGGAGGGGGCGAAGGGGGAGAGGGCGGCGGGGGGACGGCGTGGGAGGGGGAGCCGGCGGGGGAGCGAAGGGGGAGCGGCGGGGGAGGCGCCTAGGGAGGGGGCGGCGGGGAGGGAGCGGAGGGGGGAGCAGCGGGGGAGGGGGGGCGGCCGGGGAGGGGGAGCGGCGGGGGGAGGGGGAGCGGCGGGGGAGGCGCCGAGGGAGGGGGTGACGGGGAGGGAGCGGAGGGGGGAGCGGCGGGGAAGGGGGAGCGGCGGGGGAGGCGCCGAGGAAGGGGGCTGCGGGGAGGGAGCGGAGGGGGGTGCGGCGGGGGAGGGGAGCCGGCGGGGGAGGGGGAGCGGCGGGGGGAGGGGGAGCGGCGGGGGAGGCGCCGAGGGAGGGGGCGGCGGGGAGGGAGCGGAGGGGGGAGCGGCGGGGGAGAGGAGTCGGCGGGGGAGGGGGAGCGGCGGGGGGAGGGGAGCCGGCGGGGGAGGGGGAGGCGAGCCGGGGAGTGGGAGGGGGCGGCGGGGGAAGCGGCGGGGGAGGGGGGCCGAGGGGGTGGGGGGCCGAGGTAGGGAGGGGCCGGAGGGGTAGCCGGGGAGGCGGCAGAGAGCGAGAGAGGGAGGCCGCTGGCGCCTGGCGGAGTGACCGAGTGAGGGAGAGGGAGGGCGTCGGGACTCGGGCGCGGTGTGCCGCACTGCCGCTGCCGCCCGTTGCCGTGTGGGCCTGTGGGGGAGCCGGAGACCGAGAGAAAAAGAAGATTTGACGCGGGGAGGACAGAGGGAGCGGTGGCCAGGCGACGTGGCAAAGCCGGAATGGCTGGATGGTGGAAAAAAATATTGTCTGGGAGACTGGGAAGAAAAGAGAGAACGGTCCGATATCTACAGGAAAAAAAGCTGAAAAAAGAGAGGAACGTTGGCAGGAAAGAAAAGAGAGAACGGTCAAATATGAAAAAGCTGAAAAAGAGGGGAATATTGGCAGGCACGCAACGTTGATATAACGTTCGGAATTCACGTATATAAATTCATTTCCTCCGCTGTGTTTTCCAGAATCACAGATTCATTTCATTTCTTCACTTCCTCTGTTCGGCTTCCCAGAATCACAGATTCATTTCATTTCTTCACTCCCTCCGTTCGGCTTCCCAGAATCACAGATTTATTCCATTTCTTCACTCCGCATCAGAGCTCCTATATTTTCTGCATTTATACTCTTTATTTATTTATTACTTCTAATTTCGCAAGCACATTTATTGTATTTATATTTCTTATTTATTAATTAATCACCATGTTACCAAGAAGCCGCAGTTCCAGGGAGCAATCAAACAGTATGCAGAGAAATCGAAGCTCGAAAAGGACAGCGGGACGACTTAGTGTAAGCTCTCGCCGTCGCTCCCCTAGTCCTCCTCCGACCCCCATTGATGCTCGTCGGCTCTCGCCAAGCATGGGAGACTACGGCATGGATGACCGTCATATGGACGGTACAGAGGGCTATGAGGAGTACCAGGGAGCAACGGGGACACCAGAATTCTCAACCCCGTCCACGGACGCCAACATTGGCGGGTCTACACGAAGGGCGGAATGCTGGAAGCACATGACCTGGAGCCAGGAAATCCAAGACGGTGAAACGGTAGATATCGCAACCTGTAATTATTGTAATGCTAAATTAAGTGCTCGTTCAGCTGTAGGGACAGGACATTTGAACCGCCACTACAAAGCATGCTTACGCAAGATGGCGGCACAGCGCCGAGGGGGAGGAGGAGTACAAACACAGCTAAACTTCGAGGCCGATGGCTCTGTAAGTACTTGGGTATACAACCCGCTTAATGCACGTGAGAAAATTGCTAGATATATAGTTTCAGAAGACCAGCCGATTAGGATGGGTGAAAGCCACGCGTTCGAAAGAATGATCCAACGCGGCTTTTGCCCACAGTACCAACATGTTAGTAGGAGGACTACTACATCCGATATTTTATGGATGTATCAAAAAGAACTGGTAGAGTTAAAACAACAATTCCAACAAGTTCAATATTCTTTTGCCATAACCTCTGATATTTGGACATCATCCCATCAAAGAAGTGCATACCTTAGTGTTGTAGCTCATTATTTAGATGATAATTATAAACTAAACAAAAGAGTCATAGGATTTAAACTAATAAATGAATCGCATACGGGAGAGGCAATTGCCGAGCGTATATTATATGTACTTGATGATTTTAAGATAGATAATAAAATTGCTTCTATAACTCTAGATAACGTATCGGCAAACACAACAGCTATGAATATCCTCACCCCAAGATTACAAACATATATTGGTGGTTATGTCCTCCACCAGAGATGTGTATGCTACATCTTGAATCTTGTTGTTCAAGATGGCATGCAAGTAATTGGTCCATATCTGAACAGTATCCGCGATGCTATTCATTACCTCGCAAGCTCTCCACAAGTGGTAGCTAGATTCGCGGAGTACTGTGCAGCTAATGGGAAAGAGCCAAGAAAATTTGGCCTTGACATGAAGGTGAGGTGGAACTCAACATATATCATGCTAAAAAAGATACAAGGTTACGAAAATATTATATCCGTTTTTGTCAATGCTAACTGTCAAAATAATGATTTGCTAGTTACTAATTCAGATTGGCAGGTTGCTAGTCATTTTCGAGAGTTTTTAAAACCTTTTTATAAAGCAACAAAGGTTTTATCTGGTATTTATTATCCTACCTCTTGCTTAGTTATAGAGTTTATTTGGTTAATTGCAGATAAAATTGCTAACTCTAGGGACGATGCTATTTTAGGCCATGCCGTCGTAGGAATGGAAGAAAAATTTGTTAAATATTTTGGTTCCCTTTCACACCTGTATTGTTTTGCTATTATTTTTGATCCTACAAAAAAGTTGGTAGGTTTACAGGAAGCTATGGAGGGGATAGGTGAATGTCTTGGCTTAGATTTTTCAGAAGCTTTCGAACATGTCAAACAAGAGCTTTTTCGTGTTTTTCGTTTGTATCATGATAAGTTTGCCAGCAGCGGAAGATCGGAGGCCTCACAGCAGACGCAAAAGGGGAAGACAAGCTTCAAACACTTGTGGAAGAAACTAAAGGACAAGTCTACTTCTTCGTCCTCTCAGTCTCAGGCATCCTCCAAGTGGAATTCTACCTCGGAGTTGAACCACTATTTGAAGCATGATTTCGCAAACATTGATCCTGATCTTACTGATGGACGCAAGATAGACTTGCTCGAGTGGTGGAAGAACAACAAGCGGATCTTTCCTGTGCTGTCACATTTCGCACGGGATGTTCTCCTGGTACCAGTGTCCACTGTCTCTTCAGAAGCGACGTTCAGTACGGTAGGGAGAATAATAGAAGAGAGAAGATCATCCCTTATGTCCAGGATGGTGGAGGCAATCACATGTGCCAAAGACTGGGAATTAGCCAAAGAGCGGGAACAACATCAACTGGAGGATCCCGAAATCGTACAAGCATATGCTGACCTAGACATTGCCGAGTAGATATTATCTATGCATGTTGTAATATTTTGTATATACATATATTGTTACTGTACTCTTTTCCTTACTCGGGAAACCCCACTCTGGGGCGTAAGGTTTTTAACGAGGCAGTAACATTGTATTTCTGAAATATTAAAGTAATTTCACTTTTTCCCGAAATATTTATGTTGTTGCGTGCCTATGTTTTTATGCAATTAATTTAATTTCAACTAGTTTCAAAGGAGGCGGGTACGAGAGAAAGAAAGATGATGACCGTCGCCATCGCGTTCGCGTATAGTAATTTTGGGCTGAGCTTGGGCTGGCACGGTGGGCTTTGGGCCGAGCTTGGGCCTGGCCGGAGACGACGTGGGCCGGCACGGCGAGATGACTGGGCCGAGCCGGCCCGGCACGAAGCGGCACGAAGCACGATGGGCCCGGGCCGTGCCGGCACGGCACGGCCCAAGTCCCAACTCTATGACACACCAGCGGAGCAACGAGCTACTCGAGTCGACGGCGTCGATGGCTTGCATCACGGGGCGATTCACGCGGCGATCGGGAGGGTCGTTCGGCGAGGCGCGGCGGCGGAAGGGAGCCTCACCACCGCGCCGGCGCAGGCAGCGCGGCGATACCTCCACGGCGGCCGCGCGCTCAACGCCCCCGAACGGATGAACGGGGACGAGAAGGTGAGGATCGCCGCTCCATCCCCTCACATCCCACTCCTTTCTTGTTTCTAGGCAGTATACACGCCTCATGCGCATGCCTTTGTTGGAGAAAAGGACACTTCTTTTACCCCGAGCGTCTCTTAAGCCTTGGAATCGATTCGAGGCCATCTTCCTCGTCGCAACGATTTCGGACGGGAAGAACACCAACGATTTCCGCAACACAACCGAATTGAGTCTACGTACACAGCTTCACCTTCACCCTTGTCCCACTATTGAGTCTACACAACTCTTAACTGTCAAGACCTACACCCTAGGAACTTGTTTTTCACCTCTTTTGCTTGCCTCCACGAATCACAATGTAAAGATGTATCTCTCCCCCAAATGGCTGTCGCTGAAAATTTCCATATACTCCACAAACTGTGGTAACAAACCAATGATCTGCAAGCAATGCCCAATGCTCTAGCACAAAGATGCACCAATTGTCGTGTGATGTAAGAATCAATCGAAGCTGATTCACCACAAGCATACCCTCTGATACCGTGGTATAATGATGCAACTCGTTTCATTTTCGCAAGAGGCATAGTTTTGGAAATAGCGTTCTCAAGTACACCATTGGTCACGAGCTCAGCCTCAGCAAACAATGGGGTATAGACAAGAAAACTGCTCAACTTGGTTTGTTTGTAGCTTTGGTTGTATCAACAATACAATTGTCGTGGTTACATGTCAAACAGTAGATGCGGCTCGCCTGCTCCTGTATGAAGGATTAGCACGAAGCAGCGCTCACTATTGTCCTTCGCGTACTGCACCTTCCTAGCTCTTACGTACGTGTAGCACATCACAAGTTGGAGCAGCTCCTCTGCTCCTGATTATCTCCGCGTGATACGCCTGCCGCGTGACACGAAATTGCCGGGGCAAGGAACGAACACGAGACAAAAACAAAAACACGTAACCCTCTCAGCTAACTTTATTTCTCTTGTTGCTTCCTTGCTTCTCTTCTTACCTCTTCTGACTTGCATTGCTCACATCAACCAGAGTACAATACCTATGCATATATACCCCCATACCATCGACTAAGACACGAACACGGACACCGACTAGGAAAGTAGAGCTCGCACGGAACTTAACTTGTATACAGATACGGTGAGAAAACGGAAAACCAAACAAGATTAGACTCTAACAATCACCTCCTTAATCTTGTTTCTCTATCTTAATCACGCTAATCTTTTCTCTTGCTGTTGCTTCTTTCTTGCATGCCTTCATGGGCTCTCCTCATTCAGTTCCACCATGATCGACTCATTTTCAACATATGAGGAAAGGAGTACTAGCTCTCTGTCATCTTCTTCTTTGTCTTTGGCAAAGTTCACTTTCCTATCCTTCTTCTTGCTCTTACAATCCAAAGCAAAGTGCCCAAATTTGTTACAGTTGAAGCAATTTTTATTACTGCGGCATCTTATCGCGTAGTGCCCGTATTCGCCACAATCAAAGCACTTGACATGTGACAAATCATAAAATCTCTCACCACCGCCTTACTCAGTCTTGTCTCCACGGCCACCCCTGCCGCCTTGACCACTCTGGCCACCTCAACCGCGCCGCCTCCCGTGGTTGTATGATGCGCCACGACCGTCTCTCAGATCTCCCCTTACTAGCGACACCTGCTCGTTGTGAGATCCTTGCTCCTTACGCGACTGAAACCCCTTTAATAACTCCTCATGCGCCTTGAGAGATCCTGTGATCTCCTCTATCTTCTTCTTGTCCAGATCGGATGAGTACATAAGTGTTGTGACAACAGGTATGTACTTTTTCGGAAGCACGCGCAGGTACTTCTTTACCGCTACAGATTCCTCCATCTTGTCGCCAAGAGAGTTAATCTGATTGTACAGCTTGCCAGCGAACTCATCCACCGATTGGGTCTCTTCCATCTTCAGATTCTCAAACTTGCTCCGCAAATTCTGGAGCCGCACCTCCTTGACATGATCAACTCCTTCGTGCATCATCTGAAGCGCCTCCCAAGCTTCCCGTGCCGTCTCCTTGCCGATGAGCTGATGCATCATCGTGTCTGGCACCGCCTGGTAGATGAGAGCCAAAGCTGTCTGATCTACCTTGTCGTCCACCTCCTTGTCCTTCACCTTCAGATCGACTGCGCCCCAGACTCCCTAGGCGCGCATGTTTGCCTTCATCTTCATTGCCCACACAGGGTAGGTGTCGATCGTCAAGAGAGGGTACTTGAGAGAGATTAGCCCACACTGAGTCTCCGCCTTGCCACCCATGCTCTAATACCACTTGTTGCAATTTACCCGCCTAGACCAGCGGCTCGCCTGCTCCTGTACAAAGGATTAGTACGAAGCAGCGCTCACTATTGTCCTTCACGTATTGCGCCTTCTTAGCTCTTCCATACGTGTAGCACATCACGAGTTGGAGCAGCTCCTCTGCTCTTGGTTATCTCTGCGTGACACGAGACACGAAATCGCCAAGACAAGGAACGAACACGAGACAAAAACACAAAAACATGTAACCCTCTCTGCTAACTTTATTTCTCTTGTTGCTTCCTTGCTTCTCTTTTTACCTCTTCTAACTTGCATTGCGCACATCAACCAGAGTACAATACCCATGCATATATACCCCCATACCATCGACTAAGACACAAACACGAACACTGACTAGGAAAGTAGAGCTCATGCAGAACTTAGCTCGTATACGGATACGGCGAGAAAATAGAAAACTAAATAAGATTAGACTCTAACAGTAGATACCGGAGCTTCAGAAAACCTGAGTAGGGTACCTGGCTGCTAGAAATCGGGAGAGGTGTAGAGTGAATACATTGTGCTCAATCTTAATTTTATTCCTGCACAATGTTCTCTCCCCCATGATGCTTTATGGGCCATATTTATAGTCATGAGTGAAGGTATTTATACAACTAGTGAGAGCAAACATGTTATTTTCTCGGCATTGCCTATGTGGGCTTGCCTTTTAGTTACACGCATACTTGAGCTTACGCCTGGTGGACTGATTGAGCCAAGGTGGAGGTCACTCTCCCAACAATAGCCTCTCAAGGGTAAGGACTTCACAACCAATTGGCTGAAGCCATGCGCCCCACACTTTGACCCCCTCCGTATCTTCGGCTCACCATTGCGATCCATGACATATTTTATGGCCTTCGTTGCCCTGTCGGTGTGATAGGCAGGCCTTGGGATCACTTTTCGGGGCTATCCCACTCTGTCAAAGGTCTTGTCCATTCGGCGGGTGGGCTTCACCATGGTCCCCCTCCATCCAATGCATCTACTCCATGTTGGGCTTCACCGGTTTTGTGGTTGCATCGTTGAGGCAATAGGCGGCCTTCGCTGCTTAGGCCTTGGGTGTGACGTGTTGTCTCCATCATGGAGATCCTTGAGCTTACCTATTGGCTTCAGTCTGGGAACCGTTAGTGGCCACAAATGAACCTCCTCCTAGTGGTCCGGTCCACACTCTGCACGCACCCACATGTGATGTTGCCTGGGATACCGCATTGACCTCGTATGATGGACCGAACAGCAGTCACCTTGACCATGCATCGTTGGTTTTGGACACGTGGCGATAATCTTCTTGTAGGGACATCGGTGGTCGTGCCGGGTATGGGGGCATGCATGTCTCCTCAAAAGGCATGCATGTCCTACTGATATGAAGGCATATGAGTAGCTTGTATTTTTGTAGTTTCTCCCACCATACCATCTTGTCCATTTCTAGTCCCACTTTTTCGCTTGTCGACGCGCCTTAGGTTCTACCTTGTGCTTGCATCTTTGTTCTCTAGCGATCTTGCATGCCCACACATCGGTCACCTGTACATCGACTCTGCATGACTACCATTGCCACCATGACTCAAGGAGGGCAACGGGCGCCCTGTTCGGGCCACAACGACCGTTCTGACCAGTCTACATCACACAGTTACCCTGGCGATGGCAGTTTGACGAAACGTGGTAGGGCAGATGCGGCTACCGCCTCGTCAAGCCATGTCAACGGTTCGCACGATGGTGGGTCCCCCAATGACGCATGGTTCGAGATGGCCGTTGGGAAGTGCTGGAGGAGGGCCGAGCATGTTGGTTCGTTTGTGAACACGCTTGGTCGCTCATTGGTGATGAACAATTTCTTAGGTGTGCTCATTCAAGATGGCACGATCTCTGATCGATAATTGGTTCACCAGCAGGATGCGGACAAGGTGATCCCCTTGTCAAAGGATGGCGAGACTTTGGTCTTCAGTGCATTCTTCGATGCTAGCCTCTACATTCCATGTGCTCGTTTGTGGTCGACGTGCTCCAACTACACGATGTGGAGCTTGCATAGTTGACCACGAAGACAATCATGTGGCCAATAGTGTTCTCGTGGGCTGCGTGGTTGAAGACTATCGTGGCAAGTGCAACATTGTTCGTGTCTTTGCACGATGTAATGCCCCAGCTGAAGCGACTGGGTGACGACCAATTTTCCAACCTAGTGAGTGTTAACTTCTAGATTTGGTCGAGCTGCTTGAAGGACTTTTGGTCCAATTCTACAGGTATGAAGTGGGAGTTCAATTAAGTTCAGAGGTGGTTTTACCTCAACATTTTACTGGGTAGCTACCTCCACTAGATTGGGTGAAGCATGGACTTCATTGCGTCTCTGCACATCAAGCTTGACTGGGATGATGAGGCCCACACGAAGAGGCTCCACACGTTGGCTTGGTGAATGAACATATGAGACCTTGCCAAGCAGTTCTACATGCTTCACATGACTCCGTTGGCCCAGAGTTGGATGCTCAACACTAGGCCACCCCACGAGGATGACATCTGGGCCCCTTGACCCAACTTGGAAGACCCAGTGGTCCAGGTAAGGCGCGAATCTAGCTCCGCCTGTTTCTCTGTGATTACCTCCACTATTTTTTATTTATTAATCTATTTTAGTGGCTTAACTAGAGGAGGCCGAGAGGGTTGTGACCGTGTTCCTAGGCCCATACATTCCCAAGGAGCATAGCCTTCATGCCAGTGCCCCCAATGATGGGCCTCGCATCAACCGCGTCTACGAGGTTTGGGGCTTTCGGTCCCAGATGCTCTGTTCCTTTAGTAGTGATGGCCGCAGCCTTGGCTCACAGTCTAGTGATGTAGAGGACACTGGGGGTCATGAAGAGTCACCCTTCTCCTTGATGTGATCCTGCTGTCATTGGTGCCTCATGCTCCTCTTGGCACGGAGGTTGACGTGGACGGGGCAGTGAGGATGAGGACACGGCCCAGGATGTGGAGGGTGATGGGGGAAGCGAGAATAGCACGGATGACGATAGAAAGGTGGGTGGCTCGAGGGCTGGCCTCAAAGGAAAGGTGGAAGTTGAAGGGACGGAAGAGGCCACCCACGTCCCCAGGTCTTCCATGCTGGCTGAGGATCCAACCTCCAAGCTTCACCCAGGGGTCCAACGAAGCGAGCTTAGTTCAGCTCCCCACCAGTCATCCTCGCCGAGGGCTACTGGGTGAACCTTGATGTTATGGAGGAGAGCTCAAGCTCGGAGGTGGCGCCCCCCAAAGTTTGCATGGCGAAGGAGCAGGCTTCATGCCTCGAAGCCCCGTGCACCCTAAAGGTGATCAGACCCCTATTCACGTGCCTGGCAGCACCGTTGCAGGTTTGAGTCCTTAGATTCTCGGGACTTTGCGTTGCTATCTCCATTGTGTTCACTGACGCTATCTCCCTCGATAGTCACCCCACCCTCTCCGACAATGACCGCATTGACTGCTAGCCACAAGGTAGTCTGGACCGATAGTCCACTAGCACTGGCCGAGGAGGCTTCCCATCCACCCCTGGCAGACATCTCACGAGGTGATGGTGGTCCGCTCTCCCTAGGAGACTTCATCCCCCGACTGGACAACCTTCGTGCCATGCGGGCTGGCATGGACGAATCGCTGGATCGCAGGGCACTTCGGTCATGTGGGTCTGATCTACTTCTTGGCGCACTTGAGGCATGCAAGGCAAAGCTACATCCTTCGGGGACCCTGGTCTCTATTATGTTTTGGCGCCTTAGTCTATGGCCTTCCTCTTCTTCAGATGGTGGCCTTGTCATGCGCTCTATAGACGATGTTCCATCACGAGGCCACAAGCATGCAAGAGTAGTTGGAGGCTACTCAAAAAGCTAAGAGGACGCCGTGTTGCTTGCTGCTGAGTAGGTGGAGTGGTTTTGCTTTCTCGAGACAGAGGATCTGAAGGCTATTTTGGATGTGAAGGCCGTGGCGATGGAGACTACCACCTGGGCAACAGAGGAAAGGGACAGCTTCCTCCAACAAATCACCTCCCTCGAGCGAGAGGATGTGCAGCTCGAGGCAAAGCTTACAGAAGGGGCACCGCCTTCATGACAGTGTAACTAGGACAAACTATGGAACTAGCAACGAGACCCCCTAGAGAACTGACTAGAACTGATTGAGAAATATGTTACATACCCAAGTTTGCCCCGCTAGCAAACTCTAGCGATGAAAACAAGTATGTAACTCTCGAATCTAAAAGAACCAGTGCCCCATGATTATCAACAAATAGAATACTTGTCACCAAATTAGGATGGCCCATAGTCTCAGGGGTAGGCATGGCCTGCAGGTGGCGCCGGGGCAGCGCGAGACCCGACACTCGATTGTGGCGGCGCAAGGGCTATCGAAGGTGTAGCAGTTTGAAGCGGTGCAGGGTACCAGTAGTACCCAGTAGGAGGCATTGCAGGTGGCGCACATGCAGGATGAAGTTGCAACCTAGGAGCGGCGGCCAACATTTGAACAAAACCCCAAGAAGATGTGACTGAAGACAACGCAGGTGTGGGCTCCCACTTGATGATGCTAGTGGGATTCTTTTGGCACACCAATGCCTTGTGGCCTACCTGGCCATAAAGACGACAACTCCCTGACCAGGAGCACTCCATAGCACGGTGTCCTACACCACACTTGAAGCACATCAAACTTTGCCCTAGAATAGGGCGCATCATCTGAGAAGCTAAAGAAGGACGAGGCACTGAAGAAGAAGAAGGCAGCCTCGACTAAAAGGACCTTGATGATGATAGGGGACACTAGCCATCCTAGAACCCCTTGGGGGACGGGCCGCTAAAAAGACCCACCCCTTCCACCAAAGCTTCTCTTCTGGCCACCACCAGAACCCCCAGAAGCAGGGGCGGATGCACATTATCAAGTGACAGGGCATAAGCCCCCACATCAATTTTAATTTTTGTTACGTAGAGTTCAAGTTTACACAATGTATGTCCTCACATGCAAAAAATAGTGCCCCACATGTCAAGAACTACATCTATCTAAAAGAAAGAAGGCTTAAACATGTTGACAAATAGGGGGATAAAAGAAAAGAAAAACACACAGGATGTTGACAAAGCAAGACACTCTAAAAAATACGTGTAAGTTGAAGTTGGCATGACACAGAGTATCAATCGACAGTGAAAAGAGAACAAAATAACAGGGGCTACTTGAACCGATCGAGCGTGGTCCACTAGCCGATCTAGCCTCAAGCTAACGCCAGCCCAAAGCCCAAATGTCCAAGTTAGCACCAGCCCCAAGCCAACTAAGTAGGCAACTTACCTTCCCCTATTCCCTACGCCACGCATGCAACATTTGGTAAGTTGGTCCTTTTGTTTGTAGCGACGATGGGCCTGGCGCCGAAATTGTCGCCGTCTGGGAGCACACTGGTCGCTTCTCACCTATGCCTGCATGCGTCAGACTCAAATGGTATGGTTAGATTTCTCGTTGTGTTAATCTCACCGTGTGCACATGCAAATGGAGTAAATCTCAGTGTATGTATCAATGTGTGCAGTATGATCGACGGTCATGACAATATATGAGGTCGTCCACTGACCACTTGTTGTCTCGTTCTGGCTAACTGGCTCATTGCTTCAAAGTTCAATGATCTTCATAGGTAACGAAGTAATGATCAACTGACTAAAAAAGGTACTAAATTTTGTGATTTAGATTTCAGGGTTTCAATTCTATGATTTTTAAAATATTTGTGAATTAGGGTTTTAATATTAGAATGCCCTATTTTAATTTTTGCAACAATTGAATTAGAAAATTTTTCAATGTGTTTCAATATCTAATTTAGTGTGTTTCAATAGCTAACCATATTTTGTTTTCGGATTCATTCTAGATCATTCACTAATAGAAGTTTTCTTGATTTTGGTATGTTGTCTGACAAATAGTCATTTACCATTGAACTTTGTCATGAAGTTGATATTACAAAATTTGAAATGCATTATTATCTACTACATTATTGATGGATGCATTGATAAGTACATACATGGAGCATGAGGCCCCCACATTATTTTTGTTCTAGATCCGCCACTGCCCAGAAGCAACAAGACCCACTAGTAGCCTGCCTCTCCTTGGTTAGCTCCCTCTCAAACCCCACACCCTTGGCCTGATTGACTACAGAGTTGAAGTCACGTGGACTTGTCTTGCCTAAATTAAAACCACAGTTTTTTAGTTTTTTTCTAAGTAAAGTATCAATGGTGACCATATTGGTCCAGCAACATAACCAAACCCATGTTTTATAAGTGTAACCAACCGATTATCTAGTATACCAACAAACTATGCATGGCTAAACAACTATATGTTATACTTATTCTAAAATTCCACAATTAATCATAAAAGTTGTGTATATCATTAACAAGATGATAACAGTGAGTATAAAAACTTTTCAAGGTTGGATCAATGTAACAAATTAGTATAATTATCAACCTTACCAACATAGAGATTTTAACAAAAATATGTGCATCCATAATAGTTTGAGTAAATAAAATACATAAAAATAAATTAAAAGATAAATATGGTCAAAGGAGATTGATTTTTTTTTGCTTTGAACACTTTTCTCTTGCTCTAGGTCAACTTTGAAGCATTTCCACCATGTCGGAATCTATCGCATAAAGACAAATAACGCATATAAATACTAAATAAATTCAAACAGAGGAAAAACTAAAATAATTTTGCATATTGTGAAATATAATGATTTATAAAAAAATTAGAAACAAGTTTCATTCAATTTAGAGTTCGTATGCAAAAGTTATAAACATTTGAAATTGGTTCGGTTTGGAAAATGCTAAAAAAGAAAAGGGTGAACATTGTGCATGAAATTTAATTTTAGTTTCCATTTTTCTTTCTAACAGAAAACCTAGATTTATTCTGTCATTAGATTGACAGGTGGGGCCTACTCGTCATATTTTTTATTATTTCCTAAAACGCCTAACCTGTGGGGGCCACATGTTAGTGACACAAAACCTAAACTCAGTTTTAGTTATAAAATACCTATTTAACCTAATTGGGCCCACATGTGCGAGAATCGTTAGATTTAACCAAGATTAATTAAGTTAATCTAATGTTAATTACCATTGTCAACACTAATAATCCTCGTTACCATGCTCCATACAGTGCAGAGCACGGTGCGGTCGGCTCGGGCGAGCTCATCGGCGGTGAAGGAGGGGTGCCGTGGACTCGGCAATTAATGAAATGGACCAATGGGGTTATAGTGAACTCAAGGGTAGCGGTTGCAGGGCTAAAGGTTCATCGAAGCATCAATGACAAAAACCCGCTTAGGGGCTAACCGAGCCTCAAGAGCTAGCACTCAGTCTCCAGTGAGACTTGGCAAAGCAATACGGCAATGGCACGGGAAGCTAGAGTCATTGGAATGGTGGTGGTGACGAGTTTCATTGCGGTGCCACGAGTGGCTACGACGGCGGTGGCAACGGCGACAACTACTACTCCGACTTGAATTAAACGACACAATAGTATTAAGAGCTCACCACGATCACGATGGTGAGGTTGATGATGGCGAAGAAGGTCTGTGGTGGCCAGACGGCGGCGAGCGGAGGTGGTAGCAATGAGCTTCATGGCGATTGTGCTCCGTGGAGAGGGATGGCTACAAGGGATAGTGGGAATGGATTCAAGAGGGTGCGATGATGGTGAAAACAACCTTGGCGTGGTCTAAGGCTCACCAGAGAGAGAAGGAGAGAGAATCAAGCACGGTGGTGACGACCACCAGAGTTAAGGAGGAAGATGAAATCCCAGCAACTCACTACACCAAAACCAAATTAATTGAGGGGCTAGCTGAAGGGAAACAGGGGGCACAAAATGATGCAGAAGAAGGGGCTCAGAGCTCATCAGAGCGATGGGGATACGCGGCATGCTCACCGTTGTTGAGAAAAATAACATCGTTCCCTACTGTAGAATTGATGAGGCCGATTAGAGGGGGGTGAGTAGGAGGTTTTAAAATTTCTTCTAGGCTAAAATCAAGTTTATAACATGGAAGCGTAAATCAATTTGGTTTACCACAAATAAAACCTAAATCAACTAAGTTAACCTAAGTGCACCAACATTCTAAATCTATGTCAAGGTTTGCAATCTTAGGACGACAAGCAATCAATTTAATTCTATAAATATAAATTTCTTAAATATAAATTGAGCACAGTAAAATAAATCACAATGACAGGGTTTATTTTTACCGTGGTGTTCAAAGACTTATTGGTCCCCCTAGTCCATGTTGAGGTAAACCCAAACTAATTGGACTGGCTCCACGAATTAAGCCTTTCACCTTAAATCCACTAGTGGTACCTCCTTTTCACTATAGGTAGATGAGCGCCAACCTTCACAAACGCCGAGTTTTCTCACAACCTTCTTTGAAAAGATCACCATGTACAACGTCTCCAACGTCGTCTAGGAGTCGGCAACCTCTAAGAGTAATAAGTCAAGTCCCTTGCTTGACTCTCACCATGTGCAACGAATGCACAAGTTTAAGTGGATACGAAATCAACCTTTAGATGCAACACATGCAATCTAGATTCTTTCTCCTTGCTCACAAAGGTGCAACATATGTAAAATTGAGAGGAGAACCTCACACTAGCTCATGACAATGAAATGGAGTTAAGCAACCATATCTCCAACCAGTCACAAGGGGGTATTTATACCCCTACACAATGAAACTAGCCATTAGGGACAAAAATCAGGACAATCGGTAGTACCGCCATTATAAGGCTGGTACTACCACTCCCCTTGAAACAGTCAGAAAAACTAGCTGTTACAGACTGGAATCGGTAGTATCGCCAACCATTGTCTGGTATTACTGCAAAGCGGTAGTACCGCTCCACACCGCAAAACTATCATGCCACAGAGAGTTAGAGTAAGTGAGATTGAGCTATAAACACATGATGAGACTCAAGCTACTAGACAAGACCACTCTTAATATTACAACAATTCTATACTAGCAATCCAGTTTTTCAACCAAACACCAAGACCGATAAAAGACTAGGAACATATCCTTAACTCTAACTAGTCATACATTTGCCTTAAGCAACCTCTTGAAGCTTGATGACACACATCTTCGCTTCAAGTCCTGGTCATTTTATTGATATGCATCAACCCATGATGTTACCTTCACTTGAACTCCATCAACATATGATGTGTCTTCTTTTGGCTTGATGATCAACTCATGACCATTTCCTCTTCTTGATGACCTTCAATTCATAAAGTCATCTTCCATCATGTAACTTGACTTGATGATCTTCAACATATTAAGTCATCCTCATTTGTGGAACCTAACCTATTAATCCAACTAATGAAAAATGTTAGTCCACAAATCAATTGCCATTAATTACCAAAACTTCACCATTAACTCATAATGAAGGGACTAGATTCTACAATCTTATCTTTTGGTAATTAATGACAATCTCAACAAATAATGAGATAAAAAATGATTTACGAGTATACAATATATACACAATAATTGTATACTCTAGGATAAGCTTTCTACGCAATTAATTTATTTGAATGGAAGTGTTTGTTTTTTTATATTAATTGCTAGCTAAGCTTACTCATTCGATTATTATTAATCAATTATTAATCATCCAACCATTAACACATAATGGGGGAAACTAAATTTATAATCTTTTCCTTTTAATGATTGATGACAAGCTGATTGCAATTGATTTAATTTAAAGCAATCATGAGTATATATGAACTACACAAGTTTTATATACTTAAGGGATAGGTTTTAAAATGAAGATTCTTAATATGTGTTGAAAAACAAGTATGAATTAATACTAATGAAACCACAAAACATAGAGTGAACTCTTCCTAAATATGTGTATACAAGAATGTATAATTAAAAACATATATACATATTCATTTTGGACTTTTGGTGGAGTTCAATATTTTGGATCCGAGGAATGCAGATATAAGAATATGATGTTGAATACATACATCCATGATTTTAACATTTTCATTGATCTAAATGTGACTTTAAGCAATATCATAATTAATAAACGAGTTAGTCTCACATTTGCATTTGTCATTAATCACATCCAAATGAGATCAGGTAATATCATAGTTAATAATTAAGTTAGTCTCACAATTGTATTTGCTATTATCACCAAAATCAAATAATGGAGCTTGAACTTACATCGGCAATCCAGAAGGCCAGAGGTATCGGTGCTTGGGAGATAAGCTAGGAAAGTAGTTGAGGGAAATGACGCGGTCGGATTGGCTTAAGAAGGAAGCAACGGTTTGGGAGAAAACGTATGGCGCGGCGAGACATTAGGCGGTGGCGTGCTCTCTACTCCTTATGGGGGTGACAGAGGGAAAGATAGAGATCGTCTATGGCCCTGTTTGGATACGCTTATCTGAGAATCGATTTTAATTTGATCAGGATTTTCTGATAAGTCGCGGTCTGAAGAATCTGCAATCTGAATAATCTAGGCGTTTGGCAATCCTGATTTTTTCCCCACAGATTGTCTGTCCTGAGTGTAAAATGACATATATGCCCTTGAGGCTGATGATAGCTCATTTATTGAATGAATACGAGCTGAATGCAATGATGGTACTAATTTTTCAGTTTCTTTAATATGGAATTTCGTTACATTAATAACTAATCCATAGGAAAATGAAATGAATAACAGGTTCAGCATTCTCATTCTCTAAAATACATTGAAATCTAGATGGATACAGCCAATCACCCAACCATAGCTGTGGCTATAGCATCACGCAAAGTACCCATATCCATGTCATCTCCTGAAGAACTCCCTTCATCTGTGCTAGATTCAGTTCCATGCGTACTATCATATAGGATATTTGACTCGAAATCAACATCATTTATGTTACTGTCCCTAATGAAATTGTGAAGGGCCATACAAGCAACTATAATTTTTGATTGCTTGTTAACCGGATATTGAGGCAAGTTCAAGAGAATACGCCATTTCATCTTGAGGACTCCAAATGAACGTTCAATCACATTCCTCAAACTCGAATGTGCATAATTGAACACTTCCTTCAATCCCACCGGATTACGACCATGTTGCCATTCGGAAACGTGGTACCTTTGTCCCTTGTATGGTGCAAGATATCCTTTCCTGTTAGGATATCCAGAATCGACAAGATAATATTTTCCTACATGTTAATTAGATGACTAAGTTATATAGTACAAAGTGTACTTCAATAATAATACACGAGTGGAACTTTATAGTGATACATACCTTCAGGAGGGTGTGGGAATTGTTCCTTGTATGTGAGCAGAGTATCTAATAATACACGAGTGTCATGCACAGATCCAGGCCAACCAGTGACAACAAATGTGAACCGCATATCAAAGTCGCAAACTGCCAAAACTTAATGGAACAGTTACCGGTATATGAGTGCCATCAATTGCACCAATGCAGTCTTTGAAATGGGGCCAAAACCTAGCTTCTTGTAGCTTAGGATGTATTGTACCAAATTGTGGATCTTTAGGCCTAACAATGTCAAAAGCCAAGCCCATAACAGATTCTAGCACCTCTGTGAATTTCCTACTAACAGTCTCTAAAGAGTGGCCAAACTTGTTCTTTACTTGCCTTAATGATTGAGGTGCACCACATGTCCACAAAAACATTCCTAAGGCTTCCTTGGTACACATTCCTCTACTTGATTTCAAGCCATAATTTTGTACCAAGGTGTCGTGAAGGCGTAGGAAAACTGACCTTCTCATTCTGAACATATTATAGCATTCAACTGGATTTTGTAGTTGGACCTCAACCCACTGGATTCCAGTCATGACCGGTATTGTCCTAGGAATAGGGCTGTGCAAAAAAAAACCGAACCGAAAAAACCGTACCAAAAAAACCGAACCGAACCGGTCAACTCGGTTTGACCGGTTTTCGGTTCGGTTTCTAAAAAACAGGTATTTCTATGATTCGGTTTGTTCGGTAAAAACCGAACAAAAACCGAAAATCCCAAATAAACCGAAAAGCCCAGCTCCCACCACTCCACCAGGCAGCAGTCCACCGAGCGGGCGAGCACCGACGGCCCGGCCCGCCCGACGCACGCGCGGGCGCGCGGCAGACGGCAATTCGCGCTGTTGCTGTGCTGCTGTCCTGAACTCCTGATGGCTGAATGCTGATGCTGTACGCTTGTAAATTGTAATGCTGTAGAGAGGGGCGGTTGTATACTTGTATTGCTACTTGCTGTTGCTGTTAGTGCTCTACACTTCTACTGTTTGCCGCCCAGTGCCACTGCTAGTCTGCTATTCTCTGTAATCTATATTCTGATTTCTGAATTTTTAATTGTAGAATGAACTATGAAGAATTGAGTTTGGAGATGAGATTAACGTTTAGCAATTCGCGCAAACTTTGGTAAAATTGGTATTAACCGATACCGTACCGAAATAAAATGGTATTTACCGATACCGTACCGTATTCTAAAAAATACCGTATTTCCCGAAATACAAAAACCGTATTTACCGATTAAACCGTATTTACCGAACCGTACAAACCGAAAAAACCGAACGAACAGCCCTACCTAGGAATTTCATTTCTCTTGCTACCATTAGAGCCCATGCACTCCAAAGCAATGTATGCCACCATAAAGTCATCATCATCAGTATCTTGGTTCTCACTAGAAACACTAGAGGTACTCATTAATATCTGTCACAACAAAAACATCCATGAATTAGAGATTTTTCTCATACAACACTTGGCAAATAAAAGAGCATAGCCTCACACAGGAACTTGGAAATAAATAGCATAGTCTCACATAGCAACATAGAAATAAATAGTCTCACACATTTGTCTCATACATGAAATAGGCAAATAAAGTAGCATTATTTAATACAGGTACTAGGCAAATAAAATAGCATTGTTTCTCCAACACACGAATAATAATACTACACAACACTAATTCTTCTTTCCTTCCCATGCCCTCCTGAGCCAACTTAACCTCCCATTTGGTGTCTTCAAAGTACTGAACATATCACGGTACTGCTTCTTCATAAGAAGTTGTGTGGCATAGTAGTGCTCATCGGTCCCTTCTTCGGCCCCATCCTTAATGACTTGATCCATCATATTAGACATCTCATCTCTAACATGGTCTACAACTTGTGAGGTGGCTGAATGTTTGCTACTTTGTTGCTTCATCTCATATGCATCCACTAAACGCTTCATGCATTGGTCTCTAAAAGTTTTCTTTTTCTTTCCCTTAGGGGAATAATTAGCTGGCCTTTTTGCTGCCCGCCTCTCAGAAGTGGGAGTTCCATCTCCCTCAATATTTTCTCCATCAATATTTCCCTCAGCATTAGGATCCCCCTCACTCTGAATATCTACAAAAGAAGCACCACCTGTAGGAACAAACGAAGTCTCATTTGTCACACTGATTGCTTCAAACATGATACGCTGCTGGTCCTCATGCTCAAGTGGTACATCTTTGAAAGTTATACAACCTGGCATAGCCTGCAAAAAATATATGAATAAATTAGTTATATAAATTTTATAAACACAATACAACTGTCAAATTAGTAACAAATTGTGTACTCACCGCATTTTGTTCTGCCCACCACTCGTCACTAGCAACAATGCACCCAGTATTAGGATCTCTTCCTAATCCACTAGCTCTTATGTTCAAAGTCTTCCACTGGGTATATTTCTTTTTCATTGTATCCCACCTGTTCTTCATTTGCCCTTCATTGTAAGGCCTCTTAGTTCGTTCAAAAAACTTCCTAATAAGATTTGCATAGCCCACACTATTCAAGCAATTTTGCGGCCTATTGTGGGCAAAGACTTCTTCAACGCAAATGTCATTGAAAACCTTGGCAGCATAAGCATCCCATTTAGCCTGCAGGTTTGCACCCTTTTCCTTTGGAACCTTTTCCATCTATAATGTATCCTAATGAATTATTTGACTCAAATTAATTAAAGTAAATATACAATCCATCCATCACAGTCATACAAGTAAATCCTAAATCCATCTATACAAGTAACTGTCAAATTGGAAGGTTGAAGGAAGATTTCTATACCAGAAGTTGGGAGTCGGCGTCTGTACCAGAAGTTGGGCGTCGGCGGGCGTCAGATCTGGGCGTCGGTGTGGGAGTAGGAGCCGGTGCGGGCGTCTGGGCGTCAGATCTGCGCAGGGGAGGTGGGCGGCCTGGCGGAGGAGCGAGAGGGCGGCGGCGGACGGGCGGCCTGGCGGAGTCGCGAGAGGGCGGCGTCGGACGGGCGGCCTGGCGAGAGGAAGCAGGCGGCGGCGCAAGGGAGGTGGGCGGCCTGGCGGAGGAGCGAGAGGGCGGCGGCGGACGGGCGGCCTGGCGGAGTCGCGAGAGGGCGGCGGCGGACGGGCGGCCTGGCGAGAGGAAGCGTGCGGCGGCGCAGGGGAGGTGGGCGGCCTGGCGGAGGAGCGAGAGGGCGGCGGCAGACGGGCGGCCTGGCGGGCGGCGGCGGACGGGCGGCGTCGCGAGAGGCGTGCGGCGGAATCCCTAACGCTCGGTTTGAGGGGTATCCGGGGAAAAAGGGCTCGCGGTGGAAGAAACGCCCCAACGGGCTTGCGGTACAGGATTCTACGGTACAGTGCAAAAACGGATCTTTTCCACCGCCGCGATTCAAAGAATCGGAAAATAATCAAAGCGTTTGGGTGGGATTCTCGCTTAATTCTACCTAGAATCGGATTTTAAGCGTATCCAAACAGGGCCTATGATGGGAGTGTAAGCGTGGGTGTCAGGGAGCTCAAGGCGGAGCTCTTGGAGGCCAGCACGGTCAAGATTCACACGGTACGGCGCAGAGTAGCGAGCAACAGGGCAATGAGAGGTGGAAGATGACTGCCAGGTTGGTCTCGGGTGCACCAGTCAGTGAGAGAGAGGGAGACGATGTGAGAAAAAAAATGAAAAAAATGGAGGAATACATTTTCGCGCTAGAAAGGCAAAAAAAATTACAGTGAGGAAGATGGCTTTCCGCTGAAAGGACGGCTGTGGGCCAAAAATTGGGCCAAAACAGGATATGGGTCAGACCGAGAGGGAAGGATTCGGCCCACAAACGGAGTAGGATTTTGGAATCATTTTTTAATTGATTTAAATGTATATATTAAGTTTGAACTTTTAAAATTAGCAAACCAACTCCAAAAATTATGGAAATTTTTTGAAAGGTCTTTAGAATATTTAGAACCCAATTAAATTATTTCCAGACTCTAGTAAAGTTTAATTAATTTCATAACTTCATTTTTAGCTACTGAAAATCAAAGAAACCTTTAATAAATGTTGAAAATTTTGAAAATTCACCAAAATGTAGAAAATGGTTATTTAAATATAATTTAATTTAGTAATTAGAATTTTTGGATGTTACACCTTTGTGTTGTGGTGGCCTTTTTCTAAAACAAGTGTAGACGTCTGAAAGCAACATCTTAAAAATCAATTTGAGCATTACGACTAATTGATTTCTTTCTATTATTTGGTCTAGTAGGTACGATTTTCATGTGTAAATGACTTGAGATTGGATAATTGTCTTGTGATAATTACTTTGGTGCTCATGTCATTTTATCTTACTTCGAATCATATTATCTCACTATTTTTCAATTCTGGAATTAGTGCTAAACTCATGCTAAAACCGCATCTCTTGCAACATGTGCATGAACAGATAGGAACGCCCATCGAATATTCCAATTCCATCCACACAAGATCAAAGCAAACTTTCTATCTATATACTTGCAAAAGCCAAAAAGGGGGCGTTCATGTGCTACGTTACGTGGAACAACTTTACCCAGATCCCTTGTACACCAGAGAAAGAATGAAAGAGAAGATGCTACTCCATTCACACATGCATGCCTTTTTCAAGTCGAATGACAGAACCAAGGTATATGTCTGCCGAGAACAGAATAAGTGATGACCATGAACAAGCATGCACTACTTCAATGTATAATCAATCGTAGCTACTCTTTCTCACACAAAAAAAAAGTAATACTGTAAAACCGGGATTACACATCATAAATTAGAAATTGCATAAAGCATATAAGACGGTTTATTATTTTAAATTATTATACACTATCCCATGTTTAACCGCAATGATCAGTAGAGTTCTATGTACCCCCATCTCCAAGTCTGCCGATTGATCGATATCCTTAATTAATTACCCCATTAATCCTTCTCTCTGCCCAATCAGAAGCAACAACTTGCAGATCGACCAAAGTAATCGACTAGCTAAGAATTAAGCTTCAACCACACCTAGCTAGCCACAAACCCTCAGAATGCATGCATGCATCTCATTTACATCATCTATCCATGCCTCATTGCCGGCGGCACCATGTCATCAAGAAGCCCCTTGTCGACGGGAACACTAGCCGGCGACGTCATCACCGACATCAAAGATGACTGCGTCGACACAGCAGTCAACGTCGTCGTCGACAACGGGTAGCTGCTTGTCGCCTGCAGCTCGTGGTTGCAGTGCAGCGGCTGCAGGAGCGACGACAACGACATCGCCGGCCTGCAGACGAGGGAGTCCAGCGCCGAAGGAGGAAGGTTTTGGTGACTACTGTGCATCTCCGGCAGGCTGCTGTAGAGGTGGTGCGCCGAGAACGCCATCTGGCCGGAGAGGGCGGCGGCGTGGACGTGCGCGAGGGCGCCGGCGCCGCCGCGCGGGAAGGTGACGGTGTGGTGGCAGTGCTGGCCCTCGTAGGTTGTGATCACGACGGAGGGGTCCTCGGAGGAGCGCTCCACGCGCTTCTTCACCGTGCACTTGCTGTTGGTGCATCTGTAGTAGCTCCTATATTATATTGATAAAGAAATCCAATGTAAAAGATTACCACAACAATTCACTCATCGCAAAATATAATTGTGTGTATTTTTCTGGAGAAAATTGAGAAGTTAATTGGCCTAGTTTGCTAGTTAATTAGCTGCATTTTCTTCTGTAAAAGAAATTAAGGGGAAGGAATTCATCAACTGAAAGTAATATGCATCTAGCTAGATTTCGGTGGTGATCGGTTCGGCTGAAAAGCTCATGGCTGAAAACACTGTAGCTGGCCGAAAAAAGCACTGTAGCTGACAGAGACTTATTTATCATAATTAAATTTAAAAAAATTAAAAATATAAAAAAATATGTTAGCCCATTACGTATAATACAAACAAATACGGAAAAAAAGAAACGGTAAAAAAGCTCAACAAAAAGTCAAAAGTTCAGAAAAAGACGAAACTTATGAATAGTGAAAAATAAGTCAGAAGCCAAAAGCCGAAGCCGAACCAGAAACTCTTCTTTCTTTATAGGTAGATATGCATGTATGCATCTAGCTAGTTTTCAAAATAACATGAGATACAAACTAGTAGTTAGTACTATATGCATTCATTAATTTTGCATAATCAATTAATTAGGATTCGACCGACAACGCCATAGGATTCTCTCTTTCTTGCCGTACACTAGTTAAGACTTGAGAGTAAGACTAGAGTTCAAATGTACTCCATATGATCGATAATTTTATTTTTAACAAGACCGATCAGCATATGTAGTTATTTAATCAGAGATAAGTTTAAGTACTAACTGTGTCATTCCAGTCACTTCCACGAAGCAACCACCATCCATATGCATTGAGTCACGGTCAAGGTATTATTTTATACCCTCGGGAATAGATTAAAACCACGCATGTTTTATATGTGATGTCCATGCATGTTCAGAAACCAAGAGAAAAACATGCATGCGACAGGCTCCTTGCTTTCTTTCAGCAGAAGAAAACTACTTATTAGCTAGTACTAGGGAGCATACCCATATTGGCTTCGCTCATTTGCGTTTGAGTTTCTGGCTTCCAGTTTATTTTTTACTATTTTTAAATTTCATCTTTTTCTAACTTTTTGGTTCTTTTTGAGCTTTTTGCCTGTTTTTTTCCGTGTTCATTTGCATAATACTAGATGGGCTAACTTGTTTTTTTTCTACTTTTAAAATTTTAAATTTAATTATGCCAAATAAGCCATCATCAATTACAGTATAATTTCAGCCAGCTACAATACAAATTCAATCATAAACCATTAAAATTCAGTTCAATTGTGCACCACCATACTAATTTATGAAGTACCGCGATGTTCATTATGAAACGATATTGGAGTAGATACACCACCACTTAATTAATTGCAAGTACATTAATTCAATTCACATATTTAATGTGCACCCAATTCATCGTATGGTATCGTACTCAACTACGTACTCATGCACAGTGTCAGTACTATATGTATGAGGCATTTAGGGTTGCACTCTCAATCTCCTGTTTATATTGATTTCTGAAGGTTGTTTTCTATATAAACTGATTTTTTTTATAGTTCTTAGCTTTTAAATAGAGTATCTTTTTAAGACGGGATCTACTAGTCAATTTTAGTATATACTGCGACGATTTCATTTATATCAGCTAAAACCGTACGTATATAAATATCTTTTTCTACATGCTGTTACTATTCATATGTCACAGGCAAAAGCCAAACGCCATAATAAAGCCTATATGAACAGGTCTACTACTATTCATAGGTAGTTTCTGTTAAAAAAAATTGGGGTGACATATATTGACCATACGAAGCATATGGCATGCATGATCGATGTGTGGATAAATATATATGGTGCAGCAAGCCGGGCAATAATACACACGGTATAAAATAGTCGAGAGATGAATAGGTTAAAATACCTGGGGAAAGGGCTGTTCTTGACGGCCTTCTGGCCGTACTTCCTCCAGCGGTAGCCATCCTCGAGGTGGTCGATCTCGCTCTTGGTCATGAACGCGAACCGCGGCTGCCGGGCGCGCTTCTGCCCCTTCTTCGCCGACGCCGGCTTGCTCCTGCGCGCATGCATATATGTCGCAGAAGCGTAATTAAGTTCTCTGTAAAAGTTTAGTCATAATTAACCTAACACTGCAACGCACATGAACTTGTGAAAAATGTACATCAGCTCGCACGCATGCATAAAAAGCATGTCACGTGTGCATACGGCGTGGTCACACGTGAGCGCATTGCAAGCATGCTCGTGCGTGCGTGCAATGAACATGGCAGGCCACGACGTGGCAGCTTGATTAGTTCAGTACTCGTGGTGTAGAACAAGCTAGAGCACGGCTACGAAAGAGGGATTTTTTTCCTTTCTAACCACCGTGGTCATCGGACTGTTTTTTGTGAAATTTTCGTGAATTTTTTTGTATTCTAAACGGGTCCTAGTAGCATGCAGCACGAGATAGAAACACACGTTCTCATTTGGAGAAATGTTGGACATAAAATTTAGGCAAATTATTATAAACAAATTAATTAAGTAGGAGCAAAATGGCTTGGGCACAACTGGCTTTCTCTAAAAGAAAAGACAAGTAAACGATAAATTAATTAACATCCTTTTAATTTGCAGAAGTGTCCTACCTAGAGGTGCCGATCTCTTTTGCGATTTCCCATCTGAATTTTATCACTCGGCCACGAAATAAAAGAACGAGCTAGCTAGAAGGCTCGCATTAGTGAGCACAAAAGATAAAATGACGCGATCGAGAATCAATTAATCAAGAAATGAAACGGAAATACGCGTACACGTACGTACATCTAAGGCAGTACGTGTACAAAAATACTGCTGGCCTGGGCAATAGATATAAAAAAATCATCAGCTATAACTATGACTTTGCTTTAAAGGGCTTCTTAATTTTGTCTTTTTGTTATTTTTAGTTTTTTTTCATTTTATTATTATTTTATTATTTTTTGTATTATTTGTGAAGATATAATGGTTTTTTACTTTAAAAACTAATAACTGTTATAGCGTATTTGTAGATAACAACAAATATCTAAAACCAGTAGTCGAAACTTTAAAGTTGTTCAATCAGGATAAGACATAAGTACCCGCTAAGACGAGGAGAGAGGAGAGAGAATTAAAGAGAAGAAGAAAGGGCGTCATGTTTAGAGCAAGTACAATAATGGTTTTATAACCAAGCAAGTCAGCATTTTTGCTGATGTGGAGGAGAGAAGAGAGGAGAGAGATGAGAGCTTGGCTCTCATGCAAGCAACAAGCTGGGCATGGAAGTCTATGCAGTGGTGGGCCTATATAATAAATGTATATAAGGAGGAATAGGAAAGAGAATGTGATACATGGTACCACATAATAATAATAAAAAATTTGTAGACAAATTATTGTATAACTTGGCTCTTAAATCTCGCCGCAACGTTCGACGCAAATTAACCACACACGCACATGACAAATTGCCTCTGTCTCTCTCATTTGCCAAATTGCCCCTCGAAGCAACGCACAAAATACACCTAGATAACAAGGCCACCGTTAGGGTATCTTCCACAGTATCATTTTCATTGTCTCTTCGCTACCCTATTATCAGTGAATTTTTACGTGAAAAAGAGAGGTGAGAAAAAATATAGTATCTATTATGCAAAAGACCATCTAAACATACAAATCAATGTAAATGATAATAAAGTGTAAATGAAAATATAATAAAAATAATATAAAATAATTAGAGAAGTTAATTTTAAAAATAATGTTAAAAAATATTGTCTCTAATACTGTCTTTTAAGTGATAAAAAATTTAGCGCTTGGAAAACAAACTATTGTGTATATGCCAGATCACGTACAGTATTCAAAACAAAAACAAAAGAACAGAAGAGAAGAAAAGAAGACGAAAAGAAAGGGCAAATTAAGCTGTACTATACTTTTGTAAATTTTGCAAAGCTCGATGGTAATTACGGTTTTACCACTCACTCGCGGGGGAGAGATGAATTGATAGCCAGACGAGAGCGAGTAACTTTTTTAGAGTATTAATTATAGAATCGGAGCGAGTAATTAAGCTGAGCTAGCGCGATTCCACTTACGCTGCCTCCGTCGACGCGGCGGCCGGCTTCCCGTCGGCGTCCTCCGGCGTGGCGCCGTCGTCGGTGGAGCTCGACGAGGCGCCGCCGTCCACGGACCCGGCAGGCGTGGCCACCTCCGATGCCGGCGGCGGCGTGGCCTCTGGCGGATCCAACGGCGGCAGCTCCCCTGCGGCGTCGAGCCCGGCCGCCCAGCCGAGCTCCGCGAATATCGCCGAGGAGTCGGCGTACGCGTCAGCGGAGAAGGGCCAGTCGCCGACCCCGGCGCCGGCCATGGCAAAGAAACCCACCGCGAGATCCGTACGAACACCAGCCGAGCAGAGGAGCAAAACCTTGGCCTCGGCAGTAGCAGAGAGATAGAGAGAGAGAGAGAGAGAGAGAGAGAGAGAGGAGCAAGAAGCTAGCTTTACCGGCGGGCAGGCATCCAGGCAATGATAATAAGCCGTTTCTTCTCTCGGCTTCTTGGGGCCCCGTAGCCTTTTTATCATCGTCTTCTCCAGTAGTCCACTCCTCCTGTGGGGCAGGCTGGCTGTGCATTTATTTTATTTATTTTACTCTCCTGGCTTAGTACTACCACAATTAACCACTCATTTCGCGTTATTTAATTTATTCTCTTCCCATCTACCGTTGGGGTGTTTTTGATTTGTGGATGGAAGTTGTATCATATATCCTGACTGAGTAGATGCAGGCTGAGTGGAATCGTATTTCAGAAAAAGAAGATGTTTGGTGAGGTTGTATGAGCGGATGCAAAAAAAACTGAGATGCTGTTTGGTTGCCTGTATGAGCGGATACAGTCTACCAAACCTGAGAGGCTGACACGTGGGACCGCATAAGATACACTGCATCCACCCATCCAGGATGGTCAGTGAAGCTCATTTTGAGCGTATCCACCTATCCAGGATGAGGGTATATTTTTGCATCCGCTCATGCAGGCTGCATCCACTCATACAGGCAACCAAACAGGCTCTTTCTCAGATTATACAGATCTACCCAGCCAGGACGAAGGAGATTTAGGCAACCAAACACACCCTTGGTCTTTGTAAGGCGTCATTGTATTTCCAGATTCAAATTAACCTCGTAATGTATGCCAGAATCACTTTCTACCTGGCTTTGTGTTACCACGTTTAACTAGCGGCACATTTCATTTGCTTATAATTTATTCTAGTAATCTAGTATTAGTTCACATGGCTACGACCCCAACCGATGTATCTCAACAAATACCAGAATCGATCTCTACCGTCTGACTATTGTAACAATAATATTATGGCTCTACTCATTTCGGCTTAAGTTTCTGATTTCTAACTTATTTTTTACTATTCTTAAATTTTGTCCTTTTTTGGCTTTTTAGCTTTTTTTAAGCTTTTTTGCCGGTTCTTTTTTCCGTATTTGTTTGCGTTGTCTATAACGGGCTAACCTGTTTTTTCTACGTTTAAATTTTTTTAAAATTTAGTTACGCTAAATAAACCACCATCAACTACAGTGTAATGTTAACCATAAGCCTACTTATTTCAGCCCAACCGAGTGGCACCTGTCTTCCGCTACATATATATAGTTCAACTAAGTGAATTAGTGTACTATTGCTGCTATCTTATATCACTCAAAACTGAATAAACACTACAGCTTGTTCTACTGTTGCGAGAACAAAATGAGGGCATGTTTTTAGCTTCGGATTATGGCTGTGTCTTATGCCTTTTGAACTATTCGTGAGAGAGTACAGAGTAACAGAAACTCATGTACAGTTTTGGCCGATATAAATGAAGTTACTACAGTGTGTACTACAATCAAGTTGTAAACCCGTTTTGAAAAGATATTCTGTTTGAAAGTTAGTTACTATAAAAACAATCACAAAAATAACTTTTAAAAGTTGAAAAGAAGATGTTCTGAGCCCTGCTCCAACCGGCTTAAGTTTCTAACTTTTGGCTTCTGGCTGTAGCTGTTGGTTTTTGGTTGAAAGTGCACTGCAGCAGCTGTTAATTTTTTCTGAGTCATTCAATTAAAAAACAAAAACAAATGAGAGAAAAAAAATACGGTTATATTTTCACGGAAATAGCTTAAATCTGTAGCGTCCGTGCAGCTGCGCATGTGTAGAGACACTGTTTAGGTACTGCAAGGCGCAACGATCGATCTCCCGTTCCACTCCACTAAGTCCACTTACACCTCCTTTCTCTTTCTTTTCCAAATTTCCATCGCTTGCTTGGTTTCCTATGTCTGTTCCGGTTTGCTGCAGCGCCGTGCATGGATGCAAGAGAGGAGAAACCTGTGGTTTGCCGATCGACGACTCTTGTCTTGGAGTTGGCGTGCCCGGGGAGGTAGCTACCGACTACTGGCCCTTATTTTGACCCGTTCAAAACTGTTTTCACAGATGCTTTTAGCCGTGACTGTTATCTTTTACTTGAAATGAGCTTCAAAAACGGTTTTTTGCGGATGCTTTTGACTGCGGCTAGAATCTTTTGTTTGAAACGAGCACTGCAGCCGCAGTTAGCTTTTTACTTAAGTATTCAATTAAAGAAACATAAAGAAAAAATCGTTACATCTCCATAAACAATACAAAGAAAAAGAGAATGCCGCGTTAAGAAATTAACACATTTAAAAAGGGCTTCTAACTTCTGAAAACTGCAAGCCAAAAGTCAAAAGTCATTTTGAACGGAACCTTTATAAGCTCCAGTCTGAGAAAAGTGAGGGTAAGATATGTGTATATACCCATTCGCCCAACTCAGGGGCATTCATATTGGCTTCTGCAGTTGATGATTTTTGGTTGAAAATAAATAGTAGCAGTCGAAAGAAATGGTTTTTAGAATGAGAGAGCGAGTGGTGCAAAAAGTGAGAGGTGCGTGTGTGAGATAAGAGCGAGAGAAGCGAAAAAGTATCTTCGAAAAATTAGATATTTATATTAACTTCTAGTTTCTCCAAACAAAAGCCATAAACAGAAACAAGCCTTACTCAAATCCTTGTCATTATCATCAACTTAACGTCCACCGTCTCCTTCAGTTTACTACTACTCGTTATCATTGTGAAAATTAAACTTGTAAAAAACATTTGGGAATTATTTCTGCAGCTTCTAGTCATGCTTACGTGCGCACATGTATAATTTGGTTCTTTTAAGGAAAGAATTAATGTATTTGATGGTTTTGCATGCTAATTTTTAACAGAAATAGAATGTATGGTTGGGCCCATTACTTTGGAGGAACGCATGAACAAATTTAACGTCAAGTCATATGAAATCCCATAGGAAGTAAAAAAGTTAATTAGCAAAAACTTTAAAATTAAGATGTGCTTGGATGTTACACAAGAGAAAAAACACCGGATTAATTCCAACATAGAGCCAGAGGAATGAAAACATAAGACAGGTAAAACATTTATTTTTCTTTAATGGTTATATATAATCAAAAACAAGCTAAGATGTACGTACAGGCCAGGCAACTAGACAAGTGACAACAAAAACCACCATTATTTGAGTATTTAATTTGGAGTTCATTCTCACGTACGTACGAACAAGCCGATAAATCGATATTTTATTAAGTAATTCTACGACCACCAGCTACGAAGAGTAGTACGTTATCGTGCCTAATTGCGACCGATCGACGGGGATATTTATATCGGAAGTGCTAAATTGATAGGTCCTCTTATCCGGAATCTCAGATTTCTGGAGATATCGATTTTCCGTTTTGTCCTCATCCAACGGCGCTCTTGTATATAAACAATTTGAACCTAGCTCCAGCACAAGCCAAAGTTTTCTACACTAAAACACGATCACATCACATTATAGTTAGCTAATCTTTCTTTTTTTAATTTTTAGAGGCGACTAATTACAATCAAGTAGCGTCTATTTTAATTTCAGAAAACGTTGCACGCTACTTACAACACCGTACCTTATATATATATAAGTACTGATCCATGTGATCGACCTTTCTGTCTTGTTGATAGCTATATGTTGGGCGGGTCATATTTGGACCAGGATGCATGTTGCCAATTAATTATAATCAAGTTTGGATTAAGTTGGTGTAATGGAATGTGTACACGCATCTAAATTAATGTTGTTTTCAATTGATCAATTCTCTTACACATGCAAGGTTGGATTGCAATATCAAATCGGTAGTATAACAGGGAGAGAAATTGACCTATGTCTCTTCCATGAGGTGGCCTCCTATAGTACAGTACGTATACATACTAGTGTACTTGTATATATACTGTGGGGGACTTGAAATATTCGATCATTTGGACGCACAATTACCTTCCAATTGGGGTGATCGGTTCGGCTGAAAAACTCGTGGCTTATGGCTGAAAACACTGTAGCTGGTTGAAAAAAGCACTGTAGCTGACAGAGGCTTATTTAGCATAATTAAATTTAAAAAAATTTAAAAATATATGTTAGCCCATTACGTATAATACAAACACATACGGGAAAAAAGAACCGGAAAAAAGCTCAACAAAAAGCCAAAATTTCAGAAAAAGATGAAATTTATGAATAGTGCCAAATAAGCCTGCAGCACTGTAGTACAGCCATGTTGATCGCGCCCTATAGCTAGCTTTCAGGCCAAAAAATATGAGTGCTATTTAACTCTTGAAGATAAATTATTTATTAAGGCACCCTCTAGTACTCGTAGCTAGCCGCGCATTGAACCAAATAAATCAATTTCATAGCTGTTGAGTACTGTAATCAAGTTACTGACCATAGATTAAATCCATGAGTAAGCCAATAATTTGATATAGAGTACTGTACTGCAATGATTTATTAATTAAATTAAAGGGAATCTCTAGGTGAAAGATACTATACTCGGGTGATCAAATCGAAACCGACACTCACTAGAATATTGCTGTCAGGTTGTACACACATATTTTAGTGAAAAGTACTGCACGAAAGTTAACACATATGCAGCTGAGGTGCCGTTCCAACCCGCGTCGCCGGAAGCTGAATTGAACGCACGAGCTTTTGCAGCGGCTTCAGAAGCCGCTTTTGTATTGGGATTGTTGCGGTTTTTGGTCGAAAGATAAGACTAACGTACTGACAATGTTATTCGTGCGCTCTCTCTCTTGCCACCTTTCCCCTTGTCGCCGTGACTCTCCCTACTCTCCTCTGCTCCTGATCAGGCTATACCCGCTAGCATTCGGTACCTGTTGCGGATCTACAGTAATTCATAGATATTCGGCTGAATATCTAAAAAATTTTGCAAAAAATCTGTTATATATTAGGTATAGTGTGTGTGTGTGTGTGTGTGTATATATATATATATATATATATATATATATATATATATATATATATATATATATATATATATATATATATATATATATATATATTAGTAATTGGGTCTCAGGGAGCATCTAAACACAGGCTTGACTCTTGAGGCGTCCGGCCGAACGCAACTGCCGAATGGCCCAGTGCCCCATTGCGCTGCCCGCAGTCCCGGTCCGCTCCGCCTCCGGTCTCCCATGCCCAAACGGCAAACGGCCCACTCGCGGCTCGCTGATTGCCTGGTCACGCCGACTCGGTCTTCGTCAGCATCTCTCCTGCGACAGCCGACAGAGTGAGCGAGTGAGCGACTCAACCCTAACTCTCAGATTCGACGGCGGCGGCGGCTAGCGCGCTCGGCGGCTCGGCGCTCCTTCCTCTCAGTCCGGCAATCGGCAGCGGCCGCAGCCCGCAGCGCAGTCCCTCTCCGGCTCTCCCTCGTCTGTCTCTTAGATCCAGCGCCGGGCGCCTGGGCGCCAGCGACTGGCGCGCTCCTTCCTCAGGCTCGGTCGCTCAGTCCGACAATCGGCAGTGGCCGCACACCGCAGCGCACTCCCTCTCCGGCTCTCCTTCGTCTCGTTAGCAGTCAGCTCATCTCCGGATCTGTCGATCTGAGGTGCTTCCTTAATCCTTAGTTCCTTACTTCCTTAGCTCCTTTATCGGTTTATCCTCAATTCCTCATATCCTGTCATCTGTGTTACTGTGTTGTGTGTAGACTGTGCCACTGTGGTCTGTGGATCAGTGGATCTGTCATCTGTGGATGCCTGGATAGTGGATATGACAAATTGACAATATTTGTGTTTAACTGTTTATGAGTATATGGCAATACTTGGAAATGGAGTAATGATGTAATGGAATATGGACGTTTGGTTATGCAATTGTGAATTGGCTAATATGTATATGTTTCTCAGTTTCTGCAGACTGCAGTAGTTAAGAGAATTGGCCAATATGTATATGTTTCTCAGTTTCTCATTGTGAATTGTAGTAGATAAGTCATAAGTCAAATTCATATAGTTTGTTAGGCTGTTAGGATAAGTCATGCCTCTTTTCCAAGACCTGTTAGGCTGTTATTTGATTTAAAGGGACATGTAAGAATCATTTATTTGATTTCTTTTGTGCAAATAGATTTACCGCTGCTTTCACAACATTTACTGCGGGAGGATGATGGATGTGATTCTTTTCTTAAAGATGTCACTTCCTTTTGTGTGAAGTATGGCATCAAAGTTGCTCAAATGGATGGTTTCTATAAACCAGTTGCAAGATTTAAAAGGTTCTTCAAAAAAGTTAAGAATCTTCATCGCTTCCATGTCGAAATGTTCTTAAGTGTTATTGACAGGCAGCTTCGAGAGCTTAATGACAGATTTGATGAGGTAAACACATAATTGCTTCTTCGCATGGCGTCATTTAATCCTACTGATTCATTCGCTGCTTATGACAAGGACAACTTGGTTAGACTTGCTCAGTTTTATCCTAAAGATTTCACAAGCACAGAATTGATGCATCTTCCATTTCAACTTGCACACTTCATTACTGATATGCACAGAGATGAAAGGTTTAGAGAAGTGAACAACCTTTCGGAGCTTTCCATTATGCTTGTTCAAACAAAGAAGAGTATCAATTACGCAATTGTTTACAAGCTTCTCAAATTAGTGCTAATTCTTCCCGTAGCAACTGCTAGTGTTGAGAGAGTGTTTTCTTCAATGAATTACGTGAAGAATAAATTGAGAAATAGAATGGGAGAGCAGTACTTGAATGATTGCTTGGTTACATTTCTTGAGCAAGAGTTTTTTATGCAAGTTAAGGATGATGATATTATATCTCGCTTTCAAGGCATGAAGCGTCGTCGCGTTAATATTTAGTTCTTAATTATTTTATAATTTCTTTGTATTATTTCAGTTGTTGTCTGTAGTACGAACAATTGTACTTTAATTTTTGCTATTATGGACCTTTACAATTTTTATTGAACAATATTTTTGTAACTTCGAATACCCATTCCAAAATTCCTGGATCCGCCCCTGCGTGCACGGTAGTAGCACTAGACCATCCAAGACGTCAAGAGGCAAGCACTCACAGCTATTGATGCCTCCTTCTGCCAACAACATGAATGCCAAGATCATCGATAGGGACATCGAGCCGAAGCGCCTCGTCGACCTCTACAAGAAAATGCACACCACCGCCTCTCGTGAATCAAGTTGTGTGTCACTTCCCCTATGCGTAATCCAGCTAGAGAAGAAATGGCACGCATGATGAACCTAGTCGAGAAGGCTGGAGCTAGCGAGGACACCAACGAGCACCACTAGGCTAGTTAGCTTCTCATGAAGAAAGAATACCATGACAACTTCCTTAGCATGAAAATGGATGAGGGACAACTTCGCTGGATCAGGAAGACTTGGGACTAAATAAAGAACCAGTCTTGAGCAATGTTATTTATGTTTCAACCAATGTGTCATGTTGCACATTTCAGTTTCAAACATTAATTTGAGTTGTTTTTTCTCACTTCATAAACTACATTTAGGTCTTGTGTCATTCACTCTGTAATATTATGCACTACGTTAACGTACACTAGAAATGTCCACGTGTCACTTGTAATGTTTGTAATCCAATTTGTATGTCAAGTTCAAACTGGTGTAATTCAATGATTTCACTCAGTACCACTTGCTTAAGTGCCAAATACGACGCTTTCGCTTAGTACCACTTGCTAAAGTGCCAAATACGACGCTTCTCAATTCAGATCAGCAAAAAGCCAAAAGCCAATTAAACACTCCTAGTTTTAGTCACTACTTTTTACAGCTGCTACAGTGTCATTTCTGACAAAAACCATAGCTGAATTAACAGGTCTTGAGTCTCAAACAAAAATAAGTTTAAAACACAAAGTATGTATTACGCTTGCTTGCAAACAATAATATTATAATATATACCACGTCGTCCGTTCACTTTATGTGATGGAACACGTACTGCCTAGCTAGCGATCGACTAGAGAGGCAGGCACATGGCGATCCCACGGCGCACGGTGATTAGATTAGTTTTTTTGTTTGATATTAGTTACTTCATTGATTAATTTATTAATCAATCAACTTAATTGTTTTGTGTGTGTATTAGACTCGATGATCTGCGCGGGTGGTTTGATCGAACGGGAAGGTGAGATGAGGAGGGGCCCAGCAAGAATCTTTTGGAGACCTAACTTGCCCACCATGAAACCTAGCAGGCTGCACTCCCTGTCCCCACCAATACCCAACTAGGCAAATATCCCTATCCTTTTTATTTACTCATCTATTTTATTTCTGCATTTCACGACTGCATTTTCCAAGCTCATAAAAAAATCAAGCCAAGCCGGAGCCACTCGCAAGTCATCTCGCGAGCCTAATTTGGCTTGTGTGCAGATGTGCAGTGCAGCCTAGCCAGCCCAGTCACATCCCCAAGCCAAGCCCAACCATCCCGTGCATAGCATAACCCTAACCATTCGGCTAATCCCAGTCATCTCGATCTAATTCCCTGTTCTCATTCGGTTGATCCCCTTCCTCTCCCACCCTGTCCACCGTGCTGCCTGCCTCATCCACCACCCCGTCCACTGCGTTTCCCATCACACCGCTCGGCCCTCCCACCGTGCCTCCCACCATGTCGCCCGCCCCGCCTACCGCACAATCACACAACTTTGATCAAGATTAGAGACCACAAGGCGATGGGACAACCGAAGAAAACCGAGATGTAACTCAACAATGCAGCGAGAGCATCGTGGCCAACCACCTTCACCACTTCGCACCCGCTCTCTCCCACCGATCTCAGCCTCCTTCTCTGCTCCTCTGCCTCGTGTTCTCCAGCTCCGCCTCCATGGATCCACAGGTGGTGGCAGCGTTGGAAGCCTCCAAGAAGGGTGAGGCCAAGAGTGCTGAGAAGGAAGTAGATGAAGCGAAGGGCAGTGATGCTGGCACGAGGAAGGAGGAGGACCACGGCAGTGTGTACGTGAACAAGGCCACCAGCGAGATCAGCAGCCCGCGTGGGCCCGAGCCCATGTGGTACGGTGACTAGGTGTGCGGCGGCCATTGCTGTGACTTCTGACCAATCCCAACCAATTGATGAGTGGCTACCTTGCTTTGTCTTATTAAATAGTACTTGGATTCATTCTGTGTTATGGTCATAAGGATGGTATGGTGTTGTGTTACTCTGTGTTTTCTTTTCTGGATTGGGGGAATAAGTTTGCGTTGTTATACCGAACATGGTTCTAAAGTTTCAAAGCACTATCCGCGTGAATATTAGCATGCTGATCTTGAAATTTCCTTGTATGATGAATAATTGGGGGTTTGATGCCTTCATGGTAGCTCAGATTAAAAGCTTGGTTCTATGTTTAAGGGCTGGACTCACAGTCACAACCATATGATCTTTTGCCTATCATGTGTATAATATATAATACATATATTAGATATTATCTCTATCTTTTGTGAGTTAACAGACACTGATATTATCTCTATGAAGATCTTGGTGTTTGCAAACAAATTTTGTTGTCACAAGCTAAAACATGCCTGTGATGGGAACCTAGCTTCAATTGTTTCATCAAAAGGCAGCATGGTTAACTTGTGTGCTGGCAATGGTGGTGGGTGTTAGGGTCTAAGGTGATAGTATCTTGCTACAGTGGCTGCAAAATGTGACACATATTTGTTTAGCTCAGGGCTGAAAAGCATGGTTCGGCTCACGAGCCGCTTAGGCCAGCTCGAGCTAGGAAACAAGTCAAGTCGAGTTGGTCTTCTAGCTCTTTTCCTGAACATGCCGAGCCGTAGCTTTGGGCGAGCTTGGCTGAGCCTGGCTCGAGCCGTTTCCAGTCCTAGGTGCAAGGTTAGGACTAGATGATCTAAATGCTATATGATAATCACTTTCGTCACACGCCAAAGGAAGTGTGAAGTTGCCGATGGTATAATTGATTATCTCATGTGGGTAAAGTTATATAACCTCTCGAGAGTGTTAAAAACTATTAAACGTGCTCGCGGTCATGAGCATGCTTAGATGCAATCATAATGGGTATAGTTTTTATTTTCAAAACTATTTCACTGAACAAGATGGGGTGGCATGTACGCGTCTTCCGTGTGCCATGCCCATGGGTGGGAAATGTATGATATTCACAGCCGAGGAGGGTTGCGAATGGATGTGATTTACTGTTATCAAAGTTATATAAATGTTATTTAATTACATGTCAAATGCTTTTTACAATTCTATTTGCAAATTATTACTTATTGATATTGTAAATGAAATTTGCTTCATGCTAAAAATAACTTAGTATAGAGCCTCATACTTTGATAGCCTTGCATATATGTATAATTTTGTGATACACTACAAGTGTTGCTTAAAATATTGCTTAAAATGTAATACACAATGTAATCAACCTTGCTTAAAATATTGTTGATCAGAGAATGAAGAAGGATATGTATCCGACGATGCGTATTTTGCCCCTGGCATTGGAGAATTCGATGATAGGTCTTTCTAGATCCTAACTTCAGTGAGTTACCTATGGGCTATGATGACATACCACTAGATGCTTTTGCTTATTTACTGTGGATACATGGTGGCTCTAACTTTTGGCGTAAGAGAGATGCCAAAGTCAAGAAGGATGGTAGCTTCGAACGGCTGTTGGCAGCTTGATTAATTTATAGGAAAAAAATAGTTCTCTTAATTTGTAAAAACACCCCTATACATACCAGTGAAAATGATGTAATTAGACAAAATAATTAAAGAGCCATCACTGAACAATAATGATTTAAGAGTACCATGCATATCATCCTAGGGTGGTACGTACCAGCAGCTGGCAGTGGCAGGCCAGCATGGAAATTTACAGGCAGCCAGAGCCATGCCCAAACGTACACTGGCTAGCTAGCAACGCACGGGCGCTCTCGTCCAGTGCACAGCCATGCACGCATGCACGTTTAACAGGGTTAAATTTGCAAAGGCATTTTTGTCCTTATGCAATTTTAATTTTCAAGGTGTACAAGGACATTTGTGGCGTTTAATTTCCCTTGGTTTATGTATACATGGGCAATTATACAGCTAGTGCAAATAATTAATCTTGAGTGCTAACTTAACTTGTGAATGGTTAATTTTGCGTGGTATTTAGGTCCTGATCAACTCGGCTTCGGCTTCTGGCTTCTGGCTTATTTTTCACTATTTATAAGTTTCGTCTTTTTCTGAACTTTTGGCTTTTTGTTGAGCTTTTTTGCCGGTTCTTTTTTTCCCGTATTTGTTTATATTATACGTAATGGGCTAACATATTTTTTATATTTTTAAATTTTTTTAAATTTAATTATGCTAAATAAGTCTCTGTCAACTACAGTGCTTTTTTCAGCCAGCTACAGTGTTTTCAGCCATAAGCCATGAGCTTTTCAGCCCAACCGATTACCACATTAGAGATTGCATCCAAATTGGTGTGAGAGTTGCTCGGAGGAACATTTTGCTACTAGCCCCTTGGCAGATCAATAAATCATTTGCGAGTTATCCCGTGTGGCCGGCTCCTCAAATCCCTTTGAATTGAAATCCAACCCGATCCGCCCAGAATCCAGTCCAATTAATTGTTAACGTCATAAGGAGTTAATAATTAGCAGGTTAACGCACAAACATATAAGTTTAGTTTCTGTACTACTAGATTCGAGCAACTGTGCTGGTATATATATCTACTAGCTAGAGAGTAGTACCAGGATTTGATTGTTCGATCGATCGATATCCTCTCCTAGCTAGCATCTTCAATTCTATGCAGGGTACGTTGATTAATTGATTACCACCGTTCCCTCTTCTGGCCTATCATATATAGCTGTGATCGTTTTGACTTTAGTTTTTAACTTTCGGCTTATTTTTCACTATTTATAAATTTCGTCTTTTTCTGAACTTTTGGCTTTTTATTGAGTTTTTTTGCTGGTTCTTTTTTCCCGTATTTGTTTGTATTATACGTAATGGGCTAACATATTTTTTTATATTTTTTAATTTTTTTAAATTTAATGATGCTAAATAAGTCTCTGTCAGCTATAGTGCTTTTCAGCTATAAACCATAAAAAAATAAACCCAAATGATCACTATCTATAGTAGTATACGTCTTCTTGGCTATGCATCTTTATCTTCATATCATCATATGGTTAGTACCTATAATGTATAATATTCCACAACTACAGGTGAGTACATGCATCTGAATATCTAGCATGTTAATTACCGGACGTGCGTTGCACATATGTAGCTAGCTAGCTCGTGTTTGTACAGTAATATTAGATGCTTATTGAAGTCGCGTACGTGCATGTTGCGGTATCGATATATAGCGGTACGACGTACGTACTACCGAAAATTAACATTTACGCACGTACGTGTACGGCCTGCCTTAATAATGACCGAATTGATGGCTAATAATAAGTGGCGGTAAGGCATGCAAGTACACACCATGTCAGTAAATCACCTTAGCGTACGTACGTACGTACTAGGTACGTACTCCTAGTGTAAATTGTAATGCCGTGGAGATCATCGATAGGCCAGGTTGTATCCTAGGTAAATGCATCCATATCTTGTTGCCTAAATAAGCTCCTGGACTCGTGGTCAACGGGCCTACGTGTCAGCGGAACATGATATTTGATCATTTCGTTAAAACCCGCTCTATCCAGCTTCAGATTTTAGATTCTAACTTTTAACTTCTTAATTTTATTTTTTTTCTGTTTTTTTGGTTTTTTTAGACTTTTTTGTCTGTTTTTACCTTATTTCTTTGTATTATCCGTGATAAAACGTAAGCTTTTTTCTTTTTTAAATTTAATTATGCTGAAAAAACTTGCAGTAACTACAGTATAGAAATAAGCTTTAAGCAGTGTCATACAGAGCAAAAAGCCAAAGCATATGGTTACCTTTCAGATGATCTGCATGATCTTCTAACGAAATATATCAAATACAAACAAAGCAATATATTGAGGCTATAATGAACTACAATTTGTCTATGAAGAACAATGATTTGCAATGTAAATGGAAGCCCGAAACCATTGTACATTTGTACTTAATTGCACATGGTTAAATTACTCGAGAATTAATTAATTAGCTAGTGGTGGTATGATAGTCAAAGAAAACGAACGGTGATTTTTAACCGTACTTGACGCCGACACTATATTTTAGGGGTAGTTCGTGATTTTTTTTTCTTGTTTTCTAATACTATTTTAGAGATGCGATGCCATGCGAGTGGGGGGTAGCCGCCGGTGGAAGTAAGCTCTGTGATTGGCCGGAGGAGGAAGAAAGGCGGGTGGGTTAATTTGGAAGACCCGATCATGACTAATGAGGAAAAAGAAAGATTCGCCGGCCGTATAAATTTTTACCACACAACAAGCCAGCTGAGTAGCTAGCTAAGCCACTTCTTTTTAGCTTTTAAAAATTACTTTTTTGTTTTTTTATAGTAATTAACTTTTAAACGAAATATTTTTTAAAACGGGATATACAAGTTGATTACAACATACACTATAACTATTTTATTTATATCGGCCAAAACTGTATGAAAGTTTTTGTTACTCTATACTCTCTTAAAACAGCTCAAAAGACGTACATAAACTATAGCCAAAAGATATAGGCCGAAACTAAAAAGAATAGGCCTAACCCAATTGTTCATTCTATGTCGACATTTAGGTGTCTTGATTCGATCGCGCGTGCATTCTATTGGTTCCTATCAGCTCCCTCCAATAGCTTAATTTGTCCCGTGTGGAGGTGATGCACGCAAGATAGGTAGCTAATTTTCTGATTCATGTCAACAATATGCTACTAACTCTTAGGTGCATGCATATACTCCTATATAACTAGTAAATTAAATATGTGAGGGAATAACAGTGGTACTTTTCTAAAGATATATAACAACCTTCTTGCAAAAAGAAAAAGAAAAGAAAAAGAGAAGAAGATATAATATAGTCATGCATTCCTTGTCGATGCGTCGGCAGCGCACACACATACACACACCCATATCTAGGGTATAGAGTTTGTTGGTTAAGTATAATACCGATTTATGTTTGTAATTAAATTGTGCGGTGATGGTTAGGTATGCATAGCCATGTGAATCGATGGCCTAGATATACATCATATGGTACTTGTTAATGTACAGGGAACAATATCTCGGGGAGTGATTCCCATGATACGGTGTGTCGCGCATAGTTAAGGTATAGTAACATACATGGTGTTGCACAAATCATATATGGGAGACAGGAGACGGAATTAGCTAGGATGGGATGGCTTAGCTAGCAAGTAGCCCTGTTGCACATGGGTGTGTATGCATAGCTAAATCCTATTCTCCCTGTCGTCCTTGCGTGTCCACATAAATTTGGCAAAGTAGATAGCTAGATTGCTACTGACCTTTTTCCGTTCAAAACGGTTTTAGTTTTTAAATTTTTTAGTTTACAGTTTATTTAATTTAAAAGTCATTTAAAATATATTAACTTCAAATTTTGAGTTATTTTAACTATTTTTACTTTTTTTGTATTCCTTTGTATTGTCTATGACGATATAACGGTTTTTATTTTTTTTCTCTGAAAAGCCAACCGCAGCTATATAGCAATTTTAACCAAAAGTTAAAAGTCGAAGCTGAAATCTAAAGCATAAGCTAGATGGAGTGCACAGTTAGATCCTTACACTTCAAAATTACTTAATTATGTCAGTCATGTTTGTCCGTAACAAAAATAAATAAATTATCGAGTGCCTATACATTACAGTTTTTTTCCCTTTTTTGGGTGCATCATTAGTACTCTCCTGAAATCTCCCGGAAATAAAGTGCAAAGCATGCACTAAATTGCTGATTTAGTCCAGATCCAACTTGCGGTCACCTTACGAGATGACCCGGATATATCAGTAACCCTAGCCTGCCCAATAAGACAATTGTTGGTGCATACGCGCGTGACGCGTGCAGATATGTCTGTCTCACTCTGCCCTGCGTGCTATCCACGAGTTCATTTGGTTTAGGGGCGGAACCACACCTCGGGTAGGGTAGATTTCAGCTCAGAGTGTAGAAAAATATCTAGTGTATAGCTCGGGTAAATCCAGTCTAGCCTGGGTAACATATTCATAATCCAGCCCAGATAGCCTAGATCATTCCACCACTGAGCCTGGGACGTAACCAAATCTTGGCTCCATCACTAATTTCACACACATATAACCTATACACACACCACATTCATACATTTGTATGTCCTACATACACTAAAAAATAAATTAGAGACTCAAACTGCCCCTACAATGCGAGTACACACTGTCTCACTTATCATGTGTGTATATATGTATGCATGTACCCATTTTATTCATGTGTGTGAGCGTGTGAGTCAAGGGAAGCTTGAACATGCACGTGAGTACGTTCAATAGTTAAAGCATGTGTTGGTGCTCCGTAAAACTTACGTCACGCAATTTGTCTCTAGCATGCATAAAATATACCACGTAGGTGTGTACGGTGTCGAATATATGTGTGTACGTGCGAGGAAGCTTGAACACGAACGGACTCGCAGCGTCCACGCGCTGGTAGGCAAACTAAGCTACGCTCACTGCCCCGTTTGGTCAGCCTGGTTAGTGCCACTCGCGCCGCTAGCAGCCGCGGCCAGAAAGTGATCGATCGAGAGAGGGAGATCGAACGGCTGCGAAAGATCCAAGTGTTTCCCGGGACAAGGACGTGCGTCTGCTGATGAATTCTCGATCTTTTCTACTACAGTACTAACTCCTCTCTACAATCTACACGCATATACGCTAGCTAGCTCCATCTGCCTGCAACTTGTAACGTGAGAGAGATGTATCATATCATATCGATGGTTGGACCGATGGCAACTTGTAGGTAGGCTCTCGATATAAATACTAGGTATATTGTGGTTGATGTTTCGGAACTGTTGCACTGTTGGCATGTTTTTTTCAACATTAACCCCTAAACACTTTTTTTTTTACAAAAATGGCTTATTTTCTGATCTTTCAAGGCGCGACAAGTGATACGTATCACCTGCCGCACCCCCTTACTCGGTAGGACCGGTGTCACGCGGCAGTCGACTCGTGCGCGGGAGGCGATGGCAGGCGCAGCAACAGATGGGTCTGGGGTGTTGCCGAGCCACCCCTGCTCGGTAGGTTACTGCTGAGCGCCACCGGCTCGGCAACTGGCTAGGAATCACGGGCAGGCACGTGTGGGTAGCGCGCGGGTAGGGGCAGGGGGTCAACAAATCACGGGGGGCAGTGTGGGTGCGTGGTTTGGCTTCTAGTGTGAGGGAATCGGGTGGGTGATGACAAACCACAGTCGATTTCCTACCGAGTGAGAGTGTAGCGAGGGAGGGCAATTGTGATTTACCCTCCTTCATAGTTTAAAGTATTGTGAAGCGATTGAATACCTTGGGGAAAAGGTGTGCTTCATTTGCATGCGAGCAACACGTTTCATTTGCATGCGAGCAACGCGTTTAATATATCATTAGCGCTTCATTAGCGTAACTGTGGTTTTGTAATGTGAAATATGCTAGGTAGTCATGTTTAGTTGACAGATGTGTTTCTGTAAGTAGTCATGTTTATTTATTGTAAATAGCTGCAAAAATACATGACTGAAAAATAGCTAAAGTAATTTTATATATGTCTGCATGTATATATTTATTGCTCTTGTGCGATTACAAAAATCTGTAGAAAATGATGGGTTGGTACGCACTGTGCATGCCTAATTAACATTGTAATTAGCGCTAATTACAGTTAATTAGTACTAATCATAATTAATTAGTACTAATTGCAATAAATTAGTATAGGTGTGCATTTAATCACAACAGCAAGAAGAAAAATACAATTTAGGAAATATGTACATACGCATGTGACGTGAGTATTCTCTATTATGGTCTATTGTATTTAGCACCGTTTGACATCGACATATTATTTTCTATACTACAGAGAATGGCTGTTGGTGGCGGTCTCAGGGGTGGCGCATTGCTAGACCCATCCTGGGATGGCCAGCAAAAAAATTTCAAACTATCCCTCTTGTACTCCGGGGAGCTCAGGAGGACTGGCCTCTTGACGATCGGTACATTCTAGTTATGTAGTCGATCATGTTGCTACCTATAGCGAGGATGATGTACATTGGGTGGCCGTTTGTGCTAGACTCACTACTTCTGTCAACACTCATTGATCGGTGGAGGTTGGAGACCCATATGTTTCACTTTCAGTAGGAGATGACCATCACCCTGCATAATATTGTGTACCTCATCGGCCTTCCAATAAGGGGTTGTCCCGTGGTTCCACTCGCAGGATTACCCCAACTAGAAGACACATATGCTGCACCGATTTGGTTATCCATTCCAGATAAGTTCCATAGAGTGCCACATTCGTGGCTGCGGCAATATAGGCAATACCCAGCAGATGTGCTGCACATGTTATGAGGTCCCACCTAGTGGTTTACTTGTTCTTCATGTTTGGGTGGGTCATGTTTCCTATGACTAAGGGAAACTAGGTGTACCATAGCTACATCCACATTGTTGAGTTCCTAGTTGACGCTGAGCCTGATAAGGTCACGATGTACAGTTGGGGCTCAGCTGTTCTATGCATGATCTACAGGGCTTTGTGTGACAGCTCATAATATGCCACTGGAGTGCCAAACCTCGCCAGTTGCTACATCTTATTGCAGATGTGGTCGTAGAAGCACTTCCCTGTTGGTCAGCCGTACTTTCATGTGCCGGTGCACCTGTACTAGTTAAAGGCACGGTTTACGGTGACAACGATGGCGATGATCCAGTTAACAGACCCACCATGGGTACTCGTTGGACTGCCAACGAGCTTAGATGGTCCAGGGAGAGCCCACAATGAGCGTACCCAGATTTGCACAACACGTTTGATACCATAGATGAAGATAGTGTTGTGTGGGCGGTATGGACCGCAGAGTTCATCTCTGAGATAGCTCCTTTCGGACTGTTAGAGAAGTGTGAGCATGATAGGAACTACTTGCTCATGGCCTACCACCTCATCTTCTCCCATATGGTGGAGTTGTACGCCCCCCCCCCCCAATGAGTCATGAGACAGTTCGGGCTTTACTAGTAGGTGCTACCAGCATCATGTCAACCACTACCCGGTCATATTCACCTATAAGTAAATTTATTTGTTACCTCATTGCGTATGGTTTGTTGTGTATTATTCATGCCTACTATCTTTCCCCACTAAAGTAACAGTTCTGTACCCCCCCCCCCATTTTTTCAGCAGCACTCGAAGAAGGGACAGATGAGGAACAAGTGGAGGGAGACATAAGCCCTGTGGATGCACACTTGGGAGCAATCCACGAGGACGGAGATCAAGTAGGAGCAACGGTCATACAACCTAGACAAGTACCACATGTATTTGGAGTGGTATGTGCCGCAAACCCGCTACAGACTTACGTGCCTCCCTATGCAGCCCCCTCACAGGCCAGGCACACCAACACGCTAGCACATAGCCCGGACCGACATCGTGCGGCTCGACAAGGCGAAGCGGTAAAAGACTTAAAGTTCATTTTTGTATCCTACTATTCAAGTATACACGCCCAACATATTTCGTTTGTCATTTCTAGTCGACTGGTTGTGATGCATCGTGTCCAAGGGTGGAGCCGCACTGCGTTGTGGACAGTTGAGCACAATCGAAGGACTACTGGGATCCGTCTGCAACATGTGTAAGGATGTCAAACACGCATTGGGAGCTATCAGCTGCAGCCATGCTTGTGACGTGTTTATCATAGGGGCGACAAACCATTGCATCATTCGTTAGTAGCTTTGTCCAAGTCTTAGTTCATTGGTGTACCCCCTAGCCTTGGTTGTTCCTAGTTCGTCCAGTGAACTGCTCAAGTTTGACGATTTCATATTTTACTACAATATGCAAAATACCTTTTTCCATTGTTCTTCATACATGTCTTCATGTAGGACGCTGCTCAACTCCTGTCTTTGTCGTGGAGGCAACCCGACCCTAGACCACCCTAGCCAGGGGGAGAGGATGAGGGACCGCTCTATTTTTGTCCTAATCACGGAGACAGTCTGACACATAGGACACTGTAGGCACTGACATCGCCTCCCCTATCCGAGACTACTAGGTGTAGCATGGCACATATGCACCTGTGAACCACCCGCATCTCTAGTAGCGTGACAAGTGGTATGATCAGACATACGACAACTACATGGTCCACCTGTATGATGTGGACTATGCAGCATCGGCCTTCGTTGCAGTGGGTTGCCGTGGACTGGAATACCTGGTAGGTTCATTATCTGTGCAACACATGACATCAGTGCTTACTATTACAGGTTTCATTGCATTTCTACCTTACATCGGCCTAACAAAACGTGTTTCCCTCCATAGGATGCTAGCAATTACGCGAAGCGCTGGGTGCAACAAATGTTTGGCGCTCAAGAGATTTAGTTTAATCAATTGTCTGGTGCACTCGTTCCCACTCTACCACCATTGCAATACGACTTGCGTGATGTACGACGCTCTCTGGACAGATTGACCTTCCCTTAAGACTAGTTTCATCGCCAGAGGGAGTGGACAATATATGCAACCCTTGACCTAGTACTACATTCAGTGCCAGCCCTTTAGTCCGAGTGGGCCGAACTTAATTATGTACTCATTAATGTTTTGTCCCCGTCGTAGCAGGCTTAAATGGAATTTGTCCATAAGTGTAGTACAAAAAGCATGCATTTTTAGCAATCTTAAATCAAAGCACACGTGTTTACTAGTTTTCACGAGTATTCACCTAGTTGCAAAAACACTACATTTATCACGTGGCGCTGCTGAGCCGGTGGTATAACTAAGCACCCTAACCCCGAGCCCCTGACCACGCATGCCTACCCGACCAGATGCCGAGTTGGTGGTGCTCGGTAGCAACCTACTGAGTAGGGGCGGCTCGACAGTGCCCTGGGCCCACCTACTGCTGCGCATGGCTATTGCCTCACACGCCCGAGTTGGCTAATGCACACCACTGGTCATGCTGTAACATCCCGAATTTTTTTTCTATTTTAGCCCTTTTTTTGAAAAATATTCACATTTAGACCCCTGGTAGTTTTAATTCCGTTTTTGGACCCAGAGGTCGGCGCCATGGGACACGGCGCCGAGGTAACACATCTCGGCGCCGTGGTCCATGGCGCCGAGGTCACAGGCCCGCTTCAGCGTGCCGGCCTGCGTGGCGCTGACGTGGCAGGCACCTCGGCCCCGTGGATCGTGGCGCCGAGCTCGGCGCCGTGACTGGTGGCGCCGAGGTGTGAAACATTGAGAAATTGGATAGGCGCCGTGACTGGTGGCGCTCCAGTTCGGCGCCTTCAAAATAATCCCTAGCTTTCGGAAACATTCAGAAAATTGATCAACTGTGTGAAACACATTTTTCTATTAATTTTTTGATGTTGTCGTGTTCAATATGAAAATTTCGGGTGCTAGTATGGTAATAATGTTTGTAACTTTTTTTCTAAGCAGGGAACTCCGATGGTCAAACACTAATTGTTAGAGAAAGGGATAATGGTGTTGCTTATTCATGGAATTCAAAAGAGCTAAAATGGGACAAGGTAAGAACCTATGTGCCTTAGACTTTTCCATTATATTTCCCTTAAGTAATTATGTTGCTATCTCAAATCACATGGTATAATCTGCGAAGTTGAGGATATAGTTTAATGTCTTGTTGTTATTTTGCAGACATTTATGTGCTTGAAAATGTGAATTTTCCATGTAATGATTTACAATTTTGAACTGAGTAGTCATGATTTCCCTGTTCTTTTCTATATGCAGACTAATCCATTCGACCTGTTTGAGACATTCTTTGGAGCAAATATGGGTGGGCAACATTATGCACTCTATTAAATTGTAGTTTTGTGAAGCACCGATACGCAATACCGTCATACCGGTAGTGTCAAGTGCAGTCGATACAGCTAGGCAAACACAATAGAGTGCATAATAATAGGATTACATAGACCGTAGATAACATAAATAAATGCAACGTGGGTGTTTAATTCTCGACTTCCATGGCTTCTCCCTAATTCAGCAGAACGTTCTGAGCATGTGGCACGTGGAACTCTATACTTCTAATGTTCAGAACTCGACCACTAGTCCTAACATGCCTTAGGGAATATAATTTGCTGGGTCTATTACATTTTGTCTATTGGGTGTAGCGTGGTTGTTTCCCCTTTTTCTTGCGCCCTGAAGATGGCTCCGCTGCATCCTTCGTCCTGTCACTCTTGGTCTTGAGAGCTGCCTCACGAGCTTGAAGCTCTTCCTCCTGATGCTTGATGGCTGCTTCACGCAGTCTTAACTGCTCCCGCCTCCTTTGCAGCTCATCCTCCTTGCCCTTTAGACGGATTTGGTCAATTTCCACACGAAACACAGTAGAAAACCAAGTTTTCTCCTAATGTGTGGAACCACCTATATGAGGCACTGAGCAACTCACGCACATACACATGTCCGCACAAACATATCGATCAAATATATAAACCCATATAGATTGCAAGCACGTAAACACATTACACATGTATGCACATGCACAAACTAAGAGATTGAAACTTTTGGAACTAGCTCATACAACAGGGTTCTTAGCAATTTGCATCATATGTAAGCACAAGGTTACAACTTACAAACACAATGTCAAGCAGCTAGTTTGATCCTCTAGATGGCACTGTGGGGGGAAAATCTCGTTTGGTGACATTGCTGTTAATATTTTATAAACCGAACTAGAACGGGAAGATTTCAAACTTATATACTTAAGACTAATATTGATAAACTTGCAGCAGACTGCATGTAAACATCGAACCAGAGTACCAGGCTTCCACAGCTGAAGCACGCGAACAAATTGAATGGGACAACAGCAAGTAAGGGGGTATCGGCTCATACTCCTGGATATGAGGAGCGGGTGATAGAGCGGCAGGTCCTCCCCCGGAAGCAGTTGTTCCTCAGCGAATCCGCGCACGCCGTCACCTTATTGTCCCTGACCAAACTCCCCCACAGACCAAAAAACAAATCAGAACACGCAGCTATCGCACGCGCGCGAGGGCGCGCAGGTGGCACGGGCAGGGGGAGGGGAGATCTCGCTCGTACCGCTCGAGGCCGCCGGCGGGGACGCGGGCGGGCGGGGAGGGGGCGGCGGACGGGAGGCGGCGGCACCACGGGGCGGCGGCACCAGGGGGCGGCGGCGAGCCGGGAGGCCGGGGACGCGGGCGGGGACGGGAGGCGGCTGCACCGGGGGGCGGCGGCGGGGAGGCAGGCGGGCGGTCGAAATGGAGAGAACGAACGAAACAGAGGGGGAAAAGGCCGCGTGGGGCCCGCTGGCCAAAGCTCGGCGCCAAGATCCACGGCGCCGAGCTCGGCGCCACTACCCACGGCGCCAAGGTGCCTGCCACGTCGGCGCCACGCAGGCCGCCACGCTGGAGCGGGCCTGCGACCTCGACGCCATGGACCAGGGCGCCGAGACGTGTTACCTCGGCGCCGTGACCTACGGCGCCGACCCCTTGGGTCCAAAAACGGAATTAAACCTACCAGGGGTCTAAATGTGAATATTTTTCAAAAAAAGGGCTAAAATAGAAAAAGTTCGGCTGTAACATCTTATTTCTCATAGTTTATTTGAAGCTTTTAAAAGAAAATTCACCATTTGGATTTTTCTGGAATTAATAAAAGCTTAAAGTGAATTTTTATTAAATTAAAAGGATTTAATATAACTAAAATAAATTTTAAAATTGGTTGAAAGTATTGTATTTGGGTTCCTTGTGCTTTAAGGAATTTTTTTTATGTTTTTTATGAATTTATTTGCTATTTTCTAGAGCCCAAAGGGATTTATTTGAATCTCTAAAAATAGAAAAACACTCAAAATCCTAAAAAATTGGGCCAAGCCCATCACTATTCATCCAGCCTAGGCCCATGCCCTTTCCCATCGAGCCACGTGTCGGCCATCCACCGCACGCCGCCCGCATCCAAGCCATCCGTCCTACCCTCCCCATCCTCCGCCCAATGAACACGTGTCAAGCATCAGGCAGTCATGCATTGTTCGTTGGTGCCATTAGGCCTCAGCCATTCGATCGAGTCCTGGCCACGTGTCGTCCATCGATGCCGCTGAGCACTGTTCATCTTCCTCACATTTTCGCCGTCGTGTCCGCCTTGGACATCTGTCGTTGCTAGCCGTGTTCCTCTTGGAGGCTGTGTCACCCACAACATTGTGACCTTGGCATCCGTGCCATAAATAGCTATCGCTGCCTCATTTTCTGCATCCCTTGTAGCCGTCGCCACTCTCACATGCCCTCGATGTCTGTGCCGAGCCAAGCGGCATCATTTTCGTCTTCGTCCTCAGCGCCAACAATCATCATTTTCATCGACGAGGTCGCCATCGTTGTCATCATCTCCACCATTCACCGCCCACTAGTGTGCTCTGTGTCACCTTGCTTTGTCGTTCATCTCGCCCATCCATTACCGCCTTGGTTCAAGTGCTGGCCGACGCCAGCCATGACGTCACCCACACCCGTGCCTTGTGACCTTTCACCTTCTCCGAAACCATAGTCCACCATGAGCTAAGACACTGACATCTGGGTCCCACCTATCAGTCTAACAGAGCTGTAGACCCATGAACCAGCCATGCTAAGTCAGCCTCCACGTGGCTGCCACACGTTACGCCACATGGGTGCCACATCAGCCCTAGCCGCCACGACAGCAAGCCTAGTCACACGTGCACTATTCCATGAGCCGATTTCACTGTAGACTTGCTTTTTCATGCACCAAGTCCACAACACAGTAGATTTCTCAATTTTCAGCCTTTTCTTTAGATTTAATCTTCCGAGAGCCCGTTCTCCTCCGTCGTAACTCCGATTGACCGGATTCTTTTTCCTAAATTCATCTAAAATTGAGATATATATTTTGGTTCTAGTTTTAAAGTTTTTGGAGTTTATTTTAATTTTATTTAAATTTATTTTGTACTTCATTTTTTTCTCTCTCGTTAGATCACGCCTTCAAATGAGCTGAAGCAAGATTTGAAAATTAAGAGCTATTAACTGAGCAAGATCAAGACAAGTCGTATCCTTTGATCATGTTGAACATATTGTTTTTAATCTATTATTTATATTTTATTTTGAATTATCATGTATTGCTATTTTAATATAAACCTTTGTATTTGGTAGTTATCATCCAACTTGAGTAATCCCTCACTTGATAAATTGAATGCTATGATTCCATTGTCACCTTAGGATGGTATTTATCTAGTGATACAATACCAGTTGTCACATGGGTTGTACGTCTAATTTGCTTAGCCATGCTTATAGTATGTTGGGTTCATCCTCATATGTTGATTAATCAATTTTGACTTAATGAGATATTAAATCATGGTGGCCAGCCACAGTTATAAAATTTGTGCACCTTGGCATGGGTAGTGTCATTGGTGGTATTATACAATATAGTTTTTACTTGGACAAATGATCGTGCAGTAAAGGGGGGAAGTGTGGCTAGCACTTCAGGGATGTGGATATTTCACCTAGGTAATGTCTCAATTTTGATCCCGTAGCCGAAATTGCTCAAATTTTTTTCTGAAGGCTTTTGGATCAATGAAGAATATCTCCACCAATTTTCACTATTTTTGGCGAAGGTTTGGTCCCTGTCGCTCAACCATTGGGCAACTGCATTAAAGTCGCCCAATGGGAGGGCGACTGGATGCAGTCGCCTGATGGTAGAGCGACAGGGACAGAATCGACTTCTGGTTGGGCGATAGGCTCCAGTCGCCCTCCCATTGAGCGACTTGAGCCTATTTTTGTAAAAAAAATTTCCCGCGGGTATATTTCTGTAATTTCGAATAAAAAATAGATTATCCGTACCAAAAAAATCGTATTTTAGGCACTATAGTGTCTAGACACCTAAATTAATGCTCAATAATGTGTTTTGAGATCCACAATATTTGACATGGGTATCTTTACGTACCCATAAAAATGTATTCAAGATATCAAATTTAAAAAAAATAAATTTAACTTCAATTTAATTAGTTTGAGTTAGTTTTATGGTATATAGTTACTATAATCACGTTAAATTCAAAAGTAATTTAAAATAGTTTGAACTGAGTTCAAAACTCACTTATCATAAATATATTAAAGATATAAAATATTTTTATATCCAAAAACTCTAAATCTTTATCGATTGCAGATGTGTATCTGCTGTTCTCGATGTGTATTATGTAATATTTATATATATAATTTGTGAGATGCATGTACACTACTGTATAATAGTAGATGGAGTTTGCAATAGATGGATGGATCGGGACGCGGGCAACTGTACTGAATAGACTGACTGATTGATGTGAGATACCTGTCCATTTATGGATCGGAGGCTGCTCGATCGATACATCGCTCTCCACTCTCACCGGTCACCAGCAGCTAGCAGTGTTTGTTGCTCGCTTTACGCAACCCACCACCTCACTACAGGTGATCGAGGTCACGACGGCTCCGTCCATCCACATATCGACCCCGGCCCGTTGCGTCGCAGAATAGTAACAACCATGGCTGCTAGCTGATTATAATTAAACTACGAGTAGCTAGCTAGCAGTCATTGTAGTTAACGCTCCTTAAGGTGTGTTCATTAGAGTTTCAGTTTTTAGCTTCTAATTTTTTAATTTTATCTTTTTTTATTTTTTTTACTTTTATTATTATTCTTTTGTATTATCTGTAATGATATTTTTTTATTTTTAAATTTAATTATACTAAAAAAAGCTAACAACAACTATAGTAAAAAAACACTATAACAGAGCAACTAAGTCCACAGTCAGAACTTATAAACTCTAATGAGCACCCTTAGACGACTGGTGCAGGTGCTTAATTAAATTACATGCTCTATTACGAAAATATATACCAATCTAGAGACAGCGACATAGTTTTTTACGTAGAAAACCTCTACGAAAAAAATCACACACACAAAGACGAAATTCATTATATGAAGAAAGATTATAAGCATGAACTATTTGGCACATTTGAACCGTTCGACTACAGGGGTACATATATAATCTATAAAACAAAAGTTCTAGGAGAATACGAAACCAAGATGAGATCAGTGCCTGAACTTTGCACTGTCCATCGCATTGTGACGTGTGGATCGGCGCATGTGTCCAGCATAGATACGTCCGACCCGAATTTAGATCATACTTTAGCATGCTCACACAGACACCACACGTACCTAACAAGAATTTCATTTGGCCGGGGCCAAGCTACTTGTGCAGTTGCGCTCTCACAGCCACAACACGTGTAGGGCTGTAAAAAAAGTTCGAGCTCGATAGGATATTCAAGTTCGGCTTGCCATATGCATGATTCGAGCTCTAAACGAGCTGAATTTGAGCTTGGACTCAAGCTCACGAGCCTAACTAGTTCGAGCTAGAATAGTGTGATTAAGGTTCGACTTACACCTTTATAATTTTCTCCCACACATTTCTTCCAATGTTAAAATCTAGTTGCCGAGCTTTTTCGAGCCAAGCTTGAGCTTTAGCCAAGCTTTTGTAGGGGTATTATATTAAAGTGCAGTTCCTGAGCTTTTTCGAGCCGAGCTCGAGGTTATTCGAGCTTTGCCCAAGATTTTGTAGGAATCATGTTAAAATGTAATTACTGGGTGTTGGGGGAGTGGCCCCACCTTGGCTCAATCAGCCCACTAGGGCAAAATCCCATCACGCTAGGTTGGACGCTAAAACCGAGGCTGAACGGTAAGGTAAAAATGGTATCGCTCGACAGCAAAGACCCATCGAAGCAGGTATTGGTCAGGGGCGATCTCACCTTGGAAGCTAAGCAGAGCCTATTGAAAGGCCTTCGCAATAATGTTGATGTCTTCGCATGGCCACCCACAAACATTACAGGAGTAGATCACTCTACCATCGAACACAAGCTGGCGGTGCACCCCAATGCGAAGCCCATCAAGCAGCAAATGAGGAGAATGTTCTTGGATAGGCAGAAGGCCACCAAGGTGGAGGTAGCCAAGTAGATCGCCTCCGGCATCATCAGGGAGGTGGTCCACCCCGAGTGGCTCGCCAACCCATTGCTGGTCAAGAAGGTCAAGCTGTGACAGCTCACAATGGGGGACCTCGTTCTCAAGAAGGCCCTACACATCGTCACGAAGGGAAGCTAGAGTCTAAGTGGGAGGGGTCCTACATAGTGATGGCTTCCTTCAGAGTAGGGCCATACCACCTCTCCACCCTCGAAGGCATGGAGCTCAAGCAAACTTGGAATGACAACCACCTCCCCCACTACTACATGTAGCAGCGTGGAGACTTGCGCCAGTTGGAGTGTGGTTGAGCACTCTGATTAATGGCTTGCATGCCACACCTATGTGAACATCATGTAAAGCTTACCCACGCAAATAGGGTTGAATAAAACCTTTTTCACACTGACAAAATGACTATGTTCGTTGCCACATGGCATACTCTACGGAGTCTAAACCAAACACGGAGGCCATTGCGCCCCGCACCACTCTACAAAGTCTAAAATAAACATCAGGACCCAACTACATCCCGGTGTACTTTATGGACTCTAAAACAATCATGGAGGCCATCGCGCCCCGCACTACTCTATGGAGTTTAAAATAATAGCTGGGACCAAAGTGTGTCCCGACGTACTCTACGGAGTCTAAAATTAAGCATGGAGGCCATCGCGCCCCTCGCCACTCTACAGAGTCTAAAATAAATGCAAGAACAGAAGTGTGTCCTGGCGTACTCTATAGAATCTAAAATAAACATCGGGACCCAAGTGCATCTCGGAGTACTCTACGGAGTCTAAAATAAACTCCAGGACCCAGGTGCACCCCAGCGTAATCTGCGGAGTCTAAAACTAAGCACGAAGACCATTGAAGTTTGCCCCACTCTACAGACTAAAGCATCATAGCCAAGCACATGACGTGCCATAGCATGTCCCAAGCATTGTACCAGAAGACTCGTAGCCCATTGTGCATAGTGCCATGTAGCAGTGCATAAACTTACTCATTCCACTGCCATCTTCGATGACACTCATTCGAATGGTGGGGGATAGGGCGCATGTGATCCCAACTCATTCTACCGCCATCTTTGATGACACTCATATGAAGGGTGGGGGACAGAATGCACGTGAACCTATTTGTTCTACCACTATCTTCGAGGATGCTCCTTTGAAGGGTGGGGGATGAAGCATGCGCGAGTCAACTCATTCTACCGTCGTCTTCGAAAATGCTCATTATAAGGGTTGGGGATGTAGCGTGTGCGAGCTGGCTCATTCTACCACAGCCTTCGATGATGCTCGCTTTAAGGGTGAGGAATGAAGAGCAGCGTGAACCTACACGTTCTACCACTATCTTTGATGATACTCGTTCGAAGGGGGATAGAGCGTGTGCGAGCTATCTCGTTCTACCGTAGTCTTCGATGATGCTCATTCGAAGGGTGGGAGATGAAGTGTGCGAGCTGACTCGTTCTACGACCATATGCGATGATGCTCATTTGAAGGGTAAATGACAGAGGGCGCAAAAACCTATTCATTCTACCGACATTTTTCATGACACTCATATGAATGGTGGGGTACGGAGCACACATGAACCCAACTCATTCTAATGTCGTCTTCAAGGACACTCGTTCGAAGGGTGGGGAATGAAGCATGCACGAACCTACTCATTCTACCACCATCTTTGAGGATGCTAGTTAGAAGGGTGAGGGATGGAGAGCGCACGAGCTGATTCATTCTACTACCATCATCGATGACGCTCATTTGAAGGGTATGGGACAGAGCGCGTGTGAATCTGACTCATTCTATCGCCATCTTCAAGGGTGCTCATACGAAGGGTGGGGAATGACGCGCACATGAACCTACTCATTCTACCACCATCTTCGAAGATGCTCATTAGAAGAGTGGGGGATGGAGCGCTTGCGAGCCGACTCTTTCTACCACCATCTTCAACAACACTCGTTCGAAGGGTGGGGATAGAGAGCGTGCGAGCCTATTTGTTCTACCACCAACTTCAATGACGCTCGTTCGAAGGGTAGGGGACGGAGCGTGCCTGAGCCTACTTGTTCTACAACCGTCTTCAACGATGCTCATTAGAAGGATGGTGGACGGAGCATGTGCGAGCCTACTCATTCTCCACTGTCTTCGACAATGCTCATTCGAAGAGTGGGGCACAGAACATGCACGAGCCTACTCATTCTACCACCATCTTCAACGATGCTCATCCGAAGGGTGAGAGACGGAGCACGTGCGAGCCTACTCGTTCTACCACCAATGGAGCGCGTGCGAGCCTACTTGTTCTACCACCATCTTTGACGACGCTCATTTGAAGGGTGGGGGATGGAGCGTGCCTGAGCCTACTCGTTCTACTGCTGTCTTCAGCTATGCTTGTTCGAAGGGTGGGGATGAAGCGCGTGCCACCATCTTCGACAATGCTCATTTGAATGGTGGGGGATGGAGCGAGCCTACTCATTCTACCGTCGTTTTCGAGGACGCTTGTTCGAATGATTGGGGATGGAGCACACACAAGCTGACTCGTTCTACCACTGTCTTCGACCACGCTTGTTCAAATGGTAGGGAATAGAGTGCACGCGAGCTGACTCGTTCTACCGTCGTCTTCAACGACGCTCATTCGAAGGGTGGAAGACAGAGTGCATGTGAACCTACTCGTTCCACCACCGTCTTCGACGATGCTTGTTCGAAAGGTGGGGGCAAAGCATGCATGAACCTACATGTTCTACCATTGTCTTTTACAACGCTCATTCGAAGCATGTGGGATAGAGCACGCGTAAGCCTACAGAGTCCTACCCTCAAAGCCAATCAACCTTTGAAAAGTTCGCAAGGGTCACGAGTCACTCGACTTAAAGACAGAAAGAAGACAGATGGGGAAGATACAACAATAGCATATCGCCCTCATCGGAGCTCTCTATTTTATGTATTCACTATGGTGAACATGTGGCTCAGACTGAAAGCTAGCCTAGAACTGTAGGGACTCCTCTCCCCAATCCCAATGATGATGTACACGGTAGAGAAGGTCCACGATGAGCACTGCCAAAATGAAATACGGTAACCACTTGGCTGGGTGAAGCGCAAGCACAAAACAAGCAACAACGAAGCATCTTGCCAAAATAATATTAGCACTTTAAGTGTGGAGGGGATCCACCCTCGCCATTCTATAAACAAAAAATAGTGTGACAATTGCAGGTAGTGCCCTACAGATATTCGTTAGGTAGTGCAAGATAAGGGTTTGATGGCTTCACAGCTACCGATCCTTGGCCTAGGCCTCCATGGCTTCCGCGTCGGGGGCGACCTTGTCACACACCACCATGCCATGATCTCAGGTCCATCGAGCTGCCCAATGTTCACTAGAGCAATATCTTGGCTACAACATTGCCAAGGTACCCCAGATGCGCTCGCAAAAGGCACGAACGGACTTTCGCGTTGCATGAAGGGCACTGAGCATCGTCGCGGCTCTGTGGGGAAGATCGAGCAGGGGGTTTGGTAGTTCATCCACGTGGCTGCATCTGCATGTATGGAGCATCCTCAGTAGTAGTTGCCTAGTCACTTATGAGCAGTGATTATCGTAGGCCCAGGTGGCCTTCAGGGAGAGCACCAACACATCATGAATGTGTTGAATACTATTGACAAGGTCCTCCGGCCTGTGCGACCTTGCAGGAACTGAGATAGCCAGCTCTGTGTACATTGTCTCTAGAGCTTCTATGGATTCCCAGGCCAAAACCGCTGACTGGTCGCGGAGGCGGTGACCGTCCTCAACCTCGGATGCCAAGCGGATATTCTCCTGGTCAAGGACCTTGATTTGTGGGAGGAAGTTATTCCTCTCGTCTATCACCCTAGCACTAGTCTGGAGCGCGATGGCCTTCGTGTCGAAGATAGCCTTCGCCTCCTCCATCTTGAGGAAGCGAATGCACTCCACCAGCCAGGGGCGAAGCCCAATAGAGGCCCGTGGGTGCCCAGGCACCCCCCTCACTTCCAGAATTTCTTAAGGATTGGAAAAATTCGGCCCTATAGGCACCCCGCATAGCCCAAGACGAGTCACCCCCACCAGGCCGGAGCCCAACAAGCCCACTGTGCACCCCCCCACCCATTTGCTCTAGCTTCGCCACTGCCACCAGCTCAGTGGCAAGAGACGAGGCATCCTCCTCGGCCTTACAAGTAGCCACAACCTCCGTCTAAGCAACCCTAAGTTGTTCTTGGGTGTTAGCGGCGTCATGATGGGTGGCCACATGCAACTCCCATGACAGAACCACCGTCTAGACAAAAAAGGACTATATATATACATGTATATATACATATACACACACATATATATGTGTGTGTGTGTGTATGTATTACTGCATGCATACAAACAATACATAGAGAACACCACGTTATGGTGCAACGTACCTTCACCTCACAAGCTTTGAGGGCACCGAAGAGCAGCTTCGTACCTCATGACTGTAGTACCCTCCAGTCCAACAAAGCATCAGCGTAGTCCAAGCGATAGACGACATGCCTCCATACCCACCTCATCCGTTGGAGCAAATCATGAGGTGTCTTCTGCGACAACTGTGGCTTCACTACTCCAAGGTGCCCCATCGCCGAACGCCTACGCTCCCTTCGCTGGAGCAGGAGGGTCATTGTTAAGCGTGACAGTGTAAAGGAGCATATCAAAGACAGCCTGGTGAAGTCCCAGGAACCAAAGGAAGGGCTCAAACCTGCAATGGGGCTGCCAGGTACGTAGACAGGAGTGCTATACTCGGTGCGCATAGGGCTCGCATAGGAGATGACGTCAGTGAGGAGTCCATAGTCCCACTGTGGGGCTTTGTGACTCTCCAACTTCGGAACTCAAATCTTCCTCCAAGACATCCAGGGCAATGTGGGCTCGCATTGCTAGGCGACCCAACGAAGCACCTGACATGGGCTCCACGGATGCCCCCAAAAATCTCACTGGAGGCAAGTCAGGGTCCGCATCATCAGCCTCCATATTACCTTCCCCGTATGCCTCATAGTCGTCTAGATGGCGGCTTTTGTCAGCAACCTCCCCACTGTCTCCCTCACCCTCCCCCACCGTAACATCCTTGCCCCTGTTGAGTTCCCAGGCTCTCCTCAGGGCCAAGGGGAGCAAGGGGGATGTTGATAAAAGGGATTACAACAATGGGTAAAGGCGAGTCTTCATGTCCATCAGGCTCATCATGAACGCCGCCATCCTCACCATCACTTCCCCGCAAACTACATGATTGACCACCACTAGTGGTAGGAACGGGCCGCTCGGGCACAGGGAGTTCAAGGCCCTTGCAAGCACAATTGATGCATAGTCTGTCTAATGTCATGGCAGCCCAAAGGCTATGCTTCTTCAGGATGTATGGGCTGAGGAACACGATTGCGACACTCTTGGCCTCCTCTAATGATAGCACTATAACTTGTCCTCACGATAGGTGTTAGCAGCCTACGGAGCCGAAGGGCTGAAAAAGAAAGATACAAAATGCAAAGCCCAACAACCTAGTCAGTGTGGAAGGCCTCTCCAGCTATGTTAGGGGGTATAGATTCCATCCTCCCAAGCGAAGCCGGTCTTCACCTCCCTGCGATGGGCCAAAGGGGACGTGTGGAGCATGCATAACTCCTCTATGAGGTCACACATATTCATGCACCATGCAAGCACGTGAAGCTTCCTCGCATGCATCTCATCATCCCAATCGAGCTTCGTGTGCGGGGAAGGAACAAAGTCCATGTTGCGCCCGATCCAGCGGAGGCTGCTCCCCAGCTCGATGGCATGGTAGAACCACCTCCAAAGTTAATTTGACTCCCACTTCGTCCATGTTGAGTTGGAAGGGAAGTCCTTCAAGTAGCTAAAACAAACCTGAAAGTTGACACTTGCCAGGTTCGAATATTATCCATCACCCACCCGCTTCGGCTGGCACTGAGCGTCATGCATAGAAACAAAGAGCATTGTGTTGGGAGTGGTGACCTTCAACCGGGCCACCTACGAGAAAAAACAAGCTAACCAATGATGTTTGCTGTAAGCTGCGGGAGCTCCAAGTTGTAGGCACGGAGCACTTCACCCACAAAATGTGTGGTAGGAATGCAGAGCCTAGCATCAAAGTATGCCGTAAAGATGAGCATCGCGCCCTCCCGTGGTTATGGGATGACTTCATCAATGGTCGACTGATGAACAAGCCGTCAGTTAGAAACATTCCCATCATGTGTGAGTGCCTCAAGGAGCTCATTAGTCACCATCAATCGACTGAGAGCATTGATGAAGGAACCAAACACTTTCTTCGATGCTTTCCACCGATTACCAGCAGTAGGCTCAGATCGTGTGTCCTCACCACCACGACTTGATGATGCCATTGATGTACTGCCACATCTGGTGCGCTTACTTCCTCAAGTCATCTCGCAGGACAAGCACGTGAGAAACTGAGCGATTGGCAATGAATAGCACAAGCAGTAATGGCAGCGGGCAGGATGAAACAAAAAGAAGAAATGGACTCAATCCAAGCAGTATAGGCCTTAAATAGCAATGGGACAAGGGACTTAATTACGACAGGACAGGCGTGCCTTTTTAGGGCCAGTGCGTGCCCCCGTTACCGGTGCAACCACCCACGTCGCACATCCCATGGGTGGATCTCAGCCACATGTACGATGGAAAGCACTCTTGATCACAGGTGGCATACGAGGTGGCCACGGGTACCAAATAGACAGAACACGAGCGATGAGCCTAAAGACCAAGACCAAGGGCATAATGCCTTCAGCAAGATATCGGAGGATAGCCATACTTTCTGTGGGTGCCCTCATAGTATCCACTATTGACAACAACCAAAATGAAGTGGCAAAATTTACCAAGCAACGAACCAGTGGGCTGAAGGGACGGGGGGAGCCAAGGGCAAGCAACATGATTTCGGCGTGTTAGTCACAAAGTCCTTGACCATGAGAGGCTACTGTCGGGGGAGTGGCACTGAGCTCGAGCCTAACTCTAGGATTAAACCTCAATCTAGGCTCACTTGACCTCAGCTCGAGCTTGTATTCAACTCTTGATGCATTGTTGATACCCCATCGCATGCATGAGAGTATCTAACTATAGGAACTAATGTGTGTTCATCTAGACATGGACGGAGGAAGGTGATATTAATTTTCCATTAATTCATTGTTCACCCGTTGTCCGATGATAGATCTGCATGGCATGATACACTTGATTCTTGGGGACATAAGATGTCAAAATTGATCTTTTTGTTAGATATCTAACTGCTTGCTTTCTTTTTTTTTAGGTCATGGTGCTATTGTCATGTAAAAGGATGGAGTTTGTTTGCTCCTATAAATATGGTTTTATTTTTGTTGGGGCTATATATCACAACTCATATTCATATTATATTTCTCTGAGATAATATTTGTTCATCTAGAAAGAAGATATCTAACCATCATTTTGAAAAAAAACATAATGGTGGACTATACCTTTAGGTCCTTTGAGCATGCCCTTCAGGCTACACAATACCTTGAAAAAGGAAAAGAAATGATTTGTGTGGCCTATGGCATAATCTTTTCCTTTTGTATGTATTAATTTTGAGAAAACTTCGAAACCCTACACCGTTCCAACGGTATAGGGGTAGAGTAGTCCGATTGAATGCAATCGAATCCAACGCCTCCTTCCCATTCGGGGGCATCTAGGCTATCTCTTGTTGGGCAATATGGGAATTTCCCTCATTTTCAGATTAAAAAAATCCTGGTGTGGGGCCTACCTGTAAGAGATATGAGGGAGGGGATGTGATCGGTTGACTCATCAGCCGAGAGAAGGGGTCAGATTGTGCTCTCCTCTTCTTGCGTTGGACTTGGTCCGGCGGCTAGTGCTGCACTGTTTCCGCTCTCCTCTTATTTCGGATCTTCCCCATCTTTTCTTTAAAATTGAGCCATGGGAAAGCTTTCGAGCAACGGCAATAGAGAGCAATCAAGAGAACGCACCAAGATCTAAGAGCAAGTGGTGGTGGTCTTTCCTTGTCTCCTGTGCGGTTTGCTCCGGTGAACACATTGGGGTCTCAGTGATTTCTACACCAGTGAGGCTCTGCGGATTCTTTGTGGTGAAGTCGGCCTTGGTTGTTGGACATTCAGTCGCGGTCGTTCCACTGTGGTCATCCAGCCATGGTCGATCTACCATGGTCAACTTGTTGTAGTCGATTGGCCATGATCGACCTGCAATGATTGATCTGTTGTGGTCGAGTTGCTTCATCTGATTGGAGATTGTGTTGGCTTTGTGTGGCAACACTTGCATCTCGACTTCACGATTTGGTGAGTTCTAATTTGTGAAATTGGGTATTGTATCTCTGTTAACCTCTCCGGTGATATCTGGGCATATGCCGGTGATTGGTTTTCTGGAACATTGTCCTCGCGATGAGCCTTGCTCTTACTGTCATATCAGTGGCTTGGATTTCCACCGCCCAGTAAGCTATTGTTTACATTATTAATTCTTATTATGCTTATGTTTGCCATTAGTGTGATATTGTTGTTTAATTACTAGCACTAGGAGTACTTTGGATAATAGATTGTGGGCTTTTGAGATTGCTTGATGAGGAAACTAGTCATATTTGAGATCATAGTGATAGTTTAGAGATATTCTACTAGTTTGGTTTGTTGATTATACTTCAAGTTAGTGCATATTCTTTGCTGTTCTGCTCTGGTCTTAGCCTGAAGTCTGTTGATTCAGCCATAGTACATTTTGTCTCTGTTCAGAATATTACCGACAACAGATTAATACTACAGCAGTTCATTTCGACTATATGTTTTGATTAGAATATGAAATTGATTCAGTCACTACTCTGAAGTAATGTTTAGATTGAGAAACTAGCAGAATATAAAAGGATTATCACTTAGATTGTTGATATATTGAGCAAATTCACACTAAATAATATGTGTGCTATGCAAACTTCAATTGCCCACTGTCTTGATCAGTTAAACATATTGTTTTGTTTAAATTATTTGAATGTTATGTCAGTCTCAAGAGACATTTTCTTCATGTCATTTATTTCCTGCTGGTCATATGCTTTACTGTTATTGATTATATCTAGAATTAATCTGAAAATAATGCTAAAACTGCTTAATCTCCAACATCTCTCTCCCGGTATGGTCCATCGAGCCGACGAAGAATAGAACTGCCACCACCCGATCTGGCGCCGTCGTTGTCTACCTCTATAGAGCCGTCGTGCGTCGCCGCGCATGCTCCGACACCTTTGACGCAATCAACACCCCCTCTCCATTCTGTCGTCCCCGTCTGCGCTAGCCAAGGTGGGCACCAGCACAACATCTTCTGTCGACATCGTAGCCACAGTGAACTTGTCAAAACTCGCCGAAACTTGGAGAAACTTCTTAAAACTTTTTGTTGAAACTTCTTGATACTTTTTTATTGGAACTTGGTCAAACCTATTGAAATTTGGTGAATCTCCTTTAAATTCCTTGGCTGAAACTTGTTGAAACTTGATTTGCCAAAAATCTGAAACTCAATGAAACTTTTGGTTTGAAACTTCCTTGGAATCTTCTAGAAACTTTTAGAAACACGTGAAAGTCACTGAAACCTAGAACTTTTCTAATGTTTTTCATGAAATTTCCTGAAATTTTATAAAAGTTATTGCTATATTATTGCAACGGTATACCATTATCTAGTCGCTCCCATTAATTTTTTTTATGCTGGCATTCCTCTTTTGTCTCAGTCAATGTCCAGTTTTACCCATTTGGGCTGTTATAAACTTATAATATGTTGTCGCATTTATGCAACATGTATATTTCCTTTAATTTCGTATAACTTAATTGGTTGTGCAAATAGCTGAGACGGCCACAAAGTTGTGGACTCTAAATGTTTCATTTTGGCTTTTCAATTTCGTGTTGCGTCCTCTTGGAGTCGAAATCAACAAATGAAAATTGTTTCTAGGGTGCTAGCTGGATCAGGATGAAACGTTGTGCCTGAAGATTTTGTGTATGATTTGGCTGCAAGGTTCTTCGCTGGCCTTCTCAGTCAATGGAGATGAATAATTTGTCTTTGCATGATTGGAGCTGAATACTGGGAAGAAGCCCAGTATTGTTTTGAAGTGAAGGCTATCGCTGTATACATGGAGAGAAGGCGCTTATTATGACTGATGCTGAAAAATAGTGGATCCGATCCATGTTCATCTTCAAAGGAGATACCAATGCCAGTTTTTCGTTTATGCATTGTTCTAACCGTTTGGTGTGAATGTTCATCTTCAAAGGAGAGTACTACTATTTTGAGAATTTATAGTATCAGTTAGGGCTGAATGTTTTGGTTTTCTTGATGGAGTTTTTAGTTGTCTGTAACATGAGGTGGCTACTGGCTACTGTGGGTAATGACGCTGCCATCTATGCTAAGTTTCTGCACATACGTACACTGCTACATTTTGGAAGATGCGCTTGTTCCGCTCCTTCCAAACCTACCAGAACACTAAGATGAGCACCGTGCGGCATCCTTTTTGGGTACTGGCCGTTGCTGCCACCAGATGAACAAAACAGATTATGGACAGCAGACAGATTGCTTGCGAGAGGCTGCCCAAACCCTTTCTTCTGCCCACTCTGTGGTCACACCCAAGAAACGGCAGAGCACCGATCTTCAGAGACTGCACTGTGACCAAGCAAATCTGGCGAGCAACTGCAAAATTATATTGGAGCAACTGCCCTAACCTGAACCCTGACAACAATACACCTGGACTACGCCGCCTTCAAAGATGGCTTCCCCCTAGGGATAACTATGGCAAAGACCTCCTTGAACTCCCTCTTCCAGGCTGCGAGTGAGAGAATGCCACCATAAAAAACTAATCTTGTTTCGATTATTCCAAATGGTCCAAGCAGCAGCGATGATTTTTTTTTTGAAACTCATCAGTCTTGTTCTATTGTTAATTAGCTTCATGATGACATGCATGATGCTACCTACGTTTCTTACACTGAATCTGTGATTGATGAGTACGGCACTGTACGGTAGATGCGATCGAGCCAAATTACTCCTACACATATATATGTATCCTGGTAATTCATGCCACTACCGGATCGGATATGGCCCAAGCTAGCTAGGTAGGTGGGTAGACATGGTATGCATGCATGGGATCCGATGTATAAAATCTTACCGTACTACACGTACATACGGAAAATCAATGCATGTATCCTGCTGGATACGGACATACAGATCGATCACTGACAGGTAGCGTCTCAGCATACATACTACATCCAGTTAGAACATCACGTACGGACGATGGACGGCGTACGTACGACTCGGCCTGTACATCAGTATGCATGCACCATCTCTGTTCTTTTTTTATTGTCGTTTAATACATTGACATAATATCCTATACTAATCTGATCATTATTTTTCTAATTATATATTAGTAAAATATTAAAAATATAATGATATGAAAGGATTATCGATAACAAATCTAGTAATATTATATACATATAAAAAATTCAAATAATTTTGTGTATAAAAAAGATTAATTAAAATTTTAAAACATTGACTGCACATACTCTAAGCATGTGTTTGGTTGGTAGGATCATGGGGGATGGGCCAGGTCCATCCCAAAAAAAATGGTGTTTGGATCAGAGGCGTGGGATCGGATGGTCCCAAAACGCTGGAAAAAATGGGACAACGCCAGCCCAAGAAATCGGTGGGACGGGGGCGTCCCTCATCCCCCCGACGCGTCACGTGCCTCGCGCGTGGGGAAATATTCCCGTGCGGTCACCCCCTCGCGGCTCCGCTCCTCCCGTTTCTCCTCCCCGGATCTTCGTGTGCTCCTCCCCGTCTGAGAAAAACGCGCGGCCCCCTCTCGATCTCCGGCCAGCGGTCGGCCTCCGCGCCCGCAGAGGTCCAGCGGCGGCCGCTCATCTCAAGGGAAAGCCAGGCCGGCGAGAGCTCAGCCCCTCCCGTCCATTTGCTCGCGGCGCAAGGAGAAATCCCCCGTCCCCTTCTCGCTCTCAGGCCGGCGGTGGCCCTCCGCGCCCACAGAGATCCAGCGGCGGCCGCTCGTCTGAAGGGAAAGGCCGGCGAGATCTTGGCTTCCTTGCCGTTCGAGCAAGACGCGGGGCGGAGGCGTGAGACCCGGGGGCGGAGGCGCCAAGACGCGGGGGCGGGGGAGCGGCGGCGTCGGCATGGAGGGGTGGCCGGCGATGCGGCGCGGGAGGAAGAGGCGTGTAGGCGGCGGTGGGAAAAAGAAGGGAGGCAGAGGAGGCGTTGAGGCGTCGGCGGAAGTAGGGAGGAGGGGAAAAGGCGCTGGCGGCGGAAGGCTCCAGAAGAGGGGAACGGGCGAAAAGAAAGAAGGAATGAAAGGGAAAAGAAAAAGATTAAATGTTAGTTGATCAATTAAAATGGATTTAAAAATAAATTTATTCGTAATTTGGTAAGGTGGATAAAATGGATTTAATTATTAGTTGATCAATTAAAAATAAATGTTTGATTATGTAAAAAGGTTCATTTATTCGACATAATTTGATTATGCAAAAAAAAACATCGGAGATGAGCTTTATTCATTCCAGCAAATGTTTGATTCATGCGAAAAAAGATAAGTAGCACAGAGGTAACCTTACCAAAAGGTCACCACACCTTCTGTCCTATCCCCATCCCTCTATCCAAACTGGTGACTGAGATCATTCCATCCCCTTTTATCCCCTCAACCAAACAGAAAACAGGGACGATCTCATCCCAGCAACCAAACAAGAACTGGGTTGGTTCCATCCTAGAAATCAGGAATGGGTCCATCCCATCCCACCACGTCTCCAAATCAAACACATACTAAATGGACATCTAAGGGAGTACGTACTACTGTAATTAGTAGTATACTAGTATGCACGCACTACGCACGTAGCATGGTCCAATACCCCACCAGGTACGTTCCGTACCGTACTGGTGGAGCGATAGATATATCCATCGATGATGCATGCAATCAGTGGTCCCGTGTACTGTACGTATCCAATTTGCACATTTTGCCTTAATTCAGTACATTAAAGTATATGATATGGTACGGCATGCATAGATTAATTAGTACTCTACATATGTAGTTCAGACCACGTACGAGCCTGAGCCTGATCTGACAGAAAGAGCACTGAAAAAACGATATGTGTACGATGAACAAGCAAAAACTGTCATGTCCTGCCTGCCAGCTTCTATTCTGCATCTTCTCTGCCCAAATATCAGCAGAGCAAGCCAGGATGGCAGTGGCTCATAACTTTTTTTTCTATGCTATAATAACAATAGAAGGTGAAAACATCGATACGGAAGGTGTATATGATTTAGATTTAAAAAATCTGTTTTAAAAAATTATTCTATTTGTAAAACTTTGAAAAATCAAAATATAAAAGTCGAAAATCACTGCAAAATTTCACTACTAGCACTCTTCTGTTTGTCCATATATGCCTTTTCAGGCAGGCTTCATGTTGAGGAATTTGTCAGGAGGTTCACTGAACTGAAGAACTTGCTTGCAGGATTCAAGGTGCCACTACTGCATGCTAAGCATACATACAGTACAGGAAAGAAATCGACTGGCTAGAAAAAAAAATGTAACAAGCAATAACTCGGCTTGAACTGAAAACCATGAACTACTGGGCTGAGCTACGTGTTTGGGCCTAAGGAAGGAGTGGGCCTTTCGGCCTTTGAGCCTGGTGGGCCGGTAGCAGCAAGCCGAGTAGTGTTCCCTTTTCATTTTTCCTCTTAGGCATGAATGAATACTTGGTAGTCTCTCAAAAGAAGAAAAAACTTGGTAGTTTGTAGTAGTTCTGGCAGTTCAGCTTCACCCAACATCTGCACTTGTTTCTGCTCTCTTTCCCAGTGTACTACTGTAGTAGCTTTTGAAACGGTTACAAAATGCATTCTGCATGAAACAAATGATCTGCAAGTTGTGAAACAAAAATGCATGTTGTGAAACTGCAAGCACACATTCAGCAACTGAACAAATGGTACTATAAAAGTAGAACATGGATTCAGAAATCATATCAGTTAGAGAGAATTGGATGGGTGGTTTAATTTGTGGGTTGAGGGTGATCACTTTTTTAGACTGGAGACCCCAAAACCGGGCCTGGCTTTAATTGAAAGCCAAAACGTCATACACTACTAGGAATACCAGTTTTACACAACACAGCACAGAAATTAATCGGACCACTAACGAACTTTTAAGCATTCAACTATGAGACGACACCAAATATTGTTAAGGATTCTCTACTAGAAAGATTCCCTTCATTGTCGTCAACTCCACTGCTTTGCTTGCCTTACCCTTGCTCTTGCATCTTCTCCAGGTTGTTCTTCAAATCAGACACCATCACTTCCAGATCTGTTTCCAACGCTGGATAGCACATAGAATTTTGTAAGTAATAGAGATTGGATTAGTTAAGATTATATCTCTAAACACAAATTCGTTTCTAACAAGCCACAATGACCAACAAACAGCTCCCAATATATGCATCCTGGCTTTAGTCTTTTTCTTCTCATATTTCCTAGCTATGAACCTCCACATTTCTTGGAAATTGCTTGGACAGCTCTCCCATCCCCATGCATCTCTCAACATGCACCAGACAAATTTCGCTAACCTACATTCAAATATAATGTAGTCTGATGTCTCAATTCTGCCACATAGCTTACAACAATTTGATCCACCCTTCCAATTTCTGTGAGAAAGTTGTTCAGCAGAAGGGATCCTATCATGATCCAGCATCCACGAAAAAATTCTGGCCTTCGATGGAATTCATATTCACCTAATCTTCTTAGCTCTCTCATCTTGTACCTCACCAAAAGCTAAACATTTATATAGAGATCTCGTAGTAAACAAACCTTTTCTATCTAGAACCCATCTGACAATCTCTCTTTCTTCTGTAAGCCTTACCATAGACAGTAGCGTTTGAAGAGAGCCATTCCTGCACTTCTTCTCCAAAACTTCTTCTGAAACTCAAATTCCCTTCCCCATCATTATATATTTCATTTATCGTCATCTCTTGTTGTTCACAGCATTGAAACAGCTGCATGTATGTAATTTTCAATGGACATCTTCCACACCATGTGTCATGCCAAAACAAAAATCCTATACCATTTCCTACCTGGTATTCAGCTCCTCTATCGAAACCATCTCTTGGCATTGTGCAATCCTTTCCAAATTGTGCATTCTTTCCATCTCCACTTTTATTAAAACTCTCCCCTTGCATATATTTTTTCCTCAGCAACTCCCAGCATAGGTTTTGATCTCCACTCTCCAATCTGTATATCCATTTACTTACAAGGCGGATATTCATAATTCTGCAGTCAGTGAAACCCAAACCTCCATATTCTCTTTGTCGACAGTGCCGGCCATTTTACCATATGATACTTCTTTTTAGAACTTAATCTTGCCAATAAAATCTTGATCGAGTTGCACCTATCTTCTGCTGAACCCCCTCAGGCAAGAGGTAAAATCCCATGGTTGTACATTGGTATACAGCTTAAACATGAATTGATCATAATAGACTTGCCCCCCGAGGAAAGATGAGCACATTTTCAAGTACCAAGCCTCTTTTCAATTTTTTGTGCTACAAAACTCAATTCAGCTACTGATAACTTGTTGTAACTAATGGGTTCCCCTAGGTATTTCATTGGCATTTGTCCTACTTGACAGTTAATAGATTAGCAACTCTTTGTTGTTCATCATCATCAACTCCAGAAACAAAGATCTCACTTTTTTGGTAATTAATTTTCAAGCCAGGCATGCATTCAAAGCAATATAGGATGAATTTTGTATTTAATTGATTCCTCATCATTTGACAAGAACAGCACTATATCGTCAGCATATTGTAAATGTGTTAGGCCCCCCTCAACAAGATTTGGCACCAAATCTCTGAACTTCCCCTCATTTCTAGCTATACATGGTTGCCAGAGCATCTCCTACCAAATTAAAGAGGAGAGGTGACAGTGGATCACCCTGTTTTAGAACTATGTATGTTTGAAATATTCACCTCTTTCTCCATTCAAATTGATACAAACTCTACATCCAACCACAAACTCTTTCATCCAATTAACCCAGAGTCCAGAGCTCATCAAATCCTTTCAGTCTCATTACTTTAAATGGGAGAACTCCACTGCACTTTATTGTAGGCTTTTTCAAAGTCCAACTTAAGAACTATCCCAGATTGACTGTTGATCCTCAGCTCGTGCAGTACCTCATGAAGAAAACTATTCCATCCAAAATACATCTCTTAGGTATGAAAGCAGTCTGTGAATTGCTGATCACTTTTGGGCCACTGTACACAATCTATTGGCTGCCACTTTAGCCAAAATCTTGAAACTTACATTTATAAAACAAATTGGCCTGTATTGTTTGATTGTATTGGCGTCTCCAACACCTGTTGACACCTCCACTCTTGTCGCCGTCCTCCACTCTGTAACTGTGGTCGTAACTCCTTACGACCATAGCTTTTGCTCCAGCGGACACCTCTGCTTGTCACCCTGGTCTTAACTCCTTTACGACCAAGTCTGCTGCTCCTGCAGATGCCCTCTGCCCGATCACCGTGGCCGTAACTCCTTTACGACCACGTCTGCAATCCCCTTCTTGCCATGGTCGTAAGTCTTTTATGACCACGTCTGTGAGTTTCTATTCGCCGTGGTCGTAACTCCTTTAGGATCATGTCTGTGAACCCCTGTGATCTCACCGACCACCTGTGACCACACTGGTCACCTCCTCTGCGATCACATTGACCGCTTCCGACCACATTGGCCGCCCACACCGATTGCCTACGACCACGCTGGTTGCCCAGGCCGATTGCCTACGACCACGCCGGTCGCCCACACCGATCGCCTACGACCACGCTGGTTGCCCAGGCCGATTGCCTACGACCACGCCGGTCGCCCACACCGATCGCCTACGACCACACTAGTCGCCCAGGCCGATCGCCTCCTCTGACTACACTGGTTGCCTCTCTCATCTGTGATCACGCTGATCGCTCATGACCACGCTGGTCGCTCTATGCTTTGTGGTCATGTCGACCGCTTGTGACCACACCGATCACCTCCACTGCGATCACACTGACCGCCTCCGACCACACTGGCCTCCCACACCGATCGTCTACGACCACGCTGGTCACCCAGGCCGGTCGCCTACGACCACGCCGGCTGCCTCCTCCGACCACACTAGTCGCCTCTCTCCTCTGCGATCACGCTGATCGCCCATGGCCATGCTGGTCTCTCCAAGCTCTGCGGTCTTGCCGCCTAAGACCACGTCGGTCGCTCCATGCTCTGCTCCTCCTCTGTGACTACATCGCCTCAACTTAGTGCTCCTGCTACCACACCAGCCGCCCTCCTCTTGGCACCCTCTCTGCGACTACATCACCCCAACTCGGTGTTCTTCACCCTTTCCTCTCGGTACAATGGCCTGCCCTTTTATACCCTGCTCTTCGATCATGAAGCGGACTCATCTACGACTTCGACACAAAGTCGTACTCGACTACGACTATGACTCCAACTTGGCTACAACAAAGTTATACTCGTACACGACCACGAACTCTGACTCCGATAGAGGCGTACTCGTACACGACCACTAAGTTGTACACGACTACAACTTCTGAAAACAAGATTACAAACTCTAACATATCATTTTCCCTCTTGTCATGGTATGATGCTAAGCAACGTGGAGTGGCACAAACAAGGTTATCATGATTGCGATATGGATGTAGAATCGTAGGATGGCTACGTGAATTAGATGTTATCGAAATTTGCTAGTATCGGTGCTGGATCGTGATCCAAATGTGGGATTGTTAGAATCTCGGCCTAACTATGATTCTCTCCGATCAAGGGAAATAGAAGAGGATGCGAATCAAAGACACCAGAAGCAACATAAGAATGCCATACCATACTCTCCGTCGTCGTCATTGCTGTTGCCGTTTTCAATGCTGGCAGAGATGAATTGCTATTACTGTCTCCAAATCAGAGCTCACATAGCTATCATATATCTTTGGATACAACCATATCTGAATGCTGACGAAGACATAGGCGATCAGAGAAGTAAATTCCCATATACGCTCATCCACATAGCCACCGCAACGACAAGCTTTTCTCAACAATGCAAAGCCACCACTCGCCTCTCTCTGTCTCCTCCGCACGACGTGGCTATGTTGCTGCCACTATTGCCTTTTGTTGCGTTCGCCTCCTTTCCCTCAAAGCTACGCGCGAGTAAAACAGAGAGAGAGAACGTGAAGAAATCTTGGGAATAAAGAATATAAAAGAGTACAATTCATTAATTAAGAGGAATTAAAATAGATGTTGCTCATTGCTATCATCGTGAAAATGGATCTATTCATATTAGTTGTAACTGATAACTTTTGACCGAAAATAAATAGTAGTAGATAAAAGAAGTGATTTTTGGAAAAAAGAGATGAGAGATGAAGAAAGTGAGGAAGAGATACGTGCATGAGATGAGAGCGAGAGAAGTGGAGTATGTGATACGCCCGTGATCCTGTCTTATTCCCAGAAGCAAAAGACAAAAACAGAAACCAATATAAATAGACCATATATATTGCAATATAAACAGAAGGCAGAAACAGAAACTAATATAAAAGGCCCAATATATTGTGATAGTAGCTACTAGTATTAATAAATTTTTCTATAGAATTGTTAGCAAAAATCCATATAAATTATTTTCAAATAATACATAATTTAATATATTCATAATTAAGAAAATCTTATAGTACCATGATCCTACCATCCAATGTTGCTCCTGTCGACGGAAGAACGATTCTATTATGCTCCTAAGGCCATCTATAATGTACGTGGTGTCAGATTTATCATTTCATTGTCATATCACACTGAAGCTAGATTTATTTTTTCTTATAGTGTTTAGCATCTCGTCTCTCCCACAATTAAATAAAACATCCTTTTTTTTCTTCATAACGTACCCTCTGTTATTTGGCTTATAAATGGGTCTATAAACTTTTTTTAATTGAGTTAGTATCCGTGCACCTACATGCAGTCATGCACCGATGCTTAAAAATCTGCGTCCTGACACCGCTCCTGCAGACTGCAGCGGCTAGCACCGATGTCAGGTGGGAAAAAAATCGCTGGCTCCGTTCGCTGCAGATGGCCTGACAACCTTGGTGCAAGTTGGATACCAATTTCTCTCGCTCGCTCGGCGTCCCCGGCAAAATGCACCCCAAAACCCCCGACCTCCTCCTCTTCCTCGCCGTCTCCGCCGCCCTCACCGCCGGCGAGGCCGCCGCGACCACCCTCACCGCGACCCCGGAGAAGCTCACCCAATCCGACCGCGAGATCACGATCCGATGGTCCGACCTCCCCTTCCCGGACGCCCTCGACTACGTCGCCATCTACTCGCCGCCGTCCTCCCGCGACCGCGACTTCCTCGGCTACCTCTTCCTCAACGGATCCGCCTCCTGGCACACCGGCGGCGGCGAGCTCGCCCTCCCGCGCCTCCCCAACCTGCGGGCGCCCTACCAGTTCCGCCTCTTCCGCTGGCCCGCCAAGGAGTACTCCTACCACCATGTTGACCACGACGGCAACCCGCTCCCCCACGGGCGCCACCGCGTCGCGGTCTCCGGCGACGTCGCGTTCGCCGACTCGGCCCGGCCCGAGCAGGTGCATCTCGCGTTCGCGGATAGGGTCGACGAGATGCGGGTGCTGTTCGTGTGCAGTGACGGCGGGAAGAGGATGGTCAGGTATGGGCTGGGGAAGGAGGAGGAGAAGGGCTGGAGGGAGGTGGAGACGGAGGTGAGGACTTACGAACAGAAGCATATGTGCGATTGGCCGGCGAATGACAGCGTCGCGTGGAGGGATCCGGGCTTCGTCTTCGACGGCCTCATGAAGGGGTTGGAGCCTGGAAGGAGGTATTTTTACAAGGTAAATTGTGGACGGGTTTAACCAGTAAAGAGATTTTTTGTGATTCTGAGTAGCAATTTATCTTCTATCAATCGTTTATGCTGCAGCCTGCAGTGGAAATTAGGTTACTGTAGGGGATGTGCTCTAGGATTTGATTGAGTCTAGGAGTGAGCTGGAGCATTTCTGGATTCGGAGATTGAATTTCATTGATTCAGCGTATGAGACTCAGTAAGGTTTTGACTTCTGATTAATAAGTTCAATTTGTGGTGAAGATAGTTTACTTGCAAAGATCTAATTTTTGTGGTTCTGACTTCTGAGTAGCAATTTAGCTCTATCAATCATAGAAGCTGGAGCCTGCAGATACAATTGGGTTACTGTAGGCGCATGGCCTTTAGGATTTGAGTCTGGGAGTGAGCTAGAGCATCTGTGGTTTCAGAAGATGGTTCAATTTGTGCTGAAGATAGTTGAAATATCGACGATGAGCATAGGAAGGGTTCCAAACAAAACATGTGGGGAAATTTTGCTTTACTGTTAATCTTGGTTTATAAGATAGCCTTGTTCGAGTGACTTGTACTAGCTCTGTGTCACCTGAGTGGCCTTTATCTACTGGCTGTTGCTCTTACAGATGGCGATCAGGTTAATTATGAATTTCTCAGCATTGACTTTAATTAATATATTAACAATCCCAATTGATTGTATCCAACTATAGTGAGCAGTGCACCCACTTTAAGCATTATCTGTGAGTGTTCCATTTAAGTGCTGAAGCTGATGTGCTGGAGTTTTTTTTTTTTTTTTTGAATGTTTGATGTGTCATTAGAAAACTTAGTAGGCAGTACTTTCTGTAACGGCCTAATGGGAAATTTTGAAATTTACTTTTTTTTATTTGGAATTTATAAGATTGAAATTTGATTATGAATACCAATGTTCTATACCTGTTCTGCATTTGTGTACTTTTGCTGTTACAATTGGCGCTCTGTGTGACATACTAGTTATCAACGGTTAATTTGATTTTTGACTGATTTTTTAACATGGTTTTTAAGGATCTGCTGGTGAGGCCTAGGCTGCCCTGTCCATATAGCTGTGTTAAAGATTATATAGTTGTATTTCAGTTTTGCAGTGGATATATTTGTCTTGTCATTTGTCAGTAGTATAGATGGTGAAATATGTTTAGAGCTGTCTGCGGAAGAGTTGCCTTAACTTCATTGGTAGTTAAAATGGTGTGGAGCTGCTTGCAATCACTGAAGGCCTACATAGGGTGGATTAACCAAGAAGATGTGAAACAATTAGGATGTAGCATGCATGTTACTTGCTACTAAGATTATTTACTTCATATGGTTGACATATGAAATGGCAGCACCCTTTGAACACTGGAACTAGATAAATGTTGTTCTCTTGTTTCAGTGAGTTCAGCATTCACTTCAGGCTTTGGCCTAGTTTAATATGTAGGTTTGTCAGGGTAAGCTAGAGCCAAGCTGTTGCATTTTTTTCCTGGCTTAAAGCCTATGCTCCATCCCCTCTTAAAAGAAGTTGTTTGTGGAAGACAACTTCTAGAGTCATAAGCCGAACAAGCTGGCCTGTGAGACAAGCTATGCTAGGGCACTGTTTGTGGTTCATATAATCCAACAGTAGTGAGCACTTGTTATCAGCATGTTTTTCATATCTAGAATTTGATGGACTGGACTATTTTTTGATAGGTTGGTAGTGACTCGGGAGGATGGAGTGAGACATACAGCTTTATTTCACGTGACAGTGAGGCCAATGAGACCATTGCTTTTCTCTTTGGTGATATGGGCACTTATGTCCCTTATAGCACCTACATCCGCACACAAGAGGAGAGCCTATCAACTGTAAAGTGGATCCTCCGTGATATTCAAGCCCTTGGAGATAAACCTGCATTTATTTCTCACATTGGGGACATCAGCTATGCTAGAGGTTATGCTTGGGTATGGGATCATTTCTTCAGCCAGATTGAGCCTATTGCTGCCAATACTCCATACCATGTCTGCATAGGAAATCATGAGTATGATTGGCCATCACAACCTTGGAAACCATGGTGGGCTGCTGGTACATATGGAAAGGATGGTGGAGGTGAATGTGGAATACCATACAGTGTCAAGTTCAGAATGCCTGGAAATTCGATTCTACCTACTGGCACTGTGTTACAGCCCCTGGATCGCAGGGGGTAACGATGGCTAGATGGGAGGGGAAGTTCACCCTGGCGGCCGCCAGGACCCTCTTTTCCCGTCGTCGCCAGCAGGGGAACCGAACAGAGGTATGTAAGATAGTAACCCTAATATTATTCTTGCTTACTTTCAGAATCCTGAGATTACAGACTATATATAAGATGCTATTACAATCCAAACCGACTCCAACTCTATATTGAGTCCGACTCCTATTTGGAGTCTGAAACCAACTCCAACCTGGAGTCTTACTTGACGAGCATATAAGCTATAATCTATTAGCAATCCTACTGCATTAAGGACTCTTCTAATCAGCCTAAGGCTTAGATCGACGTTTATAGACTATAACATCTCTCCCTTCCTCGCGAAGCAGCTCGTCCTCGAGCTGAAAATTGGGATAAATCTCCTGGAACTGGGACAGGGAAATCCAAGAGGCATCAGCAACAGTAGTACCCTCCCATTGTACCAGGACCTGGTGCTGCCCCTGCCGGCTGGCTGACTTCAAGACACGCAGAGGAGTAGGGATGACACGGCCCTGATGGATTGGCGGCAAAGGTGGTGGAGTGGACGGAGGGTCACCCTGAAACTTTTTCAATAAGCCCACATGAAAAACATCGTGAAGTTTAGCAGCCGGTGGTAATTCCAAGCGATAAGCGGCCGTCCCAATACGTGTAAGAATTTTGTAAGGTCCAAAATATTTGGGCCCCAATTTGCCACCGATGGACAGTCCGAGAGATGCTGCTGGGCGATGAAGAAGGCGCAGCCAGACCAAATCGCCCACATCAAAAGAAATGTCACGGTGATGGCGATCGTAGTGCTTCTTGGCATATTCTTGAGCTTGAAGAAGGCGGGCACGAATGTCCTTCAGAAATTGTTCACGAGCCAATAAAGAAACTTCCACTGCTTGGACGGCGGCTTCCCCTTTTTGTAAGAGCGCAGAGAAGGTGGATCCCGTCCATAAACCACCTTAAAGGGGGTTTCGCGCAGGGCGGAGTGGAAAGATGTGTTATAGCAATACTCGGCCCATGGGAGCCATTCTAACCACTGACGAGGCCGATCGCCTGTTAAGCAACGCAAATACATGGCAATCACCTTATTAACAGCCTCAGTTTGGCCATCAGATTGCGGGTGGTATGCTGAACTGAGGTGAAGCCGAATCCCTGCTAGACGGAACAAGTCTTGCCAGAAATTGCTTGTAAAGACAGGGTCGCGGTCGCTGACAATGGAGGAGGGTATCCCGTGGAGTCGCACAATCTCATCAAAGAAAACTCTAGCAACTTTTGTAGCTGAGTAAGGATGAGCCAAAGCAATAAAATGTGCGTACTTGGAAAACCGATCTATGACGGAGAGGATGACCGTTTTTCCATTAACACGCGGGAGTCCTTCGACGAAATCCATTGCAATATCTGACCAGGGCTGTGCAGGGACATCCAAGGATTGCAGAAGACCGGCGGGATGTAAGTGTTCAACTTTGTTGCGCTGACACACCAGGCAGTTCCGCACAAAGTCCCGCACCAAGCGCTTAGCTCCTGGGATGTAGAAATCGTGACGCAGCCGGCATAAAGTCTTCTGGATGCCCTCATGGGCTGCATGAGCCGAAGTGAGAATGGTCGACAAAAACGGCGATGCTGCAGGCACATATACACGTCCGGAATAAAAGATCAGGCCATCTTTGACAGACCATTTAGCGCCCAGTGTGCCCTCGTCAATCTCAGACCTCAGACGTTGCAAAACTGAGTCAGTCAACACTGCGTTGCGTAGTTCTGGAAAGAGGGCAAAGGCCGGTGATGATATAGCCATGAGGCAGGTCGCAGGGCATTCGCGGCGCGATAAGGCATCGGCTACTGTATTGAGGCGACCCGGCCGGAACTCCACCGTGAAATCATATCCAAATAGTTTACTCACCCAGTGGTGTTGTGGGATCGTGGACAGTCGCTGGTCCAGCAAGAATTTGAGGCTATAATGGTCAGTACGAATAAGAAAGGTGCGGCCCCATAAATAAGGTCTCCAATGACGGACAGCTTGGACGAGCCCGATCAATTCGCGCTCATAAGCTGGCAGCTTCATATGGCGAGGCACAATGGGTCGACTGAAGAATGCAATGGGCCCGGATCCTTGATGGAGAACAGCCCCAATTCCTGTGCCAGACGCATCACATTCCACAACAAAGTGTTGTGAGAAATCGGGCATGTGTAATACCGGTGCCTTTGTCAATGCTGCTTTGAGAGCTTCAAAAGCTTGTTGAGCGGCGGGGGACCACCCAAATGCTTCCTTTTTCAAGAGGTGGGTGAGGGGTGTTGCTATTTTCCCGAAATCCCGAATGAACTTGCGATAGTAGCCGGCAAGACCCAAGAATCCTCGCAAGGCTTTGACTGTCATGGGTTGAGGCCAAGCCGAAATTGCTTGTACTTTGGATGGGTCCATGGCCACACCACCTGCTGAGATCACATGGCCCAGATAGGAAACCGAAGTTAAGCCGAAAGAACACTTTGATTCTTTGAGGAACAGCTCGTGCTGACGGAGGAGGTTAAAAACCAGTTGGATGTGTTGTAAGTGTTCATCCCAAGTGGAGCTGTAGATTAATATGTCATCGAAAAAAACCAGGACAAATTGTCTCAAATAAGGCCGGAGAATATCTTGCATCAAGGCCTGAAATGTGGCTGGGGCGTTAGACAGCCCAAATGGCATAACCAAGAATTCAAAAAGTCCTTCATGCGTGCGGAATGCTGTTTTGAAGACATCGTCGGGGTGCATACGGACTTGGTGGTATCCAGATCGAAGATCCAATTTGGTGAAAAACCGAGCACCCTGCAGCTCATCCAATAATTCGTCGACCACCGGAATTGGAAACTTGTCCTTAATGGTCAGTTCATTTAGGGCGCGATAATCAACACAAAATCGCCAGGTGTTGTCGTGCTTCTTGACCAGTAAGACAGGCGAAGAAAAACAAGAATGACTTCGCCGAATAATGCCACGAGTGAGCATGTCGCTGCACTGGCGTTCCAATTCATCCTTCTGGTGGTGTGGGTACCGGTATGGTCGGACGGAAACAGGGGAAGCTCCTGGGCGCAAGCGAATCTGGTGATCCTGAGGGCGAGCTGGTGGCAATCCCATTGGTTGGGCAAAGAGATCCCCATATTCGTGCAAAACTGGTTGCAGCAAATCTTGTCCTGTTTGAATCAGCACTTGCATGGGCCGATTTTTGGAGAGGCCCTGCCACCGGACCTGGCTGCCCTTCAACCAAAACGCCATTGTCAATTCGTCAAAATTCCAAAGAATAGGGCCTAACGTCTTCAGCCAGTGGACTCCAAGAACAATATCAAATCCGTCCAGAGGGATAGCATATGCTGGGATGGTGAACGGTATTTGATGGATCGTGAGCTGTAGAGAGTTGCAGAAACCAGCACAGTCCAGCTGATCGCCGTTGGCAATCTTGACGCGCAGGCCCTGGCAAGGGCGCAGCTGCAGGGCAGCCTGCTGGACCGCGCGCGCACTGATAAAGTTATGCGTCGATCCTGAGTCAACGAGTGCGACGAACTGCTGTGCACCAATAGTGACTGCCAGCTGCATGGTGCCCCCTGTGGAAACTCCCGTGACAGCATGGAGGGAAATTTCCGGTGCTGCATCCTCAATCTCCAGTGCATGCAGGTCCAGCGGAACATCCCCTGACTCATCCTCTGCATTGACATCAATATATGTGAGAAAGGGTTGCTTACAACGGTGTCCCGGCTGAAATTTGTCATCGCAATTGTAGCACAATCCTTTCGCGCGACGATCCCCCAATTCAGTCGGTGTCAGGCGCCGAAATGGTTTTGGAGGGCGATGCCCGGGTGGCGCAGCATGTGGCGCCATCTCCTGTGTTCGGCCTGATGTAGGTACTGGCAGAGATGGCCGCTGTGGTTGCCGCCCAGGTCTAGTATGTGGTGTGGAGTCAGCAGGCACGGTGTGTGCGCGGCGTTCGTAAGCTCGGGCCAAACTCATCGCCACCTGCAGGTTGCCTGGTTGTTGCAGTTCCACATCAGTGCGGAGAGGTTCCAGGAGGCCTGCTGTGAAGATCTGAACTTGTTGGAGCGGCAGTAGTCGATCGGCGCGACAAAGCAGAGCCAGGAACTTGGTTTGATACTCATTGACGGACCCGATCTGCTGTAAGCGCGTCAATTCTCCCAATGGATTACTCCGGGTCGGTGGTCCAAACCGCATGTGGCAGAGTTCCTTGAATTGTCCCCACGTCGGTTGGCCGTCGTCTCTTTCAAGCTGAAAGTACCATTGTTGAGCAATTCCCGTGAGATGGTATGACGCGAGCCATACTTTATCTCCTTCGTCGGTGTGCTGCCCGCGGAAGAACTGGTCACAGCGGTTCAGCCAGGGCAGGGGATCGTCTACCCCATCAAAAGTTGGAAATTCGAGCCTGTGATAGCGCGGTGCATTGGAGAATGGACTGGGAGCGGTATGGTAGCGAGGGGGCAGGGCGGCATGCTGCGGAAAAGGGGGATGCGGAAGGAATTGCGGCATGGCAGGGAGCGGATGCGATTGGTGAAAGATTTGATAGTTGGCGGAATCCTCCAGGCTGGGAGCGGAGGTGGTTGGTGGTCTAAAACCGCTGGTGAAGGCATCCGCCGGTGGAGCCGACGAAGCGGAGAGGACCGAGGGAACGGCTCCTGGCGGAATCGGCAAATTCCCTGATGCAGGGACGGCCCCAACGCCCCCGGGCTCCAGCGCTGCGATCTTGATGTTGGTGGAGATGCTCTGCCTCTTCAAATCCGCCATCGTCGATTGCATCTCGGCGTTCTGCTTCGCGAGGCCGGCCATCTGCTCCTGGATCGCCTTGAGTATTGCGCCGACTGAGGTGGCCTCCTCGCTGGACTCGGAACCGGCCATATGTTACAGCCCCTGGATCGCAGGGGGTAACGATGGCTAGATGGGAGGGGAAGTTCACCCTGGCGGCTGCCAGGACCCTCTTTTCCCGTCGTCGCCAGCAGGGGAACCGAACAGAGGTATGTAAGATAGTAACCCTAATATTATTCTTGCTTACTTTCAGAATCCTGAGATTACAGACTATATATAAGATGCTATTACAATCCAAACCGACTCCAACTCTATATTGAGTCCGACTCCTATTTGGAGTCTGAAACCAACTCCAACCTGGAGTCTTACTTGACGAGCATATAAGCTATAATCTATTAGCAATCCTACTGCATTAAGGACTCTTCTAATCAGCCTAAGGCTTAGATCGACGTTTATAGACTATAACACACTGGATCTCCAGACACCCGGAATCTCTATTACTCCTTTGATTCAGGTGTCGTGCATTTCGTGTACATGTCAACTGAAACTAATTTTGTTGAGGGCAGCGACCAATACAATTTCCTAAAAGCTGACCTTAAGAAGGTCAACCGAAGTAGAACTCCATTTGTTGTGTTTCAGGGCCACCGGCCCATGTATACCTCTAGCAATGAAGCCAGGGATTTTGCTATGAGACACCAGATGCTCCAGCATCTGGAACCACTCTTGGTGACATATAATGTGACACTTGCACTATGGGGACATGTCCACAGGTACGAGAGGTTCTGCCCCATCAAGAACTTCCAATGTCTCAACATGTCATCAAGCTTTGTATACCCCGGTGCTCCTGTTCATGTTGTGATCGGGATGGGCGGTCAAGATAGTCTACCGATCTGGCAACCAAGGCATGATCACCCAGATGTTCCCATCTTTCCACAGCCTGAGAGGTCCATGTACCGTGGCGGCGAGTTCGGATACACAAAACTTGTAGCTACAAGGGAGAAGCTAACATTAATGTATGTCGGGAACCATGATGGGCAAGTCCATGATATAGTGGAGATATTCTCTGGGCAAGTATCCAGTAACAGTAGTGTTGCTGAGGTGGTTGATGATACACAGCTCAGCTCGGGGGTCAGCACTGAGAAGAAAATTTCTCCGTTGTACTTGGCAATCGGAGGCAGCATGATGTTTGCGCTGCTGTTGGGTTTTGCATTTGGATTTCTTGTCAGAAGGAAGAGGGAAGCTGCACAGTGGACTCCAGTGAAGAACGAGGAATCCTAAGAAGTGCAAATACCATCAGTCTGATGCGAATCATTTTTTTTTTATCTGTGACCTATTTATCGCACTGAACCCCAACACGGTGATGTCATTTTCAGACATTTTTTGGGGTCCTCTAGTGTTGTATCCTAGACTCCTAGTACACATGAGTGTATAGTTGTGTAAGGTGCTGCCTTTGTATACGCCAGTCTTGGGCAATGTAGTTTTCACTCGGCATATCCATTGCCGCGGTTCTCCAATGTATAATGAGCATACAGTAAGTGCATGATCTTCACATGTATCGGTTAGTACGCATCGTTAACCTGTACCATAATGTAACACTACTCATTGTATCATTACTGTGATTATGGATGTTCTTTATGCCATGTATTTTGTCAGTCTTTCTTTGTTGGACTGATCTTTCTTTGTGGGACTGAATCGAGTCAGAGAAGAATTGGATGCACTGTGAAAGCGTAGTAAATGACTTTTAAGGTCCATTGCAAACAGCAATTGCTTCTAGATTTTAGATTTCAAAAGTCATTTGAAATATGTTGTCTTTTTAATACGGTTTTTTCTCTTTTTTTCCTTTTATATTATCCATGGAGAGATATAAGGTTGTTTTTCATTTTTCATATTTAGTTACGGAGATGCTTGTGCAATGGCTTTTGCTAGCCTAGCCTGACCCTCTTTATTTAAGATTCGACATGGACACCTTTCAACTCCATGACTTGAGCTCCTTAGCTGCTAGTATCACAAAACTGAATGATAGAACCACCCCTCTACAAAAGAAACATTCGGTACAACAACAAAAGATACCATTCACACCAAACAGCTAGCATCGTCCTTTCCTTTGTGAAACTTTAGGAAGACCCAAACATATATGCAGGGTGAACTGAAAACATGATTGAACTCTAAGAAAAACACTTCTCAATTCTAAACTCTGGCGTCAGTTAATTTTCAACCTAAATTATGAAACCGTCCTATCGAAAACCTTAACTAATGAAACCATTCACTTTGCCCCCTCGGAGCGTGCAGTCGCAGGCTCGCAGCTGCGGTTGACGCAGACGACGACCTCGGCGCCAAGGCGCTTGACGAGTCGGAGGACGGTGGCAATTGCAGCGCCGTGGGCTGAGTCAACGGGAAGGTAGACGGCGACGAGTAGCCACCGGCAACGGTGAGGAGCTCTGTGACAGACGCACATGAGTGTCGCGTGCGCGCACCAGCGCCGAATTTGGTGAACCGAGGATCGAGGCATGCGTGTAGGAGGTTGTTGCTCGACTTGATGTCGCAGTGCAGGACGCCCGACCTTCCTCTGTACATGACGCCACCGTCGTCGCCGCCTCGTACCTGCCACCCCAGTTAGATTTTCGTTAATCTTCTCACGTCAGACTGTGTTCCAACCCTTCTTCATCCATCTCACCAAGTTAATTTAACTCTCATTCTTGCAACGTGTTGGCTCAGACCTTTTCACCGTCACCTGCATTCCATGTTTGCTGCCCTCGTTCGCCGTCCTTGGTAAGAGACTATCCGATTCACTCGCACCCAAGCCTCTCGTCACCTTTCTCTTCATTTTGACGCGCTTAGTTTGGGTTCCCGTTTATCTAGCCACCGTCGCCATGCTCACCTGCCGCCGTCGCTACCACCCGTTGTCACCGGTATGCCTCCGACGCCCCTCTCGCTAAACCACCATGACCATCAGGTTCCTCTCATCGTGTGCATTCCGTTTTACCTATCTCCCATGCCTTGGCACCTCTCTATAGCCATCGGGAACTTCCACCTGAAGCACTTCCATGGCTTCTCCCGTTCCAATCCAGAGGAGGAAGAAGACCTCTCTCCCCTTGCGTCTTACATGTGGGGCCCATCCTTCAGTTTTTGTTTTATTTGCTCATGTGGGTGTTGGGTGTCACCTTGGCCTACACTTGTCTATTAGTATGCTACATAGATCTAATTCACTTCCAAGTCGCCCTCTAATCAACCCAAAATCACCGTGGTTTAGGCTAAGGTGTTTTGTACTAGCTTTAAAAGTTTTTTATGAAACATGAATTATTTTAGAGTTATGTGTTAAAATTAGAAGTTAGACTATAGTTGAAGATTGAAAATTGAATTTTTTTTTTTTACTAAACTCTACTTAACGTCTTTTTTTCTCTAAGAAATGGTGCTAGGTATTGTTGTCCTATTGACGAGCCCATCGTGTCCACTGGCCACATGTCTTTACCTCTTAATTCTCGTTCTTTGCATCTTTGAGATATCCTTGTTTCTCCACATATTGTCAAAAACCTTTCGAAACTCGTTCTTTGCATCTTTGAGATATCCTTGTTTCTCCACATATTGTCAAAAACCTTTCGAAAATTCACTACTGATAATCATTGCTCAGTTGAATTTGACCCTTTTAGGCTTTCTGTGAAGGATCTTTGCTCCAAGGCCGTAATTCTCAAATCCAATAGCTTGAGATATCTTTATCCTCTCCTACCCATCGGCTCGTCCACTTCGCCTCATGCCTTGCTTGCCCATGCCTTGTCTGAAGTATGGCATTGACGTCTTGGTCACCTCGGCCAGCAGTCGCTACTTCATTTAGTTCATTCAAAGGCTTTTCCATGTAATAAATTCAATGATGACACCGTAGTTTTTCATGCGTGTCAACTCGGCCGTCACGTCCATTTGCCGTTCACGGCGTCTCTTTCTAAATCAACTACACCATTTGATCTCCTTCACTGTGATTTGTGGATTGCGCCCATTCCTAATATCTCAGGATTCAAATACTACCTTGTATGTCTCAATGATTACACTCACTATGTGTGGACCTTTCCATTACGCCTAAAATCGGATACTCTCTCCACACTTTAGCACTTCTTTGCCTTTGTGTAGGGGTGCAAACGGGTCGGATTCAGACGGATATTGTTGTTACCATATCCTAACCTATATTTTTTTCTCCGGATTCGGTACCAATCGGATTCGGTGCCGGATCGGTCGGGATTAACCCGTTTGTAAGGAATGCATGCAGTACAGCAAATGGAGTAGAAGGACGTACTGTCAAGAACTTGATGTTACTACTTAATAGCTGATGTGGAAGATTTTATTTTACCATTGCAAAAGAAAATGATCCGTCAAATAGTAGCACTAACCTGAAATCAAACTTGAAGACGTATCGGATTCGGACGGATATTGCTGTTACCATATCCTAACCCATATTTTTTCTCCGGATTCGGTACCAATCGGATTCGGTGCCCGGATCGGTCGGGATTAACCCGACCCGTTTGCACCCCTACCTTTGTGTCCACTTTGTTTCACACTACCATAAAAAAATATCCAATGTGACAACGATCGAGAATTTGACAATCGTGCTGCCCGCTCCTTTTTCCTCACCCGTGGCACTCACCTCCGCCTATCGTGCCCTCACACTTCGCACCAAAATGGCAAGGCCGAACACATGTACACACCATCAATGATATCATGTGCTTCCTTCTCCTTCAGGCCAATCTTCCGCCTTCATATTAGGCGGAGGCATTGCACACTGCAATTCATTTTCTTAATAGACACCCTTCAAAACCCCGCCAATTCATCACTCCACACCAAGCCTTGTTTGTCACTCCACCCAACTACGAACATCTTCAAGTTTTCAGTTGTCGTTTCTATCCAGACTTATCCACAACAACCCCACTCAAACTTGCACCTCGCTCCACCAAATGCATCTTCCTTGGATATCCCTCCAACTACAAGGGATATCGATGTTTGGATTTGTCCACCAACCGTACGTGTCTTCATCTCTCATCATGTCATATTCGACGAGTCTTCTTTTCTGTACACCACTCGTCATTCAACTCCTCTCTCCTTTACCTTTCTTGATCTGCATGTGGTTGATGCACCTTCTACACTCCATGCTCCGGTAGTTGAACCTGTTGCCGCTACAGTTGGAACTGCTGCCACAGCAGCTAAAACTGCTGCCGCAGCAGATGACCATGCTGACACGGCACTCCCCTCTACTGCAGCTTCTAGCTCTATTGTTGCCATAGATCCAGCTGGGACATCCCTCCAATGATGTCCCAGTACCACCCACCAACAATGCTCACCCCATGCACACGAGATCCAAATCTAGCTTTCGCATGACTCAAGTTCCTTTTGATCTCATGGTGAGCACCTCCATCTCACCCATTCCAAAGACCTATCGGGCACCCTTGAAGACCCAACTAGAAATTGGCAATGGTTGACGAGTTCAACACTCTTCTCTCCAACAACACATGGGATCTTGTACCTCTACCCTGTGGTGCTAATGTTGTCTCAAGCAAGTGGGTATTTCGCACAAAACACAAACCTAATGGCTCCCTTGATCATTATAAAGCTCGTTAGGTCCTTCATGGTTTCTCTCAACGCGAGGAGATAGATTTCACTGAAACTTGTGAAACCGATGACCATTCGCACCGTTCTATCTCTCGCCATCTCCAGTGGTTGGTTGATTCATCAACTTGATGTTAAAAATACTTTTCTCCATGGCACTCTTGATGAGGTCGTGTATTCCCAGCAGTCGTCCGACTTTGTCTCTCCTGACAAACCTGACCATATCTACCATCTTAACAAATCTTTGTACAGTCTGAAACAAGCTCCTTAGGTGTGGTATAGCCGCTTTGCTTCTTTCACCCTTTCCATTGGTTTTGTTGCCTCCAAGATCGACACCTCACTTTTTTTTGTCGTGGGAACGACATTGCCTACCTACTCCTATATGTTGATGACATCATCCTCACTACCACCTCAAAAACTCTCCTCATTCACATCACTTCCTTGTTGCAACAGGAGTTTTCTGTGAAGGATCTGGGAGATCTCCATTTTTCCTTGGTGTCGCAGTCACTCACACGTCCGAGGGCCTTCTTCTCTCCCAGCGGCAGTATGCTTATGAGATAATTCAGCGAGCTGGCATGGATTCATGCAACCGTTGTGCCACACCCATTGACGTCAACTGCAAGCTATCATCTTCTGCTGGCTCTCCTATTGCCAATCTAACACTTTACCGGAGTCCCACTAGTGCCTTCAATACCTTACCTTCACACGGCCGAACATCACCTATGTAGTCCAGCAAATTTGTCTTCACATGCATGACCCTCGGGATTATCACTTCCATTTGGTCAAACACATCCTTTGGTACATTAAGGGCACCCTCGACTATGGTCTTCATCTCACTCGCTTGGCGCCGACATCTCTCACCGCCTATTCCAACACTAACTGGGCTGGTTGTCCCAACACACGGCTTCTACGTCTGGCTATTGTATCTTTCTTGGTGACAATCTCATCTCATGTTCATCCAAACGGCAGCACACAGTGTCTCGCTCGAGTGCATAGGCGGAATACCGTGCTATCTCCAACGCCGTGTCTAAAGCATGCTGGATCCGACAGCTCCTGTGCGAGCTCCATCACTCGATTCAGCAGCTACGCTCATATACTGCGATAATCTTAGCGCCATCTACCTCTCCTCCAACCCTGTGCAGCACCAACGCATAAAGTATGTGGAGATTGACCTTCACTTTGTCAAAGAATGAGTCACCATTGGGGATGTTCAAGTTCTTCACATCCCATCCACTTCCCAGTATGCATATATTTTCATCAAAGGCCTTTCTACAGCGTTGTTCAAAGAGTTCCGCTTTAGTCTCAACGTTCGTCAAGCCTCAACGTTGATATTGCAGGGGGGCTATTAAACACTGAAGCTCAGCTCTCTGCTTGTATTCATATGTGCTACAGGATATTCACCTTGTTGCCAACAATACCGACGCTGATTGCTGTGATTGTGTCGATAATAATTCCGTAACTATACAGGACAGATAGACTCAAATCTAATACTTCCATAGATAGAGTTTGTTTGGGGCTGGACCTGGCATTGCCTCCTTGGTTGGTTGCTGGTGCTGACTTGGACGCTTGGGCTTTAGGCTGGCGTTGGCTTGGAGCTAGACCAGTTGGTGGCCCACTCTCGATCGGTTCAAGTAGTCCCCGTTGGTTTCTAATAATAAAAACCAAAAGTATTCCAGATCTCTATATATAAATGGTTCCATACTTATGGGAGTACTCACACTTCTCTTATACCATTTAATGATTAATGATTATAAGATATCCAAAGTGAGTTCAATGAAAAATTTCTTCAAAACCCACTTTTTATAGCATGATTTATGTATATATATTCCGTTTACGTATGGAAAAGAGTATATAGCAAAAAAAAATAAAGGGCTCCAATAGAATTTTTTTAACCATATCATATTGGAGTATCTTAGACTTAGTATTTAAGTATACTAAAAATAATAAAGAGGTATAACACATTCGTTTAAGTAGTACATTCGTACATACATACATACATACATACATACATACATACATACATACATACATACATACATACATACATACATACATACATACATACATACATACATACATACATATTGGAGTATGTTATAAACTTATAATCATTATTAGAGTATACTCGAAAGGATAAAGAGGTATAACAACATTATTTAAGTGGTATAGAACAAGTAGGAGTACGCACTCACAGGAGTATGGGACCATTTTCCGATACATATATACATATACACACACACATACATATACAAATATATACATATACATACATATATATAGGAAAATGGTTTATACTCCTGGTAGTACGTACTCCTAATTCTCTTATATTGCTTTAATGGTGTTGTTATACTTCTTTATCTACTTAAGCGTACTCTAATAATGATTATAATATACTCCAAAGTGAATTCCATGAAAAATTTCATAAAAATCCACTTTTTATAGCACAATTTGTTTATATAGTCCTTTTATATATGCAAAATGATATATATAACAAAAATAAAGGGTTCCGATGAAACATTTTCAACCAAGTCATATTAAAATATCTTAGAATTAGTATTTAAGTATACCGAAAGTAATAAACAGGAATAAAATATTTGTTTAAGTTGTATATTGAAAGTGAAAGTATGTACTTCCACGAGTACGAAATAGGCATACATACATACATACATACATACATACATACATACATACATACATACATACATACATACATACATACATACATACATACATACATACATACATACATACATACATACATACATACATACATACATACATACATGGAAAATAATTCCATACTCTTGGAAGTATGTACTTCCACTTCTCATATACCACGTAAATAATGTTACTATATCTACTTATCCTTTGAGCATACTTTAATAATTATTATGACATACTCCGAAGTGAGTTTCACCAAGAATTTCTTCAAAATCAACGTTTTATAGCATAATTTGCGTATATACTTCTTTTATGTATTGGAAAAGAATATATAGCAAAAATAAATATCTCCAATGAAATATTTTTTAACCAAGTTGCAATGGAGTATTTTAGAATTAGTATTTAAGTATATCAAAACTTATAAAGATGTATAACACGTTCGTTTAAGTAATATATTAGAAGTGGAAGTATATACTCCCAGGAGTATAGAAAAGGCTTCATATATAGGTGATAAAGGAGTATGTTAAATTTATTTAGGTGGTATAGTAACTATACCTAGGAGTAGAATATATTTTTCCTCTTTTTCTCTGTTTGTGTATCACTTAAACAAACAAGTTATACCCCTTTATCATTTTCAGTATATTCTATTAATGATTATAAGACACTCCAAAATGAGTTCCATGAACAATTTCATCAAAGTCCACTTTTTGTAGCATAATTTATGTATATACTAATTTTATATATAGAAAATGGTATATAATAAAAATAAAGGGCTCCAATGAAAATTTTTCAACATGTCACATTAAAATATCTTAGAATTAGTATTTTAAGTATACCTAAAGTGATAAAGAGGCATAGCATGCTCGTTTAAGTTGTATATTGGAATGTAAAAGTATATACTTTTGAGAGTACGGAAAAGGCTTCCCATATATAAAAATATATACATATAGGAAAATGGTTTTCATACTCCTAGAGTGCGTACTCCCACTTCTCATATATCGCTTAAACGAACAAGTCATATATCTTTATCCTTTCGAGAATACTGTAATAATAATTATAAGATACTCCAAAGTGAGTTCTATAAAAAAATTCATCAAAATCTACTTTTATAGCATAATTTATGTATATACTTCTTTTACATATGAAAATGATATATATATATATATATATATATATATATATATATATATATATATATATATATATATATATATATATAGCAAAAATAAAGGGCTTCAATGAAAATTTTCAACCATGTCATATTAGAGTATCTTAGAATTAATATTTAAGTATACCGAAAGTGATAAAAAAATATAACACAATCGTTTAAGTGGTATATTGGAATGTGAAAATATATACTTCTGGGAATATGGAAAATGCTTCATACGTACATGTGTGTTGGAGATTTAATAGTAGATTTTCCTTTCCAAAGCTCCCTCCAGCTGGTCGTATGCACGGTCCAGGAGATTTGCTTAGCTTAATTTGAGCTTGACAATGAACAAACAATAGATTTGGAAGATAGCAACAGTATATATTTGCTTTTGGAGGGGACAACACAAATGGTCGATGCATTCTTTAATCGAATCAGGTCACTGCAGTGCCACCATCTTCTGTTGATGCTTTAATCGAATTAGGTCACTGCAGTGCCATCTTCTTTTGTTGATGCTTTAATCGAATCAGGTCACTGCAGTGCCATCTTCTTTTGTTGATGCTTTAATCAAATCAGGTCACTGCAGTGCCATCTTCTTCTGTCGATTGGTTTTCTCCCTTTTTTCCGTTTATGGCCATCATTCGTATATAGATTGCAACTTTGCAACCGAAGAAGGCATCCATGCACGTTAGTTCGGTAGCAGATTTTTTTTCACAAGCTATAATAGTCCACAAAGAGAATGATGGATATCATAGGACCGTTCCATAAAGAGAATGATGGATATAAGGACTGTTTCAAACAGTGATGATTTCTGTTTTTTTATTTTTAGGAGATAAAAATCGTTTTAAACACGTTGGCTTTTCATAACAGATTTTTCTCTTTTCTTTTTTTTCTCCCTTTTTTCTTTTTCTTATTTTTCTTTGCACTATCCATGAAGATATAACGATGTTTTTATTTTTTATTTCCTTTTAATTAAATACCTAAAAAATTAGCATTTGTTATAGTATCATTTTAGCTAAAATACATAACACTGTGTAACAGGACAATTATAAGCACCTGTGTGACTGTGTGGCCTAGCTAGTTCCTCGAGCTGCTTCTCAGTGCTAGCTCAGCTAGCCTAGCTGCACTGCAATATAACTAACGTATACAGTGCTCCCTAGTTCTACTGTCTAAGTAGATATCACTTCAGTTAATTTTTAGTGACTTTTCTTATGTGTTGCAGATTTATTAAGATAACAACGTATTCAAAAGAAATAAAAAAAACTAACGAGAGCCATCAATCCGACCAGAAGATAGGCAGTTAATGAGGTATTCCCAAGCCTCCATAGTTCAATGTATACAAGACGGAGTTTGATTTAGCATGATCTTCCAAACTGAGATTTGACTGCTAATTTTTATACAATGTATTGTTAATAACAAGATATAATTATATAAAAGTACAGTTAAATACAAACGTAACGGTGTTCACTCTTGTGTCACTAACATACTGTTGAACTAATTGATGGTGAAAATTTACCAAGTTTGTTTTAGCCATAAGCTACAGCTTTTCAGCCCAACCGAGCGGATCCGAAGCCATCCGCGCGAGTGTTTTTCCTCACAGCACGCGACCCGGGGAAGGAGAGGATGCCGGGGAGGGATTTTTCCTCACGGTCCGAGGAATGAGAGGGCGCCTTCCGGCCGTCCTCCGAGTCAGGGCTCTCGGATCAACGTTGGCTTCTCATCAAACTCTAGTTTTCTTGGTGTCACTTACAATTATATATTACAAGGCTAAAAGATAGAGATCTATTTATAGACTCTACTTTTAAGTGTTACAAAATGACTTACATGTTTTTGGTACACCTTGAGATTTCTAAACCATATCACCAACTACGATCAGACAATCCAGTTTAATGAATCTAAAATATATTAGTCCCTAGCATACATGTGTGAGTCATACATCATGATCAGATTGTTTATAAGATCAATTCCAATCTGATCATATGGGTCAACAGCCTACAGAGCCGATCTTGCAAAATAAACATAGCTATTCCACCATGTGTTGTACTCAAGTTAAACAAATGCATGTATATATTTCAGTAGACTTGATCTCAATAAATATATCTACCATATTCCAACATAGTCATTCTTAGTACCTCGAGTATTAATTTCTCGAGTTAAATTGCATATCAAAATATTTCATATCACTTGTATCAATAATATGAATAATTCTACATTAAATTAAACAGATAATAATCACAATAAATATTAAAAGCTACATTAAAAATTCCAACAGTCAACGCTGGCTAGATTTTTTGACCTATCTAAACTTACTATAGATATAGATGTTGATATAGATGTTGGGCTTTTAACGTATACTATAATTAACTTGTAGATTCGGTCTTAAAAAATTACTCTGTAATCCCTCACACAAACAGCACAAACGTATACTATAATTAACTTGTAGATTCGGTCTTAAAAAATTACTCTGTAATTCCAACAGTCAACGTTGATATAGATGTTGGGCTTTTAACGTATACTATAATTAACTTGTAGATTCGGTCTTAAAAAATTACTCTGTAATCCCTCACACAAACAGCACAAAAATTATAAATCATAATAAAAAATTATAGTTCTCAGTAAAAAACAACAGGCCTACATGATACTGCCGTAGTGCTGAACCGTGCTACCAACAATGGTTTGCTGTAGCGCTAGCTATTTGATCCACCACGACTGAAGTAGCAACCACGATATATTACTCAACAGGCTAGCAACGATAGTGGCATGATACGTGGTAGCTTGTAGTGCTGCTCTCTGCCGTCACCACGGCACCAATATGGCCTGTGACAATCTGCTGCGATCGAGGAAGGTATGCGTCATTGGGGCGGGCATGGCCGGACTCGCGGCGGCTCGCGAGCTGCGCCGGGAGGGCCACGCCGTGACGGTGCTGGAGCAGAACGGCGACGTGGGCGGGCAGTGGCTGTATGACCCGACAACCGACGGCTCCGATCCGCTGGGCGCGGCGGCGCCGGTGAGGGTGCACAGCAGCATGTACGCCTCCCTCCGTCTGATCAGCCCCCGGGAGGCCATGGGCTTCTCCGACTTCCAGTTCGTGCCCAGGAAGGGCCCCGACCCGCGCCGCTTCCCGGGCCACCGCGAGGTGTACCTCTACCTCAAGGACTTCTGCGACGCGTTCGGGCTCATGGACGCCGTCAGGCTCAACACCAGGGTCCTGCGCGTCGCCATGGAGCCAGACGGCGACGTGCCGAAATGGGTGGTGAGATCCATAGACCTCCGGGAGTGCGACACTGATGAGAAGGCGGAGGCGGCCTGCACGGAGGAGGTGTTCGACGCCGTCGTCGTAGCCACCGGCCACTACTCGCAGCCAAGGCTGCCAAGCATCAAAGGTAACTCTGTTTGTCTTAGGCAGTGATCAATGTTGTTAATCTCTGTGTTAATTTTGGAGCTCCACCTTGATCAGGAATGGAGGAATGGAGGAGAAGACAGCTGCACAGCCACTCGTACCGGGTCCCGGGCCCATTCCGCGACGAGGTACTGTGGCCGTTAATGGCTGTGTTTGATGGGTTAACGGCAACTGTGCTGTGCATAATCACGTGCCACTGCAGGTGGTGGTGATGGTCGGGTGCGGCGACAGCGGCAAGGACATCGCGCTGGACCTCCGCGGCGTCGCCAAGGAGGTGCACCTCACCGCCAAGTCCACGGAGGCGGCCATGACGCCGGCAGTGTCCAAGCTGATGGCCAGGCACACCAACCTGCACCTGCACCCGCAGGTAGACCGTCTGTGCCAGGACGGGCTGGTGGTGTTCGCCGACGGCTCGTGCGTCGTCGCCGACACCGTCATCTACTGCACGGGGTACACCTACTCGTTCCCGTTCCTGGATACGGGGGGAAGAGTCACCGTCGACGAAAACCGCGTTGGGCCGCTGTTCGAGCACGTCTTCCCGCCGTCGCTCGCGCCATCCCTCTCCTTCGTCGGCATCCCGAGGAAGGTGCCAGCGCCGTGGTTCTTCGAGGCGCAGGGGAAATGGGTGGCGCAGGTGCTGTCCGGCAGGAGGACGCTGCCGCCGGAGGAGGAGATGCTGCGGTCCGTGGAGGAGCTCTACCGCGCCAGGGAGCTCGCCGGCGTGCCGAAGAAGTACACCCACGACATCGGCGGCATCGAACCACTGGTGATTTCTTGATCTGATTTGGTTTAGTTCGTACTATCGATCTCTGCGCGTGTCAATTTGATCGTCTCTTTGAATTGAATCGATGATCAGAAAATGCATGAGTTCGGGGAGAAGTACTGCGACTTCCCGCGCGTCGAGGATTGGAAGATTGAGGTGATCCTCTCCGCCATCCGGAACATGAACGACGACATAGAGACCTTCCGCGACCGCTCCGATGACAGCGACAACGTCCGGAAGTGCCTGCAGAGATGGTACGGCTTAGCTGCTGCAAGCGCAAGATCAAGCTGCTGCTGCTGTTCTTCCTCCTGCTGCTGCTGCACAAGCCATGGCTAGCTCGCTCTGAAGTCCGAACTGAACAACGCAAGAGGTTCAGGTCAACAGACAAACCTCAACTACCAAATAAAACCACGAGGGCTGGAGCATCACTTCTGACTTCCCTGTGTCTGCACTATAGTAGCTGAATGGTGAAAGTTGTGTCTTATAGCTGAAAGTGCACTGTAGCGCTGAAATTTTACTGTAGTTGAAGGTGGCTTATTTGGCGTAATTAAATTTAAAAAATTTTAAAATAGAAAAAATATGCTAACTCGTCATGGACAATGCAAACGAATACGGAAAAAAAGAACAGGGACAAAGCTCAAAAAAAGCCAAAAGTTCAGAAAAATACGAAATTTATGAATAGTGAAAAATAAGCCAGAAGCTGAAGCTAAAATGAGCGATATCATAATTTGGTGACGGCAGAAGATTGCGCTAATCCATTAATTAGTTAAAAAAACGTAAAAGAGCAACTGATTACCTGTATTATGGTCACGTTCTTTTAGACTTAAAATTAGTTTATGTTTATACTATTTACAGTAACTAGTTTTTAAATAATGTGTTTTTTTAAAACGGGATCAATAGAAAAATGGTAGTAAAAAGTGTACCGAGTTCAGCTGTACCGGCCAAAAATATATGTGATTATTTCTCTCTGCGTACTATCTCTCACGAACAGTCAGAATTGAAATATTTAAGCAATCAGCTTAAAAGAACCCACCCTATATCATCGAAACGTCCTGTTTCCACGCGTGCATCCGATGGTGCATTCCTTTGCACTATTGTTGTGACCGTTTGGTGCGTACGAAAGTACTCCTGAAAGAAGATGAATATACTGCAATGGATTGATGATTATATTGAGTCTAGAGGGCGGTTTATACAGAGTATAAGGCTTGAAGAGTAAGAAGCATATCCTAAAGATAAGGCAGGTATCACGGGATTACAAATTCTAAATTATCAAATATAGAGATATGCCAATATACTCTAACATCCCCTCACAGTCGTAGCAGTAACTTCACGAACAGCAGGAGCAGGAGCAGACGGTCAGACTGGAGAGGAAATCGTCACGGACAACAAGAGCGTCGCGAACGGTCAGATTGGAGAGGAAGCCGAAGATAGGGAACCGTCAGACTGACATCCCCCCGCAATCGCAGCGGGAGCATCAGGGACTACTGTTGCATTGCGAACGCGGTGACTGTGGAGGGAACCGACGAGTTTGCTCAAGTTAATGATAGCTGAGAGTGTGTTGACCATGGTCGTAGCCATGGAGGAGAGAGCAATGTCGAGGTAGCTGATGTCAAGGTCGTCGCGGTGGTCAGGGTAGTGAAGTTGATGCAAAGGATGTCATGGCCGAGGTTGGTGAAGAGGTCGCCGACGTCAACCGACAGTGGTCGACTAGGAAGATAAGGGAAAGGAGCATAGAGAGGTTGTCCAAGGGAATCAGTCAAAGCCACCGTGGTCGTCCGTCCGTGGCCGAACGGCCATGGTCGAATAGCCAGGGTCGAACAACCATGGTCGAATCGGCCGTGGTCGAATGACGTGGTCGAAGATGAAGCAGAGGGGGGCGGCTGGATCCAGTGAGGAGGTGCGGTCGTGGTAGACGTGGTCGTGGGCGCGGTCGTAGATGTGGTTGTAGGCGTGATCATAGACATGGTCATGGGCGCGGTCGTGGACGTGGTCATGGGCACAGTAGTAGGAGAGGCAGGAGGAGGCAGCCGAGAGAAGGCGCGGTCAGGGTCAGAGACAAGGTCAAATATGCGATCGGAGGCACGGTCGGAGGCGTAGTCGTAGAGGAGGTTGTGGCCGTGGTCATCGACGTAGTCGCGGATGAAGCAGAGAGGGCCGACCAGATCTGGGGAGGAGGTCAGTCGATCATGGTCGTAGATGAAGCAGTGGTGGGCCAACCAAATCCAGCGAGGAGGCCGGATCCGGGCGAGGCACCGTTAAATTTGACGCGGAGGAGGCTGGATCCGAGAGCAGCGGCACCAGAGAAGGCTGAGGTAAGCTGGAGGCGGCGGCGCTTGGATCTGTGACTTCGACCACTACCCCCTTTGACCACTATCCCCTTCAACCACAACCCTTCGACGACCACGGCCCTTCGACGTCGACCACTTCCCTCTTCGACCACCACCCCCTTCGACCACAGCCCTTCGACGTCGACCACTTCCCCCTTCAACCACGGCCTCCTTTGACCACGGCTTCAACCTGGACCACGGATCTTCAACTTCGACCATTGCTCCCTTCGACCATCGTCCCCTTCGACCACGGCCCTTCGACGACCACGACCCTTCGATGTCGATCACTTCCCCCTTCGACCACCGTCTCCTTTGACTACTATCCCCTTCGACCACGACCCTTTGACGTCGATCACTGTCCCCTTCGACTATGGCCCTTTGACGTCAACCACGGCTTCGACTTTAACCATTGTCCCCTTTGACCACGGCCCTTCAACGACCACGACCCTTTAACGTCAACCACTTCGACCACGGCTTCGACCATGTATCTTCGACTTCGGCCACAGCCACTCAACCATGGCCCCCTTCGACCACGGCCCCGACGTCGACCACAGCCCTTCGAATTCGACTGTGGACCAACTTCGTTCACGGCCCTTCGACTTCGACCACTGCCCCCTACGACCATGGCACCGACTTCAACCACGGCTTGGACTTCGATCATGACCCTTCGACTTCGACCACTGCCCCCTTCGACCACTGTCCGCTTCAACCATGGTTTGGACTTCGACCACGACCCTTCGACTTCGACCATAGCCTAACTTTGACCACGGCCCTTCGATTTTGACAGCGGACCGACTTCGTCCACGACCTTTCAACTTCGACCACTGTCCCCTTTGACCATTATTTCCTTCGACCACAGCTTTGACTTCAACCACGGCCCTTCGACTTGGACCATGGCCCTTCGACTTCGACCACTGCCCCTTCGACCATAGCTTCGACTTCGATCACTGATCTTCGACTTCGGCCACGACCCCATTCGACCATGGCTTCGACTTCGAAAATAGACCCTCGACTTCAGCCACGGCCCCCTTCGACCATGGCACCGACTTCGATGACCAGCTTAAGAGAACAAAATCGCTAGACAGCGCGACAGGCTCTGAGAAAAAAGCAGGAGGTAGAGAGGCTCACTGGGTGAGCGATTGCTGGGCGGTGGCTGCAAGGGAGAACCACGTGGGTGGGCGTAAGAAGAGAAAGCTGTCGCCGCCATCATCAAGCACCCTTCTCTGTAATCACCTTCAACGACCATGGCCCTTCGATGTTGACCACTTCCCCCTTTGACCACCTCCCCCTTCGACCACAGTTTCAATTTCGACCACAGATCTTTGACTTCGGCCACGGCCCCTCAACCACGGCTCACTTCAACTATGGCCCGACGTCAACCATGGCTCTTCGACTTTGACTGCCGATCGACTTTGTCCACGACCCTTTGACTTCGACCACTGCCCCCTTCAACCACTGTCCCTTCTGACCACGGCTTGGACTTCAACCATGACCCTTCGAATTCGACCACTGCCCCCTTCAACCACTGTCCCCTTTGACCACGGTTTGGACTTCGACCACGACCCTTCGACTTTGACCGCGGACCGATTTCGTTCACGGCACTTCAACTTCGACCAATGTCCCCTTCGACCACTGTCTCCTTCGACCACAGCTTGTACTTCGACCACGACCTAACTTCGACCATGGCCCTTCGACTTCGACCACCGCCCCTGCGACCATGGCTTCAACTTCGACCCCTGATCTTCGACTTTAGCCATGGCCCCATTCGACCACAGCTTCGACTTTGACCATGGCCTCTCGACTTTGGCCACAGCCCCTCTACCACGGCCCCCCTTCGACCATGGCACCGACTTCGAAACCCAGCTTGGGAGATCAAAATCGCCAGACAGCACGACGGGCTCCGAGCAAAGAGCTAGAGGAGGTAGAGAGGCTCACCGGGTGAGCAACCGCTGGGCGATGGCAGCCGGGGGAGAGCCACATGGGCGAGCGTAGGAAGAGGAAGCTATCGCCGCCATCGTCGAGCGCCCTTCTCTCTGATCCACCAACCGCTGTCGTCGAGCGCCCTCCTCTTCGATCCACCGGCCGCTGTCGCCGAGCGTCGTGCCGCTGGTTGGAGGGGCGATGGAAGATGGAATTGGTGGCGGCGCCAAGGAGGAGGAGGAGGCGTGGCACGAGGGTTCGGGGGAGAGAAGGAGGCGGCAGTTGTGGGAGGTGGAGGTGGGGAGGCGGCGACGGGCAGATGGGAAGAGGACGCGGTGGGCGAATGCGTTGGGGAGGCGGCGACAGGGAGATGCGGTGCTGCTGGGGAAAGTTGGGGGACTGCAACCAGACACTGCGTGTGGGAAAGGAATTGGTGGTGATGCTGAGAAAGAGGAGGAGGTGCAGCACGAGGTTCAGGGGAGAGAAGGAGGTGGCGGTTGCAGGAGGCGGAGTGGTTGCGGGAGGCAGAGGATGCGGGGGAAGAGAAGAGGAGGAGCACGGCTCACACGTCGGCCGGACCTTTTCTACGAGGAGCGGAAGAACTACCTATATGCATATTTGGATGGCTGATCTTTGATCGAATTGCTGAAAAGAGAGGAGGAAGAACGGACCGACGACCACCAACTCACATTTTTAAGGGGTAGAGTTGTATTGTTAATAACAAGATATAATTATATAAAAGTACAGTTAAATACAAATGTAACGGTGTTCACTCTTGTGTCACTAACATACTGTCGAACTAATTGCTGGTGAAAATTTACCAAGTTTGTTCTTGAAATGAGTCTGTGCCTTTTAAAAAAGCAGGAAACTGAGAAAAGCAAGGGAGGGAGTAATCATATATATTCATATGTGACCGCTAAGCAAACGCAAGATCTATGATAGAAAACTGTAACGCAAAGGTTCGGTTCAACCATTTCGCTAATGATCAGGTGCATGGTGAAATGCAGTTGACCAAATTAGCATGTTTGGATCCAGATCGTTCGTACGAAAGAAGCAACCGAATATTGAACGATCGACTCGACCAACTTTGCGGAGAAACCATGGCGTGTGAGTGAAAAAAGGAGCAAGTGGTGGCGTGACGGAGTGCTGTTGGTGACTGATGCCACTTGCCGGTCGGTGCTGGACTTCAGTCTGAAGCCATCCGCGCGAGTGTTTTTCCTCACAGCACGCGACCCGGGGAAGGAGAGGGCGCCGGGGAGTGATTTTTCCTCGCGGTCAGAGGGCGCCTTCCGGCCGTCCTCCGAGTCGGTGCTCTCGTATCAACGTTGGGTTCTCATCAATCTCTAGATTTATTGCATAGAGGTTTTTTATCTATTCTCTATTACTCTATTTTCTATGAAATCGTTTATAATTATATTATAAGGATAAAGAATATAGATCTATTTATAAACTTCACTTTTAGATGTTACAAAACGACCCACTTGTATTTCGGTACACCGTAAGATTTCTGGATCAAATCACCAACTACAATCAAATAATCCAGTTTAATGAATCTAAAATATATTAGTCCCTAGCATATATATGTGAGTCATTCATTATGATCAGGTTGTTTATAAAGATCAATTCCAATCTGATCATATGGGTCAATAACCTGCAGAGCCGATTTTGCAAAATAAACCTAGCTATTCCACCATGTGTTATATCCGGGTTAAACAAATACATGTATATTAAATTTTAGTAGACTGAATCTCAATAAATGTCTATCATATTCCAGTATAGTCGTTCTCGGTACCTCGAGTGTTAATTCCTCGAGTTAAATTCTGTATCAAAATATTTTCTTATCACTTGCATCAGTAATACGAATAATTTTACATTAAGTTAAACAAATAATAACCAATAAATATTAAAAGCTATATAAAATTCCCAACAATCAACACTTGCTAGATTTTTTTTACCTATCAAAACTTATCTGTACTCCCTCCATCTCTAAATACAGGCCATCACAGAAATCAGTGCGGTTGATCGTTTGAAACTTTGACCACTAATGATATAAAAGTGTATGGATTGATCGTACAAAAATAATGCCGCCAGTCAGATCTGTTTTTGGGAAATATATTTATAATATATAGTTTTTATTTCGTTTACTAATACACTACTATTAAAAAGCTATGGTTAAAGCTCTGTATGGGAAGCTGTGAAAAACCAAAAGCAATTTGCGTGTGGAGTCTCGTCCTCGCCATGTGAGGGTAAAAATGCAGGGGCTCTACAGTGATGGGCTGAGTTCACCATACAATGGTACTGCCGTAGTGCTGAACAGTGCTACCAACAATGGTTTGCTGTAGCGCTAGCTATTTGATCCACCACGACTGAAGTAGCAACAACGATATATTTAGAGATGGCAATAGGTACCCGAAATCTAATACCCGATGGGTTTTAATTTTATTAAGGTATGGATCTGAGTCAATTTTCTAACTCATGGGTCTCTTAATAGATAAAAAGTCCAACCCATCGGGTCTGCTGGGTTCGGGTATGTTCTTATAGTACCCAAACCCGTAAACCCATGAGTAATATAAACCCGATCCATAGGAGTTATAAACTCAGGCTTCCAGCCTCCAAGGCAAACCAGCCCAGCCCATTAACCATTTAGCCCCATGCCCCAATGTGGCAATACAGCCATACGGTATAACCCTAGCTAGTACTCAGACTCACTCCGTCACTTATTTCATGCATAGTAGCATATAAATTGAACTTATTGTTGACTTGCTAAGCACTGCACTGTCTGCAATCTGCACAGCTGTTATCAGGCACGGGCGACCCGTGGGTACCCGTTACCCGAGTGGGCATGGGTCTGGGCAAAAATCTGCACCCGTCACGAGCATGGATTTTTTAGCGGGCACATCCAACTTTCATGGGCACGAATTTGGGGTAACAAAACCCAATGGGTTTGTGCCCGATGTCATCTCTGGATATATTACTCAACAGGCTAGCTAGCAACGATAGTGGCATGATACGTGGTAGCTTGTAGTGTGCGTGCCAGTTAAGAAGCGCTGCTATCTGCCGTCACCACGGCACCAATATGGTCTGTGACAATCTGCTGCGATCGAGGAAGGTATGCGTCGTTGGGGCGGGCATGGCCGGACTCGCGGCGGCTCGCGAGCTGCGCCGGGAGGGCCACGCCGTGACGGTGCTGGAGCAGAACGGCGACGTGGGCGGGCAGTGGCTGTATGACCCGACAACCGACGGCTCCGACCCGCTGGGCGCGGCGGTGCCGGTGAGGGTGCACAGCAGCATGTACGCCTCCCTCCGTCTGATCAGCCCCCGGGAGGCCATGGGCTTCTCCGACTTCCAGTTCGTGCCCAGGAAGGGCCCCGACCCGCGCCGCTTCCCGGGCCACCGCGAGGTGTACCTCTACCTCAAGGACTTCTGCGACGCGTTCGGGATCATGGACGCCGTCAGGCTCAACACCAGGGTCCTGCGCGTCGCCATGGAGCCAGGCGGCGACATGCCGAAATGGGTGGTGAGATCCATAGACCTCCGGGAGTGCGACACTGATGAGAAGGCGGAGGCGGCCTGCACGGAGGAGGTGTTCGACGCCGTCGTCGTAGCCACCGGCCACTACTCGCAGCCAAGGCTGCCAAGCATCAAAGGTAACTGTTTGTCTTAGACAGTGATCGATGTTGTTAATCTCTGTGTTAATTTTGGAGCTCCACCTTGATCAGGAATGCAGGAATGGAGGAGGAGACAGCTGCACAGCCACTCGTACCGGGTCCCGGACCCATTCCGCGACGAGGTACTGTGGCTGCTAATGGCTGTGTTTGATGTGTTAACGGCAACTGTCTGTGCATAATCACGTGCCACTGCAGGTGGTGGTGATGGTCGGGTGCGGCGACAGCGGCAAGGACATCGCGCTGGACCTCCGCGGCGTCGCCAAGGAGGTGCACCTCACCGCCAAGTCCACGGAGGCGGCCATGACGCCGGCAGTGTCCAAGCTGATGGCCAGGCACACCAACCTGCACCTGCACCCGCAGGTAGACCGTCTGTGCCAGGACGGGCTGGTGGTGTTCGCCGACGGCTCGTGCGTCGTCGCCGACACCGTCATTTACTGCACGGGGTACACCTACTCGTTCCCGTTCCTGGATACGGGGGGAAGAGTCACCGTCGACGAAAACCGCGTTGGGCCGCTGTTCGAGCACGTCTTCCCGCCGTCGCTCGCGCCATCTCTCTCCTTCGTCGGCATCCCGAGGAAGGTGCCAGCGCCGTGGTTCTTCGAGGCGCAGGGGAAATGGGTGGCGCAGGTGCTGTCCGGCAGGAGGACGCTGCCGCCGGAGGAGGAGATGCTGCGGTCCGTGGAGGAGCTCTACCGCGCCAGGGAGCTCGCCGGCGTGCCGAAGAAGTACACCCACGACATCGGCGGCATCGAACCACTGGTGATTTCTTGATCTGATTTGGTTTAGTTCGTACTATCGATCTCTGCGCGTGTCAATTTGATCGTCTCTTTGAATTGAATCGATGATCAGAAAATGTATGAGTTCGGGGAGAGGTACTGCGACTTCCCGCGCATCGAGGATTGGAAGAGGGAGGTGCTCCTCTCCGCCATCCGGAACATGAACGACGACATGGAGACCTTCCGCGACCGCTCCGATGACAGCGACAACGTCCGGAAGTGCCTGCAGAGATGGTACTGATAGACTTTGAGTCTCCTAGGGTTTAGATCTAGAGGGCTTCTTCTATCGCGTTTGGGTTCTTGAGTGATACACTGAGAGGGAGAGAGGGAGTACCAACCTTCTGACTGCGTGGAGGAGGAGGTGGCCATCTCGGGGTCGTCGGTGAGGTCTGCGCACGGCAGCGACGGTCGGGGAAGAAGGATGACGGAGATGGCGGCGGCGCAGATCCGGTGAAGGAGACGGCGATGGTGCTTCCCGTCGCTAGAGCGCCACCCTCTCAGATCGGGTTAGGGTTTGTCGGTGGGGTTTGTGGCGGCACGGTGAACCTCGTCCTTCGTGCCGCCCCGGCCCCCACCTCTCTTTTATATGGCGCTGGCGACAGGGGCCCACCAGCCTATTGGGCTGGGCGCCCCCGATCAGGGCGCGAGCAAGGGGAGGGTATTTGGTCGTTGGGCCAAATGCCCTGCTGAGATCATTCTAACATTCTCCCCCTTGATCTCAATCTATACTTTATCTTTAATTACTTTTTGACTTTACACATTCCATCATAGATTAGTGCATAGAACATGTCTCATCGTCACGGTCAATCGCCGATAGATTCAACAGCTACAATACACCTCTCTGTTCTGAAATAGTTACTTTAAACTTTTGAGCCATCTTTTAGTCCAGGAATCATAGGCTTTCCCTTAAACTCATGCCGGCTACATGTTCTCTGAACACGTTGGGTGGTAAGCCTTTAGTAAGCGGATCCGCTAACATCTTTGCGGTACTTATGTGCTCAAGACTTATAATTTGATCCCGAACTTTATCTTTCACAACATAGTACTTTATGTCAATGTGTTTGGCAGCACCACTTGACTTATTGTTGTGGGCATACGTTACTGCGGGTTCATTATCGCAGTACAACTTAAGTGGTCTATTGATGTCGTCAACCACTTTTAAACCGGGTATGAACTTCTTTAGCCAGTTCACCTGCCCCGTAGCCTCATAACATGCTACAAACTCGGCATACATTGTGGACGATGTAGTGACGGTTTGTTTTGAGCTTTTCCACGATATAGCTCCTTTAGCGAGAGTGAACACATATCCGGATGTAGACTTTCTATCATCTCCCGCAAAATCAGAATCTGTATACCCCACTATATGGAGTGAATCTGATCTTCTGTATGTCATCATGAGGCCTTTTGTTTCTTGCAAATAACGCAAGACTTTCTTTATCAATTTCCAATGTTCTATTCCAGGATTGCTCTGGAATCTGCCAAGTAACCCGGTAACAAATGTTAAGTCAGGGCGTGTGCACACTTGAGCATACTGTAAGCTTCCGACAGCTGAAGCATATGGAACCGCTTTCATTTGATCGAGCTCGTATTGGTTCCTGGGGCATTGAAAATCCCCATATCTGTCGCCCTTGACTATAGGTGCAGGTGAAGGACTACTTTTATGCATACCAAATTTCTTTAAGACTTTCTCTGTGTATGCCTTTTGTGACAGTCCCAATATCCCCTTGTTTCTATCCCGGTGAATTTCGATCCCTAGAACGAACGAAGCTTCACCAAGATCTTTTCATATCAAAGTTTGAGGACAAAAACTTCTTTGTCTCTAGTAGCAGACTAATATCACTACTAGCTAGTAGGATATCATCCACATACAGGATTAGGAAGATAAACTTCCCATCTTTAAACTTTGCATAAACACAGTTGTACTCTACATTCTCTTTAAACCCAAATTTTCTTATTGTACTGTCAAACTTCAAATACCACTGTCTTGAAGCTTGCTTTAACCCATAAATCGATTTCTTTAGGCGGCATCCCATTCTTTCATTTCCTTCCACGACAAAACCTTTCGGTTGTGCCATGTAAACATTTTCCTCCAAATCCCCATTAAGAAATGCCGTCTTTACATCCATCTGATGTAACTCTAAATCATAATGTGCTACTAATGCCATTATGATTCTGAAGGAATCTTTACATGAGACTGGAGAAAAGGTCTCATTGTAATCAATCACTTCTCTTTGCGTAAACCCTTTTGCCACAAGTCGCGCTTTGTATCTTTCTATATTCCCTTGGGAGTCATGTTTTGTCTTGTAGACCCATTTACAGCCTACTGTTTTGGCTCCTTTAGGAATAATGACCAAGTCCCAGACTTTATTAGTCTTCATGGACCTCATTTCCTCTTCCATGGCCTCAAGCCATTTTGAGGAATTTTCGCTTCTCATGGCTACTTCAAATGAGGTGGGATCATCCTCCATTTGAAATTCCTCTGTATGATAAATCTGATAATCATCAGAAATAGCTGATCTTCTTACTCTTTGAGACCTCCTCGGGGCCTCCTCATTTGGTACATCTACTGTTTTAAGCTGCTGTTGCTCCCCCTCATCTGTGGCAATAGGTTCTATATGATCCTGAAGAACAGGTTCTTCATTCTCATTCATTGTTGCCACGGGAGGAACAATAACAGGTACTGGCACCACAGTGTCTTGCACCGTCGGTGCAGCGACAGCAGGTAGTGTGAAGAATGGCTCTTGAATCATCGGAGTGGGCGCATACACCCGCTTCTCTTCAAGGTCAATCTCTCGAGCTACCATGCTCCCCCTCATCATTTCATCCTCTAAGAAGACAGCGTGTCTCGTTTCTACAAACTTTGTATATCTGTCTGGACAGTAGAAACGATAACCTTTTGACTTTTCAGGGTAGCCAATTATATGGCAACTTACTGTTTTGGGATCAAGTTTCCCAAGGTTTGGGTTAAATACTTTACCTCAGCAGGACTCCCCCACACACGTAAGTGGTTTAGTGAGGGAACTCTTCCTGTCCACAACTCGTACGGTGTTTTGGGCACCGACTTACTAGGCACTCTGTTGAGAATATGAATGGCGGTTTTCAACGCCTCCATCCATAAACTCAATGGGAGTGTGGAGTAGCTCATCATACTTCGCACCATATCCATCAGGGTACGGTTGCGTCTTTCAGCTACTCTATTTTGCTGAGGTTTGCCCGGCATAGAATACTGGGCCACTATGCCATTTTCCTGTAAAAACCTTGCAAAAGGTCCAGGAACTTGTCCATATGGGGTATGTCGACCGTAGTACTCCCCCACGATCAGATCGGACTATCTTAATCTTTAAATCGTGTTGGTTTTCAATTTCAGCCTTAAATATCTTGAATTTATCCAAGGCTTCATTTCTTTCTTTGATTGGATAAATATATCCAAAATGGGAGTAATCATCTGTGAATGTTATGAACGAGTCATATCCATCCACACTTTTAACAGGAAAAGGACCACAAATATCTGTGTGAATAATTTGTAGAACTCCTGTGCTTCTTTTAGCGTCTTTCTTAATTTTCTTTACATATTTTCCTTTAATGCATTCTCTGCATTATTATAAGTTTGAGAACTCTAATAGAGGAAGAATTTCATTCTTAACTAGTCTTTCTATTCTCCCCCTCGAAATATGGCCTAAACGACAGTGCCATAATTTCGACGATTCATTATGAGTTCTCTTTCGTTTCCTGTTTACATTCGTAGACGAGGATTCATTCACTTTCTCGCACGCGACGTTCCCATTATCGCATACGACATTCACATCAATGTTCTCACATTTCTTTGCCATTATCATCTTTAAGTAATCAGGACAGTTCTTCTTGTAGTGTCCCGTCTTTTTACAGTGAAGACACTGATCTTTGTCTACTGCAAACTTATTCTGTTGAGGCTGATAGACAAGGGCTTTTCCCTTGTTCTTTGAGAAGGAGTTACTGTTGAAGTTCTTTTCTTGTTGTCCTTCACATAGTTGATAGAACCACCATGTGAGGTTTTAATTCCTTCCTCCTCTTGCACACACATAGCTATGCACTTTCTATGTCCCATTTTTCGGGCTATCAATGTTGTAGTTGACAACAAAGGTGTCAAACTCTTTCGGCAAGGAAGCAAAAAACAAGTGAATAAGGAACTCATCCTTGAGGGCCAAATCCATTGGTTTAAGTTTAGATGCCAAGTTGCTCATCTGTGCTCTCTTATGCTAATTAGCTGTGTAGCATAAGTCTTTGAAGAGCCAGTGAACTGACTCTTTATTTTATCAAGGTACTCTGTGACAGTGTCACACTCTGCGATTGAGCCCACAATTGCAGGCTCAATCGTGTTCTTTATCACATCCAAACATTTCTTGTTGGCAGTGACTCACTTTTTATGATCAAGATCATATGACATTTTTATGGGAGCATAGTCCCTCTGTCTGGGCTGCCAAACAGCATCAGCCTCATTTTCATCCCTCGCCGGTGCCACAGTCTCTGTGGGACACGGTGTAGTGACACAATTCATATACAATGAGAACAATTAAACATAATAACAACTGCATGCATTGGTTTCAACGTTGGTTAAAATTAAAACATACAGTTGTTTACACATTAAATCTACATCACCGTTGGGCAGATATAGAAATAATGCATAAAAACATCAATTGAAGTTATAATACTGTTAACAGCAAAATTATATGCCTTATTTCCAACATTGGTCAAAATACGACATACAATTTAAATCAATTTTATCTATACATTAAATCTACATCACCATTGGGCAGAAATAGAAATAATGCATAAAAATCATCAATTAAAAATTATAATATTGTTATTATCAACGTTGGTCAGAAAATAACAATATCATAATTATCTGGGATTTATCTCTATTTTTCCAAAATTAAATTCTCCCGTTGGTTCGAATTTAATAATGAAAAATCAATCAATAATATCTTTTGCAGCGGAAACTGTAATTATTCTAAAAATAATTCAATATTCAGAAGCAATATACAGTACACATTTAATCTCTGAAAAATTAACACGTTGGTGCAAAAATTTACAGAGAATTTGGATCAAATTTCATTGAAATTCATTAAAAATTGCTTCTGAAAATCATTATAATCAATAACAAATCCAATTTTGGATTTACTGTTCAATTCGGCCTTTTGGCCCATTCTTTCGGCCGCGGCCCAGCCGGCCCTCTCAGCGCGCCTGAGCGCGTGCGCGCTCCAAGGCCCAACAGCACGCAGTTGGCCCAACTGGCCCCTTCATCCTTAGCCGTTGATCGAAATCGGACGGCTGGGAGGGTTTTTCGCCCGATCAAAATCCCCCACTCCCGTAACCCTAACCCTAAGGGCATTTTGCCCCTGGCTCTACCCGGAAAAACGGAGCGGCTCATGGGGCGGCGCGGCCGCGAGCACTGGCAGCGGCTCGGCGGCGCCCGGGCTCGGGAGGGACAGCGGCGGCGTCGCCATCGGGAGGCGGCGCAACGGCGGCACGCGGACACGCGGAGCGCGCAAGCGCGCGGGGCTGCGCAGGGGCAGCAGGCGGCGGCTCCCGCGCAGCACGGCGGCAGCGGGCGGAGCTGCGGCGACGGCGGGCGGCGCACCCCGGCGGCTCCCTGAACGGCGCAACGGCGGCCGGCCAGATCCCGCGGAGCGGCGGCTCCCGCACGGCGCGCGCGCGCGGCGGCCGGCCAAGCCAAAACCGTGAGTCCATTCCCCTCTCTTTTCTTTTCTTTTGCCGATTTCTCGGTTGGGGATTTTTGTTCTTTTCTTTTCCCGTTCTAGATCTACCCTTAGGATTAGCTCTGATACCATTGATAGACTTTGGGTCTCCTAGGGTTTAGATCTAGAGGGCTTCTTCTATCGCGTTTGGGTTCTTGAGTGATACACTGAGAGGGAGAGAGGGAGTACCAACCTTCTGACTGCGTGGAGGAGGAGGTGGCCATCTCGGGGTCGTCGGTGAGGTCTGCGCACGGCAGCGACGATCGGGGAAGAAGGATGACGGAGATGGCGGCGACGCAAATCCGGTGAAGGAGACGGCGGTGGTGCTTCCCGTCGCTAGAGCGCCACCCTCTCAGATCGGGTTAGGGTTTGTCGGTGGGGTTTGTGGCGGCACGGTGAACCTCGTCCTTCGTGCCGCCCCGGCCCCCACCTCTCTTTTATATGGCGCTGGCGACAGGGGCCCACCAGCCTATTGGGCTGGGCGCCCCCGATCAGGGCGCGAGCAAGGGGAGGGTATTTGGCCGTTGGGCCAAATGCCCTGCTGAGATCATTCTAACAGGTACGGCTTAGCTGCTGCAAGCGCAAGATCAAGCTGCTGCTGCTGCTCTTCCTCCTGCTGCTGCACAAGCCATGGCTAGCTCGCTCTGAAGTCTGAACTGAACAACGCAGTAGGTTCAGGTGCACAGACAAACCTCAACGACCGAATAAACTACTACAAAATAAAACCACGAGGGCTGGAGCGTCACTTCTGGCTTCCGTGTGTGTGCAATATAGCTGAATGGTGACGGCAAAAGCCACAAACATATCTGTATCCATGATTTGGTGACGGCAGAAGATTGTGCTAATCCAGTAATTAGTTAAAAAACGTAAGAGAGCAATTGATTGCCTGTATCATGGTGAGGTTCTTTTGGGCTTAAAATTATTTTATAGTTGTATTGTCTATAGTAACTAGTTTTTATATGGTGCGTTGTTAAGCGAAGTAAATAGAAAAATTATTTTAAAAAGTATTCTGAGTTTAGCTGTACCGATTAAAATCATATACGACTACTTTTCTCTACGTACTGCCTCTTACGAATAGTCAGAATTCAAATATCTAAACTATATAAGACATTAGCCATGAGCTCAAAAAAATCCACCCTATGTCATCAAAAAGTTATGTTTCCACGCGTGCATCCGATGGTGCATTCCTCTGCAAGGTTGCTGTGACCGTTTGGCGCGTAGGAAAGTACTCCTAAAAGAAGATAAATATACTGCAATGAATTGATGATTGTATTAAACCTGGAGGGCGACTTATATAGAGTGCAAGGCTTGGAGAGTAAGAGGTCTCTCCTAAAGATAAGACAGGTATCACGTGATTACAAATTCTAAACTACCAAATATAGAGATATGCCAATATACTCTAACATCCCCTCACAGTCATAGCGGTAACTTCGCGGACAGTAGGAGCAAGAGCAGCCAGTCAGACCGGCGAGGAAATCGTCGCGGACAGCAGGAGCGTCGCAGACGGTCAGATTGGAGACGAAGCTGAAGGTAGAGGAAGCTGAAGGTGGGGAACTGTCGGACTGACATCCCCCGCACTACTATGGCGTTGCGGACGCGGTGACTGTAGAGAGAATCGACGAGTTTGCTCAGGTTAATCATAGCCGAGAGTGTGGTGACCATGGTTGTAGCCGTGGAGGAGGGAGCCATGTCGATGTAGCTGATGTCAAGGTCGTCGCTGTGGTCGAGGTAGTGAAGTTGATGCAGAGGAAGTCGTGGCCGAGGTCGGTGAAGAGGTCACCGACATCGAACGGCCATGGTCGACCGGGAAGATAAGGGAAAGGACCAGAGAGAGGTCATCTAAGGGAATCGGTCGGAGCCATTGTGGTTGTCTGTCCGTGGTTGAACAGCCGTGGTCGAACAGCTGGGGTCAAACAACCATGGTCGAACAATTTGGTCGAAGATGAAGCAGAGGGAGCTAGCCAGATCTGGGGAGGAGGTCATCCAGCCGTGGTTGAAGATGAAGCAGAGGGGGGGCCGGTCCGGCGAGGAGGCGCGGTCGAAGGCGCGGTCATAGATGTGGTCGTAGGCGCGATCATAGACGTGGTCATGGGCGCGGTTGTGGACGTGGTCGTGGGCACGGTCATAGGAGAGGCAGGAGAAGGCGGTCGGGAGAAGGCGCGGTCGGGGTCGGAGATGAGGTCGAATGCGCAATCGGAGGCGTGGTCGTAGAGGAGGTTGTGGCCGTGGTCGTCGGTGCAGTCGTAGACAAAGCAGAAGGGGCCAGCCAAATCTGGGGAGGAGGTCAGCCGGTCGTGGTCATAGATGAAGCAGTAGGGGGTTGACCGGGTCCGGAGAGGAGGCGTCTGGACCCGGGCGAGGCACAGCCGGATCCGCCGCGGAGGAGGCTGGATCCGAGAGCGGTGGCACCGAAGAAGGCGGGGCAAGCTGGAGGCAGCGGTGCCGTCGGTAGGGGAGCCTAGATCTAAGGCCGTGGAAAAGAGCGGCGGAGATAGCTGGCTCTAGATCCGGGCAGAAAGATCACTGAGGAGAGCAGGGAGGTGGCGAAGTTGGGGAGTTGTTGGCGCAAAGAAGCGCCTGGATGAGGATAGTGGTGAAGACAATGGCAATGGTGACCACGGGCTCCCAATGGTGTGATGGCTTCTACTTGCGGACGACGAGCCGACGACGATGATTCGACGTGATGACGACGGTAGACGGGGTGCTCGGAAGACCGCGGAGGGAGGGCTGTGTCGACAAGCGCGCCGCGTCACGCCACGATGTCATCGGAGGATAAGAGGCGCCGAAGAGGTCGAAGCCAAGGCGGTGATGTCCGGAGCCGATAAGCGGCAAGGTGACGCAAACTGATCTATGATCGAAAAAATTAGAGAAAACGATCTGAAGATGACCAGAGAAAACTCTAAGACGCGACTTAAACTACGGGTTGCACAGCCCTCGGGAGAGATCATGGAGACAAGATCATCTCCTAAGGGCAACGCGACGGAAGCTATGGAGGCTGCGGCTCAGGAGCGGCGCCGCTCTGATACCATGAAAGAAGATGAATATACTGCAATGAATTGATGATTGTAGTGAGCATCGTGGGTGGTTTATATAAAGTACAACAATGCTTAGAGGGCAAGAAGCCTCTCCTAGAGATAAGACAGGTATCACAGGATTACAAATCCTAAACTATCAAATATAGAGATATGCCCATATACTTAACAACTCCGTGTAAGTAACTTTTGCCAAAACCAAAGACTGTTTGGAATAAGATATACGCAGATAGTGTCCAGCTCTTTTATCTCTTTCTGAGGCTAACAATGTACTTGCTCACAGTATACTTGCTCGACTACGCAGGAGGTAGGTGATAATTGTTGTTTAAATGGAAGGGATCCAAACGAACTGCTGGCGTATGGATGTTTACCGGCTACTCGGATTGTCTACGCCCGATCGACACCTCACAGCTTAGCTTAATTACACTGTACTTGTGGACACACCTCCACACCAGATCGAATTTAATCATTCAAACCGAGCTTGATTGATGGTTTTTTGTTTACTGTTAATGCTACATGCGTCATGCGGAAATTATCAGTTGAGTCGTGATATACTACTGCCTATGCATATTAGGCTGCTTTATGGTTGGTTTGCACTGCTACGTCTATGTGCGCAACACGAGCGGGCTATGAGTGATGCAACGACTTTGCTCTCAAGTCAGTACTGGTTTATTTTCGAATTTATACCAATATTGTTTTTAAATTTATACGATTTGTCTATGTGTATAAATTATTGTTGATTTTCTGTCACCGGCCTGCCTCCGCGCCCCCGCCTCCGTGTCCCCTGCGTTCCCGTGCTACTGGGGCCTGCACGCCCGTGCCTGCGCGTGTCTGACGTCGGTCCGGGCTCTGTCTCCGCGTGGCCACCGCGCGGTCCACTCAGCATGTATGATGAGTGAATATGTGGCAGCTTGTAGCACCTTTCTCGCGTGCCGCCAGGAAACGAAAAGTCGGTAGCATGAGACGGCTCAGGGCAGTCCCAATGGATGGTTTCTATGGCATTAAATAAGGTGCCAAGTAGGCAAAATGCTGATGTGTCATTGGAGTTAAGGAGGAGAGATAAGGACATGGTTTCTTATACAAGAAACCATGTCTACACGGTATCCAAGATAGAAAGAGCTGTGATAGGTAGATGATAGGAGAGAGAAGATAGATGATTGGATGAAAATTTTATTTGTAGAAACTATCCATTGGGAGTATAGTTTTCATAGGTAGTGTCTATATAACTTGGCAAGTATAGAAACTACCTCATAGTTTCTGCATTGGGAGTGCCCTCAGACTAACTAATTGTACGTGTACTGTTGCACTGTTACACCTTTTAATGCTACGATGTGTCCCGCGCGCCCCCAGGAAACCAAAAGTCAGTAGCATGAGAACGGCTCGGACCAATTAATTGTACGTGTACTGCTGTACTGTCACACCTTTTAGTGCTTCCATGTATTCCGTTCTCAGATACAGCTTCGGACTTGTGACTTCTAGTTTACTATTTTTTAATTTTATATTTTCTAATTTTTTGTTTTTTGTTTTTATATTTGTTTATATTATTTGTGATGTGTTAATATATTTTTTAAAAAAATTTAATTTAATTATGCTAAAAAAATACTAGCATCTATAGTGTAAAATAACCAGCTACAATATAAAAAACCATAAATTAGCTTATATAAACCGAAGTGAGTACAGCCTTAAATCGTATCCATGTATAGTTCCTTAATTACTTTGTGCCTTTTTGACCGATGTGATCTCTGACACTTTTGTTGATGTTAGCTTTTTTTATGCCATTGTTTTGGTATGCTTTCTACTTAAACTTCAGAGGCCATGAGCCATGGTGTACTTGATGAAGTACAAACCACTCTTGCGGGAGTGTAACAAACCGTGTGGCGGTCACAAGCCCTGACATACTCGACAGAGTATAAATAACTCTTGTAGGAATCTAAACAACCCGTGCGTTGGGCACGAGCCTTAATGTATTTAACTAAATATAAATAACTCTTACAAAAGTCTAAACAAACCGCGCGGTGGCTACGAGCCCCGACGTACTCAACTAAGTATAAACAAATCTTGCGGAAGTCTAAACAAACCGCGTGGCAGCCATGAAACCCAGTGTACTCAACGGAGTATAACCGACTCTTGCGGGAGTATAAAAACCGTGTGGTGGCCTCTGAGCCCCAACGTACGCAATAAAGTATAACCAACTCTTGTGGGAGTATAAAAAATCGCAGAGTGGCCTCCGAGACATACTCCATAAGTATGAACAATTCCACCCCCATGCATATCGCGCTTCCGCACAACCCGCTAAGGCGTGCCCCCCACCAGGGAGTTCGTAGATTCAGCGATGTCCTCGGTAAGGACTACGCCCACCTCGCTACCTCCGGCCTCTGCGAGTGCAAAGCGTGTGTCAAGGATTAAGCCTGCCGTAGTGGACTGTGCACATCGCGTTTCCGCATGCCCCACCAGGGAGTCCACTGATCCAATGTACCTATTTCACTGGACCCACCCTTGGCCGGTGCCAAGTGTGTGTTAGCGCTCTCCTCGTGCCATGCTGCTTGCCTTCTGTAGGCCCTATTTTTCAAGGGAGAGGAACGGCGGTCCAGCCTTCATACCTATGTGTGCATTCGCATCCTCCTCAGGCCACGCTGCTTGCCCTCTGTGGGCACTGTTTTTAAAGGTAAAAGAATGGTGGTCCGGTCTCCTGCCTCCGCGTGTGTTAGCACCCTCATCAGGCCACACCGCTTGCCCTCGGTGGGCACTGTTTTGGAAAATATGGGAACGATAGTCCGGTCTCTCTGCTGCCACGTGCATTAGCGCCCTCAGACCACGTCGCTTACCCTCCGTGGGCACTATTTTAGAAGGTAGGGGAATGGTGGTCTGGTCTCTTTGCCTCCGCATGCGTTAACACCCTCCTTGGGCCACGCTGCTTGTCCTCTGTGGGTGTAGTTTTTGAAGATAGAGAAACAACGGTCTTGCCACCCTACCTTCGCTTGCGTTAGCGCCTTCCTCGGGCCACGCTGCTTGCCCTCCATGGATATTATTTTCAATGGTAGGGAATGACGCTCCGAATTCGTTGCTTCTGTTTGTGTTAGCGCCCTCGTTGGGCCACACCGCTTGCCCTCCGTAGGCACTGTTTTTCAATATAGGAGAACGATGGTTCGTCCTTCCTACCCCTTCGTCATTACATTGTTGTGACCCACCTTATTTCGCGCATGGCATCATCCATCTCTTCGCACCACCGTAAGACGTTCCTGTCTAAAGCAGGCACACCAACATGGCTAAATGGGGAAATGGTACCAGGCCACCTAAAAAAGCAGTGGCAAGGTAAGTGTTGCATGGCATTCGATCGTTTGTAAGGGCACAGAGACGCGTCCTCGCTAGGACATCTTTGGCTTCGCTGCAAAAATCCTATGTCTATCTAGTACGCATAGCCTCAACAGAACGGCTCTATCTTGATGGCTCCTTCTCTACGTGTTGCTTCCTTCCAGGGCACAACTTGAATGGGACAGCTATGACTTCACCATAGGACCACGCAGCCTGTCTCGCAGGCATCGCCTCGGTGGGGCGCCTCAAATTGGAAGTCTTATTACTTCAATAAAATTGATTTTTCTTTTTTTGTAAGAAAATGGAAGACTATTTCGATTATTCTTATATAACTCTTATGTGTCAGAATATGAATGTTTCTTGTTGTTTCTTCGTAAACAAACTTCTTGCTTGCTGTTAACATTTTCTGAAACCTTTATCGAACAAATCCTCTTTTCTAGAAAGATGGAACATTTTGGGGGGTAATATGCACAGGTTTTTTCAGAAAACCGTATGGTTCATTTATGGATCCTCCTATACATTATTTTGGATATCCAGGGAGAGTTGCTTGTGTCGTCGGCGAACAACATGGTGGCCAACATCGAGACCTTCCGATACGACTACCAAGACAGCACTTGCCAGCCCATTCTACGGCCTAGTAGAGCATGAGCACAGCCCAGAACCCAATAAGAGGCCCACACCAGTCTTGCCCAGGAAACGCCCCTGTCGGCCAACTCCGGCAGCAGCAAAGCCCACCTCGGGATCAACGGCAAGTCCGCCTTGCCGGGGAGGTGGATCCGACAAGCAGTTAGCTTAGCAATGTGCAGCTAGCTTAGCAAGGTGCAGCCGTAAGGGAGAGCTCCCCCAATCCTATGCTTTTGTTAAGAGATGAACTGTTTTGTATTGTGAATGATCGATAAAGACCATGTAAGTTCAATTTGGCGCACCTTTTTTTACTAAACATTTAATCTCTTAATCTGAATTAATGCAATTGGTTATTGTAGTGATCCTAAGGCCATGTTCGTTTGGGCTTGGGCTTCTGACTTCCGACTTAATTTTTTACTATTCTTAAATTTCGTCTTTTTCTGATTTTTTTAATATTTTTTTGCCATTTTTTTCCGTATTCGTTTGTATTATATATGCTAGGCTATCCCTTTTTCTATTTTTAATTTTTTTTAAATTAATTATACCAAATAAGTCACCATCAGCTACAGTTTAATTTTAACTAGCTACACTAAAAATTCAGCTATAACCACAAAAATTCAGCCCTGTGCATCACCACCTTAACCGATTCATCAGATCAAATGCCGAAGCATCGACGACAGATCTACAACGGGTCCAATGCTACGTACTTCAAGCTTATTACTTGAAAAGAAAAAAAAAGTTTGTATGCGATCCATGCATCATTATCTGTCGTGGGTTTATCTGAATAATTGGGCATATTCTTTTAAGACTTAGTTTTTGGCTATGTTTTTTTAGGCGATAACCGGCAGCGTATACGATTCGTTTTTTAAAAAAAAACCGCTATATTATCTTGATTTTTTAAGAAGTAAAAAAACAAAAACCAAAAACTAAAAAATATGCAATATTCATGGCTGCTGAAGTGTTGGCCTAGAGTCCATTCCAGTCAAAGATGATCAACCTCTCTCTCTCTCTCTCTCTCTCTCTCTCTCGCTCGCTCGCTCTGCGTGTATGAAGTAGAATGACAAGAAGTTTCCGTGCTTTTGGAAAACTCTATAGGCGTGCAGAGACTAGCAGCAAGCTACCTACTAGTAGTCGCTGCGACACGAGAGGCAAGTCGCAGTCACTTAAAACTCAGGATCCGATTGGACGGGCGTAGTACTAGAAAGCTTTCTTCTGGCCGCGCCGAGTTGGTCACCGTTGGATGGATCAGGGCGGCAGGTGGAGGAGGCGGCGGCCTGCCTCGAGATTCGTTCCATACAGAGCGCACTCTCCCCCTCCGCGTGCACCGGTAGGAAGGAGAGTCTTCCTGTGAATCACGACGCGAGGATGCATCACCGGCCGGCCGGCCGGCGAGACCAGAGCAGACGACGCGCGGCATCTACTTGCGCCATTGGATCGCAGGAACTCCGTATCCAAGCTTCCCTTGATCCCAATGCATGCGTGTACGTGCAAATCGGAATGCGTAGCACACTATACATTTTGTCTTTGTTTATTTAAATCAGAAATAACTTTCAACGAATTGGTTTCTAATTTTAAATTATTTTAGTTTTTTTACTTTTTTAGATTTTCTTTTTTCTCTTATCTTTCTTATTGTATGTGATATAAATATTTTTTTAACATTTTTAATTGAGTGACTTAAATAAATCTAACAAATGCTACAGTATAATTTAACTAAAAAATATTTAAAGTTCGGAGATAAACTTAAACTCTTTATAGCAGACCTACATGCATGCAATTACACCAGTAAAAAGGGCTAATGGATCACCACGCATGTCAATTTCGGTCGCCATCTTAAGGCCCCGTTTGGCAGAGCTCTAGCTCTAGGAAATCTGTAGATTTCCTAGAGCTGGTCATCTGTAGCTCTAGGAAATTCTGGATCTAGAGTTGCAGGCATGTTAAGTGCATTTACATGACTCATTTTATTTATATTATATATTAAATAAAAATATTTAAATCACTTTAATTTAGTCAACAAACTACAGATCCAGCATAGATCTCGGAGCTAGAGCTATGTCAAACGGGGCCTTACTTCATCACTCCTAGCTAGCTACCTACTTCGATTCTACCCAACGTATTATATATAGTATTTACCAAAAGAGAGCAATTAAGGTGGTGATCGGTTCGGCTGAAAAGCTCGTGGTTTATGGCTAAAAGCACTGTAGCTAGCTGAAAAAAGCACTGTAGCTGACAGAGGCTTATTTAGCATAATTAAATTTAAAAAATTTTAAAATAAAAAAAATGTTAGCCCATTACGTATAATACAAACAAATACGGGAAAAAAAAAGAACCGGCAAAAAAGCTCAACAAAAATCCAAAAGTTCAGAAAAAGACGAAACTTATGAATAGTGAAAAATAAGCCAGAAGCTAGAAGCCGAAGCCGAGTTGATCACAGCCTAAGCAACCTTGCTAGCAAATCCTAGTAGAGAATAAGGGCATGTTTGGTTCATGACCAGAAGTTGCCTAGCCACAAGTTAGGCGTGTCACAGTTTTTAGGTAGCTATTTGGTTCACTGACGTAACTGTGGCATGCCACACTTTCTTAGCACCCGACCCCAAACGTCATAGACTCAGTTTCTTGCCAAACTTTGCCACAAGTGTAGCTTCGATTTTGTTAGCTACACTTTCTGTAACAGCCACATATTGCTTAAGCTTAGGTATGACAAGATTAGACACCAACCAAACAGACCCTAAATGCGGCCGTCAGGCTGATGACATATATCAACCACGATCTGTCGAGCGCGTACGTTGTGTACGGACGATGGAGTGCTAGGTCACTTCTCCTGGACCATTCATCGCTAGGGGTGGAAAAAAAGCTCATTAGTGGGCTCGTTGGCTCGGTTCAAAATTACTTTAATTATACTTGTTAATTGGTTAAACATTAAAATGAGTTGATTTCAAATGAATTTGAATTTTGCTCAAGCTCGACTCGGCTCGGCTCGTTAGCTCATTTCTAAAAATACTTTTAAATTATCCGTAAAATGATATTAAATCAAAGTATACCAATTTTAGAAAAAGCTCGATAAGACGAGCAGTTGGCTGGATATCCACCCCTATTCATCGCACGTCGTCCGTGGCCGGCGGGCGTCACGCCGACGTGGACGCCGAGGCGGAACGAGACGTAGGCGTCCACGCACGCGTACTGCACCTGCTCCTTGGACAGCGTCCGCCCGTCCCACTTGCTCCTGCCCACCCTCCTCGCCTTCTTCATCCCGCGCCACCCGAGGAGCTGCTCCGCCATGCGCTCCATCGACGCGTTGCCCATGCCGGTGACCGCGCGCAGCTCGTGCCTGCGCGCCACCTCCAGCCCGTGGTGGGCCTCCAGCTTGCGGCAGTCGGACCAGACGCCGTACCCCACGAAGGCCACGCGGGCGTCGGCCAGGAAGCGTCCGAGCGCGGCGGGGAGGGCGCCGGCCTGCGCGATATGGAACACGAGGCACCGGTGCCCGGCGCACAGCTGGAGGGTCCCCGGCCGCGGCTCGGCGCCGCCGTCGAGGGCGCGGAAGGGCGGCGTCCACTGCACCCCCATGCCCACGGTGAGGCCGGCGCCGGAGCGGAGGCGGTGGCCGTAGCGCCACCAGGTTGTGTACAACCACCGGCGCGCGCCGGCGGGGCGCGCCGTCACGGTGGCGAGCACTCTGCAACCCGCGACGCGCACCGTGTAGGCGTCGTGCGTCGGCGACGAGCGACGGAGGCGCGCGGTCACGCCACCGGCGGTGGTGGCGACCGTGCCGTTGCGCGTTGTGATTCCTGGCTTCTTGGCGATCATGGCGTTGCGCGGTTTGGTTTGTGTCTTCTTGGTGATCATGGCGCGGCGCGGCGTGGTTCTTGGCCTCTTGGCAGCCCTACTAGCACCCATTAACTCCACAACGTCCTAAATTACTGGCGCGCGGTTACTACCCCATTAGCTCCACTACACCCGAACCATGAGGCGTGCAGTACATTTCTTCCACGATTGCTGCATGCCCTGATAGACAATGCAAATCAAACGAAGCTCACCATACAAGTTCATCGCAGACGGGCGGTTAATGTCAAATCAACATCAGGCAGCTCCTGCAGCATACATAGCGCCTAGGCTATGTATGTTCATCTCTTCGCTGCTATAGCCTATATCATCCAACAACTGTCTCATACCAAGCATTGCAAGATAAGAATGACACAAATGAAGATCACCTAGAACTTAGGCCCTGTTTGGATCCCTTCATCTAAAGTTTAGTTACTAAAATTTAGGTCTAAAGTCTCCAAACAGGTGGTCTAAAGTTAGATCTAAACTTTAGCTAACCCTTAAAAAACACTTTAGACCATTAGTCCACCAAAGTGAACTAAAGTGGTCTAAAGTTTTGGGTTCTTAGGCACAAAGACGTGTTTACCCATGCATGTTGGTCTCTCACCTTCCATCTAATGGCTGACGCACGAAACGAAGAGAGGTAGTATGGTCTTTTTAAAACTTTAGTCCTATCCATTAGTACAGGATCCAAACAGGACCTTCGGCTAAAGTTTAGTGGCTAAAGTTTAGCCAACTAAAGTTTAGTCCAAAACTTTAGACAACTAAACTTTAGACCATGGGATCCAAACAGAGCCTTAGTCTTGAGTGCAAATTGCCCATTAGCAAGCCCATCACAAAACATAAGGAGCACAATTCCTTCCAAAAAAACGGCACAAGGAGCGATCGAGCTCGGCCAACGCCCTTACACATGCATCAGCATCAGAGATCGAACCAAGTAGTTAGTAACTAGCTACTGCAACTCTTCATACCCATAATCATTTTGCCCATGCCCATCCCTCCCCGCTCCCGCTGTTCCCGTAGTACTCGACGTTGGTCGTGGCCGCTCCAAGCTGGCCACCCTCCTCGTCTTCCTCCTCCTCGACGTCGTCCGTGACGCCGAGGTGGATGCCGAGGCGGCAGGATAGGTAGGCGTCCACGCACGCGTACTGCACCTGCTTCTTGGACAGCCTGCGCCCGTCCCACGTGCTCGTGCTCACCCGCCTCGGCTTGTTGATCCCGCGCCACCCAAGGAGCCGTTCCGCCATGCGCTCCATGGACGCGTTGCCCATGCCGGTGACCGCGCGCAGCTCGCTCCAGCACGCTACCGCCAGGCCGTGGTGCGCGCGCAGCTTGCGGCAGTCGGACCGGATGTCGTACCCCACGAAGGTGACGCGGGCGTCGGCCAGGAAGCGGCGGAGCACGTCGGGGACGGCGCCGGCCTGCGCGAGCTGGAACACGAGGCACCGGTGCCCGGCGCACAGCTGGAGGGTCCCCGGCCGCGGCTCGGCGCCGCCGACGAGGGCGCGGAAGGGCGGGGTCCACTGTACGCCCAGGCCCACGGTGAGGCCGGCGCCGGAGCGGAGGCGACGGCCGCCCCGCCACTGCGTGGTGTGCACCCACCGGCGCGCGACGGCGGGACTCGCCGTCACGATGGCGAGCACACTGCTGCCAGCGACGCGCACCGTGTAGGCGTCGTGCGTCTGCGACGAGCGGCGGAGGCGCGTGGAGACGGCAGTGGTCGCGACGATTTTGGATTCTCTGAAGTCGCATACGGCGACTTCAGAGGGCAGTCGGGAATCCGAGCCGTCCGCTCGGAAAATCAACGGCTCAGATCGGTTGCTACAGTAAAATTTACTGTAGCTACAGTAAATTTTACTGTATCAAACCGATCTGAGCCGTTGATTTCCGATCGTACGGCTCGGATTCGACTGCTCTCTACAGTCGCCGTACGCGACTGTAGAGAATCCGGTTCCGGTGGCGACCATGGCGGAGCGCTTCTTGGCTTTCTTGGGGTTTTGATGGGTTTCGCACGCTCTTCTGTACTGCCCTGCTGTGGTGTTTGGTTTTGTCCTCGTATGGATCACATGGACAAAAACAAGGGAGAGGATATGGGTGTCTCAACTCTGGAAAAATTGCTCCTCTGCCCTAAAGTTTAATGGCGTTTACTTATTTGCCCCATAATATCTCACTGACATATGGGTCCAGGACCCACATAGCAGTGAGATATCATGGGGTAAATGAGCAAACGCTATTAAACTTTGGGCACATGAGCAAATCCCCCCTCAACTCTCGCGGAGGCCGATTTCTATACATTTTTTTTAAATCTATTAATTATCCAAAAATAATTCTCCCTTTCCAAAGTTCCAAGTAGGCATGTAAACGAGTCGAGCTCGCTCGGCTTGGCCTTACAGGTTCGAGCTCAGTAGAAGCTCAGCCGAGCTCGAGTTGGTGTCCGAGCCTGGATCTGGGCTCGAGCTCGGCTCGGCCTAAGCTCGAGTAGGCTCGAGCTCGGCTCGTTGAAGCTCGATAACAATTAAAATAATTTATTATGCACTATTTTTCAATAATAAGAAAATTTTAAGTTCGAGCTCGGCTCTAGAAAACTCGATAACAGTCAAAATAATTCAAATACACACTAATTTTCAATAATAAGACAAGCTCGAGCTCGAGTTCGGCTCGAGTAAGCTCGGTAAGAATTAATATGTATTACTATTTAAGCTCGAATCGGGGCTCGCGAACTATTCGAGCTCGGCTCGGTGAAGCTCGCGAGCTCAAAATCAAGCTCGAGTTCGGCTCGTTTAAAGTTCGAACCGAGCTCGAATCGAGCCTAGAACGAGCCGAACTCGAGTAGCTCGCGAGCTTCGAGCTTTTTTTACAGCCCTACTTCCAAGCACGCGAAAAGCTTCTTAAACGTATGTTTTTTATAAAATAGTCTCGTTTCAGAGGTTAGTAGATATGATAGGTGACACGTGTCACCTGCCATATCACCTAGGCTCGATAGTCTAGCTCGGTAGCGGTAGGGCGCTCGGCCGCTGTGGGAGATGGCTCGGTGTGGGCAGACGACGGGAACTCGTAGGGTTGTCGAGCTGCCCTGACTCGGCAACTCTGCTACCTTGGTTGTAAAAATAGCCTCGTTTCTAACCTCAGTGATATAATATGTGACATATGTTGCCTATCACACCATCCAGGCTCGATAGGCTAGCTCGGTGGCGGCAGGACGCTCGACTGTGGCAGAAGATGGCTTGGTGCGGGCAAGTTGTGGGAACACGCAGGGCTGTCAAGCTACCCTGACTCGGTAGCTCTGCTACCTTGGCTACAGTTTGCCTGTAGTGTACTAGCTACTTTGAAAAAAAAACAACGAGCTATCTAGTCGTGCTTTGGAAAAACATTGAGCTATATAGTCTGCTTTGGGAAAGCAGTGAGATATCTACTCAGTCCATGTCTACTGCAAGCTCAAGGCCTATTGAACATAACATCAGTAGAAAACTCACACATCGTACACAATTAGGAACTCACACAATCACAAAGGAAGAACACTCTTGTTCAAAGGTGGAAGATCACGAACAAGACCATAGTTTTGGTGCTCGGCTGCTGCTTATGCATAGCCAGAACTTTTTCACCGTGCATATAAACTACTCAATCAAACATGGTAAATACATGCATAAAAGGAAAGACTCTCATACTAGGAAGGTAATCCATACACTAGGAAACTAACTATTTTTGATCTGATGCCAATTGCATTAGGATTCTAACACCCTATTACTTGGCAAATCAAGATTATTTCCAGCAATCTCCCCTCTAATCTTGACTTGATTACTCCACATCTGAAAAGCCGATCTTCTGACGCATCTTAAAGAAGATTTACCTTTTACTTACTGACCACGCCACATAGTTGTTGCTTGTCAATAGAGGGTACTACAAGGACACACTCCCTTCTCCCTTTGTAGCCGTCTCTTTGCCACCAGTGATGTGATTTGTCAACTCTGACCTTGACGACCTTGGCCTTGGGCATTCAACAACGCAGCTCCTCTTGTGACGATGGACTCCACTGCATCACCGCTACCTCTTTAATGCTAGGACACAATTTGCTGGCAATCCTAGCCTCAATCTTAGCTCCAATTGTCATTCGCCGGTGACACAACACAACAGCAACGGGTCTCGAATAAGAGCTTACACATGTGAGAACTTGGACACACACCTACAAGAAATCACACGCACATACATGCAACATGCATAAACTCAACTTCATCACTTGTTGACAAAATTGCGCTACCTGGTCGTCGCTGGCCCTCGCACCTGCTAGCGCCCCATACGTTGCTGCACCACCAAGCCTACCGCCTAACGCAATCAGCCCCCCAGTTGCACCGCCTGTGCCGCTTCCAGCCACCACTACTCCTCGTATGGAGCCACATTGACATGCCACTACTCGGCAAGCCATCGTTGGGAAGCATCTCCACATGTCGCACCTCACCGACACTGCTCCCACACAACACCTTCGTGGGCATGTGCTCACGCTCGCGCCAGAGGCACCATACCATAGCATTAGCACACGTCACCAACGGTTTGCTCCCCTCGCTTGTTATTGCTGCCGCGGCCTCGCACCATCGATTGTCGTTGTCGACATCACACCAACGCTTCCTCGTAGCGACATTACACCACCACCTATACGAACACAACATCACACCATGGTTCATGCCCTTCACCGCAAGTGTGCCATCACAACATCCCCTCCTTGCCACATCTTCACAACCAGTGACGCAATTTGCCGGTGACTCACCACTTTTTCTCTGCCCATGACACAGCTCGACGGTGATGAAGACTCATACCTCGACACACGAGGTATAAACTTGCGCATGGGTGAGCATAGATTATTGCAGCCACACCACGGAACTCTTATTCATCGGTGCTCCTAACATCATCACGTCGACGTTCACTCTGCTACCCCAATGATCACACATGCGCCAAGTTTTGATACCAAATGTTCGAACACAACACCAGGAGAAAACTCATATACATCACACTGATCAGGAACTCACGCGATCACAGAGGGAGAACACACTTATTCAAGGTGGAGGTGCACAGAACAAGACCATGGTTTTGGTGCTTGGCTGCTATATATATAATACTCAATCAAACTTGGTAAGTACATGCATAAAAAGAAAGACCCTCATGCTAGTAAGACAATCCTAGCACAGAAGACTAACTAATTTTGATTAGATGCTGATTATATTAATATCCTAACACCATATTACATAACAAGTCAATATTATTTCCACCAGGGCCTAAATATGGCCCCTGCAACACGAAAATCCTCGAGCAAGTCTGCCTCCTGGTGGTCGTCAACGGTGAGAATTCCAACCCGGTGTACTCGTAACCTTCTTCCTCATCGTCATTGAGAATTTCGATCCTGACGACGTAGTCTTCATAGCCATCCTCCTCTTCGTCCTCCTTCCTCCTCATCGGTGACCGATCCATATCCGACGAGCTCGTACCCATCCGAAGAAAAGTCATCGTCGTCCGAAGCGAAGCTCGAATGGACCAAGGAGAGATTGCCAATCTCGTCCACCTCGTCGCCGTACTCCGTCTCTGTGTACGATGATCCAGTGACTCCTTGGCGGGCGTCCGCGATCTTGCTGCTGCTCCCGGCCGCGTCGACCGCCACGGCCAGCAACGCCAAGTGCGGCGGGGGAGCGCGCTCGGAGTGAGGCACCGGATGGTAGACCAACGGAGCGCGCACGGCGGGAGGCGCCGCACGGATGGGCACGGGACGCCGAGCGGGAGGCGGTGGGCGGACGAGCACGGGAGCGCGCTGAGCTGGAGCCGGCGCACGCGCACGGAGCAGCACGGGGGCGCGCTGAGCTGGAGGTGGCACACGCGCACGGAGGATCACGGGGGGGCGCTCGGGCTCGTGACCGCCGGGGCACAGGTGGACGCCAATGCGTAAAGCGAGGTAGGCATCAACGCACGCGTACTCGACCTGCTCCGGCGAGAGCTGGGGCGCGTGCCACGCGCTCATGGCTACGTTCTTGGGCTTCTTGATCCCGGGGTACCCGAGGAAGCGATCGGCCATGTGCTCCATGGAGGCGTTGCCCATGCCAGCCACCGCGCGCAGCTCGCGCCCGGACGCGACGTGGAGGCCGTAGTGGTCGCGCAGCATGCGGCGGTCGGAGCGGTTGCCGGATCCGACGAAGGTGACGCGGGGGTCGGCGAGGAACCGGCGGAGCGCGTCGGGGACAGCGTCGGCCTGGGCGAGGTGAAAGACGAGGCAGCGGTGACCCACGCAGAGCTGCAGGGTGGCCGGCGGCGGGGTGTGTCCGTGGAGGGGACGCCGGGTCGGGGTCCACTGGACGCCGAGGCCGACGAGGAGGCGGCCGGAGCGGAGGTGGCCGAGGTGGAGCCAGCGGCTGGTGCGGACCCAGCGGCGGGCGTCGGCGGGGTGGGCGGTGACGAGGGCGACGACGCGGCGGTTCGCGACGCGGACGGTATAGGCGTGGTGCGTGGGCGTGGAGCGGCGGAGGCGGGTGGCGACGGTGGTGGCGTCCATGGTGGGGTTTCTTGGGTTCTTCGCCGCGTTTGGGTTTTAGATGGAAGAGGAGGGTTTCGGTTGCCTCCACGCCTGGAGTAGTTAGGGGCCTTTGGGCAATGCGCCTTCCGTTCAGTGGTTAGTTATTTTGGATTGGGGTCGTTGGATATTGCTCCACCTGTGTCGTTGTCGGTTTGAGTCGGTTCAGAAAAAGACCAATTTCAAGAGATATATATTTGGCACTTGTATCTTTTCTCTATAGTATTTTCGAGCAAATTATTACAAGTTTACGAACAAAATTTTAACCTAGATTTTTCAATTGGACGGTGAAAAAGAAAATGAGCAATGGTTGCAACCATCGATTCATCGTCGACCCAATTGGCCACACAAACAAAATTACGCATGTTAGAACTTAGAACATGATTTTCTCTGTATAAATAGAAGATAAAGACGAACATGATTTTCTCTGTATAAATAACAGATAAAGGCGAAAGTTTCAGATTTGTTTCCATGTGATGTTTGCATTCTATTTCCTTTGCTTCCATAAACGATCTTATTACATGCATGTTCTGAAATTTTACTTTTCATAAACGAAGAGAAGGAACTGGGCCTCTTTCCCTGCCTGTGGGTTGGTCTGTGTCTGGTCCCGTTCATTTTGGCTTGAGTTTCTGGCTTATTTTTCACTATTTAACAATTTCGTCTTTTTCTGGTTTTTGATTTTTTTGAGCTTTTTTGTCGGTTCTTTCTTCCCATATTTGTTTGTACTGTTCATGACGGGCTAACCTGTTTTTTTCTATTTTTAATTTTTTAAAATTTAATTACGCCAAATAAGCCACCGTCAGCTACAGTGTTTTTCAGCCATAAACCACTCAAAATAAGCCTTTTTGAGCAAGGCCTTAGTGGACCTAGGAAAACCCATTTGCCGAACAGTTTGTTACCACCACGCCTGAGGTATGATGGGTCGGTCGAGGACTCCACTCCATCTTTTGCTTGCACATTGTCTATGGTTGGATTCTTTTTAACTTCTGCATGTGGTTTTTAGTTTTTCTATAATAACCTACTTTTAAACAGTGTGTCTTTTTAATATGGAGTCTATAAGTTAATTGTAATATACATTATACTAACTTCAACTATACCGGCTAAAATCGCATACGGCCTTATCTTCGTACTCTCCCACGAACAAGTATAATTCAAAAGCTATAAAACATAGTCTAAAAGAACTCACCATAGATATTAGGTGGGTTCTTTTGAGTTGATGGTTTATGGTTTATGGCTTAAAATATTTTTTTCTGTATTTTTTTATTATTTATGATGGATTAACATAGTTTTATTTTTAAATTTCAGGTGAAAATGGGAAAATGGTGAAAATATAAAAACTTATGATGTGGGCCGTTGGATCAATAGCGAGCAGTCCAGATCGAGGGAACACGGAGAAGAACACCGCGCGCGGGGACAGGGAAGCTCCGTTCATTATTTTGGGTTTTTGGTTTCTCCGAAAGTCGAAACAAACAAAATAGCTTCTTAAAATGAATTCTCCAAACAGCTTTCCAAACCTATAACTGTGTGTGTCATCTACATCAGTGTTTCTATCATCCGCTGCTATCTCGAAAAGCACGATAAAAAATTATCAACCGTAACACAAAAGAACAGGGCCTTCTACTGGAGCTTGTTCCACAATAAACCAACTCTAATGTTTGTATTTTCCAAGGAACTTCAATGGATTTATCATTTATGCCCCGTTTCAAACAGTTTTTGGCTTCTGGCTTCTAGCTTTCAGAAGTCAAAAGCTATTTGGAATACGTTCACTTCTTAACGTAGTTTTATTTCCCCCCTTTTTTAATTTTTTCTTGTTTTCTTTGTATTGCTCGTGAAGATATAATTGTGTTTTAATTTTTATGTTTTCCTTCATTTTTATTTAATTAAATACTCATATAATTGTGTTTTAATTGTTTATATTTTCCTTCATTTTTATTTAATTAAATACCCCATAAAAAAAGCTAACGATCGCTACAATGTCATTTCAGCTAAAAACACAAAAGCTAAAAGCCACAAGGCCTTAACCGTGTGAGGAACGAAGACTATCAAGTGTCAAAATATTTGGACACAATCTGTTGCCCCTGGTTGGACAAGATTGCTCCACGAAGATTGCTTTGTTCTTTTTTGTTGCGGTTTATGGCTGATGCTAATGGTTTTTAGCCATAATACAAGTGTTTGTGCTAACGAACTAAATACCAATAAACCGATATGTCGTTTCAAAAAGATTGTCCTGATAAGTTATTTCGAAACGATGACGGTAAAATTATTCTATTTATTTGTTCGAAAAAACAATAAATTATAACCTATAAACTAAAAAGAAAGAACGGAGACTATATATCTCGATGAAAAGTGATGTTTAGCACAAGGGAGAGGAGAGGAGACAGAAAGGGGGCCCATGTGATGAGATGCTGGGCCATCTACTCCTTTATTTCCGACAATGCGACTGAAGTTCAGCCGTAGCTTGGGGTGGAATCAGGCCTCGGGCTAGATGGGCTATAGTCTGAGGCCTGAAAACTAAAGCTCATAGAAAATAGTGACTTAGATGTAAAAGTTTAGGAACAAAAGTCTAAGATAGTCTAAGGGCCTGTTCGGCAGGCAACAAGCCGGCCGGCTTTTCGCAGCCGCTACAATACCTAACTTTTAAACGGAGTATTTTGCAGCCGCTACAATACCTAACTTTTAAACGGAGTATTTTCTCAAAACGAGGTCTACAAGTTAAACGTAGTACATGTTAAAAACCCAACATCTGTACCAGCCAAAATCGCAAGTGAGTATCGATCTCTCCGTAATCTGTACCGTAAACAGCCAAAATTCAAAAAATTCAGCCAAAAACCATAAGCCGTAACCAAAAAGAACAGACCCTAAAACCAGCTGGCCAAGTTCGAGGCTTAGAATGAGCCTAATTCTGCACCTGGCAGTAGCGTTATATGGTACTAATGAGTGTGCTGATCTGTGTGGGATTTACAACTACTTGCGTTACTTGCCCCTTTTCTCGTTAGCGCATTTTTACCTTTCCCTTTACGGCCCTGTTCTTTTCAACTTCTAAACGCTGCTTTTCGGCTTTTCTACAGTAACTAGCTTTTAAACGGAGTATTTTTTCAAGATAGGGTTTACTAGTTAATTGTAGTACATATTTTGCTGACTTCATTTATATCGGTAAAAACTGCACGTGAGTTTCTGTTACTCTGTAATCTCTCGTACAAACAGCCGAAAAACCACAAGCTATAACCAAAAGCCATAAGCCGCAGCCAAAAAAGAACTGACCCTACATCTACACGGTTCCTTGTATCTCTATGCACGCGATGGCGACGCCCCTTGTGAGTCACTCGTTCCGAAGACACCGGCACTGCAGCAGCATCTTTCGAGTGAACGTGAAAGGAGCCCATCCAAGTGCCGTTCAAGCGCGATCGAACCAACCGTTGGCTGCTTGATCAGACGGCCACGGCTTGCTTGCTTGCTATGATTTGTATGCTCTACATCCAAACCAGCGGCGGAGGAGCCGATAGGGCGAGCTAGGGCGTGAGCTATACCTTGATTTTTTCACCGCTGCCTTCTGCCTCTCCGTTTACTCCCTGCCTTCTGCCTCTCCGCCTCGCCCCGGTCTTCCTACTCCCTGGCTTCTCTCGGGTCTCTCTCTCTCTCGCCCCGGTCTCTCCACCCGCTCACCTCGACGCTGCCTGGCTCTCTCTCCCTCTATCGCCCCGGTCGTCTTGGCTCCTCTGCGCCGTCTCACCACTGCCGACTCTCCCGCGCCGACCCTTGCCGCCCGGACCTTCCTCTCCTCGCCGCGCAGCTACGCCTGAGACACAGCCGCCCGGATCCGCGGCCTAGAGCCCGGATTTGGTGTTCTCTTCCTCAAGCCCTCCCGATTTCTTATGGATTGGTTGCTATTTTCTTTGATTTCTAATGATTGTTCTTCTTGATGTGAGGTTTTGGAGGTGTGCCGTCCCGTCACGGTCGGTTTGCGCCGCCGCACGCCGGGGAGTGCCCATGACCGCCGGTATTGCTTTCGATCCGCCCCACCTCATTTTTTCCCGTCCTCCGCCACTGATCCAAACGTATCCTTCCCTACTAGTGTGCATCGTTGAAGTTTGGCTTTGGAGATTGCTCATCTGTAAAATTGCATCTCATCTCCTCTGTGCTCATTCGGTCTTCTCCCGCTGTTTTTGCTCCCTTCGATTGGTTCTACTGAGTTCTGAACGTGTGAGCTCTCCTGATGTCCGGTAATGTGATGCGTAGTGTCCATCACGCTATCTACTTGGCAGTTGACAGGAAGTGCAATTCTTGGCCAGTGGATATGGATCCTTTGTTCCTTCTTTAGAGCTCGTTTTTTAACACAAGAATTATGCCTGAATTTCACCATAAAACCTAATTCTTTTCAACTTATAGTTTATAGTTTTCCCAACAAACAAATAGGATGACTTCTTTGCCGCTGTTTCGAAGCGGCTTGTTAGGACAACCTTTTCTTATCGGTTTATGGATACTCGATTTATTCGCACAGACGTTCGCACTAGGATCCAAAACTATTAGCCGCAGCAAAAGAAAATAGGTCTAAATAGTTCAATATACACATAAGCCGAGGAAAACTCCTGTGTTCCAAATACGAGCTAAACCGGCCAGTGGACCATGTTTCTTTTTCCTCAAAGAACAAAAAAAAACACGGGCCCATGCATCTTGCAAGCAAATGTACGCCCATCACTGGATCTCTCACACTGGCTCCAGTTCCATGGACTTGGCCTATATCACATACTGGCCTTTCCATTTCCTAAAGTCCTAGTGCTAAACCGCTACCTGGGCATCCTCTCATGAGAGAGGGAGACAGAAAGGAAGGCTTCTTGCTGCATCTACGTGGGCTGTCGAGTCTGGTTCAAATCAAAATACTACTGCTTCGTTGCACACTGGCATTTCCGTCCGGTAAACGATCGAAGCTAAAACTAACAAGTCCATGGAGTAGAGTGCTACTACATGCATCATCGTGTATCAACAGGTTTCAGACAAAGCTGTCAAATCGATCGGAGAGATCAAATTAAAATGCCTCGCTAGAATCAAAGATGACAAGACGCACAAAGATACGGCGTCACAATCACGAAACTGTTTCTGATCACGGCAAGAAGAGCTGCGCTGAATGTCGACGCACGATGCATGCTTTGGCTTGCAAGGAACGTACTTGCCTGCACCATTTGCCATCTTCTCTACCGTACGTGCTACTGTACTTGCTAGAGTAGTTGCTAACCTGCTCCATTTGCCATCTTCTCTACCGTACGTGCTACTGTACTTGCTGGAGTAGTTGCTACAGCACTGCACTGGCACAATACCAGCTACTGTGCATGTATGATGGCTGGATGGAAATTGTACCTGCCGGTACAAATCTGCAGGCAACCATGGGACTGTTTAAAAGGTTATTTTGAGTGACTCATGACTGAAAAATAATGTATTTGACTAAAAATATTTTAGCTGACGATGATTTATTTGACGTAATTAAATTTTTAAAAAATTAAAATAGAAAAAATATGTTAGTCCGTCACGGACAGTACAAACGAATACGGGAAAAAGACAAAAAAGCTCAAAAAAATCAAAAATTAGAAAAAGACAAAATTGTTAAATAATGAAAAATAAATCAAAAACTCAAGCTGAAATGAGTGAGACCTAAACTATTATTAAAGGATGAGAAAGAAGAGAGAGAGGTTGAGTGACATCACAGCCTGGACCCGGTTGATTGGGAAAATTGAATATATAGGACTGAGTTGAGAGGGCTTTAGCAAAATAGGACTAAGTTATTTGTACTTGTAAATATAGGACTGAGTTGAGCACCTGGTTGAAAATATAGTATTTTTCCTATTTTAATTTCATTTTGATTTTCCAACCCTTTTTCTCTACGCGAAATGACCATTTTGCCCCCTCCTCCCTCTCCCTCGCCTGGCTCGCTGCGCAGGCCGGCAGCTCCCTCGCCGGGCCGCCGCTCCCCCGCGCCGCCGCTCCCCCGCGCCGCCGCTCCCCCGCCAAGTAACTGACAGAGGCTTATTTAGTATAATTAAATTAAAAAAAAGTAAAAAATATAAAAAAAATATTAGCCCTATTACGTATAATACAAACAAATACGGGAAAAAAACCGGCAAAAAAACTCAACAAAAAGCCAAAAGTTCAGAAAAAGATGAGATTTATAGATAATAAAAAATAAGTCAGAAGCTGAATCCGAAACGAGCATAGCCTAAGGATGCTTCTTTTCACTTGCATCTCCAGTACATCTCTCTTGGAAGGAATGGATGCTGTCATCATGTTGTTCGTTAAAAGTAAAATAAAAATTAGGCCAAGGAAATTTAACTGAATGGAAGTGATGAACATACCATTTACAAATTACAGTTGCTTCAATAAAATCAAATAAGTAAGTGAATCATAATTCAGACCATGTTTATATTAACTTCTGTTTCTGACTTTATTTAAAAAAACAAAAATCAATATGAACATCCAGTTTCTCGAAGTAACTTTTTTACTCCTCTCGTTACCATCTTATTCTATAAATAAAACAGGGGTCATGTATGTATCATACACCCTACTCCTCTCGCTCCCGTGACATATACTTATCTCTTCCTCACTTTTTACACTACTTACTCTTTTTTTAAATTTTTTAATATTATTATTTATTTTTAATTAAAAGTTATAAATCATCACTAAACACTTCATGGTGATCATTTGGGCTTATGGCTGAAAAAACACTGTAGCTGACATATGCTTATTTAGCATAATTAAATTTAAAAAATTTAAAAAATATGTTAGCCTATTACATATAATACAAACAAATATGAGAAAAAAAGAACCGACAAAAAAGCTCAACAAAAAACCAAAATTTAAAAAAAAGACGAAATTTATAAATAATAAAAAAATAAGTTAAAAATTAAAAGCTGAAGGCCAACCCATCACCCAAAAACTAATACGAACGTGTTACTAGGCACCATATAGGAAACGCTAGAGCATTGCTCTGGCTTCTGGGTGGGGTCAGCAGTAACACCGGCTTTGACTTGTCAACGCTCACCATGATAGGACGGCATCTGAATTCTGACTGCGATCGGTTTGGATGGGCACAAGAGTTGGATTGCGCAACAGCCTGAACCCAAGCGTACATGAAAATGACCGAGTTGTCAAATCAAAATGAAACGGTGCGACGTAGCGACTGGCATGGTCACAAAAGATTAGCACAGTGCGTGCAACAGTAGCTGTACCTGCCGGCCGTCGTGTCTCCATTATTGTTCTTCAGACATGTTGTTCAGTTAGCGATAAGAACGATTGACGACTGAGTGTCTCCGTTCTTCTACGCCAACTAGTTTTTAAATAAAATATTTTTTATAAATTAATTATAGTAGATTTTATAACGACTTTATTTATATCGACCAGAATTATATATGAATTTCTCTCTTTTTGTACTCTATCTCACGAGCAGTTAAAACCATAAACCACAGTCAAAAGTTATAAATCAAAACCAAAAAGAGATTTTGATCTGATTTGGAAAGGGAATCGAAGGAAGATAGATAATACAGTAGCAACATCAAAAGCCAAATGAAAAAAAAAATCCTTGGCTGATGTGGGTATCTGCAGGAGAAGAACATCCCCATATACAGGAGGGAGAACGGGAGAGAGGGGTATTTTGGGGAATGGGCAAGTGGCAGTGGCAACTCTCCCAGGATTCGTGGGGGCGAGCATCACCCGATCCATGGCGCAGACAAAACGAGTCAATCTTCCACCGGCCCCGTGTCACGTACTTGCTTTCTTCCCACAATGCCCTTGTCTATATCCCTATATATTACACAATACCATCAACATTTCCCTTGAAACTTGAAAATGGAAGCTATGGTCAATCATTCTCTCTTATTTTTAGAAAAACTAAAGAATGGTATACCATTCCTTTCTCCATCGATGGGATAGCTTGATCTCATTTCGCACTGCCTCCACCTCCTCCACCTCATTCCCGTTCCTTCTCTGTCGCCACCGCCTCCACCTCTCCTTCCTCCTTCGCTGTTGCTTTAGATCTGGTGACACGGGAACACAACCGCGGTGACGGATTCATCATGTGCCCCCCCATATGTAGAGGGAGGCCGGGGAGGCGGTAGTTCAACGGTGGGCGATGACGGAGGGTGATGGGTGGTGGTGAAGGGAGGAATGGGCAAGAAGGTGGCGCTGTAAATATTAGGTTGAATGGGTGGTGGCGGGGGAGGGAGATATGGCAGCACAGCTAGGCGGCAAGGTCGCCGCCGTCTACTGGTGGTGGTGGAGGAGGGGTGGTGGGAGGCAGAGGAGGAAGTGCGAAGCTGCCTGCACCGGAGAAAAGGGGAGCAGCACCAGGGCAACGACCGAGAGCGGCTGGAGGGAGGTGGGGAGGGCACTGAACTCAGGAGTGCAGGGGAGCGACGGGGAGGGCACCAAACTCGGGAGGGGAAGGAGAGGGCATCAAACCCGGAAGGCTATCCCGTAGGATTAGAGTCCAACGAGATAGCGTTATGAGCTAGCTCTCTTTTTTTGTGAGGGAGTTATTCATTCTATTTGTATTTGTAGACCATAAATAATTCAATTCTGGTAAGAATCGGGGTAAATTTCTATATTCGGAATGAGGCCTAAAATTATTTTCCCTACGAACTAATTCACAAAAATTTCTTTAAAAGACAACACAGTTCACATATTTACTTCAGGATATGTTTCTAGGGACCAGACGAGAGTCCACGGTGCTTGGCTTGCATTCAAAGCTACGGTGAAGTAAATGTAAAAATATATATATAAAGACCCTTTTCTGAAAACATAGGAGTACTTCGCACATCTGCGTTGGTAAACAAGGCTGGCGCCAGGATGAATCTGGGTGGGTTCTATTAGCATATGGATTATGACTTTGAAATTATAGTTTTTAAATTCTGATTGTCTGTAAGAGATAGTACGAAAAGACAGATATCCTCATACGATTTTGTCTGATATAGCTGAAGTCGGTATAATATATACTACAATCTATTAATATATCCTGTTTTAAAAATACATTATTTAAAAACGAATTATTGTAGCTTCATATAAAAGCTAATAAGCCTAAGGCCGAACTGACCCAGATTCTAGGCGTTTTGGGGGCGATCAACATGGCTGAAAAGCCCGTGGCTTATGGCTGAAAACACTGTAGCTGGCTGAAAAAAGCACTGTAGCTGACAGAGGCTTATTTAGCATAATTAAATTTAAAAAAATTTAAAAATAAAAAATATGTTAGCCCATTACGTATAATACAAACAAATACGGGAAAAAAAGAACCGGCAAAAAAGCTCAACAAAAAGCCAAAAGTTCAGAAAAAGACGAAACTTATGAATAGTGAAAAATAAGCCAGAAGCCTAAGCCACGTTGATCACGCCTACCGATGATGTTGATGCATGGCTGGCTAGGCAAAAATCATTTGACGTTCTAAGAACTTATATTTGGAGAGACGTCTTATGTAGCTGCGAAATAATCAATTCCTAACGAAAAGCTCCATGATACTGGCTTTTATCACAACGTGTCAAAAGTTAGAACTTCTGTTATTGAAGTCACGAAGTAAAGGGTATGCTCATATTAGTTTTTGCTGATGATTTTTGTGTAAAAATAAATAGTAGTGACTGAAGGAAGGTGCAAGCGGTGGGGAAGTAAGGGAGAGATACATGCACATAATGGGATCAAGAGGAGTAGAGTGCGTAATGCGCCCGTGATCCCTTGCCTTATTCTTGAAACGAGATGGTAACGAGAGAAGTAGAGAAGCTAGATGTTCATATTAACTTTTAGTTTTTCTTAAAAAAATAAAAATAGAAATCAATACAAACAAAGCCAACGAAGCAAACAATGAGATCCTATTGGCGATGCGCAAGAAAGAGCATGAGAATGGAGTCGATCAGAAGTTCAGAATGCAGTTGTGTTTCTTTGTGAGCACGCAGTGCGGTGGCAGAAGGGCCTGGCCTATAAAAGCGCAGAAAGGGGCGAGAGATGGATGGTTGCATTCACATGAAGGGTGCCTCTGCCAATAGATGCAAGCTCACATGCAGGTTGCATGGACGACGGACGCACAAATGACACTGCCATGAAAGCCAACGAGAGGCCCCAGCAGCCATGAATTGGGAGCTTCTTGTGGTGGCCGACTCCATCCTGCCATCAATGCCGTTTTTGCCCCGCCCTAGGGCCACCCCACCCATGCCACCATGCATATGTCTGTCTAGCCAGTACTACTGCTGCCCATGGCACTCCTCTAGTCCTGTTCCAAGGGAACTATTTATTATGGCTCTATGTTTTGATTTTAGGTGGTGTCTAGGGAATATTCGAATATTTTTTGAAATTATGAGTACTTAGATTTTTTGGACGTTGGATCTCTATCCAATACCTTAGATTCAGAGCACTCATATTTTTTTGGAAGGAGGTGGTATGGAGGGATCCATTGGATGAAGATCCAACGGACCAGATTTATTTTTTAGAGAGGGTGTGGAGGATCCGTTGAACAGAGATCCAATGTTCCAAAATATGAATGCTCTCAATCCCAAAAACACTAAGTGATCCTTACCACTTCCCTTGATTTTATGCCTTGTGGCTATAAAAAGAAAAATCAACGAAAAGTTTCCTATAAAACAAGTACATAAGAAGAGTTAACACTTGTCTGATCGAGATTAGAACACATTTTCTACTAGTGTGTATATGTGGAGCAGTGGAGGGAGGAAACCCTAGGGAACTATCTGTCATGACAAAGATTTAGAAGTCAAATCAATTCAAGCATGTCAATTAGAGTATTGTAAATGGATTAGGTCGACTCAACCAGTATCTTAGGGCCTGTTTGGATCCACCCAGATTTTAAGAATCTGGCTTTTGGAAACTGGGTGGGATCCAAACAGACCAGTTTTTGGGGCAGTTTTTAAAATCTACCTACCCAGATTCTTAAAAACCAAGAAGCTGTTGATACCCAGCTTTTGCCAGTTTTTTTTGCACAAATACCCATTTACCCTCATTAAAGACCACGCATGGCTGTTTAATGTGCTGTTCAAGAGCAATAAATGTAAGGGTATAATAGTCTATTAGCACCAATCATAAATGAAATCAGCTTTCAAAAACTAGGGGATCCAAACACCCCCATCAGTTTTTGCTTAGAAACCAGCTTTTAAAAATTAGAAGTAATAGCTGGTTTTTAAGAATCTGAAACTGATTCAAACAGGGCCTTAGTAGTATGTGTTTCGTGGCTTATATGCGTATTATCATTTTTTATAGATTCATAGAGGCATAGACGATGCTTGCTCTCATAATTATCACCTCTGTATTTATGTGTGAAGATGAACGGTTCCTACTACTACGTTAGTGAGGCATTGTTAGGTCTCTTCTTTTCAGCTTTTAAAAACGGTTTTACGGTTTTTCTATAGTAACTAGCTTCTTAAGGAAATATCTTTTCAATGTAAAGTCTATAAGTTGATTGTAATATATACTGCAGCAACTTTATTTATATCAGCTAAAACCGCATAGCTAGCTATTACTCCGTACTTTCTCATATAAATAACTTAAAAGTTATAAACCGTAGTAATAAATCGTACCTTAAGGGCATCTCCAATGGTCTGAGTCAGCTATCTATATGCATGTACACATCAGCATATATTCTATGTGGAGGAAAGAGAGTATGCAAAAAAAAATCGAGCCAGCTCTTCCTTAAGCACTAGTCTATAACGCTAAACGAGGCAGCCTCAATAAATTCTGTGTGTGCATGTAAGCATCAAATAGCTATCCTTATAGATAGTTCTTTAGAATGCTAGCTTTAGTGTGTACTATATAGATGATGTGGAAGTCTTATAGTTAGTTGCTAGCTATAACCATTGGAGATGCCCTAATAGAACAGACCCGTTGTCACGCATAGGCGTTTGTGTGGAATGCATGGGGTGAAAGGGTGTGCATGAAATCTACGTCCCTCTCATATTCGAAAATGACCGTGTGGGGAACGACGCATGGCTGGATGGAAATTTTCTCAAGACAGCACCATACTATGCACGTCAAATGCATGGTGTCGTCTCTCTTGATGTGCTGCCTGCCGATTCCTTTCTCTCTCTCTCTCTCTCTCTCTCTCTCTTAATATCTTTGTTTATTTTCTTGAGCCAATACATAATTCTCAACAAACCAATTGTGTTGTTTTCGAGCATGTAAACAGTTGAGAGACTCTCTCTCTGCTCGAGGAATCCTAGGTCAAATTAATGGAGTATATTTTGCATCTTACTCTTTCTGTTTCACTATATCTATTTATAGCCTTGAGAGCATCTGTTTTAGTATATTTACCTATTAAGAAAATCTAGAACGTAGTTATTGCGATTTTCTATCTTTATCTTTACTTAAATACTTTGAAAAAAGGTTAAGTGGTTATAGTATATTATTTAATAGAGCTATATATGATTGTTTCTCATTAAGTATATATTTCTTAGATTTAGTGCTTCTTTAGTCTGTGCACACGATAGACTATGGAAAAATATAGCGAAACAGAGGGAGTATATTAGAGGAAGCCATGATTCACTGCTGCTGGTGAACATACATGCATGGCTGGGATGCATTGAGCATTTCTTCCTGGTGCAAGGCAAAGCAGGCACTTTCTGCTATGCAGGCATAACTTGAGATCAAATCCAGCAAGTGGGTGGTTATGTAATGTAATGGTTGTAATCTCAAGAAGCACCTCACAAGTCTTTGGGCTTTTCTAAATCAAGTGCCTAAATCCGATGAAAAGGTCTGGGTAAATCCAATGAAAACGTCTGGGTAGCTGGAGACGCTAACTGACATACTATATTGGAGTTGAATGCATATTTCACACTGTAGTGAGTTTTTTTAAAAAAAACTGGCCTCATAAATGCATGTTTTTCAAATTTAGCCTCCTCCACATCGTCTATTAACACGTGTCACCAATCGAGTTCCCCGTTATGAAAGGTGTAGCACCCATAGCAGCACAAGCGAGCTCGGTAGGACCGGCCTGCCGTCCATCTGCCAAGCTAGGTGTGCTGGCACCCTCCTGCCAAGCCTAGGGGGCTTAGCACCTCCTATTGTAGTCAGCGAGCGCGGCAGGAGCATATCTGGAGCAGCAAGTTGCCCCATTTGGCTAATTTTTTAAATAATATATTTTGAAAATATTATTTTTAGGTACATACATACATACATACATACACACACACACATAAATAGTAAAAATAACAGTGCACATTACTGTAATATTATTATCGTTTTCTACATTGTTAATCTCGCTAAAGCAATACATATATGTATATACGTACGTACATATTTCCTAAATTACAAAGGTATCGAGAATACTAAAAATAACAGTGCATATTTCTTCAATGTGGCTAATTACAAAATATCATCATTATCGTCACTAATATGCTATTAACATGGCTAATTACAAAGAATAATCATCAGTATGAACTAAAATACATATGTTAACTAAACATGGTTACCAAAGCATTCCATTACTATCAAACCATCGTTATGCTAATGACATATTAAAAGCATTGTTCGCATACAAATGAAACATATCTCTTCTTGAAGGTCTCTATCGAATCTACACTTTTCCAACTAACAAATCTTCTAAATACCAGAAAAACCACATCAAAAATCTAATTGAAAATATCTTCTCATATCTCTTTCTTTCTTCTCCCTCTATTCTCTCTCGCTCGGTCTTAGTCGCTCAACAGGGTAAAAAAATGAGCTCAATTGGCGTGAGAGTGATGCCAGCACTGACTTTATGCGCGCAAGAACCAATTGGCCATGCCTGCCAAGCTGGCACACCACAGTAGGCATGCTCTTGCCAAGCTCGCGCAGTGTTGTAGGCCTGTCCCTCCGGTCAAGCTCGTGCGGCACAGTTGCCGAGTTGGAGCAACGCAATAGGTAACGTGTGTTGCCTGCCGCCACTGCTGTGGTCACAAAAGGGAGCTAGATTTGCAATTTCAATTATATGGGAGCTATATTAAAAAAAGCTACATGGCCTGAAAATGAACAGTGTTCAATATATAGGACTAGGGGGTGTGTGTAGATATTAGAGTAATCTACTACCACTAGGCGTATTCTTTCATGGATTTTGTACTTAACTTACACGATTGGTCCCACATGACAGTAGATAATCCCTCCCTGTTTGGTGGGGGCTCGGGCCAGTTGAAACCATTGGGTCAGTTCAATAAATGGGTCCCCCCCCCCCCCCCCATTACGATAGTCCAATCTTATCTGCACCAGTGTACCATGGTACATCTGACCATGTTTATTGTCCATGGCAAAAGTGAGAGCTGCAGACTGCAATAAGAGTACCTAGCCAAACACCCAATCAGGCAATCACACATCGGATTACTACTACAGCATCTAATATTTTGGCGGGGCTCCAATGGCGAGTGGCTTTTGGTTAAATTGTACAATAGCGGTTGTTATTTTTAAAAAAATAAAAAAATAAATAAAAATAGAGATAAAAACTGTTATATCGCTACGGATAATACAAAGAAATATAAAGAAAAGAAAAGTGAAAAAGCCAAAATAAGTCAAAATTTAAACTGATACGTTTTAAATGGTTTCTAGTTTAAATAAGCTAGAAACTAAAAAATGTCAGAAGCTAAAGTCGTTTAGAGTGGGGTTGTTTGGAATACTGAATTATAGAGAAATTCCACATTATCATTATTAATGTGTGAAATTACACATTAGTATATAGAAATAAGGGGTTTAATTTTAAGAAAATTATTTATAGTAGAGAATACAGTATTTGCACCTATGTTTGTCCCTACTTTAGGCTCCGCTCATTTCGACTTGAGCTTCTGGCTTGTTTTTCACTATTCAATAATTTCATCATTTTCTGGTTTTTTTGGCTTTTTGAGCTTTTTTGTTGGTTCTTTTTTCTGTATTCATTTGTACTGTCCATGATAGGCTAACATGTTTTTTATTTTTAATTTTTTTAAAATTTAATTAAGCTAAATAAGTTACCATCAGTTACAGTGTTTTTTTAGCCAGATACAATATTTTCAGCCATAAATTACTTAAAATAAGCTCTTTTGAGGATGGCCACGTGACAACTTTTTGCTTTTGGAGGTACAAGTTTTTTTAAGATTAAGGTACAAGTTTGTTGTGCTTTAGGTAAGCATTGAATAGGATGTTAACTGTACATGTCAGCTTCTTTTTCACCAAGATATTGAAAGAGAGCATTAAACAAATGTGATGGTCTTTTCTTCCATCGAACAAGTGGAAATGCGGGCTAACAATAATTAAACTGGATCCATTGTACTGGTAGATATAAGGTCAAAATATGCTAATCGCCTAAATCAAAACTCAGGAGCAATACACTGGAAAGTGATGTGTGAAGGAATAAATAGAACAACAGAAACACTTTAAACTCCCAAATGCCTTGCAAAACTGAAGCACTAATAGAAATCCATTGAACTCTACTAATAAGGGTAACAAGAATGTCATGATTGTTTATTAACACTGGGGATTGTACTAAGCATGTAAAAATGGAGAATAAAGTATTGCAGAGGAAAAAGGACAGATTGTTTAGTAAGATTTGGAAGTATGGTACTGTCCTGTGTGGCAAGCCATTGGTTTTATATCAAGTACCCCCTCTCACACAAAAGAAGTAAGGTGCTGGGATAATTCCATCATCAATTCCTCCCCAACCAATATTGTCAAGCCTGAATTCTAAAGTAGTTCAGCTCAAAATTCTCAAGAACAAAACCTCAATTCACTCCTAAAACAAACTGAAAAAGAGTTAGGTTTTATTTGACATGTAAGGTTTTCGGACTATCTCAGATCGTCAGACTAGCAGAGACCAGAAGGAGAGAGAAAAAGACCAGAATTGATTGTCCCTTCGCTTTCTATGTGGAGAGAGAGAGAGAGAGCAGAAAACCCACAGAAACCAACCAACACAAGGGGATAGTTGGCCCCACAATGCCCCCCTCTCTCTCAGACAAAAGAACGAGAACAAGAGACCAGATCCAATTCCTTCCCCTCCTCCCCTCTTCACTCCTTGGCCCATCAGATCCAATTCCTTCCCCAAATCCGCCCTCCAATCCATCGCAACTGGTTCATATCCTCCAATTCCACCTCCTCTGGCTTTTTCTCGCTGCAAAACACCGTCTTCATGCGTTTCTTGGGGTTCTAGAGTGGAAAAGGTGGCGCCTTTGTTGGTTTCTGCGGTAGTTGGAGTGGAACTCGTGGCGAGTTTTATCGCCCTCTTGTCGAATTCCACTTCGTCTTTTCGTTAAATCTGCTTGCTGGTGCGCTTCTCGGGGTTGCTGGGCTTCTTGGAGAGGCCATGGAGATGCCATCCAGGCTCTTCGTTCCATGGATGCTGCGGGTGGTCAGGCTCAGTCCGCTGCAGCGCAGTGCCAAGGATCGGTGAGGTGAAATTTCTAGTCAAGGTTATCTTTTCTTTCATGTGTTGCCCAATCTTTCTTGTGTGTTTTGTTCCTTGTACCTTGAATTAGTTTGGTTTTGTTTTCTGTTGGATTTTGTGTGTGGTAAAATGATAATTGTAACCGGTTTTAGTTTACTGTTAGTAAGAGCTTGATTTGTCTGAGCTGTTTGGTTTGACTTGTCTTCTCACTTTGAGTTATTTCCGAGGAGTTGATATCCAAACAGTATTAAACATTTGACCTTTCCTCTTGTTGCTTCTCACTGCTTGTTTAATCGTGGATAACGGTATTCTGTACTCGTGCTATGATATATTTAGTGTCAATGTCTTACTCAACGCTATATCGTATTGACAGGTATCCGGCGAAATCGTTTAGTCTGGTCATAATCATTGAGCAGCCTGAGCAATCCATTTAGCTCAGAACTGTTGATGAAGAATCACATTGCACACCTGCACTGACATTGTAATTTTTGATCGGTGTCTCACGTGGTGATGATCATGGATTCTTCGGTGAAAGGCCACATTTCGGGCTTGATTGGAAGATTTTGCTAACAACCATTTGGTAAGGACTCACTCTTAATCTTGTGATTTATGTGCTTTTCATTTGGTTGGCATACTTGATCTTAGCATTGCTCTGCTCAATTTTTTTTTTAAAAAAACATTGTTCTGCTCGGCATAATCGCCAGATGTTATTATGATTTGTCCGCAATCCACATTGCATTGCTGAATTGTGCAATGCCCTGCAAAATTGCCAATATGTTCTTTTTCCTCTTCCGGGAAAACATGACAGTTATTCGCATTCAAAACTTCCCAGCTTTAAGGGATTATGCTATTTAGGTTGTGCATTTAAATGGGCAAAATGTGGCAATTTGCACAATGAGTAGAACATGAAAAGTTGTTTCTTGCCTGCTTACATGCTTTCTCATTATGTGTACTTCACTTACCGAACTTGAGGTTCTTTAGATGTCTATCACCATTGCTGCTTGTTGAGACTTTTTATTGAAGCTACAGTAACATATGGTTTTGTAGGATGATTCATTGTTTGCCTTGTCTGCTGAACAAGTTGCAATAAGAATGGGAGCCAAAGTAGAAGGGGAAAGCCACATGCCTGGATATTACGTCATGAGGGATCTCAATGTGAATACAAATGGTAGCTGGTCTCCATACTACAGGGAAAATGCATCGGGTGGTCAGCTAAGCAATGGCTTCATGCAAAACCAAACAAACGGTTACCCAGAATATGATAGGGAAATGCTCAAGCGCACAATGATTGAACACGAAGCTGTATTCAGGCATCAGGTTGGCACCTTGGCATTACTGATCTAATTATCTTAAGTTCCTTCTGCATAATAAATCTAAAAGCTTCAGGAACAAGATAAAAATCTTCAGCTTTTCTGCATTGTATATTTGTTTGTTTTGCCTTCATCATGTTTGACAGTGTTATTGCTTAGGTATATGAACTGCACCGGGTTTACAAAGCACAAAGATATTTGATGCAAGATTATCAAGATAAACCGATATGCTCTTACATGTTGCAAGCAGATGCATCACAAGCAAATTCATTTTCGTCGCAAATCCCACCCAGCAAGGCAAAAATGGCTTGGCAGATGCAGATGACAGAAATAGTTCCAGCATGCGGGAAGACTCCTATTATAGAGCTCGATAATAAGGATCACCCCTACAAATTCCTTAGGGAAGGCAGTGTTCAGTCCTCTCCAAATGGTGTTCTCCCAAGTGGGGTCGCTCAAAAGAGCAAAAGGAACAATTTTGACCTTCAGCTTCCAGCAGATTGCTATGTGGACGATGAAGATGCATCAGAGAATAAGCCTATAGATTTTCTTGGTGTAACATCAAATCCAAAACCTAGGAATGATGCTGAGTTGACAATACAAAATGGAGAAGATTTGAGAAGGCTAGGAGGAAACAATTCACTGTCAGATTTGCAGACTACAAGCAATCAGAGAGGCAAGCAAATTGCTGATCTTAATGAGCCAATCACTGGCATGTTTTTTAGTGGAACATGTGATTCAGCATATAGAGGTTCTGTTGTCCCAAAACATTATCACCTAGAGAACTCTAGGCGCAATGAAGTGAGATCAAACACAAGTTACTTCAGTTCCTGTAGAGATAACTCCAGTGATGGACATGCTGATGAAGGGACATGCTCGAACTTCTGTGACATGAATGGCAAGATAAGACAGGGAGAGAAATCAATTGCTAATAAAGGTAATGATGATGAGAGCTTATACATTTGTTTTTGCTCATAAGTTTTACTAGTACATTTGCATGTCGAGAAAAAATATTTACACATAACAAAATCCTAGCACCATTCGATGATTTCTTTTGGTGGACATGGCACTGCATTTAAATTAACTATAGAGGTTTAATTCTTAATTCTGCACATGCTTCTGATTACTTTTCTTGTACCATGTGATATGTGTCATGAATATCCTAATTTGACTTTACCTTCTCTTTGATTAGCGTTGGTCTAAAGGGTATAACACGGTAGAGTTGTCTTTATTAACCTTTCTATGGCACCTATCTGGGTCACCCTGGAGGATTACATTATGCTCTTTTCTCAGTTTTTGTTTATTAGTCTTCCATCATTTTGTTCTTCAGCACTAGTGACCTACATGTCTTCATTGGTGTTTCTTATGCTACATAAGTACATATTGAGAAACATCTTCTCATACTAACATGCCTGTTACTTTCTTGTTTGTAAAATGTTAAATGATTGGCACATGTGTTTTAGCTTCTTGGTGGTTGTTAGACTTGACAGTGGAGAGACTGGTTTTTGGGAAGGATTTGCAGTGCACACTTGCCTCTGCTCCTTAGTCCATTATAAAGGGCTTAAAAGCCAAAACAGAACTCAACAACCAAAGCAAAAGCTTAACAAACTAAAGCAAACAGAATCAAACCAAATCAAATCAAAACTGAAAGTAAAAGGACTTTCTATCTAATCTAACCTGGGTAGAGCTTCATCCACCACTCACTCTAGAACACACAGCACACAAGATTATTACTTCATTTCTCCCCCTAAGCCTTGTGTGCAGCCTCTGACTTGATGTGAGTCAGTCCAACTTGCGTACGCAGTTCATGGAATCTCACCCTGCCGAGAGATTTGGTGAGAATATCAGCGAGCTGATCCACGGTATTGATGTGGCTGGCCTTCACGCTCCCTTCTTCCAGACAATTTCTGATGAAATGGTATTTGATCCGGATGTGCTTGCTTCTCTCGTGGAAGACGGGATTCTTGGCCAGTGCTAGGGCAGACTTGTTGTCCACCCTGAGCTCGACTGCGTTGGCTCCCTTGCCAAGGAGTTCGCCCAGCAGCCGGGCCAGCCAAAGTGCTTGTGTCGCGGCAGAGGTAGCAGCAATGTACTCAGCTTCGCAGCTTGACAGTGCCACCACCCGTTGCTTGAGAGATTGCCAGCTCACGAGACTGTTGCCGAGGAAGAATAGCATGCCACTTGTGCTCTTGCTCGTGTCGACGTCGCCGGCGAGGTCGCTGTCGCAGTAGCCGACAAGCTGTGTGACACCAGCATTCCTTGCATAATGTAGACCGAAGTCGGTGGTGCCTGCCACGTAGCGTAGGATTCGCTTGATGGCCTGCTGGTGCTCCATCGTCGGCCGCTCCATAAATCGGCTCACGTACCCGACAGCGAACGCTAAGGCCCTGTTCTTTTCAGCTTCTAAAAGCTGCTTTTCGGCTTTTCTACAGTAACTAGCTCTTTAAACGAAGTATTTTTTCAAGATGGAGTCTACTAGTTAATTGTAGTACATACTTTACTCACTTCATTTATATCGACAAAAACTGTATTTGAGTTTCTGTTACTCTGTAATCTCTTGCATAAACAGCCCAAAAGTCACAAGCCGCAGCCAAAAGCCATAAGCCGCAGCCAAAAAGAACAGGCCCTAAGTCCGGCCGGGTGTGCACCAGGTAGCGCAAGCTGCCGACAATGCGTCGGTACTGTGTTGCATCAATCTCCTCCGCCTCGCTGTAGTGGCTCAGCTTCAGTCGCTCCTCCATCGGAGTATGGGCGGGGTTGCACCCGTCCAAGCCGCCCAGCTTGACGACGTGCTTGGCGTAGTGAGCTTGGCGAAGGGAGATGCCGGAGGTGTCCTGGTGCACCTCAATGCCAAGATAGAAGGTGAGGAGGCCAAGGTCACTCATCTGGAAGGTAGCCTTCATTTGAGCTTTGAACGCCTCCACCTCTGCTTCTTCCGTGCCGGTGATCACAAGGTCGTCGACGTAAACGCCCACCAGCAGGATGGAGCGACCGCTGCCTCGCCGATACATTGCCGCCTCGTGAGTGCTTTGCTGGAAGCCCATCTCCTTGAGCGTGCTGTCCAGCTTGGCATTCCAGGCTCGGGGTGCTTGTCGCAGGCCGTAGAGTGCCTTCCGTAGTCGCAGCACCATCCCCTCCTTGCCGGCAATGACGAAGCCGGGGGGCTGCCGGACGTACACCTCCTCCTTCAAGTCGCCGTTTAGGAAGGCCGACTTGACGTCCATATGATGGACGTGCCACCCCTCCTGGGCAGCCAGAGCAAGGAGGATACGGATGGACTCAATGCGAGCCACTGGCGCGAATGCATCGTCGTAGTCAATCCCTTCTTGCTGGACAAAGCCACGGGCAACAAGTCTTGCCTTGTGCTTGACCACCTCTCCAGCTTCATTCTTCTTGAGCTTGAATACCCACTTCAGTGTGATTGGGCGGTGGCCGGCCGGCAGGTTGACAAGCTCCCAAGTGTTGTTGTGCTCGACGGAATCCAACTCCTGCTGCATTGCGGCACGCCAAGCCGCATCGCCTTCGGCCTCCACAAACGAGCAGGGTTCCCCGGTGTGAGTCAGATGCAGCTCGGCGTCGATGTTGCGCTGTACATACCCCGGCACTGCTTGATCACCGAGTATGTCGTCAACGGTGCGGTAGCGCAGCGGGGTATCCTCATGTGCAGCGTCGATTCGATCCTCATCGTTCTCCAGAGGAGTGGAGAAAATGGGGGCTGGGGTGGTTGTCGGTGCAGCGGTCGGTGTAGAGATGGCCGACGGCGTGCCCGGCGTGCCTCCCTGGTTCGGAGTTGGCGAGGTCGACAGAGTCGATGGCGTCCAGGATGTGGGAGCAGGTGAGCCGGGTATTGGCACAGTGCCACCCGCTCCCCCGGCTCCTCCAAGACGCACATCCTCGATGACAAAATCATCGAGTGCGGTGGTTGCGTCGCCGCTGATCTCCTTGGTCCAGTCCCAGCCACGTCCTTCATCGAAGACGACGTCGCGCGCCGTGCGCACGCGCCAGGTTGTTGGGTCGAGGATGCGATATCCCTTGACACCTTCAGCATAGCCGATGAAGACTCCCGGCGTGCTCCGGTCATCCAGCTTGCCGACGTGATTCAGCTCCTTGACGTATGCCAGGCAGCCGAACGTGCGAAGATATCTGACCGCCGGCGTACACCCGTGCCAGGCCTCGTACGTGGTCTTCCCTGCTAGGCTCTTGGTCGGCGATCGGTTGAGAAGATGCACAGCAGTCATCACTGTCTCCCCCCAGAGCGTCGCCGGCATGCCCCTCTGTTTGAGCAGGGCGCGCGCGGTCGCCACCACAGTCTGGTTCCGGCGTTCGACCACACCATTTTGCTGGGGCGAGTAGGGAGCGGAGTAGTGCCGCTGGATCCCTTCATCAGCACAATAGGCGGCGAACTCAGCTGCGGTGAACTCCTTTCCATTGTCAGTGCGCAGCACCCGGAGTTTGTGGCCGCACTCCTTCTCTGCAGCGGCCTGGACCTGCTTGATGGCGTCCGCAGCTCCGGCCTTCGTCGCGAGAAGGACGGTCCACATGAACCGTGACGCGTCGTCCTCCAGAAGCAGGAAGTAGCGCCGGCCTCCCGGAGTCGCCGGTGTGACGGGGCCGCACAAATCGCCATGGACGAGCTCGAGCTGCTTCTGCGCGCGGTACATGGCCTGACGAGGAAAGGGACGTCGCTTATGCTTGGTCACCACGCAGGTGTCGCACAGCTGTTCGACATGGTCGACCAGGGGCATCCCACGCACCATCTCCTCACGCCCCAGCTTCCGCAGAGCCTCGAAGTGGAGGTGTCCGAACCGCTCGTGCCATCGCCAGGCCTCATCGTCACGACGAGCGGCGAGGCAGAGGGGTCGGGCCACCTCCAGGTGCAGCACATACAGGCGGGTGCGCCCCCGGCTGACCTTGGCAAGGAGACGCCCGCGTCGATCCCAGATCCGGAGCATCCCTCGGTCGATCTCCACCCGTGAGCCGCCCTCGTCAAGCTGGCCAAGGCTGATGATGGAGTTCCGGAGCGCCGGGATGTAGTAGACGCCATGGAGCAGCTTGTGCTCCCCGGTCTTGGCCACGAAGATGACGGATCCGACACCGCGGATCTCTACCGCAGATGCATCGCCGAACTTGACGGTGCCTCGGATGCTTCGATCCAGATCGGCGAAGTACTCCACGCGCCCGGTCATGTGGTGCGTGGCGCCGCTGTCGAGGTACCATCATTCGAGCTTGTCGTCGCCGGAGTCGTTGCCGAGGAAGGCGCGTGCGTGCGGCTGATCGATGTGGAAGAGGGCGGACGCCGGTGGAGGAGAGGGGAGCGGCGATGTGGATTCTGGGCGAACCGGTACATCGCTTTCCCCTTTATCTCCTGAGCACTGTAGCCCTAGCGTTGCGTGGGCCAAGAAGAGAGCGGGCTCCTCCTCTTCCTCTGCGTGGGCCATGTGGGCTGCGCCACCGTGCTTGGGCTGCCTGCAGTCCCTGGCCCAGTGGCCACGGCGACCGCAGTTGAGGCAGATATCCTCCCGTGCTGCCTTCCTTTCTCCGCCGCCGCCTCCTTTTCCACCCCCGCCGCCTCCAGCCTTTTCCTTTTTGCGCGGTCGCCGACGGCGATCCTTGGCTGAGGACGAGCCTTCTCCCTTCCTCTCCTTCTGGCGGGCGAGCCACTGCTCCTCGGTGAAGAGCAGCTTCCCCCCCAAGACGACTGGCTCAGTCGACTGCTCCCCCTCGCGGTCGTCGACGGCTTTGAGCCTGCCCGTCACTTCCTCGATGGACAGAGTGGAGAGATCAAGAAGGGTCTCAATCGAGAGGGCGATCTGGGTGTACTTCTTGGGGACGATGCGCAAGAACTTCTCCACCGCCTTCTGCTCGTCGATGTCGCCGTCGCCGTGCCGGATCAGCTGCTGCACCAGGCCGGCGAGACGGAGAGCAAAGTCATCCACGTCTTCGCCTGGCCTGAAAGCAAGCCGATCCCAGTCCTGCCGCAGCTTCTGCAGCGTGGACTTGCGGACACGGTCGGCTCCGATTCGCGCCGCCGCGATGGAGTCCCAGGCTTCCTTCACGGTTGGCTTGTCTGCGAGCGACGGCAGCATCTCTGGCGGGACGGAGGCAAGAAGCGCGTCGAGCGCCAGGCGGTCATCCTGGAATTCGGCGTCACCGTACTCAACGGCATCCCAGAGCCGTCGAGCCTGCAACTTCACTTTCATCAGCAAACTCCACTCGTTGTAGTTTGTCTTGGTCAGCATCGGCCATGGGGTACCTCCGCCGGTCTCCTTGATCACGCGTTGGATGACGGGCGAAGCCGGTCTCCCGGAGCGACCTCGACGTCGGTGCGGAGATGGCGAGGCACGACGGTCGTGGTCCCTGTGAGGGGTCCGCGACACGGGGCGACGCTCTCGGTCTTCCTCGTCGATGCGGAGAGCAGCAGCGGCAGCAGCAGCAGCTTCGGCCGCCGCCATGGCAGCCCTGGCCGCCTCTGCTGCCTGGGCCGCTCTCGCCTCGGCAGCAGTGATGCGCGCCTCGCGGGCTTGCTCTCCGGCAGCCACCACGGCCTGGGCTACAGCCGCAGCAGCGGCCCTCCGACTCGAAGAAGAAGACATCTCAAGGTAGGTAAGAGAAGGCTCTGATACCAACTGTTAGACTTGACAGTGGAGAGACTGGTTTTTGGGAAGGATTTGCAGTGCACACTTGCCTCTGCTCCTTAGTCCATTATAAAGGGCTTAAAAGCCAAAACAGAACTCAACAACCAAAGCAAAAGCTTAACAAACTAAAGCAAACAGAATCAAACCAAATCAAATCAAAACTGAAAGTAAAAGGACTTTCTATCTAATCTAACCTGGGTAGAGCTTCATCCACCACTCACTCTAGAACACACAGCACACAAGATTATTACTTCAGTGGTGATTATTTGTTCTTATAGTTAATTTAGTTAGATCTAAGCATTCTTCCATTTCTTACTTTCAATCCTTCAGGAAACCAGGCCAGCCACATGAGTTTTTTTGCACCAAGATTCTACGACACTGAATCGCAGAAAGCCTTCAAAGGTGCTGGTGAGAGATTTACAAGAAGTAATCAGACTATTTGCTCAGATCAGAATAATTCCGTTGGATGGTTCTTGCGGAATCCACGCGAAGCCACTTCCACGCATAACCTTCCCATATTTGACCACTCAGATCGCTCATGTCTTCAACCTATTACTGCATTATCTGTTCCTCGCGTAGACCAGCTGTCTAATACTTTTCCATTTGGATCTTACAATATCAACACCAGAAGCAGCAGAAACAATGCTCCTGCTTCCCAAGAAATTGATCCACGCTTCGCATCTCCAACTATAGATTCATATACAAGTCCTGGTATCATGGCTCAAAGCATGGGAGCATTGGGTCTTAAATTGAAAAAAGTTGAGAATTTGAATGGCTTCTACCATGGTTTCTCACTGGATTCATTTTCTGCAATGCATGGACAGCATAAGATTGCGAATTGTAGTGATTTGGAGCAAAGCAATTTCCCGGTGTTTGAGCACTTAGCGAGACAATCTTCTCGAAATGTTCAGTATTGTAATGGCAAGAGTGACAAAAACAAGGGTTTCAATTTGAATCAGATACCTTTGGATGGCCCCGAAGATGGTTCCGAAGTGCAAGATGGTAGATGCACAGGCAGCTCAGAGCATAGTAAAGGCAAGGGATTGGTCTCAGAGATCCCCTGGCTCAAAAGGAAAGCTACCTGTGATGACCATATGGATTTGGAGAAGTCGCGAAGGGCGTTTGGTTATTCAAATGTAGTTGTTCTTGACCTGGAAGTTGATAAAGATGGGAAAGAGTCAACCCCACCTTTTCATAACCTGTCAGTTTTCGCTACGACATCCCGAGGTTGCATGGCTCAGAGGGATAATATCAATGAAGATGTTGCTGTTAGAGTTCAGGATAGTAACACATTCTTAGCTCCATCGGGCCACCATAATGCGTCATTAAATAAACCAGCTGCTGAAGGACTCATCAAGAAAAGTTCCCCCCTGATCAGGAACCTAATCGATCTGAATGATGAGGTACCAAACGAAGATAATTCAGAGTCGTCAGTAGTGTCACATGAATGCCACACCCAATCTGTACTGAATGGCAATTCTAGACGTGTGTTCGAGATCGATTTGGAAACACCATGTGAAGAGGACAATAAACTTGATATTTTGCTGAATGTTGACGACACGTTTGCTGCTGTAAGTGCAGCAAAGGACATCATTGCCATGTCGATGGACACATTAATAACTCCAGATAAAGTTGATGATCACATGTTGCATTGGTTTGCCGATCTTGCTACATCCAATGTTGGTGAACCTACCAAGCAAGCAGAAACCCAAGATTGTATCGCCAACTACTCCAGTGATGACGGGTCTGATTCATTCAAGTCCTTGACGCTGAAGCTGGAAGAGACTAAGATTGATGAGTACTGGAACAGGCCACAGGCACCCGAGGCTCTAATTGGCAAAGAAACGGTCTCTGCTGCACTTCTCCTCACCAAACCAAGAAGGGGCCAGCAACGGAGGCGACGACAGAAGAGGGACTTCCAGAAAGATATCTTGCCTGGTCTCGTATCACTCTCCCGGCATGAAGTCACAGAGGACTTTCAGTTACTTGAAGGGTTAGTGAGGGCATCTGGTGGATCTTGGGAGATGGTCTCAGGTTGGCGGGGACGGAATGGTGGTCGGGCACGGGGTAGGAAACCCCGAAAAAACGTAGAAGCTGCTGTTGAAGAAGAAGATACTCCGGCCAGTCCACCTGTGAAATGTGACACTGCAAACTTGGAAGCTGATGGTGTGGGTATGATTGGATGGGGACGGACAACGAGACGATGTCGCAGGCCAAGATGTCCTCCCGGCAATAACGCTACCGCTGCATCTTGAATCCTTTGATATCGTTGAAGATTTCTCAGAGATTTCTATGAGTGATGTGAGGTGATTATAATCATCAGGAGTGTAGATTCTCTTTATTAGTATAATTCGGCCTCCCCAACCTGACTGCTTATCGAGTCGAAACATCTTGTACATTTTTTTTATAATAATTTCTTAAAGTAGTTCATGAAAAGAAAAACGTTTGTAAAAGGCGTCAGATAATCTGCTTCGGGAGCCTGGGATAGTGGGATCTGTTAACTTTCTCTGATAAAAGTGCAAAGTGTCTGAAAGTTTGTATGCTTGCTTAATTTGGTAGGCATTACGAGATGCTCACTGATCTGTAATTTACTGATGTTTGCATTCTGCTGATGGCAATGGCATGCCGATCTTTCATGAACTTAGTTTCATTCATGGCAACTGCATCGAGACACCATTGGTCACAAATTTATGTGTATATGCAGATATTGTTTGCTATTAGCAATGCTCGAAGCTAACACTATCCTATATGCAGATACACATACGAACTTTCATTTCCTTCGTATTTATGATTTTTTGAACTAGTGTGAAGAAATATACACACGAAATACGTGCAGAATCATCATTAGCACCATCATATTTGCTGATCATCAATGAACTGATCGGGTTAACCAACCAAAGTTGGCATTGGTCGGTACGTATTAAACCGATGAAAAGGCCTCCGCTAACGTCGGGCGGTAGTATTCGTTTTTTATAGAGAAAAGGATGCAATGCTTTCTATTCATGTATTGTGGTGTGGCTCAAATGCCTAATCGTCATGGGCCCATATTGGGCCGTATGTTAGTGGGCCCTATTTGGGCCATATATGGGCTCATCCGGACTGGGGCAACATTAGGCCCAAGAGCAACAACACCTATCCGGCCGTCCCTATCCATCCCATCGCATCCCAAGAGCATAAAAACTGGCAGCCGACGACCGAGCCTTGGGGCTTTTTTGTGTGCTGCTAATGAATTCTGCTGTAGCTAATAATTTTTATCTATGTATTTTAAGATGATAACGAATGATGGAGATATCCATATGAATAACACATAGTTTTGGGTCGGGGAATCCGTTTGAACAATTCGTTTCAAGAAACCGTTCTATTTATTTTAACTTTCAGAGAAACTAAAAGTTAAAAAGAATAGAGCATTGCTCGGTTATGCGAGCTGCTCGGCCAATTGGGATGTAATCAGAACGGATACAGATGGATATCTCTTATCCTATATCCTATTTCACATTTTTTCACTGCGTTAGAATCAGACACGGATAATACCAGATACCTATTTCTTCATTACATATTTGTTCTATAAGCCTTCAGACGGTCGACCAGACAGAAATCATCCACTTCCTTTGCACCTCTACACAGGACATTGGACAGTAGGGTGTAATTAGAGCGAATACGGAGAGACTAATGTCGAGATATCGAAGAAAGAGCACTCAGTGTTTCCTACCTATTAAGATGTGGCAACCCGCCTATATTATCTTGTTCCCAAGTGAAGTTACAATAGACTTCCTCATATCGTTTGACATACAGATATATACCGATAGATATCACTCATTTCATATCCTATTTTATATTTTTTTAGAGTCGGAGCCAGATACGGATAATATCGAATACCCATTTACCCCTTCCGTATTCGCTCTGCAAGCCTTCGGTCAGTCGGTTGGGAGAAGAGAATAATGTTAAGATATCGAAGGAATAGTACTCAGTATTCCCTACCCATTTAGATGTGGCAATCTACCTATATTATCTAGTTCCCAAGTGAAGTTACAACAGATAGCACTCAGTATTCCCTACCCATTTAGATGTGGCAATCTACCTATATTATCTAGTTCCCAAGTGAAGTTACAACAGACTTCCTCATATCACTTGACATACAGATATATATGGATGGATATCACTCATTCCATATCCTATTTTATATTTTTTCTTGGAGTTAGAGTTAGATACGGATAATGTCAGATATCCATTTACCCCTTTTGTATTCACTCCGCGAGCCTTTGGTCAATCAGTTGGGAGAAAACTATCTGCTCTGTTTACACCACTACCATCCAGTTTCGATCCCTGGATCGATCTTAGGTGTCATATACATGCGTGTGTTTCCATGAAAAGCATGTATCCGTGAGGAGCGACTTTCGCGTAAGTTCTAATGTGTGTTTTGATAGGTAGGACTAGGGCTGAAATTGCAGTGGATACGGACGGATATCGTTTATCGTTTATCCTATTCCATATTTTTTCCTCGGAATCAGACACGAAAAATACCGGATATCCATTTCTCTATTCCGTATCCGTTCTATAATCTTTCAGATGGTCAGTCCGATGGAAATTATCTGCTTCTTTGCATAGGACATTGGACATTATGGTACAATTAGAGCGAATATGGATAGACTAATTACTGAGATGTTGAAGGAAGAACACTTAGTACTCCCGCCTTTTTAGATGTGACAATCTACCTATATGTTATCTTGTTTCTAGGTGAAGTCACAACATACTTCTTCATATTACTTGATATATGGAGATATACGGACGGATATCACTTATCTCGTATTCTATTCTATATTTTTGCCTCGGAGTTAGAGTTGGACACGGATAGTGCCGGATACCCATCTACCCCTTCTATATTCACTAGTTGAATGCCCGTGCGTTGCTACGGATTTTTAAAATTTATCATATTACGTGTTTTAAAACTCACGGGTGGTAAATTTTTTTAGAATATGCATACAAACATGTTCTAAAAGTTTTTAAATCCACCAAGTAAGTCAGAAGCTGTTGATCACACCTCGTAGTCATAAATCGGAAGACATCGACCACACCTCGTGGTTGTAGGTCGAGAACCCTCGAGTACACCTCGTCATCCAGTGGCGGACCCAGGATTTTACCAAAGGGTATGCCGCACCAAAATTTTCATATGCAATTCGGTAAAACCATTTGCCAATTTGATAAATAATTGTAAAATTTGCACCGTAATTCGGTATACATGCACTAAATAATATGATAAGTCTTAAATTCAAGGATTAAGTTAAAAATTTGCACAAATTACAATATAAATAATTCAAACACCATACTAATAGTCTCAAATATACATAAAAGAGACTTACAATACTACTTGTCTGACTTTTTTGTCTACGCTTTCTAAAGGACATGAAAGTCTCGATTATATCATTTTCATCCACTAAAAAAAATTCCGCTCAATGAATGTGACTAAATAATCATCCAAAAGACTATCACCCATCTTATTTCTTAACTTTGTTTTCACTAAAGCCTTTCATTATTAGTTGAAGAACCTGCCAGCATCGATGCATTCAGAGAGAGAGAGAGAGAGAGAGAGAGTATGAAAAGGGCTAAATGTCATAAAGAACCAGTAGGTAATGAATGCAATTCATTTGTTCTAGTTGCCCATGTCCTATGAGATAAATGTCGGAAAATGATTTACATTCACTTATTTGCTTTTATGCTCGAAACAAGAAGTAGCACATTACAAACCTTTTGTGGGTTGATACCAGCAGCTGCAACATAAACATCAAGTTTACCAATAGGTATACCTATTCCCTGAACTCCAAGATCACCTAAACCTAGAATGCGACTCCCATCGGTCACAACTATCATGTCAACTTGAAATAAGAAACGACCAATCACATTAAGAAGTTCAATACAAACAAAACAAGAAGCAATTCTGCTGCATGAAGTTTGTATGGTTTGACACAAATATGTAGTCTCAAGCATGAATCATACAATATGTTATAGAATACATATGAAAACTGACAATAGGTTTAAACGTAAATAACTATGCAATCGCCTCTTAGCATTGACTGAAGAGGGTATGAAAACACACCAGTTGTGCAGTATAGCTCTGGAAAACCACTAGTGTCATGAAGTAATTCGCATGAATGTAACTACAGAATTGGCTTTTCTAGGCAGGTAAGCAAATGTGGCATTGATTTGATTTCATAACTAATTGATCAAATTGCTATCTGGAATAATCTCAGCTTCTTTGCTGTCTTGATGATATTGGTGATTGGTGACCCAAAAAAATATTTCTTTTGAAACAGTCGATCGTACCTTCTCTGCTGGCCAGTTGTAAATCATCGACATCATCTCCCCCTTATCCTTTGCACATCCCACGGGGGCGTCTGAACAGCCCGCTGTAGTTTTCACAGACCAAGCCGACAATCGGAGGCACCACCGCCCGCCGCCGCGGCGCACACCACCACTCCACCCCAACCCAAACGGCCTTCGAGCTCCCCTCTCCAGCCGCCTTCGCCGCGCGCCTCCTCACCACCACCACCGCTCGCCGCCGCCGAGGCGCACACCACCACTCCACCCCGACCCAAACCCCGCCACGCCCAATGCAATCGCAGCCCCGCGCCGCCGTACGAGCGCAGAGCGCCGCTCACCTGCTCCGCCCGCGCCGCCCCAGGGTATGCCGTGGCCCACCCGGCATACCCTGTGGGTCCGCCCCTGTCGTCATCGTAAGTCGAAAGTCGTTGACCATCGCGTGTGATCATAGGTCAGGAGCGGTCAACCATCGCAGGTGGTCGTAAGTTGGCAGCGGTCGACAATCGATCGTGGAAGAGCAGGATGGAGTCTTACATTCAGGCTCAAAGCTATGCGATTTGGAGAAAGGTTACGACTTAGTTCGTTTTTCTTGCCGATGAGCACATCATAGCAGTAAATACGCCAGATGTGGAGACAAATGCTAAGGCAAGAAACATCATCATCTAAGGTCTTAGCCGGGGTGAGTTTGATTGCATCTCTTATCTCACATCTGTATACGACGTTTGGGTGACCCTTGATGCATACCATGAGGGTATCACCTAGATCAAAATTGTCCGACATGACCAGTATAAGTGAGAATACAATAAATTCAAGATGCTTACTAGTGAGTCCTTGGATGAATGATTTGGTAGATTTCACAAGATTCTAAGCAACCTCCGAGCTGTTGGTCTCACATACTCAGATTAGGATAATGCTCACTAGATGTTTTCTGCCTTGGACCTCAGGGTTTGGGAGATGAAAGTGATCACCATCAAGGATATGACTGATTTGTCGACCTTGACTCTTGATGCGTTGTATTCTTACCTCAAGACTCATGAGATCGACATCGTCTCTCGCTAGACAAAGTCGCAGTCGATGGCTTTGGTCATCGATCCCACTTCTGCCTCTAGAGCATCGTCTGATTGTGCTTTTGGTTTCTCTTTGGCTGCTTTGTGTGAGATGAGCGATGACCAATTTTAGTAGTTTCCAGAGGGTGACCTAGCCCTCTTAAACAGAAAGAGGGTTAGAGAGAGAGAGAGAGAGAGGAAGAGAGGAGGTCCAATGATCTGTTTCGAGTGTGGTAGCCCTAACCACATTTGAGCGAACTGCCTTAAGTTGGAGAAGGACAAGAATGACTATAGCAGCATGAGCAAGAATGACTACATCAACAAGAACCGCAACAAGAAGCCCCTAACTCATGATCAAGGCAAGGAGAAGAAGTACCGCAACCTTGCCAAGGCTAAGAAGCTCTTCCACTGCGTCTTCATCGCCTTCGACAAGTTCGACTTCAGCGATATGGAGCGCTGGAGTGACGACGACGGCGAGGATGATCCGTAGAAAGACACCAAGGACAGCGAAAACATCACGGGCATGTGCTTTATGGCTGACGAGAATGGCATCAGTGATGATGATCTCTACAGGCACTCTGATGAGGTATGTCCCTCTTACAACCAGCTCAATGATGTTTTTCTCAGGTTACGAAAATTTTATGCTAAGTCTAGGACTAGGTGTGGTAATGTAGAAAAGGAGGTAGAGAGCTTGTCACAGGAGCTTACTTTACTTAGATTTGTTTCCTCCCATGACAATTGCGATGTATGTGCTTCCTTGCTTGGCGATATGGAGAAAATAAGGACCTCGCATGATAGTATGATTTCTGAGCTGGATTTGTTTAAGGTGGAGAATGTTAGTTTGCTAGCTGAGTTCGAGTTGTCTAGGGTTGCTCCTTTACATTTTGATTCTGTTGAGACTACATTCTGCACCTAATGTGAGGTAATAATAATGATTTTAGAGGTTTGTATACCATGCACCTTGATCTGCCTGAAATTTATGATAGTTATACCAACTTGAAGATTAATTTAAAGAAGGTAGATCATAAAATTGCTGAAAATTTTAAGGCACCATTTACCTCCTCTATTGTCATCTTCGATCTTTCAACTATTGATCACAGGCACAACCCGGTAGGCATGCAGTATACCCCTGAAATGATGAGTATATGTAAGACTTAACTGAGAATGTGAATGGCAATGGAAACATGACAGGGGACCTGAAATGGTTCAAAGCATTCGAAATGCGCCATCAACTTTACCAACCAAGGAATGGCTTAATTTAAAGCGACGCAACATTGCAACTGGTACAAAAAATGATTTTTGATTAAAAAGATAAACGTCAAGTATAATGTGACCAGTTGTAGAAACCCTAGATCCAAGAATCTTTTCGCTTGACATTAGGGTTTAAATGCCAAACATTGGCAAGGAATGGGGTGAACAAACCAAACCTTGACAAGAAATGGAATCCCCATGTGATCGCCAATATCAGATGCTCTTTGCGGTGACAACCTCAATACATATTGGAAATGGACAAACACAAGGCAGGGTTCTGGACCTCTGCTTGAGTGGGAGGAAATAGATTATGCGATATCGCACCCATTGTCTTCGCGACATCCAGGAGGAAAAACCACACCATACAAGCTGCGCTAGCAATGAACACTTGGCTGCTTGACCTGGACTAGGCAATGAACATAACTCCTCAACACATAAATGAGTTGATTGCCATTTGAGGACACATCACCAGCATTAATCTGATCGATGGACTGGACGACACAGTCTCTTGGAAACTCACCTCCAACGCAGTATACACTGTGGCTTCGGCCTACAGGGCGCAGTTTCTAGGATCTGTAAAAAGCACTATGAACAACATGGTTTGGAAAACTTGGGCACCCCAAAATACAAAATTTTCGTCTGGCTCGCCACATAGAACAGATTGTGGATGGCAGATCGTTTGGTCATACGAGGGTGGCCGAACCAGCACATATGCCCCCTTTGTTCGCAACTACCGTAGTCGGTCATCCACATTTTAGCAGAGTGTTACTACTCGAGGACGGTATGGACCTCAGTGGCACATTGGGCTTGTTGCAACTCCATCAATTCGATCAATTGGACCTTCTTCTCCTCGATACGCAATTGGTGGGAATCACTCATCCTCACTGCTACAACACCGCGAAAAGCATCATTTACTCTAGTAATGCCCGTCACTTGACAGATATGGAAGGAGCGCAACGCCCAAATTTTTCGTTCCACCATGTCCTCTTCGGGCCAATTGATTGTGGCAGTGAAGGAAGAGGCTGAGGCCTGGATCCTAGCAGGGGCTAGTAGGCTAGCAGAGTTGTCTTTTCCTCTGTAATTTCCTTCTCGGGATCTGCATTGCTTTTCCCTAAGTCTTTTCCTTCCCCCACTCCCTTTCTCTCCGCTCTAACTTTATTTTGTATTTTCTCCTTCCTGTGAGTTAATAAAGTTGCAGCTCTTCTGCCGGCTTTTCAAAAAAGACATTAGGGTTTAAATGTTATTTTTTGAGCAAAAAAAAGGGATAACTTAAGTTCATGGCTCACAAATCACAAGCACCATGATCTGAAGTTTGCACCCACATCATATCATATCGGGAACATGCGGTGCCTATCCTTAGTACTGTCTCCTCACTGTGTTTAGGAGCAACATCTCCACCGACTATCGTTCTATTCCCATAGATTGAACAAAAAATCCGAAAACCGTAATTACTAGGAACTGGAGGAGTACAAGATCAAAAAGGAACATACGGAATATTCCACTTAGTCAAACTGAATTACTGATCCATTATTCCTCTTTAGCTCCTTGTGGAACTGACTGCTCCTTCCTGGAGACTGCTGTCTACTAACCTTTCATGCTTTCCTCCAGTGGCGGACCCAGGAAAAAATCTAGATAGGGCGAAGTCCAGTGGTGGACCCAGGAAAAAAAACTAGGTAGGCTGAAGTCGAAAGCATGAAATAAACAGTAGTACCCAAAAGCAAAATAATCCATAATCAAACTATGTTGCAATCACACTAATAAAAGTATGTGATACAACATAGAAACAACAACTACAATTCGCATGTTAACATATGTAGATAACTGAAGGACAATGAAAAATACCTCACTAATGAAGCTTAATCCACAATTGTAGATGAGCTGTAAAAGAAACAACCTGTCAATTGTAAAAGATAGATAAATCAGTAGTGTCACAATTCGATAATAGAATATAAAAGATGCAATATAAAAGAAGACAAAAAATATACCAGTAAATAACTAAGTACGTCTAGGAGAACGAGGCATTTTCGTTGTTGTGCTTGGACTTGGTTTGATTGGACTTCAAGTTGAGATTGTGCATGTGCGGCCACCGTTCCGCTTTCCTTGGTATTTCTGCTTGAAAAGTTGCTAAAATAGTTTTTCAAATCCTTTCTATTCATTTTGAATTTGAACAAGCCTTAGGTCACTGTTTCTGGAGAGGTAAAAATATAAGTACCCTCATTTTGACAAGCTAGTTTACATATTCTACATAAAATTTTGACAAGCTATCAAAACTGATACTCAAATACACAAGTCTGGTCTCTAGAATAAATAGAATTTGTTGTACCTTTATAAAATAGAAACTACAGAAGCTTCACGACCGATGACAAGCTGCACGAAGAACCTCCTGCTTCCCTTTGAGCATTATGTACCGGCAAGATCACGAGAAATAGTGGACTTTTGCTGTTCTTGCACTTTTTCTCGAACATCACATCCTCCTTGTGCAGCCTGGGAAATCGTCATGATTGTAATGGCAATAAACTGCTGGCTGTTATTTGTAGAAAAACATACAACATTAGAGTACTTAGCAACAAGCTTTTGACTGAAAATGATGAACAGAACAATCCCAATGCAAAAGCATATATAAACAATTTGACACATCTGCATTGATCTCCCACGTTTGCAAATAAAATTCTTGTCAGATAGTCGCTCAGTTTTCTTTCCTAGTGTTCACAGCAATCATCCACAATGTGCTATTTGGTTTCAAAAAAATCCACAAGGTCAAAGAAATCTATAATATACTAACTACGAAATTTTCACTGGATGCTCTACAAGAAAATAGATCGTGCAAGACAATCGATGTGGGACTCACTCGGAAACAGAAAGGGAAAAGGCGAAGCGTAAGAACCAAGCAAACCAGCTTTGATACCTCAATTGATCAATACATTCGGAGCCAATCCATTTGAGAAAGGGGAAGCAGCGAAGACGTGCATGATCTCAATGCCCTAGCGTCGCAGCCGATGAAAACTGAGCAGGCGACGAAGTAACCACGTTTGTTGCGGTGCTGCTTGGTGAAGAAGCGGCAGGCGATAGGGTAGAAGGTGGTGAGCACGTCGGCGATGGCTGCCGAGTGGAGGGAGGTGACGGCCCAGGTGGGGGGTTGTCGGCCGGCGATGGGAGCTCAGGCGGCCGTCCGGGCTCGCCCGAAGGGCAGGTCCGCCCTTGCTTTCCTCTATCTCAGCAAAGGGGCTCATAACAGTTTTGAGCGTGTGTTGTTGCACCCGTGAGACCCACATTAGAGAGAAGGTGTACATGCTCGCACGTCCATAGTTGAGCACGAGGTCAAGGTGGGAGACGACCGAAAAGTGCTGCAAGAGCACCACATAATGTCCATAGACAGGAATGGTGAAGGTGGTCAGCTGCTGGGGGCGCGCAACCTCGCTAAAGAGTGGACTCCAGCAAGGGGCATGGATCGTGTGCGATCAGTGGCGGAACCAGGATTTAATTACGCCCCAGATTAAATGATGAAATGATCTAAACTAGGCTGGATCATGAAAATGTTACCCAGACTAGATTGAATTTATCCAGACTATACACTAGATATTTTTCTACACCTTGAACTGAAACCTACCCTGCTCGGGGTTTAGTTTTGCCCCTGCGTGCGATCGGCTTGTTCCAAGCAAAGCAAGCTATCACATTCGACGCCCTGAGCACCGGTGCCATAACTGTGAGCCCCTCCAATCCAATCAGAATGTCTAACTCCAAACGCACAAGAGTCTCCGAGTGTCTGATGTAACACCCCCGTTTCCAGGGGCGCCAGAATATAGTATTCCGCAACTATCCAATATTTGAACAGTTACGGAGCGTCGAGCAAGAGAATATCATCACAGCACATGCTTACAACACAAGAGGCGACTTATATTACAACATAAGGTTTAGCAACCGAGTTTTACAGCAGCGGACGGGCAAGCCCGAAATATATTACATTACAAAACAACCGCCAGGAAGCCTGAGCGCAAATCGAGACCTATAGCCATGAATCTTCATCGAAGAACGGCTCCTCCGGGGGCTCCTCGACTGGCTGGTCTTCACCAGCACTCTAAAACTCTGAAGTGGTTCGGCAAGCCGTGGGCACAACAGCTCAGCAAGTTACAAGGGAAACCCTTATTTTAACTAGTTGCATGGATCATCAAGGGATGGGGTATACTTGTTGTATTAGTTTATGTGGATGCAATTTTATTTGTAAACAATTTTGAAATCTCCAAAACCAAGGACTACTCCTTAAGAAGTAAGGGGGTTTCGATCAAAGTTTATTAACCAACTAAACACGTTAAAACCAGTGAAATCTACTTATGCCTTGCTGTTGGAATCACCCATAGATACAACTCCATTAACCGGGAGCACGGCGTATTCGAATACCATTTACTTGACTCTGCAAAGTTGCTCAACTTTACCCACAAGCATTCTTAACCCTCATGATTGAGTTAAGGAACCTGGTCTTTTCACTGCTCAACCCTTGGTATACACTCCATCCAATAGGTTAGGAACTTGCACACCCTCGGGTATCCGTTGGCCACCACGGAACGCTAGGCTCAAGTTGTGGGGACCTATCGTTGTCTTAGTCCAGATCCGCGATCCACACCGACTCCCAATGCAGGGCTTCACTTAAGTTGAGCAGCTACTAAACTAGGGTTGACGGGTCAACACCGGTGGTTGAGAGGCTAATATGTCACTTGCTCGGCGCAAGGGTCTAGTCCTTATGTTTGCACAAGGCCGCAACCTCCACCCTAGGGTAAGGCGATGGGCGAAGACCGTCTTGCAGTGTCCCATAACACCCTTACCCTAAACCCATCATTTTAAATCTATCGCCCCGCAGCCACAACCTTAGTAGTGTAGAATTTTGTATGAACAGTAATTATCCTACAATTAATTATATTACCATTAAGTAAATATGACTAGGGTTATCAAGGGTATGGCAGCAAATTCAACATGGCATTTATCGGTGGTAGGAATTAACTAAATACCAGGTCATTCTAAACAGTTTATTTTAAGCAACTAACATTTCACACATAATCATAATGCAAATAATATATACACATAATTTAGACGGCATAGGGTTCAACATGATCAAGGTCTTGCAACTTGCCTTGGCACTCGACGATTTCGGCTACCTCGTAAGCATTATTTCCTTGCTCCTGGCCCTGTCCTGAAACTTCCGGTAACTCCGACACTAACGCAAACACATAAAAACAAAGTAAGTCTAGCTTGAGCCTAATCAAGCGAGAAAAATAAAATCTATGAAAAAGGAAGTAAAATGCATAAATATTCAAATGGGGAATTTTGAAATTTTCAGAGATGCATTTAGTGGATTGGAGGTCAAAAATGGGTTCAGGGTATCAAACTGAGCAAGATGGTGTAATTTGGGAATTTTTGGGATTTTCTGTGATTTTCTAGGATTTTATTTAATTTTCTGGATTTTTGAAAAATAAGAAATTCTGAAAAATCCCTGTGAACAGTGCTGGGCCAGCCCCTTAGCTATAGTGCGGCCCGGCACTATTTCGGCCTACGCAGCTGAACGGGCCGCGCAACCTCGGCCCTCCTCGCGCGCGGCCGAAGGCCCCCGCGCGCGCGCCTCTCCGCACTGGATGGCCGACGCGTGGCCAGTGCGGGTGGCTGCGATGCGGTGGGAGCGGGCGGATGGGATGCGTCGGGTTAAGGTGAATCGAACGGTTGCGGAGGGGAGGAGATCGGGCGGATGCGAGGGGTGGAGTCAAGTGGCATCGGACGGCTGGGAGAGGTTGCCATCCGATGGCTGTTTTTAAATGGCAACGATTGGAAGGAGGGGCGGGGATGAGGCCACGTCTGTCGTCTTCCTCCTCTCGTCGCGCACGCTCCGCAGAGAGGCAGAGACGCGAGGTCTCCGCTCTCCGGCGACGGCAAAGGTCTCCGGCGGCAATGGAGGGTACCAGGAGGTTGGTCTCAGCGAGAGGAACCCATTTTGGGGGCTTGGGAGGTGCGGGGGTCAGTGGAGAAGGTCGGAGGCAGAGAGGGGATTTTTGGTCCCCCGGTGGCGCAACGGCTCACCGGCGGTGATCTGGCTAAATGGGGAGGGATTTCACGGTTAAAGGAGCTCAAGGCTCACGATGGCGGTGGTAGGATCAGCTGGGGAGCTCCGGGGAAAGCTGGCCACGGGGGAGCTGCTCGGTCAGCGGTGATCGTCGGCGTTAGGGCTCCACAGAGGTTCTCTTGGCCAAGGAAGTTCACCAAAGGAGTTAGCAGGCAGTGGAGGTGCTCGGGAAGGGCGGAATTGGCAAATGGGGGAGGAGGGAAAATGATTGCCTTATGGGGGTCGCCGGCGCATGGGAGGATGGCGACGGAGCTAGGGGCCACAGGACTTCAATTGGCGAATCTTGGGGGAAGTTGGATGTTGCAGCAAACGAAGAAGAGAGTGGGAGGGGTTCAGGAGGCTCTGGAGTGTGAGGGCACCGGGGGGGGGGGGTGAGCTCTGGCGGAGGGGAGAAAAAGGGGGAGGAAACGGCATGGGTGCGGCGTGGGAGTAGGCAACTGAAGTGATGGGGAGTGGGTGGAGAGCGACAGTGAAATGATCGTACGCCGGAGTCAAAGCGCGCTCACGAGAGAGGGAGAGCAGGTGAGCTGCCGGGTGAGCGGTAGCGCACAGCGCGGAGGAGGGAGAAGAAAGCGGTGGCTGGCAGGTGGGGCCAAGAGGGAGGGTCGGGCGACGCGTGCCACGGGGTGGCGCTGCCGGTTTCCGACCGGGCGTTGGCGGTTGGGCGCGGGCAGCGAAACGGTGGGCGGGGGCGCGCTCGCGCGCGGGTGCGGGCAGAGGGAGGAGGCGGAAAGAAGGGGCAGCGCCCGGGAGGAGAGGAAGCAGAAAGAGGAGGGGCGCGACCGAGCTGAGATGGCGCACCGCCAAGAAAGGAAAGCGGGAAACGGGGAGAATTTCCAAATTGGGAAAGAGGCTCAAAAATTCACCAAAAATTGGGAAAAATTCAGTTGAAATTTTTGGGAGGTCTTTCAGCTGACAAGCCCTCGAGCCCTGGCGATGCGGAGCCCGCTCGGCGCAACACCGGGCACCGCAGCACCGAGACCATGTAGCCGCGCTCGCGCCCGCAGCTGAAATTCACGTGCTCCAGGCGCAGCTCGGTGAGGCCGGCGAACACGCCGGACGGCGGCAGCGCCAGGTCGACAAACCCTAGGCGCAACCACACCTTGGCGGCCATCTCGAAGCAGGGCAGCTGGAATGTGGGGCATTGCCAGAACAACGCCTCCACCTGCTTCTCCTCCTCCCCCGGAGTCCTGTTACGGAAGTAGAGCTCGCCGCCTCCGGCGAGCAGGGCCGGTCCTGGGATTTTAGGGGCCCGGGGCGAAACTAGAAATAGGGGCCCTAGTATAAATATCTAAATATAAATCTACACACACACAGATATATATCTAATTTTACCAACAAACACTTAAAATACGTTATGTATTAAAGAAAAATTCATATCAAAGAGTTTATAGATATTACCTTAAAATTTTCTTCTAACATTTCTAGATGCGAAGTCATTGATGATGGTATTGATATCAATCTCATCCAATAATTTCTTCTCAATACATAAAGTTGCCAAACCGTTTAGCCTCTCTTGAAACATTGTGGATCTTAAATGATTCTTCAACAATTTCAACTTTGAAAAGCTTCTTTCAGCTGATGCCACAGTCATAGGCATAGTAAATAAAATCTGATAAGCAATAGAAATATTAGGATAACAATCCGCTTCTCTGACAAACTCAAAGATCTCCATAGCAGACATTGGTTTATCTGATAAAGTCAATTGCATAACAATTAACTCAGAAATTAGATCATTTAACTCAACATCAGATGAACCATCTAGAGAGAAAGTTTCTGCAAATTTTGTACAACATTCTTTTAATTCAGTTCGATCCAATGACTTCAATGTTGTTGAACTCATTAAAAATCCAAATATACTTCCGAATGTTTGGAGTTCTTGAAATCTGCTTTTCAATGAATTGATTGCCATATCAATCATAACAAAAATAATAATTTGTATGTGGGCCAACTTCGGTGGCTAAAAGGCCCAAGATAAATCTTCAAAGCATGTATATACTCTACATAGTATATAGGGGCCCCTGGATTTTGGGGGCCCGGGGCGGCGGCCCCTCTCGCCCCCCTCCAGGGCCGGCCCTGCCGGGGAGGCGGGTCGCGGCGAGGCGGAGCCAGGCGTCCTACGTGGAGGAGGCGGAGGGCCAGGGCGGGGAGCGCGGGGACGACTCCGGCTGGGTCGGAGGAGAAGGGAAAGCGGATCTCCGGGAGCGGGCCCACAGGGTTCTCCAGCAGCGGGAGAGGACGCTGGTCGGTGGAGAGGAGGCGGAGGAGGATGGAACCCGACGATATCGCCGGGGAGCGCGCTGATACGGTACTCTCCGCCGCCGGTGGCGGCCAACGAGAGCTCCGCGATCTCGGCAGCGAGCTCGCCGTCGCCCATAGGACGGAACATTCAGAGTTCAGAGGGGAAGCGAAAATTTATGCCGCGTAGCGTAGGGAGGAGCCGAAAAAGGAAAGTTGGTTTGGTTCTCCTGACTGGGCCAGTGGGCCTAAGAAAATCCACTGGGCCTCACCCAAGCCCACGTCTATGCATCTTGTTTTCCATCCAAAAAAACATCATCTTAGGGCCTGTTTGGCAGAGTTCCACCACTGAAAAAATGAATCTGGAGCAGCAGATCCACCAAAAACAGCTCCACCGTGAATCTAAGATCCCACCATGGAGCTGAACAAAACTGTTTGGCTTGCACAGCAGCTCCAGAACCACGAAACTGAGTTTTTGGTGGGAATGGCCTGTTTTGCCCATGTGTTTTATGGTGGTATGGATGAGGTGTGTAACCAGTGGTAAAAGGTGGGTAATTACTAGGGATGGCAATCGGGCGCGGCGGGTACGGGTAGTGCTCGCCCATACCCGTACCCGTGACCCCGATTTACGCCCACGGGTATACCCGCGAAGAACCACGGGTAAAAAACCTCGCCCATACCCGTCGCCCGCGGGTACCCGTCGCCCGTGGGCATACCCGTTTACCCGTGATCATTAATCATGGTCTTACAATCTACTATACTACCCACTTCATATCACTCGTACAAATGTGCTACAGAAATCGACAATGGAGTGAATTTGCAGGCATTGGTTTTCTAGTTCATAAAAAAACGTTACCTCTTTGATGTTGCTATATTGTCAGATATACAACAAAATTAGACAACTGGCTGTTGAAGCCCTTCTCTCATAAACAATTACACACATGAAAGTTTCAAGCGGACGAATTTTCTGGTTTTTTTTACACGGATGAATTACAGAAACAGACAACTCCAGAAGAGCAAACTTTAGAAAATTACAAGCAAACTATTTCATAGACCATATTTGTGATTTAACATCACCTACAACAATTATTCACTTCTAGAATTAATTTTTATTATCTAGAATTTTTGTGCCTATATACACAATAGGAGTTATACCACTGAGACACTAGGGAAACAGATAGGTCCAAGACAATAGCTTACACTTAATTTATGATATTTGTTGTTCTTTAGTAATAAGAATTGATCTATTATGACTTCTTCTCCTTCAAGTGCTTGCAAGTGTTGAGAACAAATCTGCAAAAAGCATAAAGGATAAGGCAGTTAGCAACCTAATATAGATAACACAAAGAAGCAAAAACAATTTGCCCTTGCCAGAAACAATAATAAGACAAGCCATAACTCAGGTATCTGTCAAGAACTCAAGATCTACAGCTGGTTGGGCACTTGGGCCAAAAAAATGGTGAGGGCGGCCGACCGGGTGGGGGGCGACGAGCGGCAGCGTAGGGGCGGAGGCGGCGGCCGGCGGCCGGGTGGGGGCGGAGGTGGCGGTCGGCAGCCGGGTGGGGGCGGAGGAGGCGGCCGGCGACCGGGTGCGACGGCGGAGGCGCTGAGGGCTGAGGCGAGCGGGGGCGCAGGGCGGCGAGCAGATCTGGGCGAGCGGGTGAAGGAGGAGGAGGAGGCGGCAGATCTGGGCGAGCGGATGAAGGAGGAGGAGGAGGCGGCAGATCTGGGGGCGGAGGAGGAGGCGGCGGCCGGGTGGGGGGCGGAGGAGGCGGATGAAGGAGGAGGAGGAGGAGGCCGGCGGTCGGGTGGGGGCGGAGGCGGCAGATGAAGGAGGAGGAGGATGCTGGCGTCCGGGTGGGGGGCGGAGGCGGCGGATGAAGGCGGGCCGTGCGAGGGCAGCGTCGCACCGAGAGAGGGGGGCGGAGTATCTGGGCAGGGGCGGCGGGGTGTTAAGGGGGCGGAGAGTTATCTGGGCGTGTGGAGTGGTGGATGTTAGACTTAGGGTTTACTGTTTAAGAGGGCCCACTTGTCAGTTCATTTCACGGGTAAACGGGCGAAACGGGTACGGGTAAAGCTAACCCATACCCGTACCCGTTTACCCGATGGGCAGAGTTTTCCCCCCATTTTTCTACCCGTGGGTAAAAAATTCATCCCATACCCGACTCCATTAGGATATTTACCCACGGGTACACGGGTAAACGGGCACAATTGCCATCCCTAGTAATTACCACCCTACTCCACGAGTAGATACGAAACAAGATTTCGTGAAGCACCCCTTGAGGTGCTTCATGGATTTCATGAATCTGGAGCTAGATTCAGTATTTTGGTGGATCCAGATTTCGTGGAGCTGGAACGTTTGGGTAAAAATTCGTGGATTGAAGCTATTTTTGGTGAATCTGGAGTTGGTGGAGCTCTACCAAACAGGCCCTTAACCTCACTCTCATGGCCATTTATCCTGAGAACTGAGCATAGCCGTCGGCAGAATCCGATGAGTTCCTGATATCCGGTACACGCTTAGCAATACCATCCAACGAGCTCCTTAGGACAAATGTCTCACAAATTATTGGTACTTATTACATAAACATTGTTACAATAACAAAAGAGTAATCTTATTTTTGCAAGTTACAACATTACATCATGCAAATCGAAACAAACTGCAAGAATTCAACAATCTAGTCAAGCTGTTTTAACAGTTCCAGGCTATGGTGAAACAAACACGCTAACAACTGAACCAACCTATAACATTTGCTGAAATCATTCACAGCTTATGGGTCAACCGAGGCTAAGGCCGCTACGACCGATCCAGTTGTGCTGAAAACGGAGCTGACATCTGCGTAATCTTTTAAGTTCCTGCTCATTTTTATGGATGGGTACAGCCAGGGCCTGACGGCGTCAACAAACGTGTCAGGATCTGGAGATAAAATTGCCTCCCAATCAACCTGAACCCCCGGTGGAATGCTAGCGGTCACATCCATGTTTGCTGCCAGAAATAAGCCAAGCAGCACCACGTAACCAACAGCAGCTGAGCCTCTTGAAAGTGGCATGAAGTTGTACCTGCAAGCTCCCCAATTGATTGGCATTAAAAAAAATCGGCAGAGAGAGAGAGAGAGAGTTATTTGCAATCAGTACCAGTAATATGCCATGCGCAATATTGCCGCCTTCATAGCATCAAGTGTATCAGGGTCACGAGTGGGGTTTGTGTCACTACAATATGCATCGCAAATGGCCTGCAGATCACATAGTTACTTCTTAGTTTGTCCCAAACTATAAGTATTATACAAGTCTAGACACGTGATCTACTACAACTTGAACTCTCTTTCAATTGCGATTGATTTGAAGTACCAAGGCTCCGAAAACAGTGATTCAACAAGTTATTGCAACAGATTTGCAAGGAATTTGGTATCATACAGTCGCAGGATAATACTTTGTTAACTCTTCTCCTAAAAAAACCTCCCCTGATAGCTTGTAAACTCAAAAGAGATCATAAATTCATAACCAACAAAGTTGCAGTACAATAAATCTAAACTGTACCTCCCAGGCTGCAGTCATTTCTTCATCGTATTCCTCCCATCTAGATGGTGTACAAGGTGTTCGTATTGCGAAGTCAAATCCTGTCTTGCCCCTGCAATGCCATCAACACAAGTAAGCTGCATAGCAGGAGAGCATAGCAAAGAGCAAAGAAAAGGGTCTGGACAACTTACATGTTTTGAGTGGTAATTCTTGTCCCTTCAAGACGCCTCCTGAAAGAGTTCATGCTGTGTTATTAAATAAGCACAAGGATAGTGCAATGCTCATTTTTAAGAACTTTGCACCAGTTTGGAATGAGAGCAATTGATGAATCCTAATATACAAGTTGAGTTAATTACCCCTGAAATGCAAAACTGTCGCATCTAGTAGTAACCCAGTAGGTCTCACCAACTATATTGTACAAATCCAAGCATGACGATGCAACTTCTATCTGCAGGTTTAATTCTCATGAGAGCATTGATAATTTAGAAAACATAATATAATAAACCGAACATGAACCATGGGAAGCGGAATATGACAAACGAAATATAATACTATGAGAATCAATCAACTCCTAGTCGACCTATTAAACTCATCCAAAAGGAAATATGCCCTTGAGATCTCAGATCTGATTGATGATCACTACTTATGCTTATTTGGATAGATATAGTGTTAATGGAGCAACATGAATGTAGAATTACACCGATGCTACAAGCCTACAACACCCTGATTGCTCTCTTAACATTCATCAACTCCAATGCGGCATGTGCTAGGACTAAAAGGCCATTTGGTATTTTGGTTTTCCCAATTTCTCAGAATTATATGGACTAAAGCTCTACATGAAAGAGACACATTGATATGAATTATGATCATGAGATTATGGGCACTCAACAGACTGCTGCATAGCTTACTTTTTTCAACTTCTCAATATCTGTAAGAAAAATTGCATGATCCTCTGCATTATTGACATACTTCAAGTCAAGCATGATGGTCTTCGCAGCTTCCAAAATTCTGCCATATAAGAGAAGATAAGCTAAGGCCATTAGTGACTCACTGTATATAACCAAACAGCAAAGCAAAAGAGGATGGGCATCTACAAACCTTTGGTAATATGGGTAGTAACGAATAATTTTTGCTTGACCAAGAAGCATTGGGGTATGAGAACCAAATCCAGAATTGAACTCTTCACTGGTACAGCAGAAAAGAAATTAAGCAAACAAAAAAATGATTAAATAATTATTCCTTGTACAAGCATTTAGCTCACCTTAGTTTATTGACCCAAACAACTGGATCACAAGGTTCAGAAATTTGTCTCCACTTAACAGCAATATTGTAGACATCATGCCAGGAGAGAGAAATCCCAGAGGAAACCCTGTCTTCATTTGGACTGGATGTTGGAGATCCAGACAAAGTACTAGTGCTACAATAACCTCCCCTGTTCTGGCTCATGTTAAGCTTATCCCTTCTCCTAACTAACTTTGCGCTGTTCTTTGGATTTCTCAGAAAGCGCCAAGCCTTGGAAACTTTCTGAGCAATCTCAATAGCAGCCAACCCAGCCATACGGTACTACAAAAGGAAAATAATCTATTATCAAACAAGGTACTCAGTAATGGGAACTCTTGACTAAAATGCACTGATAAAGCAAAAGCATCAGAATTTAGAATATTTTGAAATTCATGAAATGACATATAGAAACTTTAAGGCCAGACATAAACAACCGAATAATCTGCGCAAATCAAACCATTCCACACTTTCAATGAAACAAGGCATAGGCTGCATAGCACTTTGCTCTAAACTATAAAGACTTGAACTATGACAAAAGAAAAAAAAGAAACAAAGAGCAATCAAGTGCATCGTTAGCCAACATCATCAAGCCCCAAACTGCTTTGTTGCTCAATTTCCGGTAGCATGTCTAGATAGGCAGCTGCAATAATACAAATTGCCATTCATCAAAAGAACCATCAAAACTAAAAGCATTTCGTTAACCTATTAAAACTTAAAAGGCAACGAGAATCATGGAAATTTCATGATTTTTTTTTTCAAAATTCAAATCAACTATTGTGTATAGTTTGAACATAAAATCTATTTTAACCCTATCCCTTAAATCATCCAGGTGAGAAATAAGGGGGGAGTAGCTATATATATATCATACAAGCAAGCTTTATTTATCCTACAGTGATACTCTCAAGTCTCAACAAGTATTCTATGCAATCACCCATGGTGATGGCGTGATGCAGCAATCATTTAGCTCATTCTACAGATGCACATAGTTGTGAACTTGTGAACAATCACCACCGAGTCTTGCATATCAAAAAAGAAAAGGGGAAAAGAGAGAAAAAAAGGCATAACAAAGTACTTCTCTTTTCATTCATCAGATGTTTTGCCTCATCAGTTGCCATCAACCTCTTAAAGAACGTCACATTCAATTTAAGGTGAAAATTTAATCCACCCTTAATTGTATGTAATGTTAACAATTCAAAGAAATACAGGAATGAGGTTGTAATGAAACATCACTCATCTCAGAGCTGTTGAACATTTAAACAATGGGCAATTTGAATGACGAAAAAGCAATATAGAATCAGAAAAGCTTCCAAAAGGGATACCTGACGTTGATTTGGCAAGAAGCCACGACAATCATACTGAATCTTCTTCCCAATTGAATCTGCAGCTAGGAGAAGAGTTGTCTGATGCTTTGTGAATTTGAAATCTTGCTTGTTAAGGCGCCCACTTCTCAATGAAATCCGCAATGGTGGTTGGCGATAAACCTTTTCAGCCACATTTTTGGGATGTAGTCGTTTGCACCAATATTCCTATAGTCCATATAGCAGCTTTAGTTAATGCATCACAAAAGTTACGTAACAGATTTAGGAGAGAAAATTTAACCTTGAATAGTGGGTCAACATCATCATCAATGTTGAACTGAGAGAACTCTAAATTGGCCTTTGAAGCAGTATACAGAGCAATTTCCTTCTGCAAGAAGTACCAGGTAAGAAAACCAAGGTTAATAGCATAGAAATGATAAGATGACCCCAAATATAGAAGAGTAAACCAAGTCAGTAAATAGCAAACCGAAAACAAAGATGTGTTTGCATTTAATAAAAACTGCAGGAGCTGATGCAACAGCCAAAAAAAAATGTTGATCATGCTAGTTGTTGCAAGAAAACAGCAGTCAAGTCTACCCAAAAATAAATACTAATCATCTGTGTAAAGAAAAGATTGGCTTCATTTGTAAAAATGTAAGACAATGGTCACCGCAATTTTTGGGACTCAATGTGAGATCACACCCCTCATGTTGTACCCTGCAATGCTATAGTTCATACTTTCGTATGGGACAGAGAGCATCCATTATGTTGCACCTTCTTAAATGGCTTTTGAGATTTTTAGATGACAGAAGCATATGGTTCTGACGTAAGGAACAAGAAATTGTGTACCTGATAGAAGGCCAAACATTGCAGCACAAATTTATCCATGGAATCAAGCTCTAAATCGAGTACATCATCATAATCTTTGATCTTCAAAGGAAAAAAGGAAAAAAAAAAGTGAACAACAGGACTAAACAGCTTCAAGTTTGCTGCAAGCCATGACTGCATGCTGAGGATCTCAAACAGAAAAGCAGCATGTGGTAACAAAAAAGATGATGCAACCAATGATGCATTGTTAGCTTAGCAGGATCCTTGTCACCTCTAATGAAGTATAATTAGCATTTTCTAGTTAACCAAATGAGACGGCAACATACCGCGGCCTTATATTCTCCAATCGCATGATGGCATGAAGCACGCAAGTATAGGCACTCTATACTTGAACCCTCATATGTTAAAGCAATTGTTAATTCTTTAATAGCACTCCTGCAAACCAAAATTAGGTTAAGGGGGGACATGGGAAGCTACCAGTTTGAGATAAAATCATAAAAACCAGAACAAGCAGAACTGTAGACATTAACACTAGGCAAGAACAAAAATCAATCTGGGACGAACAGCTCAGATATATATTAGAAGATAACTTGGATTTGTGCTGGAATTTAGAAACCAAACATGCATATAGTAAATTATACAGAATAAGTGTAGACATAGGCTAAACTCTAAAGTAGAAGGGTACCAATGACCAAGGCATTTTCCAATTCTAGTTCTGTCATGGTATCAGAGTAAGAGGTCCAGAATTCAAGAAAAGACCTATTAGATTCATTATTTGTAAAAGTCAAAGATGGTGGTATTTGTGTAACTAGACCCCACGTGCTGACAGCACATAATGAATAGTTGCACCCATGTAACAAATCCACTAAACACCAAATGGTATGGCCCACAAAAGAGCCTAAAGCCTTTTCAATCACATCCAAAACAACATTCATCAAAAGATATCCACTATCACATCAACATCCAAACGTATGCAAATAAAACTAAAGATGCTTAATTTTTATTCCATACATTATGAAATGATGAAAAAAAATATGTCAACACAATTATACCCAACTAGGCAGATGTATGACCTAAACAGGCAACAGAAGCGTATGAGATTTACCTCACACATTAAAATGTGAATGTATTACGATGTGAGGTAAAACAACTTAACACATTTCTTCATTTAAACAGTGCCACATGTTGGTGTACAGAGAAGGCATCTCTATGATATGAGTCCTAACATGAGAAATAAACACAGGCAAAAAGGATTACCTATGTCTACCCATTCCATGGTACAGAATTCCACGTAGATGGTATGCTTTTCCAAACCTAGAAACAAACAAACCAATTAAATAATTGACTGAAGAAAATACATAAGCCAGTCAGGCAGAAGAAACCAAAACAATACCGAACACCCAAAGTTTACCTCGAATCGATTTGAAGAACTTTCTCAAGGCTATCCAGCATCTTCTCTGGATAACCCAAATCAAGATAAAGCTACAACACAGACACCACAAAGTGGCAATAAATCAGTTACTCCCACAAGAATGAATGTGCTTCTGATATACTACAAAAACACACGCGTAAGCTTGGTAACAAAAGGTTATATAGCTATGCTAAAGCGCATTTAAGATACCTGAATACCGTGAACCATTTGTGACCCCACTTCTAATACAAGAGACCTGCTAGAGTAGACTCTTGAATAACACTATTGTTCACTGGAATTTACCTAAGAGACCTGCTAGACTCTTGAATAACACTTCTGTTCTATAGCGCAAAAGGAATTATTCGATTATTCCATTTGTAATGGTAAGTTACAGAAATGAGCAGTCTGAAGGATAATCAGTATGTAGAATCATTGTAACAGCAGAATTTGCTACACTCAACGAAGCAGTTACAGTTAGAACTAGTAGAAATCTTAAACAGTATCGCACCCACAAAATTCCGTATTTCTGTGGCATCTTTTCATGGTTACATACATGCTAGTATAACAAATGGAAATGTGTAAAGATACATATAGCTAGACAAGATAAAAGACATGGAAATGCACACAGGTCTCTAAGATAATGGAATAAACCTGACTACCTGAGAAAGGTGAGCCCAACTGTCAAGGAAACTCTCGTCATATTTTATACCAAGGAGATGCTCGTCTTCAGCACGTTTGTACTCTCCAATTGCTGAAAAAGTGAGACCCTATAGCAATATGAAGATTATTATTCTACTTAAAGAGTTCATAAGAAAGCAAGATCAGTTATGGCTCAAAACTGACCAAAATTCAATAATTAATGCATTACTGCGTGTTCATGACAAAAATCTCCTCACGGTTTTATACCTTTTAAGATTGTTAACTCAAAACCTAACAAATTTCTAACATGGAATTTAACTTGGTAGAATTACAACTTGTGTATTAATTTACAAGTAAAAGGCCCAAAAGGGTTCCTACAGTAGAAATATTATTGAATACTCTAAAATTATATAAAAAAGGGTGGCATTGTAAAAGAAAGTACCATTTTGGTGCATAAGGAAAGTAGCTCCGTTTGATTATTAGAAGAAAGAATTTGACGCTTGTGGAGAACTAACTTGGGCGGGATAAAAGAAATTTTCAACGGAAAACCATTTACTTACTAAATAAGTGTGGGCAGAACTGTTTTTCTTGTCACGCTTCACACAGGTTGAGAGATCTTCGACTGCAGAATTGTAGTCCTTGAATTTGAAGCTCACAATTCCTACCATTAGCCAGGATATGCCATCAGAATACAAGAGTAGTCAGCATGCTCTACAGCCTAGCTATACGGCTTTATTGCTAAAACGCACGATAGCATTAATTGAGCATGGAGTGAAGTCCAAATGTCCTTCCGTTTCCATCGAAAGATATATGAGATGGCATTAGGGGAGATGAGATTCAACAGTGGGTACAGAACTAACCCCTTTCGTGTAAAATATCAGGAGAATTCGGTTCAAATTCCAACGCTTTAGTCAAGTCCTCAATAGCCTGAAAAGAGTAGGATTAAAATGTAAGATAGAGAGATGTTTATAATGAGTTGCTAGATGGACCATACTAGTTTTTTTTTCTATTTGACTAAATTTATACTATATTTTTCTATATACTCGATCCATACTAGTATTGAAATTTAGACAAACGTAGCAAGCTTGCCTCGGTGAACTCTCCTAAAGCAGCACGAGCTTGGCCCCGCCGCTTCCATGCCTCCCCAGCTGATGGGTTTGCTTGTATAGCCTGCTAGATGGATAAGGACGTAAGGTAATTTTACACAACAGGAACGGGGAAGTTCTCAATTTAGAAGTCCCACCTTGGTGAAGTCAGAAATAGCAGAATCCAATTCTCTTTGAAATGCATAAGCTGTGCCTCTTCCAATCAGTGCCTCTGGATATGTTGGAGTTTCTCGCAGTATCTAAAAAGGTCAATGGCAAATTGTCAGGGTCCTTTTCTGATTAGAGAGAATGATCAAAGATTCTTGATAATAGACCAAAACCTGATCAAAAATGGATATTGCTTGGTCATATCTTCCTTCATTTACCTGAAAAGATATAGTTCAGTGATAATGGTCAAGGTATGAATATAACATCTCTTTCTAAATATTTTCAACACCATATACAATAGGTTGTCAGTGTCCAACGTGTGTTTTAGAGGAAAATGAAATAAAATCATCTTGAACACAAAAGGTTACATCTCCAACAAAGTGGTTGTTTTGCTTTCAACAGTGCAAAGTTAAACCTCAACAAAACACAGCCTTAGCAGGCTTTCAAATGTTTGGTGAGGGTCCTACACATATTAGTATCTGAAGCCAAGTTCCTTCATCATGCTGAACAAATGGAAGATACCTGTGCAATGCCTCGGGAAAGTCGGAAATCCAAGCTTATAGATTTTGATGATTTTGAGACTTTTGTAGCAAATAGTGTTTGATCTAGTGCCATGGTTTCACCGGAACTTCTTCTATCTTCCACATCTTCAGCTTCGCCATTTATTTCTTTTGCACCTTTTGCTTTGTTTTTCTTATCTAGCTTCGCTGTTTTCTTGGGAGTTTGATGTGTCTCTGTGGTGTCTTTCGCTGGACTGCTAGAATCTTTATTCTCATCTTTATTATGGTCCACTCCATTATTGTCAGCCAACATTGTATCACCATTTGGTGAAACTTTGGAGTTCCCGATGTTCTCTTCACAGACAACAGTTTTTGTATCAGCCGTTGTAGTTGCAGTGAACAACGTGTCAACAACACGATCTTCTGAGATAACAACTTTGGTATCACATGGTGATGCATCCATGACACGGTCTTCACACTCAATTGGCTCGCAAATTTTAACAGAAGAAACCAATTCTTCCAACTCAAGCAATTGCTTCAGATCCATTGTATCACGGACAGCAATTTCATGTCCTTGCTCCCAAACAATCAAAGCCTCCTCTGTTTTCCCTAATGCGGAGAGTGCCTTGCCTAATTAAAAAATAATGACAATATAAAATTTACTTGTGGCATTTGTTTCAAAACAAGAGTATCTAAATATTAAAAAAATAGATTCACTATCTAGCAAAGTCTCATTGCAAATGGAAGAAAGAACCTTTTCATTCATGTGTATTTTAGATCATTGGTGTACTTTAAACTTTAAAGGCTTTGACAGTAAGTGAACATGGAAGAGGTACAAAGAGAGAAGACACAAGGATTGAGAAAAGAAAATTTCAGATCAAATTTATGGACCCCATCTAGGGCCATTATTCCCAAGGTACTGTATAGAAAACTTAATAAATCAATAAATAATGCCTAACAAACGATAGAATTATTTTTTGACAGCTGCACACTCATTTGTTAACAGTCGAATGTATTTACAGTTTAGGAAGTGCACCTAAAGAAAAGTGAAGTTCCCAATATAAGTCAAATATGGCTTATTAGCCTATCTCCAGTAACATGTATTGTGAATTCTAAGGGCATATATGCCCAAATTTGAACTTCTAGTATGAACCTAACAGACTAGCTTCTAGTTTCACAAGTCAGCTATATCCCCTTGCAATAGTCTATGGGCAAGTTCCATCAGCAACTTTGCTTGCATGGACCTTCTCAAAGTTAGGGAAAAAAAAAGGACCACTAGAAATAGATAAAATGTCATTGCAATGCTAGCTCACACTACACCAATAAATTATTCTCTTCCAACGTGATAACTGCTAACTAGCATGTCCAGGAGGGCTAGAAATTCTACATACATATGAGATCAGTACTTCAATGAACATGTCCAAGTGTGCTCTGTTTAACTTAGACATGAAATGAAACTACTGTGGAAGCCCTGTTAATTGATCATAGTTAACTGCACGTGGGTTGTCAGCCAATTAATATTCCATCTTTAATCAGAAAGCAAAAAAGAAAAATGATTGGACATCCCATATTAACTGGTAGGAAATGATACACTGCCTGCAAGTTCTTAGAAAAGATGGTTGTTATCAGTCACTGATATTTAATAAATGCGATCACACAAGAAGAAAATGTGCATAAAATGCGTAATACAGACTTATGTTCCAATGGCACATACACATGATTTAAATTATACACATGAATTTTGCTCTTCTTAAATGTAAATCAATTTTCATTGACATGCAGATTCAGGTTTATCCATGTACAAAGTTGTCGGTGCAGATTTAAACCACTACACACATGGCTGTGTGGGTCAAAACAAGTATGTCTTCCTTTCCTTTCCTAGAGGCCTACAACTACGCCATTCATACCTAAGAAGTAAGAAGGCTGTTCCCTCATGATTCACACACCGGATCAGCTCAACAACCCCAGTTGCCTAGAATTTTACTTCATTTGGATAATACTATTTGTTCATAGTTTGCTCTAAGACCTTAATGGGTATGTTAGTAAAAATGAGGTCTTTCTCAAAACTGAGCAGGATAACTTCAAGAGGACAATACGGAGAAGGTGATCCAGGGTGCCCAGAAGATACTCAAGCTGGCTAAAAGAGCAACAATGAGGACTGTCTCGAGCACCCTGCCATTGGGATGACGAAAAGATGTTGTCTATGAGATCAATTTCAATGCAGTAGTAGAATCTAATCTTTGTGCTTGAATCTGCTCTACACTAATGTTTTCCATAGGTGTGTATTTCCTTCAAAAGTAGCAGAAACACTTTTGTTTTGCTCTTCTGCGTTAAAGATGCTTCCTTGAGAACTTAACCAGAAGTTTGTATATGCTAATGGGGATTACTTGTTTTAAAAAAAAGTACTCTTTGATTCATAAGAAATATAGAAACTAAGTTGGAAACTGTGAGACTTATGCATTTCAAGTCACACTAATCAACATGATGAGATTACAATGCCCAATCATTACCCATACATCTAGCAGTGACAGCTAAACATAGACTAGGTATTACACTCCGATACCTCTTCTTATGCGTGGTAGCCTCGGATCGGATTAGAGTTTGTAAGATATGGCACGAGCGTGCACGGCAGTATCAAGAACGAAGATGATGAATCTCGTAAAGAAAACCAAAATAACGACATTGAAGTAACCACGACGAGAGAAGATTTTGGCGAAGCTAACCGCAAGTTCCTAAAGCTCAACCTCAGAAAAGTATAAAGAATTATCGCTCTCTCACAACCCTCTCAAATCTTTAAGACCTTCGGATCCTTACACTATACAAGAATCTAGTGCTAAAGAATAATCTAGCCTCCAATCATATCCTGCACCTCTACCTTTGGATTGGTGGGTTTTTTTTTGCTTGGTTGCTTAGGTTCTCCATAATCACCCCTCGTGACTTTGTACCCCTAGTCCTCCAGAGGAAAGTAAAAAATCCTATTTCAAAAGAAAGTAGGAATTATAATCCTATTAGGATTCATTTAGGAATCCTTATAGCATACATTTTCAAATCCTAAAAGACTAGAATATAAATCACTATACTCAACAATATCCACCTTGAGTCTTATCCGTTGAAGTCACCGTGCTCTTCCAAGAACTCGCTCCAAGTCGGCTCCATATTTTTTTATTTATTTATTTGTTTTCCCACACCTTTAGGAGTGCCCCCACCACAGGGGCTCATGCATATCACCACAATGTACATGTCAGTGTCCAGGCTAGTCTGCCTAGACCCTACATCTTCTTTTGTTTTGTAATTTGATTAACCACACCTCATGTTCCTACAGCCTTCCATGCCATAGGTTTGTACCACCTCCGAGCTTCACCTACTGACCGGTATCATGTGCTTGGTCTTACCACGTTTTCCTTCTTCCAACAACTTGCACATTCACCTTTGCATCTACTAGATTTTCCAACCGTCTTTGCTGTTCCGCACATAACTGCTGATGATACCTAGGTATCTACCATTGACGACACGATTTTCTTCTTCTGGCCAGGATTTTTATCAGACCTCATTGATTATCTTTCCTTGAGGTGTACCCATCAATCGGTATCGTTCATTGCTCTAGATACTTTTCATGATCACCTGCCCTTTGCAAATAAGTCGTATGACACCACCTCGGAGTAATACCTCACAGCCTTCGAGTTCAAACGACTTCACAGATATTAGATTCTTCGTTAAGCCGGGAACATACCGAAGTCCCGTCAATGTGCGATGTGCTCTATCATACATATCCAATGTAAATGTTCCCACCTCAGTAATTGTATATTCCTTGTAATCTGCTAACTAAGTGGTTCCATGTACCGACCATAAAAATCCTTTGTCAAACATCTCCCTCGGAAACATATATGGAAGCAACAACCTGAATCTAATATCCATCCATGAGAAGTACCAAATTGATTGACGACTAGTACGTCCAAATCATTCTTTGTTACTGCCACTGAGCATGCACTCTTCATTTGCTTCAAACTCAGACAGTCTTTTATCACGTGACCTTTCTCATCACATAGATAGCATACATGTGTGCTCTTGCTCTTATGTAAGATCGAGGAGACTTGACCAGAGAGGGTGAATAGGCGTTTTTAAAGAAATTCTCTTTGGCAAAAATTGAGTTTATATACGAAAGTGTAAATCAAATCGGTTTTGCTCAATTAAGGCATAAATCATCTAGTTTCACTAAGTGCACCAACAACCAAAGTCAATATCAATGTTTGCGAGGTTAGGGTGCAAGCAAACAATTTAATTCTAAGAATATAAATAAGCGCAAGGAAGCAAACCACAATTGACGCGGTCTCTTTTCACCGTGGTGTTCAAAGAATTGCCAGTCCCCCCGATCCACGTTGAGGTAAGCCCGAACGAATTGAATCAGCTCCACGAATTAAGTCAAACACATCAATTTCACTAGATCTTTCCCCCTCCGAGAACATTTACAACATGCTAGGCCTTCTCACAAGCTTTTTGAGAAAATCATCAGACCACGACGCATTCATGCCATCTAAAAGTCGGCAACCTTCAAGAGTAACAAATCAAGCCTCTTACTTGACTATCACCAAATGCAACACATACACAAGTGGATACTCAATCCACCTTTAGAAGCAACACATGCAATTAGAGATTTCTCTCCTTACTCACAAGGTGCAACATATGCATAATTGAGAGGAGAAACTCACACTAGCTCAAGAGGAAGAAATGGAGTGCCAAAAAGATTGTCTCACAAGCGGCCAATGGGTTATTTATACCCCCATCACAAAATCAAGCCGTTGGAGACAAAATCAGCAATGGCTAGAAAAATAGTCGTTACAGCTGCTGCCGATCCAACCGCCAACACAGGGTCCGATCAGACCGCCACACAGGTCGGTCGGACCGCACGACCAAGAACTAAAAAAGGCTTTCTGGAAAAGAGGTACCTGCACAAGGCCTGGTTATACCGCACAACCGGTCAGACTGCTCACAAAGAGTTGGGCAGTACGACCGCTCACATAGAGCCGGTCGTACCGCCCTAGAATTTTCAACAAAGACATAGATACATATATTTCAACAAATTTACAAAACACATTCTCAAATCGTACTACCATGCAACCAAAGGTCAAAACATGATTCACAACAAGTTGCAAAATACATTTGCACACTTTAGAATAATGACACAAGGTTTGGGGACATGGACTCAAACCGTTTACAAAACACATTTGCAAACTTAAGTTACATGCTACAAGAAATACGCATAAACTTTAACTATTTGCAAAACAGTTTTACAAACCTTAACATCATACCATAAGGAGTAGGTAACATGGACTTCAACCAATTACAAAAAAACATTTGCAAATTCTAGTCACATGCAACAAGGATTGGATGCATGAGTCTCAACTATTTGCAAAGTACATTCGCAAATATTAGCATCATGCCACGTAGAACTAGAGCAAGTGGGATTGAGCTATTAACACACGATGAAACTCAAACTTCGAGACAAGACCCATCTTAATAGTCCTAAAATTTCTTCGGCGAATTCTCCTTAATCACCGAGTACTTTACCTCACCAGAGAGACAGACAGATTAGTCTTCCACTCCATCACTTTCCAGTTTTCATCGGACGTCTTTTCCGGTTTCTCCCCTTCAAGAGCATCGATTAGCTCCAGCTGGACAAAGACATCCTTCACCACGTATTGCCACATGCTGAAATTTCCTCTGTCGTCAAAATTTTCTACTTGATTCCACATCATTGACATAGATCTCAATATTGTGCCACCTAATGCTTTACCAATCTTCTCACAAATTAGATTAATCCAGCCTTGGTTCTGATACAACTTATTACACTCTGATACCTCTTCTTATATGCAACAACCCCTGGATCGTATCAAATTTATGAGATGCAGTACGAGCGTGCATGATACCAAGAACGACGAAGATGAATCTCGTAGAGAAACAAAATAACGACGTTGAAGCAACCACGACGAGAGAAGATTTTGGCGAAGCCAATCGCAAATTCTTTAGGCCCCGTTCAAGACGTCTTTTGGTTTCTAGCTTCCGGACGCCGAAAACTGTTTTGTACGCGTTGGCTTCTTAACACGACTGTTTTCCTTTTTTCCTTTATTTTCCTCTAATTGAATGCCTAGTCAAAAACTAATAGCCGCTATAGTGCCCATTTCAGCCAAAAACCGTCAGCAAATAATGTTTTGAATGGGCCTTAACCACAACCTCTAAAGAGTACAAGGATTATCACTCTTTCACAACCCTCTCGAATCTTTTAGGACCGTCGGATCCTTACCCTATACACAAATCTAGTGCTAAAGAATAATCTAACTTCTAATCCTATCGTGCACCTCTACCTTTAGATGAATGGCTTCTTTGCTTTGTTGATTGGTTGCTTGAGTTCTCCTTGTCTTATGGTTTTATATAGTCCCCACTGGCCATTAGGACTCCTTATAGCGCATTTTTCCAAATCCTAAAAACTTGGATACGAATCACCATACTCAAGAGGCAAATCCGCACTCCCATCAGAACCAAACCGCGAGAACAAGAGGAAGGAAGGAACCGAAAGTAAACCTTTGAGGACGTAGGCCTGGAGCAGCGCGGGGTCGAGCTGCAGCGCGCGGTCGCAGTCCTTGACGACGTGCTTGTGGAGCTCGAGCTGGGAGTAGCAGAAAGCCCGGTTGCTGCGAGGGGAAGCCGAATTCGGGGTCAGCGAGTCAAAACCCTAGAGTAGATCAGAGATCCCGCTGGGTGGGGCGGATTGGGGAGGAGAGAGGGAGGGGTGACAGTACCAGAGGTCGTGGATGGAAGGGGAGCGGGCGATGAGCGAGTCGAGGAGGCGGATGGCCTTGGACCAGTTGCGGCCGCTGCAGAGGCGCGCGAGCTCCGCGCGGCCGGAGCCCATGGCGGAAGCGGCGGCGATCAGTCGCCGGAGGTCGGGATGGGGAACGAACGAGAGGCGGAGGCGAAGGATGGCTTTGATTTGAGAATTGAGGGGTTGCCTGTGAGGCTGTGTAACTTTTAACTTATGGCCCCTGCTCTTTTGTTCTTTCGCCTTTTATGTTTTAGCTTTTGATTTTTTTTTCGAAAGCCGAAACAATGTGATGATTTTTAAAAAGAAAAATTAATAGACGATATACCACCCGATTTCATCCTAATGGCATACCATCTACTGAGAGTGCTCCTCATCTACCTTATCCATTCGTCTGTCTCTTTCCTCCTCTCTTCATTTCTCTACTATCAAGGGCATTCCCCGCTTCCTCTCGTTCTCCCTTCCTCCTCGCCGCCGCATCCCCTCACTTTCCTCCACCGTCGGCCCAACCGTAAGCCAAATCTAGCGAATTGGAGGGGCGTCACTGCCAGATCTAGTGTCGGAGGAGGGAAATCTGACCCCCTACTACGGGTTCACTCTTCTTCTCGAGAGCATAGAAAAAGGTTGAGGAAGGCAACGGCCCGGTGGTGGGCGGCAGTGGGGGGCAATGGGTGAGGTAGGAGGGCGATGGGCGGAGCCGGAGAATGGTGGCAGTGACGACTGTAGCGGTTAGATTGCACAGAGCGCGCGCGACGGGGAGGGATCAAGGGGGCCACGATGAGGCGGCGACGGCACCGTCGGTTGCGGGTGGTGGTGGAGGAGGCAGGGGCGGCGGTGGAGATGCGCGGAGCTGCCCAAAGCAGTGCAGCAATAGCGGTTGGCGATGAGGCACTTGCTTATACTGTTAGAATCATTTCTAATAGTATATGGTGCGCTAGCACCACTCTTTCTTAAAACAAATGGCTAAAAATCATGTATATTGTCCACGTTAGTGTCTTCGGTGTCCGCTGCCGTTTTAAAAAATACGAACAAAAACCATCAGCCATTCCAAAATAATAGGCAAAATGGACCTCTCTTTTTCAGTTTTTGCTTTCTGCCTTAGAATATGGTTTTTGCGCGTGAGGGTGCTTTGCTTTGGCTTCGTCAGGGTGATTAGTGTTTTTTGCAGATTGGTTCCTGGTATCTTGGTGAATTACAGTGTAGTCCCTTTGTGATTTAGGGAAAGAGATTTTTTAGGGCATTTCACCAAATGGCAATATTTATTTATTTTGCATATGCACCGTTGGATTTGACATGCTGAAGGGTAACTAATTAATGGATTTGCAAGTATTAGTTTGAAAACTGAATTCAACAAATCGGGTGCCCATATAGGCATGCATAGGAGACTTGGGGAAAACCCCAACTCTTATCTTTTGGAGCGTGTTTGGAATGCAGGAGCTTCACAATTAGGGTCCATTTGGAACACATGGATTTCGAAAGAACTCCATATGACACAGTTAAATTCTCATAGGATATAGAAAAAATTCACATGTAATTTATAAAAATTTTACGTCTGTAGCAATGTATAAAAATTCACAACCTCGAAAGTCCAAACAGGGCTTTACGGTGGTATAACTAGGTACATACGGCTAGAGACTATCTCTCTGAATCGACTTCTTCTCCATTTCTTTTTGCAACGAAACGAGTACCTCGATCTTGTTTCATTATTCCATGGCTCCATGCCCATGTGCACTGCCTTGGGCTTTTACACATGGACAAGGTTGAGCAGGAAGCCCTTCTTTTTCTAATGAAATCAGAACGAGAAGCGTCTGCCTGTTCTAATAACCTGTTTCACTTGCTTAACAGTGAGATTCCTCTTGTCAGAAGCGGTTGCTAATTAGCAATCACCATTGCCAGACGGGCAAGAGCATAGTGATATCTAATAGTGCCATCGACACAAGGGCCCAGCTGAAAACGACCGCACTCATGCTTAAATCTTAATTAGATTGGACTATCCTAGCTAACCACAAAAAAAGACATACTAATTCACAGGACGCGCCTGCGACACCCCGGCCCCTTAATTAAGACGGCCGGCCGGCGACGTGACGGCGGCGCGGCCTGCAAAAGCATGACACACAATATTCTTCTCCGAGACTTCTAATCCGGCGGTGACAATTGTGTTAATATGACACGATCGGTCATTCCTGTAACTATCAACTACTAATAGCTCTATGACCTGTAGAAACTAGCTAGGAATTAATGTTAAACAATATCCATATCCAGAGGAGATTAATTTACATAAGAAAAAAAGGTAATAGTGTTCTAAAAAAAACGGCAATAAGGAAAACAAAGTGATATTCATCATGTCATCTTTACCTGGGGGCTAGGGAAACAACCATACCTTGGCTTTGGCTTTGGTGGGGGTAGGTCGCATAGCCAACTAATTGCTTTGACTTGTGATAATAGTGCAAGGTTAAAAGATATACACGAGTGATAAACATGTGTTACTTATTACGATCAGCCTCAGTTTCTCAGATTAGTAAGATTGTCTGCGCATGGAATGTGACATTGATGAGAAAACTGTTTGTGTCTGAATTTAACAAGTAGTGTCAGGACATAGGACCAGATATTCAGATGGGGAGTCCTTGTGTCTGAAACTGATTCTTTGCCAGCTAATCGATGCTGCTGATGTATCTGTATCTGAAGATGACACTGTATGTTCCTTTTCACATACTAGCTGCACTTCCTAGTTGTTCAGTACTGGTGCAAAAAGACAGCGGAGTCTCGTGCATTCCCTGTCTGCACCATGAGTAGTGCCGTCTTTCATTTTCGTCAAGGCAAGAATCCCAAGTTTCAGCTTTGAAGAAAGGCATTGGTCTGAAACAAAATTCAGTCTACATACGCACGCTGCTTTCACAAAGCCCCGACCTGAGTTAGCTTTGATCCGTGAGCAACACTGCTAGTATATATGCTGCCACGTAGACTGCCAAGATGCATGCCGTCGTAAAGCATTGGAAGATGGATGGAAGCGTTGCTTGAGGTGCAAGGATGACTTGATACCCCCCGGCCGACAAGGTTGCCCGGCAAGCGAAACAAAGTTAAAGAAAATGTAATGCGAGGAAAAGCTTTGTGCAGAGTGGCCCAAGTGCAGGCAAAACCTTCCATGGTCGATGCATGCAAGCGTTTTAACTGGAGCACGCTTTTACAGGATTAAACATAGCAAGTTTAGAAGACACACGATTAAACAACCACGACATTTCTTCTAATCTGTCATTTCATTTACTTGCTTAGCATCTGAGCTAATTAATAAAGACAAGGGGCTGTCTTTGTTCACTTCTTTTTCACCAGTGAGAGGAAAGAATGATGAAGCCTACAACTTCTTTTGCAGGCTTGCTTGCAGGTTGCAGCCATCTGGGCCAAGGTACGTTCGGTCAGGTTAGGTTGTCCTGCCCCCAAGGTTCATCACCTCTAAGCCCAAAGAGTGAAGCCCAGGAAATGCTAATGTCCAAGTAATAATTTCCAGATGAAGCTAGCAGCCTAGCAGCAAAGAAGACACTTTCCTAACGGTTCCATCGGAATTGAACAGCAAAGATGTCGAAATAGCAAGAAATGCACTCATTCAGAAGATAGCTAAGCAGCCAAGTGTCCTACATAAACATTACAGAGACAAGGAAGAAAACAACTGAATTGAATTTTTTTTTTGAAACGGAACTTGTTATAAAACGTACGGTAACAGATGATTAAAGAATGTGTGACACAGATTTAACGTAGATAGCTCTTTTGGGAAAAACCACTAATGCAGGAAGGCGAAAATCACTATATGAGAGATTACAAGCACAGAAAACTTCGGCGTATCTTAACCACGCGACTATAGGAGTACATATATAGACCGAGGAATAAGAGTTCTAGGAAATTACGAAACCGATATAAGATCGATGTATGTGTCCACTTAGACATGTATATGAATTTGTATCATATTTTAATAATCTCCACATTGAGACGAATTTGGATCACGCATTCAACAATCTCCAACTTAAAATAAATTCGCTTCTGTAGCCTGAATTCGCTCATGTAGCCAAAACAAATAAAACCTTCTCAAATTATAATTTATCATCAATGATTCTTGCATGTTGAAAGTCCATAAGACTAATCAATGAATAAGACTAAATTAGTCTTCTCCATATACTTTCTCCTGTGGCGTTAAATAACTATAGTGAAGAACTCATCTCATGGACTTTTTATATGCTTCACCTAAAATACATAGCTGGCATACAATGTCCATTAAAGAAAATCTTGTGCGTGTAATCATCACGTATATCAAACTGCCAACTATAAAAATAACTTAATTTCATGACATGGATATAAACTGCTCCTGCAAAAGAACATCTGTATAAAAGGAACCCTTGTACCGTCAATGGAGCATAAACAATTTCTGCAATAGATCTCTCATATTAAGTTGTGACAACTATAACATATTGCACCTACAATACCAAATATTATAGTATCTATACAGATAATTGACTCCTTCTTACACTTTAAATCCTTTATCTCAAACTCATATTAGAAACATAACCTTCATTAATAAAAAATAAAAAAACTCTAGAGATTATTATGTAGCTACCATTAGGTGTCATCGAACAGTAACATTGATTTTTTTTTCAAAGTCTCATCGATCAAGTATAGTTCAAATTAACTCATTGTGTTGAAAGTTTGCAACTTCACCTTAGACTTCTCATCTATAGATCTTGATGCATTAACTCGTAGAAGACGATGGATCATCGAAAAATCACCAATGATTAATCTCATATGGATACTGTCAATAGTAGACACAACAACCTGAATTGAAATGAACTTCACCTCCAATAAAAAATATAGAGCTAGCGACATAGCCTCTTGATAGAAGATGACGATCGACTAAGTCAAAAGATAGTCGATATAGATGGTTCAGTACGCCGTCATGACATGGAGCCGAACGGTGCGGGCGATGATGGGTAGAGCGCGAGTCGATGCTCGGTATGGAGTTGAGTCGTGGAATGTAGTCGAGGCAAGTCGAATCGTAGAGTTGATGCCACTACCAGTCTCCTGGTACGGTTCTATGTGTGCACGTAGCAATTTCCATCAAATTCACAATGAACCGATGCTTTGCTCGTCATATTTTGATTGTAGCCTTTTCCCCCTTTTCTGCACTACGCTTTCTTCTCTGACGCATTTTTTTCTTGCGCTTATTCAGAATTAGTGCTCTCTTGCTCTGTCTCCTTTTAACGCGTGGCAATCAGACATGGACGCTGGCTTAGCTTTGGAGATGGGGCGAAGCTTCCAATTAGTTACGTTGGAACCAACGCAGCTGCTGCTCCGAACTAGTTTATGCTTCAGACTTCTCGGTTGACTTCGAACCCCACGGGAGCTGCTGCGAGAGCGATATCCGCACTGATCTAAACGGTCCATAGCGCTAGCAGAGCAGATCCATAGCTTCATAAAAGTCCGCAAGGCTAAAAATACAACATATATGTCTCTAAAAGAATAAATTTAAATAGAGATATTTATATAATTCTAAGTAGAAGAAAGAACATGTGTATTCCTACTTTTGTAGGAACAGGCAAAAATATTTGTATAAATAAGCCTAATGGCTATAAATACACGTCTGAGTGCGTCATGGAAAAAGCCAGAACACTTTTAGCGAAAGGTCAAATATTATCAACTTTCAAAACACTAGCACAATCTTTTATTGCCATCTCCAGGTGTGTAAGGTTACAGGCAAACTTTTTACAACCTTTCCATAACCCTCATTCCTTTACTGTTTGATGCGTAACCACAACAGGAGCAAAACTCTCATATTTGCTTGGGACTCAACTACGCCTGAGATGCCATGTTGGCGGATGTTGCCTTGATGCTGCGTGATGACCGTACTACACATCGTCTCTTGTACACCATGTAGGTGTGGCATGATGGCCACACCGGGAATTGAGATTGCCCCTCTTGGGGTAGCGGCTTTGGTCTCAAATTTGGAGTTTTAATACTATTTGTTATAAACTACACGACAAAATAGATGATTAAAGAATGGAAGACATGGATTTAACATGCAAATCCTTTCAGAAAAAGCCACAATATGAGAATTCACAAGCATGGAAAACTTTGGTGTATCTCAATTGTGTATATATAGGCTATAGAATAAGAGCCCTAAAAAATTATGGAATTGAGACGAGATTGACATATATATCCACTTAGACACCTATACAATTTCGTATCCTCCTAACATAACTGAACTGAACTGAACTTTGTCTAACGTCAAAATAAACGACACGATATCTCCTATCATATCTCTGTTGATGTAATTGTTCAGGGACCGGAGGAGCTGAGGTAAGTCTGCAGAGGCTCCGGGCACCCGTCGTCGTTGGAGGTGTAGACGTCGAGCGGCGTGTTGCTGCTCGATTCCACAACCTTGGTGCGCCGGCAGGCGCGGCGGCCGTCGAGATCGAGGTCGAGGTAGACCACGACGACGGTGATGTCATCGTGGAAGTGCCGCCTCACCCCTGGCTCGATCCGCCTCAGGTCGCCGCGCCTCACCTCCCTCTTCCTTGCTGCTTCCTTCAGCGCAGCCTGCACCAACCTCTTCGCTATGCCCTGAATGAAACGGTTTGATCAAGAAACTTCAGAGCTATGTCGATCTTGTTATCTGAACTGAAATAATGGCAGGATTGGAGAGGCAAATGAAGATCTCTGAACTGTTAAAATTTACTTTTCTTGGGTTCTTGGAGACAAGCTGCACCGCGGCGGCGTCGGTGAGGTGATCCCAGAGGCCATCGGAGGCGAAGATGATGAACTGGTCGTCCGGCTTGAGCTTGAGGGCATGGATGGACGGGTCGGCGCTGATGACTGCTCGCTTCAGCTGGACGGCGGGGCAGCACAGCCGCTGGAACACCGGATCCTGCTTGAACTCCGTCGTCTTCAGGTAGACATCCCCGATCGATCGCGACACCTGAATGATCCCCTTCACTCTCCAGGCGCCCCGGGTGTTCATGACGATCTGGTCGTCGTCGGGGTGCAGCGCGGCGAGCTCCCTCCGGACTTCCTCGGAGGCCACGTTGTGCTCGGCGGAGAGCCGCTCGGCGACCACTGGCCCATCACCCGCTGCGCGGCGGCCGAGGACGGCGCGGGAGTCGCCAACGTTGGCGACGTAGAGCGTGTCGCCGGTGATGGCGCCTAGGAGGCAGCAGGAGCCCGCGCCGGCCGCGCCAGGCATATTGGGCAGCGACCACCGGACCATCTGGAGGTACTCCTCGTCGGCCGCCAGGAACGCCTTCCGGATCACGTCGAAGGTCAACGCGCCGCCGTGCTCCGATGCGAACCCTGTTTTGTTGGCGCCAAGAACATAGCATTAGTTTAACCGTATGTAAAAAATCAACGATTTGTTAACGATCACAATGAGTAAGCATGCGTATGATGAGATTACGAGAGCATTGAACGATTGATATGCGTACGTACGGTGGATGAGGGGGAAGAGGCGGGAGCGGAGGAACCGGGAGGCGTCGGGGCCGCCGTGTCCGTCGTAGACGCCGACGAGCGTGGCGTCCGGCGACACCAGCACCTGCCCCTGGTCCTCCATCTCCTTGTTCGCCTGCGCCGCCGCCATCGAGAACTCCCCCGCCGCGTGAGCCCTCAGCTCCGCCTGCCACGTCAGCCCGTTCCCCCGCGCCGCCGGCCACTCCCCGCACCACCTCGCCGCCGACCTCCACGCCATGCCTGCCAAGTCAAACCAAGAAAGCTCGCAACTTTCCTGTCCCTGCTCCTCACAAAACCTCTCCAAAAGCTTGGAAAGCTGGTTCTTGATCGCGGTGTGTGCTTGTTGATGAGTTGGTACTTGGTAGTGCTTGGTGAATGAATGGATGCGGCTAGCTTAGCTATTTGTTGGAGAAGGGAAGCGATCGATGTTGTTCCTGTCCGGGCGAAGCGCGCGAGGAGTGTTTTGGTCGCCGGCCCGCGAGTGTATGACCGACAGTACTATGAGACCACATGATTTGACTTAAGCTCACGTTTTGACTTCAGTCTCTAAGCTTTCAGTTCACTATTTTTTAATTTTATCTTTTTCTAACTTTCTAACATTTTAGATTTTTTTTTGCTTTTTCTTTTCTGAGTTTCTTTGTATTGTCCGTAATAGGAAAACCTGTTTTTTTCTATTTTTAATTTTTTGAAATTTAATTACGCCAAAAGAAATTATTAAGTAAAATAAGCCAGCTATAGTAAAGAAGCTAAAAGCCATAAAAACCTAATTGAGCATAGGCTTAAGATTTCTGGACTTGCTATTCCACGGAGTCGTCTATTTGTATTTTGTTTTAGGGTTTTCCTAAACAATAAAGTCTAGTATTTTTTTAGACAAATTTGGCATTATTCTTTTCAATTTATAACTTATGGTTTCTCTCGAATAAACAAACGAGATAGTTTCTCTGTCACTGTTTCGAAGTGGCTTATCGGTTTTCAGTTCGTTTACATAAACACTCGCAGTAGGATCAAAAAACCATAAACTGCAGTAAAAAAAAGAACACACCCAAAATGTTCAAATTTCTCACCGTTAGGTTTGAGTCGATAGTTGTGCCACTATGACGTTGTCTCTCGCGATCAATAGTAGGAAGATATTCAGCACCGATTAGGCCTTGGGGTGTAGTCGGTACATTGTCGACTAATCAAAGAATTCTAAGGGTGGCCTACGACATGATGATTGGCAGCAATAGAGACCCCGACCTCAGGATTAGAGGACAATGGACAAGGAGGCGAGCTGTGATGGGCCCAACGAGCTAGGGGATTGAGATACATGTTATGGTGCCAGCCGTGGTGGGCAGCAGTATCCAGAGATGATCATTGGAAATGGCTCTGGCGGCGTTGGCACCACTAGTGGATATGTTTTTGTGGAGGAGGTGGAGGCACACAAGGGGAGGTGTGGTAGGCGACGGACAAGGAGGCGGCAGCATGGGTCTGGGACCAACAAATGCGAGGGCAAGTCCACGACTGATACGAGGGTAGGGGGGCTAGGGTTTGATTTACAAGGAGAGAAGGTCTGCAGTTGCAAGGGGATAATGGAAATCTTTCAATCTCGATTCAATGGTTCAAAATCTACTTTTTTTTAAAAAAGGCACTCATACTTCTGGTAGACAAACATCTTTTTTCCCTTGTGTTTGTCTGCATGTTTATTCCAAGATCTTCTTTATTTTTTTTCCTTTTTTGTTGTATAAGGGTATGTACAATGGTATATGTTAACTGTTTGTAAATTTATGATATATAGGATTTTGGGTGATGTGGATGAGAAAGAAAGATGTTGTCTAGTATTTAACAAATGATTTTATAGATAACTTTCTACTGTTTATATCATTGTCTATACCCTAAGACACGCATACCGATTGCCACGTTGGCACATGTTCATGTCCAGAGGTTACATATTAGCGCCGTTATAAACAATGATGGCTTCTGGTTTTCAAAAGCTAAAAGCTGTTTGGAATGTGTTGACTTCTTAACACAGTTTTTTCCTTTTTTTTCTTTGCATTATCTGTGGAGATGTAATGTTAATTTTTATTTTTCTTTATTTTTAAATTAAATATCATAGAAAAATCTAATAGTCGCTATAGTACTATTTTAGCAAAAAAAACTACAGCACTTTAGAACATGCCCATTATCAAGACGGCGTATCTTGTGCACACACTCACCTGAGTGCACTCATGCACTTAGGGGCTTTCTACCGTCTAATCTCCATCCAACGGATATCATCTGTCACCAATTTTTTATCCGAAAACGCCACCACTCTACTCTTTCTTCCCCATCTACCTGTCGACTCCCATCCCCAACCCAGACCCATTCGGTGCCCATCTTCCTCCCCCGGTGGCGCCCCTTGCCTTCCGCCCGCCTTCCTCCGCCCGCCTACCTGGCGCCGCCCCTCGCCCTCCGCCCATCTCCCTCAGTTCTTTTTCCCCAAGCCATACCTCGCCCCCCCACCAATATCCCTCAATCATCCTCTCCCAAGCCGGGCGAACCCTAGTCCTAGCGCTATCCCACCGGCGAGAAGCAACAACCGACGACCACAGGGAGAAGGGCTGCCTGACAAGGATGGATTCCAGCATTGCCCCTCTGCCACCAATCCATGAAGAATCGTGGAAAAGAGGATGTGCTATTGCTGGAAAAGGAGAAGACCAGAGGGCTTGATGTGTGTGGCATTGCAAGCTTGTGAATTCCAGCGCCGCCCCAACTAGAGGGCTTGATATGAATTGTTGCTTTTTTATTTTTCTTGCTTGGAATGTGCATTGGGAAGATTGGACACTAAAGTTCTATTGTATTTGTATTAGCTTAGTTTTATTTTAGTTTTAGAAAGGATGTTTGAACTATGTCTTTGTGCTGTATGAACGGAAGCATGTTTTGAACCTGATTCCATACAAATTGTCAATTGGATTTGTTTTGTGTGGTGTGGATGGAAGGATTGAAGCACCATTCAGAAAAGTTGCTCGGTTTCAGAAGGTAGTGAGTAGTGCTTCCATTTTGTGACATGCTGATACTATTCACTATCTACCTTGCATGTGCTGATGCCAGTACTTGTATTCATCAATCCTTGAGCTTGTTCTCAACTCAATCCTAGTGCTTTGATTCCTTAGGTTGTCAAAAAAATAAAAAAAATTGTGCAATGCACTAGACTAGCAATACAAGCATTTCACCATTGCTTGAAAACCATTTTGCACCAACAATACACTAATGCATCAACAGCAAATTGTGCCAAAGAAACCATTTTGATGCCATTCAGGAGAGTGGTGGCTTTTTTCATACACGGTTTCACAGTGTCAATATAAAAGATAATATTAGCCATACAAATCTTATAATGTCATACATGAATCCAAAATTACAATTTTTTACAATGTCACACACAATCCCCGCCTTTGTCAACTGCCAACTTTGGAAAATCATCCAGAGTACACAATTTGGTAGATGGGAAATACAGACAAATAAAACTGGCAGCTGGATGAACAATTTTATTCAGTAAATAATACATTAAGACAAAAGCATTTTAAAGTGAAGGGGTACAATATACATCACAAGAAGGTTTCATTATTTTGGTCACACATCAATGTAGATGAGGGATTTTGAGATGAAACCTGGAGAATCAGTAGATGCTCTTTTTGATCGCTTCAATAAAATTGTTAGTGATTTGCAATCTGTAGATGTCACATATTTTGATTCTAACATGCCCGTAAAATTTTAAATGCTTTGGATATGTCTGTTTGGAATATGTTAGTCACTATTATTAATCATTCTATTAACATGAAAACACTCACTTTGAATGATCTTTATTCCAAGATAAAAACACATGATATTGATGTTTTGGTCATGATAAACAAGACTAATTTTTTGGGCTTATTGACTAACCAAGCTGACAGTTCTTCTAGTTCTTCTATTATTTTTTTGTCTGAATTATGCTCTATTTCAGATAAACAATTAGAGGAAATTCCAGAAGAGCAGCTTGTACTTCTCTCCAACAGGGTGATCAAAGCAATTAACAACATCAGATCAAGACGAAGAGGAGCTCCAATCAGATGCTATGAATATAGTGAGTTAAACCACATTAAGTTGAATTACCCCAAACCGAGGAGCAAGGAGGTTAAAGATGACAAGGCTCCAACTCATCGCTCTCAATTCAAGATTGACCTAAGTAAGAAGCGCAATTATCGTAGGGTGATCAACAAAGTACTTTCAATATTTGAGGAGATTGATTTGAGTGATGTTGATTCTACGAGCGACGATGAGGACAATTGCAAGAAGGCAAAGGAGGTGGACTTCACATGGATGCGTTTTATGGCCAACAGTGAGGAGCTCAACAATGATGATCTTTACAGTGATCTTGATGAGGTAAAACCTTCTTATACTGATTTATCTCGTGCTGTGCTTAGATTGACATAGGAGCTCAAAAAGTATAAAAAGAAAATGAAAAATCATGATTTTATTGTTGAGAGCTTAAATTCTGAAATTAATAGACTTAGAGCCTCTATTCCTAATGATGAATCTTGTGAGTCTTGCTAGGTTTTATATTCTGAGTTAGAGATTGCTAGAACAATGAATACATCGAACTTGGTTCAACTTAGTGATGTAACTGCTAAACTTGATGAGTTAAGAATAACACATGAATCTTGTAATGAAAAGTTAAAACTTGCAAATAATAAAATTAAAAAGCTCAAGTCTAATTCTTCTACACGTTTAGAGTCAAGTATTTCAAATGCTCAATCTAAAGCTTGCTCTAAATGTAAATTGCTAGAGGCTAGACTTAATTTATCTTAGGAAACGATTCAACAGATGTTTTATCATGAGATATCTTCTTGCTCTAACTATCCTAAGCTTAACATGAAAATAGAAGCTTTGACTAGACAATTTAACGATTTTGCTGAAAAAGAAAGATTGGCTTAGTCTAATGCTTCTAAGAATCATGTGAATGAACTTATTAAATGCACAATTTGTCCAACTGTAGCTAAAGAGAATGAGTACCTGAAAGACACTTTAGAGAGATTTTTTTGCAAGAGAAATTTGAATATGATTCTAGACAAGTCAAAAACAAGTGTAAAAAATCATAGTCAAGGATTTAATTTTGTTGAGTATGCCAAGAATAACCCTCCTAAGGTTATTAAGCTTCTTGAACCTGGAAAAATTGAAGTAAAACTTTAACCAAAATAAACTGTGTTTAAATTTGCTAGTTTTGTGCAAAAATCATTGAATAATTCTGTAGGTGTTAGCTCATCATCTCAAAAGAATTCTGGTTATGTTAAATTTCATTACACCTACTGTGGAAAAGTTGGACACCTGCATGAATTTTGCTTTAGACGTGCTAACAAAGAGAAGAAGGAAAGATTGAGTGCTTTAAGACAAAAACGTGCAACCTCTTTTGTTGCTAGAGCAAATGCAAAAGTTAGGTTTTTAGAGAATTTTTATGATGGCTCTAAATATACTTCACATGCTAGATTGGGATTTAATTCAAATAATTCATGTTCTTTTGGCATTTTTCACATGCACATGATTTTAGTTCTAGCTTTGTTACTCCTGTTCGTCGTATGTCTCAGTACTGGATTCCTAGATCTTATTTCACTAACGCCAGTACTGTGACACCGATGTTTCCTGTGGTATAGGTACAGCTGATGAGAAAGGGGAACACGTGGCTAATAGATTCAGGTTATTCTAGGCATATGACCAGTGATTCAAGATGGTTCTCCTCCCTCACTAAGGCATCCAATGATAAGTTGATTACTTTTGGGATGCTTCAACAGGTATTGTGATGGCTAAAGGTACAGTGCGCGCTAATGATAAATTCATTCTCAAGGATGTTGCTTTGGTAAGTAAATTGAAGTATAATTTGCTTTCAATTTCACAATTGATAGATAACCTTGAAGTGAGCTTTAGGAAACATGCTTGTAGGGTTTTCGATGCTTCTGGGATATTGTATTCAATATATCTTGATTGGGAAAGTCTTTAGAGCTGATTTTGATTATATTTTTCACCTGATGTTGGATGTTTGGTAGCTTCTAAGTCTAGAGATATTTTCTTTTGGCACCATAAATTGGGACACATTGGTTTTAATCACCTCATATGGATTAGTGGGATGGATCTCATTAAGGGGTTACCTAGGCTAAAGGGTGGTAAAGATTTGGTTTGTTGCTCTTGTAGACATGGTAAGATGGTAGTTGCTTCACACCTACCTGCTTCTATGATCATCATAGATGGCCCTGGTCAATTGTTACACATGGATACTGTAGGTTTTTCTAGGGTTCAATATTTTGGAGGTAAATGGTATATACTTGTAATTGTTGATGATTTCTCCAGATATTCTTGGGTTTATTTTATGGTGTCTAAGGATGAGGCATGTGGATATTTTAAAGATTTATTTCTTAGATTCAATAATGAATTGCCAGGTGCTATAAAAGCTATAAGGAGTGATAATGGTACTGAATTTAAGAATTCATCATTTACTTCTTTTTGCTCTGATAAAGGTTTAGAACATCAATTTTCTTCCCCTCGTGTCTTTATAGCAAAATGGGGTTGCAGAGAGGGAAAATAGAACCTTAGTTGAGATGGCTAGGACTATGCTTGATGAATATGCTACTCCTAGGAAGTATTGGGCTGAGACTATTTCCACAGCATATCATGTTTCTAATAGAGTATTTTTGAGAGCCTCATTACACAAGACTTTTTATGAGTTGAGATTTGGGCGTAGGCCTGGTGTTTCTCACTTTAGAGTATTTGGATGAAATGCTTTATTCTTAAACATGGTAATCTTGATAAATTGAATCTAGATCTTCAAATGGCATTTTTCTTGGTTATCCTGCTCACTCTCGTGGTTATTGTGTACTCAACTTAGAGACTAACAAAATTGTAGAGACCTACGAGGTTACTTTTGATGAGGTTAGTCCTGATACTACACCCATAATTTCAGGTACGCAGGTTCGGGGAGAGTCGAAAGGCATATTTATTGATGAAGAGGAAGATCTTGACTTTGGTGATATTTTTCCTCCCACGCCACCACCTGCACCAGCTGAGGATCTTACAAATTCTATTTCGACTCCAGCTGGTGACACTGCTACTTCTGATGAGCCGCCATCAACTGATAGATCACCTGCAGGAGGGGTTGATAATGTTGGAACCACTTTAAAACCTTTTGCACCATTACATATTCAACGGCGCCATCCCCAGAACTAATGATTGGTGACATGCAAGAAAGGGTAACACGTTCCAGGTTTACTTCTCCTGACTCACATGCTCATTTTGCTTTTGTTGCCTTTTTTGAGCCCAATGATGCAAGTCACGCTTTATTTGATGAGTCTTGGATCAATGCCATGCACGAAGAATTAGAAAATTTTGAGTGTAATAAAGTCTGGATATTAGTTGAACCTCCTCATGGACATAATGTGATTGGAACTAAATGAGTTTTTAAAAATAAACAAAGTGAGGATGGTGTTGTAGTTAGAAATAAGGTTAGACTGGTTGCTCAGGGGTTTACTTAAGTGTAAGGTCTTGATTTTGGTGAAACTTTTGCTCCTGTTGCCAGATTAGAAGCTATTGGAATCCTCTTAGCATTTGCTGCATCTAAAGATATTAAATTATATCAAATGGATATTAAGAGTGCCTTTCTTAATGGCTTTATTGAGGAGAAAATTTATGTTAAGTAACCACCTGGTTTTGAAAATTCTAAATTTCTGAAACATGTCTATAAATTGTCTAAAGCGTTGTATGGCTTGAAACAAGCTCCTAGGGCATGGTATGAAAGGATCAAGTCATACATGTTGAAGAATAATTTTCAAATGGGTAAGGTAGATAAAACTCTTTTCACACTTAGGCATGGCAATGATATATTATTTGTTCAAATTTATGTGGATGATTTTATCTTTGGTGGCTTCTCTCATGTTTTGGTTTCCAAGTTTTCAGATACTATGAGTAGGGAGTTCGAGATGAGTATGATAGGAGAGTTAACTTCCTTCTTGGGTTTACAAGTAAAACAGACTAATCAGGGCACATTTATTCATTAGACCAATACACAAAGGATCTACTCAGGCGTTTTGACATGAAAACCTATAAACCTATTTCTACATCAATGGGATTTACAACTGTTCTTGATCCAGATGAAGAAAGTGAGGTGGTGGACCAAAAAGAATATAGAAGCATGTATGATTGAATCCCTACTTTACCTTACTACTTTGAGGCCAGGCATACATTTTGCTATGTGTCTGTGTGCTTGATTTCAAGTTTCACCACGTGCATCCCATCATCAGGCTGTGAAAAGAATTTTTAGGTACCTCCAATCAGCTTTAGAATTCGGACTCTTGTATTCTTCTTCATCCTGTCTTACCTTGCGTGCATATTCAGATTGTGATTTTGCAGATTGTAGGATTGATAGAAAGAGTATCTTTGGTACATGTCACTTTTTAGGCACATCATTAGTTTGTTGGTCTTCTAGAAAACAATCATCTGTTGCACAAGTCACTGCTGAAGCTGAATATGTAGCTGCTGTTAGTTGTTCTCAAAGTTTATGGATTTCTGCTACACTCAGGGATTATGGGTTACAATTGAGTAGTGTTCCACTATATTGTGATAACACTAGTGCTATTAATATTGCTAAAAATCCAGTGCAACATTCTAGGACTAAACATATTGATATTTGATTTCACTTTCTAAGATACCATGTGGAAAAGGGTGATGTTGTTCTACACTTTGTTGAGTCTGATTTTTAGATTGCTGATATTGTCACTAAGCCGCTTGATATTTCTCATTTTGTTCATTTACGGAGTGAGTTGGGGGTATGTCATCCATGGGATTATTTTGAGGGGGAGCTTATTGTTTAAAAATTTTAGAAGTTTTACTTATTATACTTGTCAAATAAATTAACAAGTCCAAGCCAATGAAATTAAATAAGTTGTAGAGCTCTCTTTATCATATTTGCTCATATACTGTGTAGCTTTGATCATGACTGATTATAATTAATTCGCTATTCTTAAACTAAAATATGACATGGTGAAATACGTTGACTAAATTGATTAAGATAGTACTCTACGATGTTAATCGAAAAAGATTAGCTTGATTGTCAGTCTTATTTTAAATCTTGGCTATGAGGCTCGCATATTTCATATTGCGATCTTTTTATGATCACTCAATTTGGCATGTTATAAAAAAAATGAGAAAGAGATAATTGAAAAGATGTATGCTTCAAGCATACCATGGTACACAAAAATAAAAGGCACAAATAGTGCACAAATAAAAAGAAGTATGTTTCAAGCATGCCACCATTTTAAACAAGTATGCTACAAGCATTCTGTTATAAAAAGAAGTATGCTACAAGCATGCCACCTGCCTATAAATTGAGTGTGGAGTAACAGGTTGTTATATGAGACTGCTAGCTCGTCTGAATTTAAATTTTGCTTTACTTTTAGATTTTGACTTTTCGTTGTGATATCTCATTGTGCTCTTTATAATTGGTTTGGTCATTGTTGAGATGTCTGTTATTTATATAAATTGCTTAATCATGCTCATGACTACTTTTAACATTGTTATATGATATATGAGTTTATATGATCTAAATAGCTCTACTAAAAAATATGGCTTGGTTGCTTTATTAAATCAATGCATAGTGACTTGGATAATCTACAAAGCTTCTTGATTTTTACTCTCATTGCTCCTTAGAATTATTCTTTCTTTGAAGTTTCTTGATGATTACATTGCCAAAGGGGGAGAAATTAAAGAGAATGGAGAGATATTGGAAAAATAGGAGAAATTTGCTAAAATTGCTTCTCTTGTGTTGAGGAGATTTGAGATTTGTGGCTTAAAATATGTTTTCGGCTTTAGTTCTTCACTTATATCTATTTGAAGCTAATTCATCATACTATCTTAAAGTGTTGTCATTGTATTTTTCATGGGGGAGATTTTTAGACCATGTGACTAGGTCTAGTATTTTTGTGATGATGAATAATTGACAACATTGCTTAGTATTGTTATTTGAGGTGTGTGGCGTGTGTGCATGGACTGATATTGGTTAAGTTGGGACGAACTTGTGCTGGAAAAATATTTTTTTGGTCTTTCCATATGCAGGTTGAGCATGAAGGCGATCATGGTCGGTGACGAAGTGGACCGGGACTAGGATAGGAGATCTGAGATTCAGACAGTCAAGGATGTCATAAGGTGGTCGGGCTCATGCTTGGGGTGCATGGAGATCAGAGGTGGGCGATGCATGGAGAAGCTATGGGAGGTGTGGTCCTGAAGGCTTCGACACATGACGAGTTAAAAAAGTTGAAATTTTGGAAAACACATGTTAGGAAGGGTTTCGGGTCCCTTTGCTATTAGAATTGGATTAGAACTCGTGGGTTTAGCCTCATACTAGGTTTTGGGCCCTGGACTATAAATAGATATGGGGTTAGGGGCTAACCCCGGGTCTTTTAGATATACTAATTTCGTGCTATGGTTTAGGGGTGTCAAGAGGGCACTTTGTAGCCACTATGATTCATAAATAAAATTTAGATCTATTTGAAAGAAATTGGTCAGCAACTTTGTCTCTGTCCCTGGCTACGTCTCAGTAAACATCGTGTGGCGTGCCCACGTCAGCGCTCGGGAAACGACGGCTTTTCCATAGGCCTCATTAAAAGCAGTATGTCTCATCAAAAGCAGCGTCAGATCTCTAAGAGCAAGTTTAATAGTACAGATAGCTGCTACCTCCAATACATTTCTATGTCATCAAAAGATAATGATGCAGTCAACTCATACAATAAGCTGGCTATAAGTTGTCTCTACAAGAGCTCTCAATCATTTAATACATACATGAGTATTGATAATTTAATACATGCATGGGTATAGCAATTAAATCTATGGGTACATGTATGGATAATGCCTCTTTTTCTGTGCTATAGCCTGACTCTTGCATGAGAGTCGGCTTGGCTCTCTCTCTCCTTTTCTCTCCCCTCTACATAGGACTATGCTAACATGAATTCTCTTATAGCTAGCACAATCAACCTTATTAAACTTGCTCTAAGTAGATCAAGCAACATCAAGCTCGCATCATCAATCAAAGGCAAAGTTTGAATTATCCATCAGATCGCGAACTGAATGCAAGGAAGGAGTCATGCGGAAAGCAATTTTTGATTTAACCATCGGACATCGATCCGCGTGCTGGGAAGGGAGTAACCATATGAAATTGTTTTTCCATTAGATCTTGAACAGCGAGCCAACCACAACAACTTCGCACAGCATTGGTCTTTACAACGCGTCCTTGATTGGTGAGCCAGCACAAATCAACCGATCTGTGCATGCAATTGATTATTCTTGGCCTCACGCATGGTCAGAGCAAGAGATTAGCCAAAGAGAGAGAGGAAAAAGTGATTAGCTAACAATACATCCACGTGCGTGGTCTGTTGCTTGGCAAAGGACAATAGTGCATACAAAGAAAAACCGAGAAGAATAGTAACAAAGAGCACAAGGTATTTTAGCTTTTAAGATTAATTTTTGTTGTTTCTTTTTCTTGCTGTGATTAGCAGGTTCGATGGTTAGAAATTAGCAGGGGTGAAAAAACTTCCGTTAGGCACTGCAATCATTCACCCCTCTGATTGCCATTGACGATCCTACAGTTTCCCTCAGTTGAAAACTGGGTACAAACGCACTAGCATATAGCCCTTAAATCTGCACAGAATGTTCACATTGCCTTTCAATCATCAAGAAAGTAAAACAAAAAAAAAATGTAAAGTGGTCACTGTGTGTTCTCCTTACCAACAAGAGTTTTGTCACCATGCTTGAACGTCACCACCTGACCATTCAGATTGTGCAAAGAATAAATGGGAAATTAGTACAGTTCTGAATTATTTGGGAGACCTGAAATTAAGGGCCTGTTTGGGAGAGCTCCACCAACTCCAGATTCACCAAATCCAGATCCAGATTCACTTTTCCAAGCCAAACAGTTCCAGCTCCAGCAGCTCCACCGTGAATCTGCTCCACCAAAATCATGAATCTAGCTCCAGATTCACCAAATTGGTGGAGCACCTCAAGGGGTGCTCCACCAAACTCTAATTGGTGGAGTTGGGGAAAATTACCCACCATGCCACTGATTACACAAAAAAAACGGTTCGTTTTGCCTCTTTCTCGTCGCTGCGCCTCGCCTTCGCCTTCGCCTGCGCCTGCGCCTGCTCTCCGCCGGCCTCGCCTCGCCTCGCCTTCGCCTGCTCTCCGCCGGCCTCCTCCTCGCCCGCCGGCCGCTCCGCTCCGCCTGCGCCGCGCCCTCCCCCAGCCGCCGCTCCGCCTCGCCTGCGCCCGCCGGCCGCTCCGCCTCCTCCTCTTCTCCGCCGGCCTCGCCTCGCCTCGCCTGCGCCTGCCGACCGCTCCGTCTCCTCCTCGCCCGCCGGCCGCTCCGCCTCCTCCTCGCCCGCCGGCCGCTCCGCCTCCTCCTCGCCCGCCGGCCGCTCCGCCTCCTCCTCGTCCGCCGGCCGCTCCGTCTCCTCCTCGCCCGCCGGCTGCTCCGCCTCCTCCTCGCCCGCCGGCCGCTCCGCCTCCTCCTCTTCTCCGCCGGCCTCGCCTCGCCTCGCCTGCGCCTGCCGACCGCTCCGTCTCCTCCTCGCCCGCCGGCCGCTCCGCCTCCTCCTCGCCCGCCGGCCGCTCCGCCTCCTCCTCGTCCGCCGGCCGCTCCGTCTCCTCCTCGCCCGCCGGCTGCTCCGCCTCCTCCTCGCCCGCCGGCCGCTCCGCCTCCTCCTCTTCTCCGCCGGCCTCGCCTCGCCTCACCTGCGCCTGCCGACCGCTCCGTCTCCTCCTCGCCCGCCGGCCGCTCCGCCTCCTCCTCGCCCGCCGGCCGCTCCGCTCCGCCTGCGTCGCGCCCGCCCCCCAGCCGCCGCTCCGCCTCGCCTGCGCCTGCGCCCGCCGGCCGCTCCGCCTCCTCCTCTTCTCCGCCTCGCCTCGCCTGCCGGCCGCCGGCCGCCTCGCCCGCCGGCCGCTGCCGCGCCTGCGCCGCCGGTATTTTTTTTCATTTTGCCCCCTGACGTGTGGGGCCCAGGTGGAAGTGAGATAGAGAGGGAGGTGGAGCTGTACCAAACACTTTGACGAATCCCAGATCCACCATGTAGCTGCTCCACGGTGAATCCAGCTCCAGATCCACGTTTTTCGTGAATCTGGAGTTGGTGGAGCTCTCCCAAACAGGCCCTAAATAGAAATTACTGAAGTACCATACTCACAGCTTAATGATCTTAGGAAGCTTGTGCTCCCTCTTGAATGTGTCAATGAGGACAAGCTCAAATTCCAAATTCTTCTCAAAGAGGCATGTCAGAACCCTAGCAACATCAGTTGATGTTGGCCTTGCGTATGTACTGCTGCGTTGAAGGAGAGGTTTGCCTTGCGGCCATTGAGGAGGATGGTCCCAAAGAGGAAGGCATTGGCGGCGAGGCACCTGGCGAGGGCATCAAGCAACGTGGACTTGCTAGAGCCGGAGGGCCCCATGAGCGCAGTGATGGTGCCTGGCTTGGCATGGCCCATGAGGCCCTCGAGCACAGTCTGCATGTCACCGCTTTCGAGCGCCACGGTGACGGTGAGGTCCTGCCATGCCAAACGGGCCGACACATCCCCGAGGAACTCCTTCGCCGCCTTCTCCCGCCACAGGGTCTCGTTTTGCGGGCTCAGCGCCACCGCCCCACTGCCTTCCCCCCGTCCTCTAGCTTCACCTTCGCCACTGCCACTCCTCCCTTCTTCATGCCTCACCCCCACAAATTCAATGTGGCTGCTTGAGGGAGGAGAGGGGCGGATGCGGGCAACCGCTCAATGGAGGAGAGGGGTGGAGGTAGGTGGCGGGTCTGGAGAGAGGAGGGACGAAGCCGGCTTGGGAGGGGAAATCGGGGGAGGCAGTGGTGGCTCTTTTTTTTTTTTGCAAACTCAATGCAAGTGGTGGATGGGTTTTTGCAAAAAAAAAATGACGTGCGTTGATCTGGGATACTGGATGGAGATCAAACGGATGACATGAGTTGAATGCATAAGTATACCAGAATAGCTGAGTGCACCAGATACATTGCCCATTATGAAGGGCACAATTATGCCCTTCCCGTTGGGTCCCGTCAATGCTTTCCCTTATATGATGCACGAGCTAGTGCATTGTTGACTGGTATGTCACATAGGCGAAAATATAAAATAGCCGTGTTACACACGAAGAGTTCCACGCAAGCAGTGATGTTTCCGCCATAAACAGAAGTAGGTCGCATAATTGTTGGATGATCAATTAAGCTGACTGGTACATGAGAAAAGTTTTGTCAAACTAGTAATGAACACTACATGGGGCCATGTATCTATACAGATAAAAGATTTCGTCAAAGCAAGGAACTTTTTATTTTTGAAACGGGTTAAATTAAAGCAAATAAACTGGACTGGACAGATGATACGATTGACAGCTCCCAAACATCACGACTTCACAAGAGCGACCTACTGTGAAAAGTCGTCGTTTTTGGTCTTGAAGATGAGCAAAGGTGTTCAAAGTGCCAAGTCACTCATGTGACGGTGCCAATTGATGCATCCATGGTTGCGGTGCTTTTGGACTTCGGGCAAGTGTCGCTCGTGCATTACCCATTGACAAAAATGTCGCAGTACGGCAACCACATGCTGGCAAGTGTACTGCAAGTGTGGATCCATGCGTACGAATGTATGCTTTCCTCTGCCGTCAGCGGAGGTCATATATACAGGGGAGAACCATGTTAGAAGATTTAAAGTTTTATTATAATGAATTATTTTAGTTATCGTCAACCACGAATAAGTTATATTCACTGTTTTAGTTTTTATTCGATTCTAGTGCAATATTCCTTTAAACAAAAAATGTCAGACTTAATCGTTGATTGGAATATATTTCTCATATCTTATGCATACAAAATTTCAAGTGATTTAGAGTTTTGTTTTGAGAGTTTGCTTAATTTGTGGTTTTGGTCTGGTTTCGATACAATATGGCTTCACGAACCAAAAGATCTTAATTCTCTCAAATTCTTTCAACATATTTGATTGGGATAGGCTTTAAAGGTCATGATCTACCCTTGGTTCAAGTTTTAAGTATTTGCATCCACGGATTAAAAGTTATATAGATTTTTGGATTTGAAATAGTATTATTTTTACTGTTCACTAAGATGATTTTACTGCAGCATAATGAATTTTTGAAATTTTTGTTTCTCAATCATCATAGCTTCTCATAGTTATTAGAGTGAAGAATCAGTGGATACTTCGAAAAATTTAAAAGTATCATTTACCACTCTCTGTTGCTATAATGGTCCTACATAGCATGCACAGCTATGCATGAAGTTCCTCTCTGAAGTCCGAATAAAGTCTGCAATTTTAGCATAGCTGCACCTACTAAATCGGATCATGTGGTTATCAGTCTGCCAGAACAAGGTAAGACAACCCTTTTCTTGCATTTTTTGAATTTAAGAAGTAGCTACAGATCATTGTATGGTTTGTTCTAGAAACTCTGAGAGTGTAACCATATGAACCATTTGGAAACTTGGAACCACAAAACTTTGCAACTAGGAAGTCCCACTGTAATAGACACCACCCAACTAACAAGCCTATGAAACTTTGAACGAAGCTAAATTCACAATTGCAATTAGTCCCATTGTGACAGTTTTTTTCTCAGGTTGTCGGTTTATCTTTGCTATTTGTAAATTCTTGATTCAGGTGCCTTTTCAGCAGTATTATTTTTATAACAGTAAGGTGTAAATGCACAATCATTTATACTAGTCTAGACAGTTACAGGAGTAACAGGACCACTTCATTGACACCTTCCTCAACTTCTTTTATCCATCTTTTTTGTACCATGGTTTGCTAATAGGTTTTAGGCTGAAGTTTGTATCTTTGTACTTGCAGGGTTAGTTCACAACCATGATAACAATGCCACGGTGTCTCGAACTTCAGTGGAAAAGTCAGTGCCAGAAGGTGAAATAGATCAACATTTAAATGAGGAGTGTCCGCAGCACAATCCTTCTACATCTTCCTGTTTCCCAAGCAGTCATGTGAAACGAAGCCGTTCAAATACTCCCCCTATTACGAGCGGGGGAATGCCCCGCCCCCCGCTCGGCCACGTCCCCCGCCCGCGCGCTCCGGCCGGCGCGTGGCGGGGGTTTCCTGTACGGTCAGGGGAGGTAGTTCCCTCCGGTTTTCCGAAAATTACGTGTAGGTCCTTTTTCCTCGCAGACAGATCCTTTTTCCTCGCGAAAAGGTCCTGACGATTTTTTTGCGGCGAATTTTTCTGAAAACCCCCTTCAATTTGCAGGATAGCGCCCCGCGGTTTTCTAAATTACGTACGGGTCCTCGTTTCGTTACGTACAGGTCCTCAATTTTTACGAAAAAACCCTTAAACTTTTTTGAAAATACGCATGTGCCCTTAATTTTTTTAAAAAAACTCCTCACAAATTATCGCCTCTTTTACTTCGGTGCACACGGTGGCTGGCGCGGCGTGTCGCCGCGCCTATGTGGCTAGTAGTTCTAATAGCTCACAGGGCAGCACCAAGTCTCCCCAGAGAGATCGATCTATCCGTAAATTTGGAAAGATAGGACAGAAGTACTGCTGCTTCGGATCATTCTAGTCCAGTGCATAGCATTTCCTCTATTTTGTACAGGATGAAACATAGGGAGGTCAAGTTTTCCTCTTGATCGTTTTAATCACATGATATTATGCTATGCTATTGTGACATTGGCCGATTTGTTTTTTGGTTTTCTCGAATAAATTAATTGCGATTATAATATTTTACATCATATTTCAATTGACAACAAAAAATATTCAGTTACATATGCTCCGCAGACATCAAAACATACACCAAACATCATTCAGGGGCACATTGGACCTTTCTCAGGGAAACCTCACATTCCTGGAGCTGGAGCTAGGCTGCGTGCCAAACAGGACCACCTGCTCCAGAAACTCCACAGTGGAGCTGCTCCATGGTGGAGTTGGTGGAGCAGAGTTGGAAAAACTGGAGCAGAGCAGTCCCAAACAGGCCCTTAAATGTGGTTATTGAGGATTTTGGGATCATCTGATGAGAAATCAACATGAATGCACATCTTTTCCTAATGTGTTTAAGGTGCATTCTTTTTAGTTGCGGTTTATAGGTTTTAGTTTTACCAAGAGTGTTTGTACGAATAAACTGAATGATGATAAACTATTTTTAAAAAATTATCCTGATAAATCATTTTAAAACAACGACAAAGACATCATTCTATTTATTTATTTAGAATAAACGCCAATCCATAAGTCTTAATCTAGCATTGATTTCCATCGTACGAATCAAGCTAGTCCGGATGTCATATCGGTTGGACTAAATACCCGGCCTGCAGGTTGGCTACTTGTGCTGGATTCACGACTGATCGTCGTTAGTGCAAATTATATACAAGAGCTTTGTTGCTAATGGCGACCTCTGCCAAACTTGGACATTTCGGATTTGATGAAGCTTAAATACAAGGTTTACTTGGACTAAAGGTCAACAGGCATTCATGGCCACGGTTTCCACGAAACCGACGGAGCTCTCGCTAGTCATACAAAAATACAGGTGTTAGGGTTCATATTAGCTTCTATTAATTGTTTTTGACTGCAGCTAATAATTTTTATTTAAAAATAAATAGTAGCGACTGAAAAAAGTGACTTTAGAATAAGGCGAGTGGTACAAAAAAAAATAAAGGAGGGATATGTGTGTGAGATGGAAACGAGAGAAATATGGTATGTGATGTGTCTGTGACTTTTAATTTATTTTCAAAGCAAGACAAAAACTAGAGAAATAAAAAAATCATTTAAAAAACTATATATTTATATTATATTTTGACTTCTTCAAATAGAATCTAATAAGAACCGGGCAAATAGTCTTACCGCAACTTGTGCTCGTCTTAGGTGTTATCTGTCTCCTTCCTCACAGCAACGTGCGAGTCAAAGATATTGTAGCTCTTTGTTGGACGATCTGCGTGCCAAAGAAAATGGAGTCAGTCAGTGTTGGTTGGTAAACGGTATTCAGTATCCAGCATCACTGATGAGACTTAAAATAGTGATTTTTTCAGAAAATTTTGCGTTATAGGATATACCGTGGAATTTTTTTTACGAATAATCTATTTTTATTCAAAATTACAGAAATACACCCACGATAATATTTTTTACATAAATAGGCTCCAATCGCCCAATGGGAGGCGACTGGAGCCAATCGCCCAATGGCCGGGCGACTGAGCTCCAGTCGCTCGAGCGTCGGGCGACTGGAACCAGTTGCCTCCCCATTGGGTGACTTGATGAGCAGTCGCCCACCCAGAGGGCGGCTGGAGCTCTCCTCGTGAATTTTGTAAATTTTATAGTTTATAACTGGAAAATAATCTGCTGGATTTGTAATAAAAGTTTATGTTCATTATATGTTATAGGTGCATAACAAAATTTGAGAAATTTTTTTAAGAACGATTGACCCTAGAACGATCGGTACATACGATGGAAAGTTATATTGTGATGTTATTGCGAATTCGTATACGGAGAAAATCGGTATGTTAATATTGTTAGATGAATTGCTATGTGAATCATTGAATGCGAAAAGACGAGATAATAAGCTTGTCTGAATTTAAATAGACTTCATAATACAGTTGGGAGTAATATGCTGCATACTTTTTGATTACATGCATAACATATAGATCATGTGCAACTAAACTACCCAACTGCTTGTACGACCTACTGTGTCGACCGGGGCCATTTTCCCTTCCTTGCCAGCTCGGCATTGAACTCCTCAGCGCCTCTGTTGCCTTGGTCGTCATTTCCCTCTTTCTCTCGTGCTCCCTCTCGCGAGCCTCCCGCTTCCTACGCGTGCACGCCTCGAGATGAGTTTTTGTCTCGCGTTGTATACGCAGGGTTTACTCGTTCTTGCGGCGCTCCTCCTCCCGGATCTCCGATGACCTTGCGACATTCCACTCCTCGAAGTCGAGGGCCCATTGGTCCTCAGGGTGGATCTCAAGATTGATCCATTTGCGGTAGCCACATAGGGGTTCTGGAGACTGTAAATACAGGGGAGAGGTTGTTAGTGCGTACTGTGAAGGAGCAAAGGTAGGGGAAAACGATGTACCTGGTCCTTACCAGCTGCCGATAGGTTGCGGTGTCTAGACGACGATCGGGGTAGTCACTGGAGTAGTTTACGCAACCTCAATAACGCATACCTAGGCTGATATAGTGCTTAGACTTGAAGAACTTGTACGTGTCCTGCACCAACAAAGAGGGGGTGTCTCCCCCTCGGGTGGGAGTTACGGCGAAAGCTCGGTGGGAACGTTCGGGATGGGGTTGTTGCTATGAGGCCCATCATTGCGGGGAGCTGACCTTGTAGCACGTTGGGCTTATTCTGCCCGGGCTACAGCTGCCCTTATTCTCATCGCGGGTGACAGCTGACCGTGCTAGGTCGCGAGTCATCTCCCATTGCTTCATCGTCTTGTCCCATTGCTTCTTCTGCCTTTTGTCCATCCCGGCGTGGTGAAGGAAGCGTGGTGTAGTGTGCAGTTTGGTTGCACATTATTCTTTGAGAAATCTTCTCGACCTCATTTTATAGTATGTAAAGCTGGTAAAGCTGGGCCATAAGGTCTTGTCGCTGCGGAAAGCTGAACGTGCGGTAATGTCGCTGCGCAAAGCTGGCGCATTCGGTCTTATCACTGCGCAAAGCTGGGCCATGTTGTAATGTCACAGTGAAAAACCGCATCGTCATGTCATGTCACTAAGGAAAACTGGCACGTTCGGTCTTCTCACTGTGCAAAGCTGGGCCGTGCTGTCATGTCACTGCGAAAAGCTGTGTCGTCATGTTATGTCACTGAGGAAAACTGGCGCGTTAGGTCTTCTCACTGCGCAAAGCTGGTTCGTGCTGTCATGTCACTGCAAAAAGCAGCGTCATCATGTCATGTCACTGAGGAAAGCTGGCGCGTTCGGTCTTCTCACCGCGCAAAGCTAAGCCATGCTCTCATGTCACTTCGAAAAGCTATGTCGTCATGTCATGTCACTGAGGAAAACTGGCCCGTGCGGTCTTCTCACTACACAAAGCTAGCGCGTCCAGTGTTCTCACTGTGCAAAGCTGGCTCATCATGTCGTGTCACTGAGCAAATATGGCCCGAAGTTACGCTATAAAATGAATGGATGAGGTGGTGCTGATTGGAAGAACTATCTTCTCCGTTATAGAGTAAGCCACCATGACGGACGCTGAGGGGCCAGTCGAACATGGGTCACCAAAAGAGGACCTTCCGCGATAGCCAGCGGTAATATTTAGTTGTTTCCGTCAACGCCTATGGCCGTCAGGATCTGCCCCTTGTATTTGCCTGTCAGAATGGTCCCGTCAACTGAGATCACTAGCAGCATGTGCCTGAATGCCTCGATGCAAATACCAAATATTAACAAGGCTCTCTGTAACACCGCATATCCTGATGGACTTGTGTACAGCTTGTCCTGAACAGCAATATATGTGCCTGGGTTCCTGTCCTGGAACACCTTAAGCATACGAGGAAGATTGTCGTACGCCGCCTCGAAAGACCCAAAATATTTTTCCAACGCCTTCGCTTAGCTAATCTTGTACTTGAAATTCTTCTCGATAGCTACTACGATATGCGTGGCCTCCATGTCTTTCTTCTCCACTTTATCTCCGTACATCAAATTGGCTATAAAGGCAGACGTTAGGTTACGATGCCTCACCAAAACACTGTTGAAAATGCAAAAGTGCGGTTCCACATTCGACACAATCCAGTGAGTCTCATACTTAGGTCTACGTGTGTGCACCCTCCAAGGGCAACCAGCCTGCTCGCACTTCACGGTGTACTGCTCCTGGCTTAATTTCACGACCTGAAAAGTTCGCTACATTAAAAGGACCCACAGCTTGATGGCATCCTATAGCGCTGCCTTGTCAGCAAACATAAAATGCAACCGAACCTCTGTCTCATGATACTCCCAAGCTGATTCATGGTCATCATGTGCGGAAACACTCTCAGCATTAAACTGGTTCTATTCCTACAGGATAGGAGCTTCATTCTCATCCGAACTGTCCTTATCGTCATCCTATATAGCTTCCTCTTTAGCCCATGCCCTCTGGTCATCACAGTCCATCTGCTACATGATGTACTCAATATGATCCCCTTCATCTTGTCATGTTCCCTCTCTATGTCTTGACCATTGTAACTCTCCTCCATGTACCGCATCGGCTTCATCACGAGCAACTTGATCATCTTCGCCAACATGCGGCCCGCCCGAGCTGCTAGCACCTCCCGGAGCATGACCGGACGCATGACCTTGCACGGCTTCTAATGAGCACGGTTGCACAAGTAGGACACACTCGTATCCACGGCGCTGCCATCCTTGCACAAAGCCCCACCACGCAGTAGTGCGCAGTAATGTCCTCAACTCCCATCTGATGTTCGTGGGAGACTGACTCCAAGCCCTTGCATGATGACGCTGCACACCTCGAGGTCCAACGAAAAACCCCGGGTCAGCCAATGCATCACATCTGATATTCGAGCATTCTCACCATCCGGATGTACTAAAGTGGCTTGCGAAAAACCGCTCAAATCCACACCATTCGGACTATCACGAACGGTTTCAGCACCATAATGCACTCTCAATGTAGTGACTATTGACATTGCTAATGTCGGCCTGCATATATGTTTCAATTTTGTGACATATCAAATAGCATCGCACAATACCAAATTACCGACATACTGCAATTCACATTTCGCCGATCATTCGCATGTCGTAACCCACTACAATAACCTCGTACTATGAACTTCCTATTGGTTTCTCCAACATTTTTTCAACGTTTCTACATACGAATTAATTAGATTCTAACATAAATATTTACTGATTTTTTTAATATGTACAAATTTCAGCGGACGATTAATTTGTACATTACGATGACTGAATTTTGTACAACTATAATTTGCACGCATGCGAATTTTCTTCTGATGCTAATTTTCTAAAACTATGTTCTCTAAATTATACACAACTATACGCTTCTACGGCTGTTAATTTTCTAAAACTACATGTTTAATAAATTTTGTATAATAAATATTTAACTATTTCTATCTATATTTACACCTACTGTTGCTTCTTTCTCTCCTCTCCGTTTCTATGCCTGCTAATTTTCTATAACTACGTTAACTAAATTTTCTATACTAAAAATTGTACTAAAATTTCTATACTAAAAATTTTCTATACTAAATTTTCTACTTCTAAATTTTTTACTAACACTAATATTTGATACTGATTCTTCCTCTTCTCTCCTCCCACTCCTCCTTCCTCCCTCTCCCTCTCCTCTCCTCTTCTCCCCCTCCTTCTCTTCTTCCCCTCCTTCCTCTCCTCTCCTCTTCTCCCCCTCCTTCCTCTCCTCTTCTCCTCTCTTTTCTTCTCTCGGCCAAGCGACTGGATTGCGGAATGTGTGGGGGCGGTGGCGGCCGAGCGCACGGACCTTTTTAAACCCCCCTGTCGCCTGAGCGTTGGGCGACAGTAATTACTCACCCAACTGTTACCATATTGGCCGCGTGTCGCTTCCCGGTTGGGCGATTGGCTTTAGTCGCCCTCCCGTTGGGCGACTGGAGCCTATTTGTGTAAATAAATACTGCCGCGGGTATATCTCTATAATTTCAAATAAAAATAGATTATTCATACAAAAAATTCATATACCGTGTATATGGATTATGGACAAGATTTCTCTTATTTCTGTAGAACATTGGCGTCCTCGTTAAGCGCCATATTGACAATTGACGCACGAAATTTCTTCAGTATCAGAATTAGAAAAGGCCACGATTTCATGCGATGCATTGCTGTTTGACGAGGGAATGGAGCTTACTCTGTCCGTCTCTCTCTAACACGCCACGGCCCAACATTCGTTAAAAGCCTAGCCCACACGCTACTTAACTAGCCCCCACACGGGAAGACACACATACTAGTACCTCGCTTAAAGCTTTGTCCTTGCTTCAACCAAGAAGGGTTAACCCAAAAATGTGATTTAAACTAACAAATATTACTAAACGTAAATGGTACTAAAGGAGTGTTACACACTACTTCCTTGTCTCCTTTACTTCTTGCTAATGGTTGATCGACGATGTTATTATTAAGATACGGGTAGACTATACTAGTATAATATAAATTTTTTTACCATGTAGATCAGGAAGCCATATGAGCACAAGATTGTAGACTATTGTCACTAGACGCGTAATGTAGTGAAAAAAGAGTTAGAGCAGTCCGGTCCAACATCGCACATGGTGATGTAGTGGAAGTAGTCGATCATCCAATATTCTTGATCACCGATCATCTCCTCCAGCAACACCTCACATTCCTCATGTATGTCACGGATATTCCTCGATTAGCGTAGCAACAACCGTAGCTACACCTCTATGGTATCTATAAGTTCAGGGATGGAACATTGTGAGCTGGTGTGCTAGTATCAGTTTGCACGGTAAGACCTTTGGGGGGTGGTGACTAGGGTTTCAGTAGGTGATGCGACATCTTCCCTAAAGTTCCACGTCTCCCCTTATAAAGAGTCTCTTTATTGGAACCCTATGTTAGGGGCCTATTAAAGTGCGAAGCCCATACGAACAATCCTATCCGAACTGTTTTGTTCCATTCGCAATGTATAGTCCCATGTTACAAGGATTCAATACACAAGCTTCAATTATTTGCAAAACACATTCGTAAATATAAGCCCCATGCCAAGGAGTGCTAGAGCAAGTGAGGTTGAGCTATCAACACATGATGAGACTCAAACTACTAGATATGGCCCCCTCTTAATAGTACGACAACATATATTAGTAATCTGGTCTTCCAACCAAACACCAAGACCGGTAAAAACTAGAAATACATCCGTAGTCCTAACTAGCCATACCTTAGCCTTGAGTCATAGTCTTGATATGCATCAACTCATAATGCATCTTTTACTTCAACTCCATCAACATATGATGGATCTTTATTTGACTTGATGATCAATACATAATCATCTCCTCTTGGATATGCATCAACTCATGATGCATCTTGTTCTTGACTTGATGATCTTCAATACATAAAGTTAACCCAAGTCTTCCTCATTTGTGGAACCTAGTATATTCATCCAACTAATAAAAATGTTAGTCTATAAAATAATTACCATCAATTATCAAATTTCACTATTAACATATAATGGAGAGATTAGGTTCTACAATCTTCTCTTTTTGGTAATTTATGATAATCTCAACAAATAATAAGAAAAAATTGAATTGTGAGTATACAACATATACCAATACTTATATACTCTAAGATAAGCTTTTAAAGTGGAGCTTACTTATCTGGTTGTCATTAATCATCCAACCATTAACACATAATAGAAGAACTAGATAACAACCCAATTATGAGTATATATAAACTACACAAGCTATATATACTCAAGGAATATGTTTCAAAGTAAAGATCGTTAATATGTCGAAATGGAACTTGGATCAATATTAATGAAACCATAAAATATAGAGTGAACTCTATCTAAATATGTAAATATAAGAATGTATTATGAAAGCATATGTACATATTTAAGTTTGACTTATTTGGTGAAGTTCATTCTATATTTTGGATATGAGGAATGCAATAAGATAAGAATGTGATGTTGAATACATACCTCTTATGTTTGTCACCTTTTCATCCAAATAAAATTAAGCAATATCATAATCAATAAATATATTAGTCTCACAATTTTATTTATCATTATCACCAAAACCAACTTAATGGAGCTTTAACTTACAGAGGGGCTAGAGATATATCTTCCATTAAAGAGGAGGGCAAGTCATATTTTGATCGCTCATATTTCTCCATATGTTTTATAGTAAATCTGAAAGATACCTTTATAACTACACAATTACGGAGTAGCATTTGAAAACCCTAAGTAAACTATTATACATGTAGAAAACAATGGCGATCTCAAATCTAACGATCCTATACACTATATATGAGTTCAACTAATAACACTTAAGAATATAACAATTCTCGTAGTGCCTCAAGATTGGTCAATCCAACATTATGTTCTTCAACATGTGTCCATATTATTGATTTGATATCTCATATTCATAATTCGTGAAATATGATCATCAATCAATACATATACTGATCTATAAATCAGAAGTGTCCTACATAATGATATAAGACCATAAATATTTAGAATAGCATCATAACATGAATAAAGAGTTTCACGAACAAGTTACGTACTTATTAATCAATATAAATGATAGTTTTTAAAAGGGATAAAATAATATATTATTCAATAGTTCATAAACATTAGTGGCCACTTCTCATTTGGTTTTTTTGTGGCTTTGGCTTATTTTCATTGTTTGGCATTGTAACTGGTTTATTTTGCACTGTAGTTGCTGGTGGTTTTTTTGACGTAATTAAAATAAAAAATAAAAAATATTAGTCTATCACGGATAATGCAAAGGAATAAAAAAGAAAAAACAAAAAAGTCAAAAAATTATAAAAAACCTAAATTAAAAAAAAAATAGAAACTAAAAGTCTAACAAAAAATCGAAATGAGCAGGACTACGTGTCGATGATTAACTTCTAGTCAAATCACTAACAGTCGCAGTAGCATTATTGCCTTTTGTACTGTAGTTTTTGTCGTCAGGATCGATTCGTAATGCAGTACGCAGTAAATTAATGCGTGGGGAAAAAAATCGGTAGTACACAAGAGCATGAGTATTGCACTGTTGCGGGAACGAAGAGTAAACGCTGCTCCTTTTACAGTCAACCACTCAAGGATGGTTTTGGGGGGCGGGGAATTCAACTTTTTGCCACTCTGAAGATTGGCCAATTACCTCTCTCACTTACATGCGGGGCTGTCTGAGTCACTGACAACGGGCCAGGGTGGCAAATCTGTTGCCACCCTACTCGTAAGAGTGGCAAATAATTAAATTATCCGGGGGGGCAGGGTCACGTACTCACGTAGGTTGAAGGGTCTAATGCTTTAGAGCAACTCCAGCAGTAGCCTTTAAAATAAGTCCCCTATTTTTTATTTGAGGGCTCCCTTTACTTTTAAGGGCCTAATTTTTTTGCTTCTACTCCAACAGCACCCCTCAAATCTAAGCCCTCAAATCCATTCCACACACACTGACACATGGGACCCACACCTGACAAATCCATTCGGGCAAGGACGGCGTCGGCGAGGCGTCGGCGAGGGGATTTTTGCGGCGACGGCGTCGGCGACGGGCGAGGCATCGGCGAGGGAGGCGGGCGGGCGGGGAAGCGGAGGAGGCGGGCGGGGAGGGAGGCGGCGGGGAAAGAGGCGCGCGGGGGTGAGCGGAAGCAGCGGCGACGGAGGCGGGCGAGGCGGGGGTGAGCGGAAGCGGCGGATTTTGGCGGTGACGGCGTCGGCGACTGGCGGTGACGGCGTCGGCGACGGGCGGAGGCGTCGGGCGAGGGAGGCAGGCGGGCGGGGAAGCGGCGGAGGCGGGCGGGCGAGGGAGGCGGGCGGACGGGGAAGCGGCGGAGGCGTCGGGCGAGGGAGGCGGGCGGGGAGGGAGGCGGCGGGGAAAGATGCAGGCGGGGAGGGAGGCGGCGGGGAAAGATGCAGGCGGGGGGGGGGGAGATTCGGCGGACGGGAGGGGAAGAGGCGGGCGGGGAATTTTGGCCGAGAGCGGGAGAAGTTTCATGGTGCGGGAAAAAAACAGGAAAATGAGGGGTGGGGGAGCCCCTAGGAATGAGGGGTGGGAGGGTGATTTGAGGGGCTCCTCAAATTTGAGGGCTCTAGTAGGGGCCCTGCTGGACCTCTATTTTTACCTCAAACCCTCAAATATGAGGTTTGAGGGCTCAAGTAGGGGCCCTGCTGGAGTTGCTCTTACAAGGTCCAAGCTGCAATGCAGTGTTGCTTGTCGACTTGCCTTCATCCACAGGGTACCGCGTGGAGAAGTGCTTCACAATACAACACCTTGATCACTTCTAGTGCTAGATTGTAAAGGTGGTCCATGAGTTTTTTTGCTATAGCTGATAGTTTATGATTACAGTTGATATTTTAGGTTTTAACGTGAACGCTCATACGAACGGACCGAATATCGATAAACCAATAAACCGCTTCAAAAAATTGTCCCGATAAGCCACTTTAAAAAAGGGCGAAAAAACCACCTCGGTTGTTTATTCAAAGGAAATCATAGGCCATAAGGTATAAGACAAAATACCCACTTATATAGGTGGGTTCTTTTGGGCTGAGATTTATAGCTTATTGTTGTGGTTTTTGAAATCTGACATATTCGTGAGAGGTAGTATATAAAGGAAAATAGTTACATACGATTTTGGCTGGTGTAGTTGAACTCGGTATAGTTTATACTATAATTTATTTATAGACCTCGTCTTAAAAAATACACCGTTTAACAGTAAGTTTTATCTTTACTATTATAAATGTGTGAGTTGGTGGTTGGTCCATTCTCCCTCCTCTCTTCTTAGCCATCCGATTTGATCTAGATCATTCGTCTCTCTCTCAGGATACAACTACCCATCCCCTCCACTTTCCACATCTCCTCGCGCATTCTGGTCACCCTTCTCTTTCTGTCGCTTGCTCTCCAATGTTTGATGTGTGAAGTTGGCTAGACAGTAAGTTCTGTCTTATTATTTTAATGACTCTATTGCAACGTACGAGTCTCTAACTAGTAGTAATAGAAGTCAAAGTGTGAACATAAGCGCACAAAAACCGAGCCATCAACTAGAGTAGTTGCAATTTCAAGGTCTGGTTGGTCGGCTCTTGTGAGAAAAAAAGAGCAAACCCAGGCAGGCTGGATTTGATGGCCGTATCCACGGGCCGCATCAAGGCCCTGAATTGTGCTTAGGCTAAGATTTGAAGGCCTAGTCTCGACTGATCCACACAACGGACATATTTTGATTGGGTCAATCAATGACAGCCCATTCAATGCAAGTGTTAACACAGCCCACCGCCCCAAGGCTCCGATCTCTATGCCCTAGACAGCAAGCGCGGAGAGACAGAGCAACCACGTCGCTCCGATTCTTCGGTTCGCTCGTCGCGGGGAGGGGGAGGCTCTCATCACGCCGGAGCTGCAGCCATGCCGTAGCAAGACATCTCCGCCACTGTATTTCTTTTCTCAAATCCCCTCTCCTCTCTCTCTCTCTCTCTCTCTATCGGGAGCATTGTGACTAGAGATGGCAATTGTGCCTGTTTATCCGTATACCTGTGGGTAAATACCCAAATGCAGCCGGATATAGGATATTTTCTTTACCTACGGGTATGAAATAGGGGAATACTCTACCCATCGGGTAAACGGGCACAGGTATGGGTAAGCTCTACCCGTACCCGCCTCGCCCGTTTACCCGCGATATAAATTGACAGGTGGCGCAGTCATAGCAATATCTCTAATTACTATTGATTGTTATAAACTTTTCCATATCTCTAATTGCTATTAATTGTTATAAATTTTTTTGATAGTTATTATATTTCTTAGCAACAGTTGTTGCTTATATGTACCTATCATTAGTTCAACTCTCAGATAGTGACTCTCATTTCATGGGTAAACGGGTATGCTCACGGGCGACGGGTACCTGCAAACGATGGGTGTGGGCAAGGTTTTTCACCCGTCGTCCTTCGCGGGTATACCCGTGGGCATAAATCGGGGTCACGGATACGGGTATGAGCGAGCATTACTCGTACCCACCGCGTCCGATTGCCATCCCTAATTGTGACTAATTTTTCTGGGGATGCGAATTGCAGGTCCTTGCTTGTGACGTGGAGAGATTCAACACAAAGCGCCAAGGCTAATTTGACAGGCACCTACATGCTGTAATTATAAAAAATGTTGTGTAATTAGCACGGCCGAGTAGTTGTCGCGATGCTACGTATGATTAGATCATAAGCACAAGAAGATACCAAAGAGAGATTATAGTCGTATATGGCCTGTTTGAATGGGTTTCTACTTCTGGCTTTATCAATATAAATATCTGGCTTCTTAATCTGGTTTTTTCACTCTTCTTGCTCTAAAGATAAGGCATGAGTCACGGGCGAATCGCACACCCGACTCCTTCTGCTACCTAAAGGACTAGTGGTGGCAACCCCATGTCAGCGATGAGCATTTGACATTAATTATGAATTGATGTCATTGCGTGAGTTTGATTTTTGTGAAGTTAAATTTCAGCTTGTGCACTTTTGGAATTCCCAGACGGATCGTCCTGGCCAAGCAGTTTGATGATTGGCGTATTAGCCGCAGTCAGACCGGCCCTACTGAGTTGGTCTGTTGGTTCTATGAGTTTGGGTATTAGTCACAGCGTGTGTCCGTGCAAGGGTTAGTCATGGGGGAGTCCATGCATGTGTAAGTCATGGCATGTGTCCATGCATATGGTTTGACCTGGGCCGTTGCTTATGTGCACAGGGATTTAATGTTTAGTCCTAGGTTTAGGATTAGTGACTTGGTTGCATACTGTTTGCAGGGTGCATTGTATGGATGAATTTCACCAATTGTTGAATTTGTGTATTGTGCGGTACTATGTGACGGTTTGTTTATTTGTGTTGGTTGTATGACTTCGAAACTAGGTCATGGTAAGACGTAGGAGGACCGGGACTAGGCATAGGGTGGTGCTGAAGTCCAGAACGGTCAGGGAGATGCTGAAAATAGTCGAGACTTGCGGGGTGGTACAAGCCAGGACAACAAGGAACCGGAGCGAGAGATTTCGGTGGTGGACATGATGGGCAACGGCAAGGTGGCCGGGACTAGGCTTAGGGAGGAGCCGAGATCCTATGTGGTCAAGGAAGCCGTGTGCTGTCATGCACAAGGAGAAGCATGTGGTTCGTCAAGTGACTTGGGTCGTTTGAAGCAAGGCCAGTTCGGTGGGATCAGGACATGTGAGAGGCTTATCGGCAAGTCATTGGTATTACGTGGAAAATGGTGAAACATGGTTGATGCTTCGTGGCAAACGAAGCGGGAAGCTTCGAGCAAGACGGTAGAGGGGTATTTTGGTAAATTGCCCAATACCGAAAAAGTGGCGGTGTGTGTGACACCGCGGCGTTGGACTAAGTGGTTTATGTCTTATACGTGCTGAAAATATGAAGTGGATCAAGTGTTAATTCAGTAATGGGTTAATGGTTGTAGACCGCTTTCAGAAGCGTGTGAGAGAGTAAAATCCACTGGTAGGTGGGGTTAACGGGTTATCCCCGATTTGACCTAATGGGTGGATCTATTAGGTTTTGGTTCAGGTTGTGAGGCTATAAAAAGGAAGAAGAGGCAAGGATTAGGGTTTGACGACTTTGGCTAAGTCTCTGTGGTGGCAAGCTCTTCCTCCCTCCCATGTGAGATTAGGATTTCTTAGGTTGCAGCCTTGTGTGTACATGATCTAGGCTTAGAGCTTTGCTATCCTGAGGTATTGGCTGTAAAAATGTTCCACTCCAAGTGAAATGGATATTCAAAATTTGTCCAAGTGAGTTGTGCTATGAATCCTCTTATGTGCTTTTGATTTTCTTGGCTTTCTTATTTGGAGTTCTCTTCTCTTGAGTTTTTTTGGTGACAAGAATGTGTGAGAGGTGGAGATGTCTCTTGGAGACAAGATCCCATCCATCTAGTCATGATTTAGAGGAAGTTCTTGAGGAAACCCGATTTTTGCTTGATTTTGGCCTCCTCGAGCGATTTCCTGATCCAAGGATTTTTGATTTGATTTCTTTGGTGTTCTAACTTGCTGTGACATATGGAAATATATCTACACACATCTTAGTCATCATCTACCCACGAGCAAGTTGTATTCATTGATTTTGATTTTGACTTGGTTTTGATGCAACCTTCCAACAAACTGAAAAAAGGTCTTAACTTTGGCTATGATTTTCATGATTGTTTATTGGAATAGGTTCACAATACCCTAGAGAAGATTCCTATAAAATTTCATTTCATCTGGATCTATGGATGAATTTTTTTTTCTATTTTAGTTTTTGAAATTGGGTTGAAAACACTATTTATTTGCTTAATTTTACTGTAGCTGCTGTCAGACCGTCATTTAAGTAGCGGTTAGACTTCCTGGGACTGGTCAGATCTTCATTTCTATGCCGGTTGGACTGCCAAGTGGTTGCTTCAAGGTTTTATGTTCTTGAGCCATTTGTCTTGAGTTTTTGAATGAAAACTCTATTTTATGCAACTCTATTTAGGGAAAATTCGAGTTGGCACCATTTATCCCCTCTGTTGCCATCCGGTCCAACACTACCATCTCACACACGCATCTGTCCATCACTTTTCGCACCGCTCATGCCCTGCTTCAAAAGGACACTTTTTTTAGTCACTACTATTCATTTTCAGCCAAAAAATATCAGCCGTAGCCAAATAGTATGGGTCACTTAGTGTTTTTAAAGCAGCAAGACTATGTGTCCTTGCTTATATAAGTATCGAGTCATTCTTTTCGGCTTTTGGCTTATGACTTATGCAACAGTAACTAGCTTTCAAATGGGGTGTCTTTGTAAGACTGGGTCTACAAGTCGATTGTAATAGATATTATACTGACTTTAGTTATACCGGCCAAAATCTAGCTCATATGCCATCCCCAAACTAGCTGATATGCCATCCCCAAACTAGCTCATGTGTCAATAAACCACTACCATATTGATGCCACCTCAGTAAAACCGCCTTCAATCAACCTTAAGGGATAAAATAAATGGTATTGATAGTTGGAGGGTGGGTTAAAACATCCAGATATAATTTTTATAATATTATAAAAGTATTTTAACGATAAATCTAATAAGATAATTTTTGTATAGCTAATCTAGATCGTTTTAATTTAATGGTGATTAAACTTTAGAAAATTTAATAGCATAAAATTTAAAAAATCAATTAAAAAAGAACAAAGAGAGCATATGACATACAGTGGCTGTCTTTCCATTAAGTCCGCTTTACATGTGTTAACTACTAACCGGAAAGAATACGTACGCTGTATGATATGAAAAACATATACGTAATTACTTTGGGGATCACGAACGACAAGGGCTCGCAGAAAATTCTCTGTTATTAACCTTTTGCCTGACTGACGGCAACGAAAGAAAGAAGGGTCGCAAAAAAATTGGATGGGTTTTTTTTTAGCTACGACTGAAGTCTTATAATTGTGGCTAATGGTTTTTTATTTTAGTACGAGTGTTTACGTGAATAAATCGAATGCCGATAAGTTTTTTTTAAAAAAATAATGTTCTAATAAGCTGTTTCTAAAAACGACAAAAAATTATCATATTTATTTATTCAAAATCAGCATAAGTTAGTTTTTTACTCTGGACATTAATTACAGAACCTTGAGATCCTCATCAGTGCAAAGATGGTTTTTTTTTTACAAAGGTCATTTTCATGCGACGCAGAGATTTCCACAGCTACTAAATCGAAGGCCAGATGGGCAGTTGTGATGCGTATTCTGGGGAAAAAACTGAATTGAAGGCCAGATCATCAGATCAGCCTGGAAGCTTCTTCCAAGTCTCATTTACCAGTAATGTACCCATGTTTTGTGACGGTTTGAGCAGCCTATTTTTTGAGGCTATAGCTGATAGTTTTATTATATTTTTTAAGATAACAGTAGACAATGGATGCATTGATATGATCATATATATATATAATTTTAGACTCAAAAGCTAATTAAAGAATTTGCTTTTAAAAACCTATCCTATTTGTAAATTTTCAGGGAAACTAAAAGCTTAAAAGAAAGCTATATATGGTCTGCTTAGTTTGGGAGCAACAACAACCTATCTATACCGTACAGTGATGGTAGGAACTAGGAATAATCAGTCATATACACTCATACGGTTCTGTTTGCAGTAACATTGTGCTGTGCAGTGCAGTGCAGTGCGGCGATTCTATTATGTGGTATGGGTGGGGGTCGGGAGTGCGGGTAGACGCCAGCCCAGCGTCGTCAATCGCCAGCCGCTACTTCTTCTTCACTAATTCCTTGCCAACTTTTGTCCATTCCATACCAATTTCCACACGCTGCTCGGATCTGCTCTGGCTTTTTTTTTCTTTCTTTCGCTTTTGTTTTGTCAAAACGAAGAGCGATTGGCCGATTGGTTGCCTCGTCTTGAAACGGAGTCCCAACGAAACAGCTAGCCCGGCTAGTCTAGGGTAGGCTTTTGGACTTATTGCTCGTCGACATTCTGGCGCTCTTTTTTTTAGTTTTTAAAGGCTGATTTTTAGTTTTTTACGGTATTTAGTTTTTAAATAAAATATTTTTTAGAAAAATAGGATTTATAAGTTAATTATAGTTTACACTATAATAACTTTATTTATATGAATCAAAATTGTACGTAAGTTTTTTGTTACTTCGTACTCTCTTATGATCAATTCAAAAACTATAATCTAAAGTAAAAAAAAAATAGACACTTTGCTTGTGCCATGGAAAGGAGATGTGGATATGGAGAATCCGTTTGAAAATATCACTCGTCACATATTTTTCAAACTCGTCACATATTTTTCAAATTTAGACTCTGAATACCTAAGCAGGTTAGCTACCGTGTGTGGTAGGTTGGCTACAGAGCTGTCGCGCGCTAATTCTATAGGAGGAGGCTATATTTGTAAAAACAGATGTAGGCCCCGCTCATTTTGGTTTGAACTTCTGCCTTCAGGTTTATTTTTCACTATTTCTAAATTCTATTGGTTGTTATTTTAAACTTGTACTCCCTGTACGGAAAATTGCTTACAAAATTACGCACCTGGATGTTCTTGGCTTATTGGTAGATTCTTTTAGAAAAAGCCGTCTTCCACAGGAAAAAGTACTTGTATTCCAAACGGGGCCTCTAACAGCATCAGGGCAAGGCTATCATCATACAGTAGTACATCAGTATCCCAAGGAAAGTTAGCAGGGCAAAGATAGCCGTCAAACGTGGTAGAATAGATGACAATAGTTGTAGATGGTTAATCAAACGATTAGGATGGTGGTAAATTTGTACCACTAGTCTATGTAAGTAGTAGTAGTAGTAATAAAAAGCTGCTCCATTGAATGGTTTATGACCAAAGGCATAATGTACGGGCTGTTTGTATTGGTTTTTGTTGATGTTTTTGGGCTGGAAACGAATAGTAGTGATTGAAAAAAGTGGTTTTTAGAAGGAGGGGACGAGTAGTAAAAAAAGTGTGTGAGAGAGATGCGTACACGTGATGGTAGTGAGAGGAGTGGTACACGTGATATATATGTAATTCCCTGCTTCATCTCCGAAGCGAGATGGTGGTGAAAGAAGCGAAAAAGCCGCTTTGAAAAACTAAGTATTCGTACTAATTTTAGATTTTTCTAAACAGAAATCAGAAATAGTAGCCTATACGTTCTTTCCCTATCCCTGAACATCTCAACACTGTCAAGCAAGCACAGGCAGAATTAGGCCGCTCATTTCAACTGCAAGCTGCAGCTTTTGGGCTGTCACAGCACTGTTTGAGGCTTTTTTGGAGTTGTAACTGCTGTAGGTTTTTCCAGCGCAATTAAATTTCAAAAATTTTAAAAATAAAAAATAGGTTATCTCATTACGAATAATACAAAGAAATACGAGAAAAAAGAAAAGGCAAAAACCCTAAAAAAGAAACTAAAAAGATAGAAGTTAAAAACTAAGCCCAATTGAACAGGGCCAGTTAAAAACCGAAGCCCAGTTAAAAAAAATGTTAGGCATGCTCTCCCGTCGGCGCATTTGATTTTGATGCCACCCTCAAGATTCCGTACGCGGAGAGCAAACGGACGGTCCAGATCGCGTCCGCCTATACACCGGGGTCCACACGTTCGCCCGGGGGCAGGGGCAGGGGCAAGGCAAGCTGTAGTGCACCCTGCCGTGACCGGCCCGGATCGACGCCAACGCCGACCTACCTTCGGCTCCGCTACCTCTATTAAACGCCGCAGCCGAGCCTTTCTTGCCCTCCCACCACGCGACGCGACGCCGGATTAGAGAGAGAGAGAGAGAGAGAGAGAGAGAGAGAGAGGCTGAAGGAATCAGGGAGGTAAAGCAACATGGGTGGCGGCAATGGTCAGAAGTCCAAGATGGCGAGGGAGAGGAACATGGAGAAGAACAAGGCCGGCAAGGGTCGGTGACCTAACCTTCCTTCTGTTGCCCTTCATCACTTCTTCCTCTTCTAATCGTTGATTTGGTGGTCGTCTTCTTGAAGAGGGGGTTCTTGATCTGATTCTGCTGGTGCTGTTTTCGATTTTGCAGGGAGCCAGCTTGAGGCCAACAAGAAGGCCATGAACATCCAGGTGCGTAGATTCTCCCCATCGAATCGCTCGATCTGCCCATTAACCCTCTTCTTTTCCTGGTGATTTTGTTTTGGGTCCTTTTGTCCATGATTATCGGTGAGATTTAGGGCGAATTACTTAATTGGGCTTACAGCGAGGAAGAGAATCGTGCACTTTTTGTTTGCTACCAATATTGATAGTGTATCGTCTTAGTAGTTGTCTGTTAAATTGTATGTTGACGTTAAAAGATTGTTCTTTGCGCACAGATCCGGTGGTTCTGATGAGCAGTCGAGAATGCTAAAGTTGCAACCTGTAGAATTGTGTGTCGCTTCATTCGATGACTAGGAAAGTAATGTGGTGTTGTGAAAATACAGGGGCTCTAACAGCTTGGCTTGGACTTGAGCACTGCCTAGGCTATGCTTATGTGTTATGTGTGGAAGTAGATCCAGGTTTTGCTAGTTGGAATCTATGTGTTGTTAGCTGCAAGTCCTATGCATCAGTCCATGACATAGCTCAACTTGAAAGCTGGTATCGACTAGCATCCATAGTCGATATGCAATTTTACCTTATTGGGTAGTCACTAGTCACTAGCATAAGTTTGCGACAGCTGAAAGCTTGAGATATTACCCTGTAATAACATGGGTGTGATTGATGAACTTAAGGCAACAAATTAATGAACTGAGCATTATCATCAGGCCACTCATGATGAAATATGCTAAAGTTTGCTTATTATGGCATAAGTGACACAAAGGCCCAGCCTTTTCTAGAACATGCTCCAACTGTTCAACCCTTGGAAGCTAACATGAATTAGCGATGATACTGATTAGCCTTGTCAGTTGTTACAAATGAAGTACTGCAACTGGCAGAATGATCTTGGTAATATTTTGTTGCCACCTAGTTTCTAAAATCTAAAGTGGTTATTGACGAGCAATTTAATTGTCACTTGCTAGTTCATTGACTTCTTTATTACATTTGTCTGATCTAGCAATTATTTGTGCATTCTTTTGGAAATTTTCTTATCTTAACTCGCAAAACATTATCTGATATTTCATCGTTAGCTTGTCATCTGAACAATGCTTGTGTCTCAATGCAGTGCAAGGTATGCATGCAGACTTTCATCTGCACCACCTCTGAAACAAAGTGCAAAGAGCATGCCGAGGCGAAGCATCCCAAGAACGATCTCTTCCAGTGCTTCCCCCACCTCAAGAAATAATGGCAGTGACGTCTGCTCAATCAGCAAGAGAGGGAAGCTGTCGTAATCCACTAGTATTATCATGTATGCAATGACTGGTTGCCCTATGTATGGGTCTGAAGTTTGGTCTGCTGCTGCTGCAGCTGCAGCTGCTTTGGTTGTGTGCCCCATCTAATATGTAATCCTCCACGGCTCCACTATCAGCCTGTTGTGCTGCAATATTAATACTGTGTGGATTTGCTTGTGTTCAATCAATGTTCCTTGCAAAAAATCAGTCTAGATGGTGTCGTATGGCGCTAGTTCCTGTGCCATTGTGAAACACTGTAGTTTTCTATTAGCTACTCTTTTATGCATCTGACGTGTCACGTGAAAGGAAATGTATTGGCCTTCAAAGTAGAGGGAGAGCAGGAAATTTACACTGACATTATGGCCGGAGATTGCGATAGCCGTACTAGTTTTCTTCAGATTACAAATATATCCTTTCAAGTCAAGACTTGTTCGGTTTGAGAGGTAGGCTGGTCCTAGGATCAGCAGATCCTAACTCTGAACATGACTTGCTTGGTTTGAAGGATAGGACTCAGTTGGTTCATTACAATACAATTGCCCATAATTACAAATCTTCATTGGAAAATGAGGGTTCATCACACTGCAAAATATCATAGGATGCTAATTTACGACCCCACCCCTAAACAACACACACCATAAACGCACCAAACAACTCCCACAAGCTGATAAAGAAATAGAAAGGCCCCAAGAACTCGAATCCAAACCAAGGATATGCTTTACAAGCAGATTCATACAATAGTACAATCACCCAATAGCAAAACCATTCATACCAAAGACCTTACATGAATAATGTGTTGCAATCAATCATGTACTCAAGGCACAAACCACCCAACTAAAACACAGTTCTCCCCAAGCTGTTAAGCACATGCTACAGGCTCTTCCAGAATTGTCTTTGCCAGCTGACCCAACCATTATCGAGTCTTAATACATGTGACCGGACAAGTCACTAATAGGGCGCAGCTCCATCGAGAGCGCTGCTAATCAACAGTTAGCAACAGTCTTGCGCTTGCCTATTGGGCGCGTGTCCTGCTGTTCTCCGCAGCCCTCACTTGGAGGAAGTATGGGTGTGCCTGCAAGTATCCAAGCGTCAAAACTTAGAAAAGGAAACATTTCATTATAACTCGAAACATATGTGGGCTACAACCTTTCAACATGCACGTGAAAATCAATCTAGTTCAGAAACCAAATGATCAAACAAAAATTCTCATGCAGAACCACGAGAACTGGAGACAAGTAAAAAGGTATATTTTGCAGTCAAATGGATATTCAGCACAGTGGCTGGCACGACAGTGAACAACCAGTCAAAACACCGAGTTGCCACAATAAAACCTGGCACTAAAACTGGTACTAAGAGACTTACCATAGCTTCACGTGCAGTAAGTCTGTCCTGGTGATCATAACGCAGAAGCTTATCAAGGAAATCTATGGCCTAAAAATAGAGAAATGAGTCTTGTTGAGAAATCATGAACAGGTTAATGCTAGTTAGGTACATTTGAAATACATGTGACATTAACAGACCTCAGGAGATACTAGATGTTGGTTGTCTGCATTAATAAACTTTGACCAGGGTTTTCTGCTGTGCCTGAATATAAAAAAAATTGTAAAATTGTAATTCATGTAAAAATTAGAGGACTTGCATCAAAGGCCTGGTGAGTGGTGATACCTTCCAACAAGGGCTTCGAGCTGCGGGTCAAGCTCAATACGGTACTTGTTCAAATATGCATTCAGCCCATCAGTTCCGAGTACCTGAGAATAGAATGAAGTGACCAGAATTAGTACTGATGCTTTATCGCATATCTATTAGCACTAATATAGGACTTCTAGCAAAATAGGACTAAACAGACTAGAAACAAGTCGGTAATAGGACTTCTAGCAAAATAGGACTAAACAGACTAGAAACAAGTCGGTAGTTAATGCGCAAGCATGAATTAAAATGTTAAGTAACTAAATTTGACCAGAGCACAAGTTCAGTGAAAAGAATAGTTAGAACTGTTGCTCCTGGCTGATAGTGGAACTAATACTAACAGAGGAAGATGATGCCTTGAACTACATCACATGGCAAACTTAAGCAACATCAAATGCCAGCAAAGAATCCAGAGTATAGCATGCATGATGACCTAAACAAATGCAACCCTTTTCTTGAATGTACTATCTGAGTAGTCACCTTTGCAATCTTAACAAGTTGATCATGGTTGTCATGGCCATAGAAAAATGGTTCCTTGCGAAATATCTGCAGTCAACAATACATGAATAACAAATCAACATAAATTCTAAAAAAAATGTGATACAGAAATGAAATTATGGACAATATCAAGTTGTATTATCATGATGGTAATACCATTCCAGCAAACATGCAGCCAAGACTCCACATGTCCAAAGAGTAGTCATAATCTTGTAAGTCAACAAGAAGCTCAGGTCCCTTAAAGTACCTGGATTCCAGTGAAACAAGACATGTCAGCTAAAATGTTGAGATAGAACGTAAGGGGATGCAATGGGGAAAATATGGTTTATGTAAGTTGTATGATCACACATCAGCTAAGCTACATATTTGCTACAGATATCATTCTGTAAATCCAATAAGTAAAAATATGGCATGTATAATGCAGACATGATATGCAGTTATATACTTTCAACTTTTGCCTATTTTATACAGCAGAGTAATAATCAATATTACAGAAACAATTCGATGTCCACACAAAAGGTAAAATTACATAAACTAAAATCATGTCCATCTATTGCCTCAGCAAGGCACCAGGTGAACACTAAGCAAACTACGCACCCAGTACATTCTGATTTAAGCTATTTACAACTTCCCCAAAAGTCCATACAACATATAAAGGTCAATATCTGTTGTTAATTAGTTGGTGTAAGACAACCAAATAACAAACCCATTAATGGAGTATCATATGCACCAACCTTGAGGCAACACGGACATTATATTCCTTTCCAGGATGGTAGAATTCAGCAAGGCCCCAGTCTATTAACCGGAGTTTTCGAAGCTCATGATCTATCATAACATTGTGAGGCTTCACATCTCGGTGCATAATACCTTGTGAATGGCAGTAATCTAAAGCCTGCACCCACCAACGAAAACAGTGCAATAAACCATAACCAGATCAACTAAAAATTGCTCAAAAACTTGACCAGGTGTAACTTGGCTTGGTCCTCAAAAAAAAAATGTACGGTTGCTTGTTATATAGGCAAAGGTTTCTTCCTTTCCTTACTAGCATAGATATGCCTTCACTGTGATGAACCTTAGTTCATCGGAGTAAATATCGCCGGGGGAAAGTCGGACGGCATCAACTTGGTGGGATGAGAGATTTGACTATAGACTGGGATGATAGAACTTGAGAAAGAAACTAGATTAATTCATCTAGATACATGCTAACCCTTTTATAGAGATAATTCGACTTGACCTACAAAAAATAATCTATATGTCTAAAAAAATATTTCTAATAAATAAAACATATATATAAGGTAGTAAACCTATCTAATAAAGAAACTAACTATTCTTATTTCTATCCTTACTAATCTGACCTCGCCATACGTGCTGCTACAGTACGTGAGCACTGTTCACGCGCGTGAACAGTAATTCACGCACGTCACATTCACCGTGAACACAAAAAAGTCCTCAGAAATGAGCCTAAGTGGATGGAACTAGACAATTAGAGATACAAGTAATTTGAAATTTCCAAGACTTTATCTCCAGCAAGAACAATAATTTAGATGCAGTATAAGTACAGTTTCTTCTTCGCGATGTTACAGTAACAGAAATTTGAGAAAGAATAAAACCTTGAGTAGCTCGTAGATGTAATAGCGAATATCATAATCTGTCAATGTTGGGTATAGCACTTTGAAATCTGTGTTGTTAACATATTCAAAGATCAAGCTGGGTGTTTTTGAATGCTGATCCCTAACAATATCAAGCAGCTTCACGATATTTGGACCTCCACAGAGATTCTGAAGTATTTTGATCTCTCTTTTGATCTGCATGGGCATGAGAAACATAGGTTATAAACAGGTGTATAATGAAAATAGTACCCTGTGATTGCTAAAAGAGCAGGTTCAGTGAGAAAGCAAATTAAAAAGGATGGGCAACAGGATTCATGAACTACCTTCTTTTTCTTCACAGGCTTGAGGATCTTAATAATGCATTTCTCATTATTGTTAACATTGATGCCCTCAAAGACTTCGCTGTATTTTCCTCTCCCAACTTTCCTGACAACTTCATAATCATCCTGCTCACTAATCATAGAGACATCATACTAGTCAGAAACCCATAATTGGGTGGGTTGGAAAGATATAAGTGCGCATTTGGACATTTTGTAAGTATAGTCACAGCATGGCTATCAAATGGACTGGGACTAGTAAATACACTATTCAAAATAGAAAGTGGCACAATGAGAAAAGTGTCATCCTTGTGGGGCATACATGCTTTCATGCTAAACTATATATGTGATTAAGAAATTTTCAATTTCAATTTGGTTTCTTAGAGCACAGGATTTTCCTGTCCTACGTTGGAAGATGGAGAACAAGGGGAAACGCCACTATTATACCAGGCATTTCAAAGGGTAATGTGTTGTTGCACTTTGGGCATATTACATCACAATCAACGAGGACATCCATTTTTCACACTAGTCATAGGCCAAAGCACCCAATTCCCACCGGGTTCTCACACTTAATTTATATCATCTTTTGTCTATACACAAACACAAAAACAATAGCAATCCATATCAGGGGGCGTTCATATTGGCTTTGGGCATGTTCTTTTTGGCTTTTAAGTGGATTTTGGTTTTTAAGTGGATTTTGGTTTTTAGATTCTCTCATCAATCTCTATTTATTAAACTAATAAGCCACAACCAAAATCCATAAGCCGCAACTCAAAAGAACATGCCCTTTTGTTTATAGGTTTTAGCTGAAAATAAATAGAAGTGACTGGAAGAAGTGTCTTTAAGAAGGAGAGCATGAGCGGTGGGGGAAAATGAGGGAGAGATGCGTGCGCGTGGCGGGAGCGAGAGGTGTGGGGTGCGTGATGTACCCGTGACCCCTGCCCTCTCCTCGAAGTGAAACAGTAGCGAAAAGAGTGGAGAAGCCGATTCAAGAAGCCAGGTGTTCGTATTGACTTTTGACTTTTCTAAGCCAAAGCTAGAAGTAGAAGCCAATACGAACAATGCCTCAAGCTCAATGGACAATTGCCTTGATCCAGTGATAAAACACATGACATGGTTAGGGGTGGAAACGGATCGGATACGGTCGAATAGTCTCAAATACGAATACGAATCCATATTTTTCAAACGAATACAGATACGAATTCGAATATTCTCAAATACGGATATGAATATTCTCGAATACGAATACGGATATTTTCGAATACGGATTTTCTCGGATACGAATATCGGATAAAACGGATTCCTAGCGGTTTTACCGATTTTTCACTAGTTTTTGACCGGTTACCGGTTTTAAACCGCCTAAATTCAAATTTTGAATCACAAAATTTGTACGAATTTTCCATAGGTTCTAGAAACGGATCGAATACGAATCGAATAGTCTCGAATACGAATACGGATACGAATATTCTCGAATATGAATACTCTCAAATACGGATACGAATATTCTCGAATACGAATACGAATATTTTCGAATACGGATTTTTGCTTACCATATTTGTGTTTTCTCGGATACGAATATCGGATAAAACGAATTATCTGTTACCGTTTTCCACCCCTATCTATGGTCATTATTATTTATCAAGCATTGATTACAGTCTTACATATAGAGTCATCTAACAATAATTGATTAAGCACATTTACTAATATATAAATCATGGGTACTCCAGTCTCCACTAGATTGCATACTTAAATTGAACTTTATATATCACAGCTCATACACACATAATCCTTAGGGTTTGAGGCTTGGCGCACATTCGCTTCAGCATAAGCCTTAATGTCAGACATGGTTGTTGCTGAGAAGAGTTAATTTTAAGACTACAGAACAAATATGATCTGAGAACTCTTAAGACTTATAGCGCAAACTCTTAAGACATATAGGGCAATCCATATATATGTGGAAACCGTGTTATGATAAAATTAGATTGTGACGCCAAACAATGAATCCAACTAATATAAGCCAAATCAATGGACAAATTGTGGCACTAACAAAGGAACATACTCTCCCCACAAAATCAGTAAACTAACATAGCTTCTGAATCAATGTAGAGCGTCAAAATTAATACGATCTGAACAGAAACAGGTAATGGCACTTCCATTAAAATGTTCTAAACAAGTCTATTCCCAATACTAACTACTCTTAAGACATTGCGAGGACGTGCAACGGATGCATAATTGCGTACTGACATCTGAATGTCTGACAAAACTGTGATATCGTGGTAGTGATTAGTGAAACTCCGATATCAAAAGGAAGCAACTGCCTAAATTAGACGAGCAAGCATATCCCATCCCCAATCTACAAGATGTGAACCTAGGCAAATCGCACGGTTCAATCAAGCACGCACCCGGCAAAACTTCCCAAAATCGCATCTAGAAATCTAACGGAGCACTATACATAGTCCAGCCCTGAATCCTCCTGTGACGAACCGACCAAACGAATTCACCACAGGGGAAAAAACTTTAGTTATGGTAGGGTTAAGGGGCTAGGTAGGGGTGGATGTGACGAGCGAGAGAGCGGCTCACCCCCATTGGACGGTGAGGGCCTCGTAATCCCAGTACTCCTTGGGGCGCAGCACGTTGACGTCGGCGTAGACCCTGGCCTTGGACATGGCGCCGATTTGGATCCCGCGGCGATGGAGGACGACAACTCAGGGACTGAGCAGGCCGAGGCGGCTAAGAGTACGGTGGCGAGGCTGGTGGTGGGAGGCGCTTTGGTGGCAGCGCATCGGTCAGGAGGACATCGCCGGCGACGAGGTGGGGCTAGGGTTTCGACGGGATGGAGTTGGGGAGGGGCTAAAGACTAGAAACGAATCTTAATTTTCTTTTTCCGGGGGAAAAAAAGGAAAAAGAAAAGCAGTTGGGGAATGGTTTCTTTTAGACTGTGATTTATGGTTGTTGTCCTAAAGTTTTGAATTTTAACTATTTATGAGAGGTAGTACGCAGAGAAAAATAGTAGCATACGATTTTAGCCGGTACAGTTGAACTCAGTACACTTTTTACTACAATCTTCTTTTTGACCTATCTTGAAAAATCCAATATTTAAAAGCTAGTTACTATAGTATAAATCACAGGCCACAAGTCATAAGTGAAAAAGAACCACAGTGGCGCGGGCCCAGTGCTATATCCTTTGGACTCCAGTGGCCAACCGGACGACGAGTGAAAATGATGGTGGCATCGGGCTGTGCCGGAATCAGATCGTCTAACGTTGGGAGACTGATGTCTCTCTACAGTCGCGAGGAATCTGACCACTCGCTCGTATCGAACGGTGACCAGATCATATGCGCTGCCCTCCTCCGCACGCTGGGCTTTGGCCCAACGAAAGTGCCGCCGTTCCTCACGTTTTTGGTGCGAGTGCAATCGCGCGCGGCGGCAATCGACTTATCCTGGTGCCGCTCGGTCTAAGTCGAGAGTGGAAGCCCATGCGACGGTGATCGACATCTCCTGGTGCTGCTCGGTCTCCATCGATATACAGGTTCCAAAAATCTCAGCACTCACGTCCTCTCTTCCTGTGTACTTAAATTGGCGTTCCTCTAATTTGATTGCTTGTGTCCTCCATCATCTGATTGTGCTGAAATGATGGATTTAAGGAAATCTGAGATAGAATCTGCATCAAAACAAAATCAACATGTTTAAGATGGAAGCTTGAAGGAAACATCAACTTGCTTGCATCAAAACAAAATCTACATATTTAAGATGAAAGAAAATAGGTATGTAATGCCACTGTTGTTCCTTTTTGTCCATCCGATTAGGGGGTAGATTTTAGATGTTCAGTTCACCACCAAATCAAATATTTATTTGAACAGCATAAATAATATCCTGTCATCATTATTTGTTTTATTGTAGGGAGGGTTTGCTTCCTAGTCTATTACCTCAAGTTGGCATGGAGTTCAGTACTATAGATGAGGCTTGGATGTTTTGGATTAGCTATGGGGGTCAAAAAGGCTTTGAGGTTAGAAAAAGGTACACAAACAAAAGAAAGCTAGATGGAAAGATTAGTTCCTGCAGATATGTTTGTGCAAATGAGGGTCACAGGTTGCCAGATAAAAGGGATCATCTAACAAAGTGTCCAAGAGCTGAAACTAGAACCAATTGTGAAGTTCACATGGGACTTGTAATGGACAAGGAGAAGGGAAATTATAAAGTGACTGATCTGGTTTTGGAACACAATCACACCCTTCAGTTGCCACAAACTTCACACCTGATGGTGTCTCAAAGGAAATTTTTAGAGTTACAAGGTTTTGAAATTGAGACGGCTGACGATGCAGGAATTGGGCCCAAAGCCGCACATGAGTTGGCTTGCATCCAAGTTGGTGGCTCAGTTAATCTCAGTTACACTCTTCAAGACCATAAGAACTATTTACGGGGCAAGCGCCAACGGGAGATGGCATATGGTCAAGCAGGAAGCATGCTTATGTATTTTCAAGAAAAAATAGCCGAGAACCCATCATTCCAATATGCATTGCAAATGGATCGGGAAGAACAAATTGCAAACATATTCTGGGTTGATACTAAAATGCTAACTGACTATGCATATTTTGGTGATGTTATCAGTTTTGATACTACTTTTGGTACAAACAAGGAGAGTAGGCCTTTTGGCGTATTTGTTGGGTTCAATCATTTTAGGGAAACTGTGGTTTTTGGTGCTGTTCTCATGTATGATGAGACATTTGAGTCCTTCAAGTGGCTATTTGAGACCTTCCTGAGAGCACATAATGGAAAGCAATCTAAAACAATCTATACTGATCAAGATTATGCAATGGGAAAAGCAGTTAAGGAAGTCTTTTCAGAAGCATGGCATGGTCTGTGTACTTTTCACATTATGCAGAATGCTGTCAAGCATCTAGCTGAACCCGACGATGAAGAATCAAGTGCCTCTCCCAAACAAGAAGCCGAAGACAGCAACAAAGAACCAAGTATTCTCTCAGATTTTAGTGCATGTATGTATGAGTACGAAGATGAAGCAACATTTGAACATGCATTTAACATCATGAGATCAAAGGCGAGCAAGCAAACTTGGTTGGATAGTATATACAAGGTAAGAGAAAAATGGGTTGAATGTTATATGAAGGATGTGTTCACATTAGGGATGAGAAGTACACAACTCAGTGAGAGTCTGAATAGTGATCTGAAGCGACATTTCAAATCTGATTTTGATATCATTCGATTTCGTAAGCATTTTGAAAGGGTTGTGGAATATAAAAGAAATAACGAACTGAAATCTGAATTCGAATCAAGGAAAAAATTGCCTAGAACGGTAACATTTCAAAAATTTCCTGGTGTGTACTCCCGAGCGTCGCGGTGACGGCCTGGCGAGGACGGGCGTGCTGATCCGGCAACCTGCAACGGCGGCGGAGGCGACGAACAAACGACCGTACGAGTCGCCCTGGGGGAGTCGCGTGGCTAGGCTAAGATGGGCCGGCTGCAGGCCTGTTAAATTTGTTAGGTTCAACAGTTTTGGAGTCTCACGGTTGGATCTAAAATGGATGGCTATGATGATCGACTGTAGAGGAAAGTCCAGGAGGCCAACGTTAGACGATCTGATTCCGGCTGTGCCTACCGTGAAAGCGTCGATAAGTACATATATACATTTTGTACTTGGGTCGCATACATCACAGTTGCTCTGTTTCTTGAGTCCGTTCTGAGTGAGAAATTGCGAAGGAGACCATGCGATGCGATTATCCCTATGCGACTATGTGAGTGATGGTGCTTCCTGCAAGCGCCACTGTTTGTTTCAACATCCTATTCTTATCAGTTCTACGACTTATGGCTAGAGTTGGCCGAATGGACTGTACCTATCAGGCCGCCCCACAGCTCACTGGTGCTGACACGGTATGACACGTATAGTATCATGCCGGATACGACACGGCACTGATACAGTCTAGCACACACGACCCAACAATACGGTGGCCAGATGGGCACAATTGGTTCATCGACATGCGTAGCCTATTGAGCACGACTTATTAGGCACGAAAAATATGATTGTTAGGACTAGGGATGGCAATTGTGCCCGTTTACCCGTGTGCCCGTGGGTAAATACCCTAATAGAGCCGGGTATGGGATGTATTCTTTGCCCACGGGTATGAAAATAGGGGGAAAATCTCTGCCCATCGGGTAAACGGGTACGGGTATGGGTTAGCTCTACCTGTACCCGTCTCGCCCGTTTACCCGTGAAATATACTGACAGGTGGGCCATCCTAAACTGACAGTGGGCCTGCGCCCCTAGCCCCCCACGGCCCCACCCGGCCAGATCCTCATCCGCCCCCTCTGACCCTCTCGCACTCGCGCTTCATCCATCCACCGCCTCCACCCCCAGCCCCCCACCTGGCCAAATTCGGCTATGCCCCCTTCTCGCTTCATCCGCCGCCTCCGCCCCCAGCCCCCACCCCGCCACCGGCCTCCTCCTCCTTCATCCTCCTCCTCCGCCCCCCCGGGCCGCTGGCCTCCTTCTCCGCCCCCAAATCCGCCTCTTCCTCCAAACCCTAACACTCCGCTAACGCCCCCAATCCCACTCGCTCGCGAGGACGAAGATGAGGAACTCCGACCTCCAGCTCGTGCGCGTCAACGTCTACTACAAGGAGGCCTCATGCGGTTGCTTCGTCCCGCGCACCGTCCTCATGGACCTCGAGCCTGGCACCATGGACTCGGTGCGCTCCGGCCACATCTTCCGCCCGACAACTTCGTCTTCGGCCAGTCTGACGCCGGCAATAACTGGGCCAAGGGGCACTACACCGAGGGCGCCGAGCTCATCGACTCCGTCCACGACGTCGTCCGCAAGGAGGCCGAGAATTGCGACTGCCTCCAAGGTCAGTGTGCCTCTACTTTCTTCATCTTCCCCCCGATGGATCTGGATCTGGAAAACACACACACACACACACACACTAGCGAGATAAAATCAGAGCTCACAGATCTGTTTGTGTGCGTGTGATGGCTTAGGATGGGTCCATTTACATGACTAGAATATGTGCTATGCCAAATACCATTTTTTGTTTCTCTGCATCTAACCATTCCGTTTATCTAGATCCAAATTTCTTTGGCATCAACAATCCAATGATGCATTTAAGTGGGCTTTCTTATATTTCCCTCTTTAGAAGAAGTGGACTGCATATGGAACTTGATTGGGAACTTCCTAAATTGGTGAAAGAGCCTAAAATGCTTCTTTGGAGGAGGTGAGCTGATGTCTCTCTCTCTCATCAGGTACCGCTATAGCAGCCAGAAATGCTATTGTTGGTGCCAATGCCTTTGCTCATGAAAGTGGAATTCATCAGGTAACTAGCTTTGCAGTCTCTCTTATAACCGTGGAAGTTCCTAAGTGGATTTGTGGTTTTAGTGCATTCATGGTTCTCATTTTCATAGCATAGTTCCATTTTGCTTCCTCAGTTACTACTTATATATATTGTGAATTCTGAAAATGTTTCTGGACGTCAATACATCTGTACATATGAGGAACAGGAAAACATTTTGTTTACGTTAGTGAATTAATCATCTGTGGGAAATTATTTTATTTTTATGAACGTTGTGAACTCAGCAAACCATTTTCTCATTTATGATGGATCAATCATGGATTCATTTTCATATAAACATTACCTTGCATGTTCACCCTGAGATGTGTTAATTTTGATTCACTGATGATATCCTCATAATGATACATCGAAGCATTATTGTCTGATGAGGCCACTGCCAAAATAAAACAAAACAAAACCGTTATTTATTGTCATCATGTGATGCACTCAGTTCGTGGGTAAATGGGTATGCCCGCGGGCGACAGGTATGGACGAGGTTTTTTACCCGCCGTCCTTCGCGGGTATGCCCGTGGGCGTAAATTGGGGTCGCGGGTATGGGTATGGGCGAGCACTACCCATACCCGCCGCGCCCGATTGCCATCCCTAGTAAGGACTAGTGGGCACAGCCCATTTAACACGATTAACGGTTGGATTTTTGAAATTTCTAGCCATTTGTGGCTGTTTGGGAATTTAAAATACGAAAAATTCAAAAAAATCTCAAAACTTTTTCTATAAATAGGTAGTATACCCCCTCATTCAGCCACACTCAAACCAACAAATTCTTCTCCGAATTCTCTTATGAAAATTTTGATACACTTTTGTGATAATTTGGCAAATTTCAAAATAATTTTGCCAAAAATTCAAAATCTTGCCTATAGTCAAGAAAAGAGATAACAATACTGCTTTTTTCATATATTTATGTTGTTCTTGCTTTTTTTGTTGTGATGTAAAATAGGTAATAGTATAATTTTCTTGTGAGTAAATACGGAATTGATCCAGAAGATCTTTCATCCTTTGGAAATGAAACATCGTCGCCTCCGCCTCCACCTCAAATGGCATAGTAGACTCTGATTGTACCATCGTTAGGTTCTATGAGTGCATCTATGGGAGAATACGGGGACAAACAATGGGGGCGATTCAATGGGCGCTGCTGGCACTAGGGGTGGCAATTTCCCCCATGGGGGTCGGGCCCGCAGAGAATTTCCCCATTTGGGGCGGGGGCGGGGGGCGCTTTCTCCCATGGAGAGTGGGGGCGGGGCCCCGCTAGGCTAGCGTTGCAGGGACGAGGATCTTCCTTCGCCTAGGGCCTACAGGGACCGAGTAAAAATTAAAATATATTTAAAAATATATTATAGTTTTAAAATATAGGAGATTGTATTATTTTCTGGTATATTTGGACTAAAACTTGAATTTATATGTTAGAATATATATTTTATAAAAAGTATACATAAATAATTATAAATTACTAAACAAAATCATATTATTATTTTCAAAATTATTTTAACCTATTTTTTAATCCCGCTTGGATCCTCGTGGGGGTCAGGTCCTCGCGGGGACTAGGGTGGGGGGTTGCTTCCCTTGGAAAGATTATGGGGCCGGATAGCGGGGATCGGGGCAGGGGGCTTCCCTGGACCCTCCAGCCCTATTGCCACCCCTAGCTGGCACAGATCCCAAGGATGTTGATCTTTCGAATCCCGTGCAAGATGTCCTATCGCCTGCCAGCGCGAGTCCTGCAGAGGATCCTACAGGCCCACACATGTATCTAATGCTTCGCCTACTCTACGTATCCCTGGCACGACCATGGAACTTGACACGGCTTCGTCTCCACCACCTAATCCCCCTGTACCACCACCTCATCCCATGCAAACAAGGCTACGGAACATATTCGCCAATCAAGAATTTGCGCCAACGGCATGGTACAATATGATGCCAGCCGACGCGTATTTCTTGCTGTGACCGAACTGGCAACTCTTGATGATACTCTTTGTGACAGAAATTGGAAGGAGGCAATGGACGTTGAATATCAGGTACTCTTAAAGAACAAGACATGACACTTGGTATCATCTCAGCCCGGTCACAATATCATTTACTGCAAGTGGGTATTTAAGTTGAAGAAGGTTGACGGTTCTATTGAATGCTATATGGCCAGATTGGTTGCAAAAGGATTCAAACGACGGTACATGATTGATTATGAAGAAACGTTCAGCCAAGTTGTGAAACCCGCTACAATTTATCTTGTTCTATCATTAGCAATGTCACATGAATGATTCCTTCATCAATTGGATGTACATAATATATTTTTGCATAGCGTTCTGGAAGAGGATGTATTCATGCGACAACCACCGGGTTGTGAGGATCCACAGTTTTCACATATTGTGTGCCAATTGGATAAAGCTCTTTACAGGTTGAAGCAATCACATCATGTCTGGTGTTCTCAACTTAGTTTTTATTTATAAGAACTTAGTTTTATTCCTTTCGGAGCTAATGTCCCTGTTCATCTATAATCATAGTGGCGTGATCACATATATTCTGGTTTATGTTGATGGCATTATTGTCACTAGATCATCTCCTCAGGCTATTCATACCTTGATTTAGAAATTGCAGTCAGAGTTTGCTCTCAAGGATCTCGGTGATCTTTATTACTTCTTAGGCATCAAAGTATGTCAATCAGGGAAGGATCTCATCCTTGTTCAGTCTAAATATTCCACCGACCTTCTAAACGGACCGGTATGACAGCACGCAAACTAGTAACTTCACCAATGTTGATAACTAAAAATTTATCAAAGTCTGACGGAAGAGAGTTATCAGCTACAAAAGCAATACGGTACAAGAGTATAATAGATGCTTCACAGTACCTAACATTGACATGACCAGATATATTATATGCGATCAACAAAGTGTGTCAATTTCTGCATATGCCAACCAAACATCATTGGACAACGGTGAAAAGAATTTTACGGTATGTACAACATACAATGAATGTCAGACTTCGTATTCACAAGTCTACTTCTAGTTTGGTTAGTACATTCTCTAATGTAGATTGGGCAAGATCAGTAGATGATAAAAGGTTAACCAGTGGTTTTGCAGTTTTCTTTGGCTCCAATCTCATATCATGGAGTTCAACAAAGCAAGCCACATTGGCGAGATTCAATACTACGGTAGAATACAAGGCTCTTGCAAATGCCACGTCAGAAATCATTTGGATACGGTCGCTATTGGGAGAACTTGGAAGTTATTAATCGCAAGCGCCTACCCTGTGGTGTGATAATCTTAGAGCCATATATCTTTCTGTTAATCATATGTTCCTTGCCAGAACTAAACATATTAAGATGGACTTTTATTTTGTCCAAGAATGAGTGGCAAGAAAGGCGTTGGAGATTCAATTCATATCATCACGAGATCAATTAGCTGATGGCCTCACCAAACCAATTAGAATACAACAACTGAAAATCCTATGACACAATATCAACCTCATCGGTTGTGATTAAGGGGGAGTGTTAAACAACTAGGATATTTGTGTTACCACTGTTATTTAATATTTTCATTTGTGTGTATTTCCACTGTTATTTAGTATTCCTATTAGTACTAATGTTTCTACTAGAAGTAGTGCTTAGTATTCACTGCTTAGTATTCACACTCATGTACTTGTATATAAATAGATGATCAATAGAAGACAAATTTGTTCCAGTTGCAAACCATTCTCTTGATATCTTATGATAGGTAATTCTCTCCTGTGTCGGTGGCATCCTGCAGTTCGCGATGCCATCGAACCAGCCACGTAGTCCTGGGAGTTGGGCTATGCTTTTTCGGGCTAGCCTGAGGCTCGGCCGGCACAGCATGGCCTAGGCACGACATGGCACGACACGTGGTGGGCCGGGTAGGCACAACACGAATAACCGGATTGTGCCTGGCCTGGCTTAAGAATAGGGTACATCGGGCGACATAGCAGGGCACACTCTAATGGGTCGTGCTCAAGCCGGTACGGCCCAAAAATCCTAATGTAGCCAGGTGCACCTCACCAATGTCGTTGTGGCCGTCGAGGAGATGGGAGGAAGACCACTGTTGTGGTCCATCACTGGCTCACCACCTCAAATTCTCCTACGCTTGGCTCTACTAAGATCTGGGATAGGTAAAGGGGACATGTGGACAACCACCGTCATCGTGGTGAGCTTCGTGGCCACCCCTGCCACATAGACCTGGGAGAGAGGGAGAGGGGAAGGGGCACATAGCCACCATCGTCATGGTGGGCTTCGTGGCCTCCCTGCCGCTTAGACCTGGAAGAGAGGGAGAGGGGAAGTGCGCTCATAGCCACCGCCACTCAAATATGGGAGAGTAGGAGTGGCCGTGCGGGCCATGGCTACCATCGACTAGCCAACAGGAGAGGAGAGAGTGAGGTGAGTGAGAGCGAGAGAGAGAGCCGTGCGATATGGCCTGCGTGCGTGCAGCGGTGCTGCAAGGGGGAGAGAGCCGGTGGCGAGGCAAGGATCTGGGGCGGCCTCCTCGTGTGGTTTGGCTTTGCTCCACTAGATCCTCGTCGGCGTCCACTCCTTGTCTGTTGTGCCATCCATGATGACGAGCCGATGGCAATGACATCCACAGCTCCATGTGTCCAATAGGGCCAGGCTTGGGTCAACACGGTAGCGGCCTCATCGTGCTCTGGGCCATGCAAATATAACCCTTATACTACAAAGAATGGAAACATGAACTTTAAACACTTGCAAAACACATTCGCAATATATAGTCCTGTGTTACAAGGATTCAATGCATGAGCTTCAACTATTTGCAAAATATATTCGCAAATACAAGCCTCGTGCCAAGGAGAACTAGAGCAAGTGAGATTAAGCTATCAACACATGATGAAATTCAAGCTACTAGACATGACCCCTCTTAATAATATGGTAACCTATACTAGCAATCTAGTCTTCCAACTAAACACCAAGACCGGTAGAAGACTAGAAACACATTCTTAGACCTAGATAGCCATACCTTTGCCTTCCTCATTCCATTGAAGCTTGATGACTCACATCTACACTTCAAGTCCGGGTCATCGTGTTTACATGCATTAACGCATGATGCATCCTTCACTTGACCTCCATCAACACATGATGGGTGTTCACTTGACTTGATGATCAATACATGATCATCTTCTTTTGGACATGCATCAACTCATGATACATCTTCTTCTTGACTTGATGATCTTCAATACATGAAGTCATTTCAAATCTTCTTCATTTGTGGAACCTACCTTATTCATCCAACTCATGGAAAATGTTAGTCCATAAAATAATTACCATCAATTACTAAATTTCACCATTAACTCACAATGGATGAACTAGATTGTACATCTTTCCTCTTTGGTAATTCATGATAATCTCAACAAATAATGAGATAGAAATTAAATTGTGATTATACAACATGTACACAATAATTGTATACTCTAAAATAAGTTTTCAAAGAAAAACTTACTTATTCGGTTGTCCTTAATCATTTAACCATCAACACATAATAGAGAAACTAGATGACAACCTGATTATAAGTATATATAAACTACACAAGCTATATATATATATATATATATTCAAAGGATATATTTCAAAGCAAAGATTCTTAATATATAGAAATAGAATATGGATTAATACTAATGAAACCACAAAATATAGAGTGAACCCCCCTAAATGTGTGCATACAAGAATGTATTGTGAAAGCATATGCACATATTCAAATTTGACTTATTTGGTAAAGTTCATTCTATATTTTGGATCCGAAGAATGCAATAAGATAAGAATGTAATATTGAATGCATACCTCTTATGTTTTTTTTACCTTTTCATCCAAATGAGATTAAGTAATGTCATAATCAATAAACATATTAGTCTCACAATTGTATTTGTCATTATCACTAAAATCAACTTAATAGAGCTTGAACTTACGCCTTCCCTCATGACAAGATAGAGGCACACCTATTGGTTCAAATTGAGCCTTATAATCGATGCAGAACTCAATGACTTTTTCGGTTGTATAACCTTTGATGATGCTATCCTTTGGTTAAGATCGATTACGTACATAGGACTTGAGAATTTCTATATACATCTTTAATGGATACATATGATGTAGAAATATGGAGCCACATATTTTTATCTCTTTCACAAGGTGGATAATGAGATGGATCATGATATCAACAAAATGACAGAAGAAAATACATCTCAAAATGACATAGAGTTGTCATCATCTCGGTCTACAGAGTATCTAGTCTATCAGGATTGATGACCTTCTGAGCAATTGTGTTAAAAAAATAACACAGCTTCATGACTATCACACGAATCTTGTTCGGCAAAATAATTTTAATTGCAAGTCATGAGACTTCATGCCAATTAATTTTAAATCTTCCATGGAAACCAGTTTCTTCACACTACTGGAGTGACTGGACGGAACTTTCACACTATACAAGCACTGATATAGTTCAGTTCTTTCAGATTTAGATAGAGTGTAGCAAGCTAGAGAAGGTACGTGTCGTAGGGATGGCCCCCACCTAAGCCCAGCAGGCCTGGTAGGAGATTATAAAGCCCAGAATAGGCCATGTGTAATGACATAACTGCCCCTAGAGGGGATAACCAGATGTAAGGGTATAACTATAAAAGCACTCCTCAATGTGTATGTATATATACGAGTAAGCCATGGGGAGGACCCAGGCCATTACACTTATCTTCATCACTCTCCACTACCATCTCTCTCTCTGTTTGGTCTGTAGCCACAACAGTTGGCGCCGTTCGTGGGGAGGACGAAGACAAGCCTGAAGACCGAAGGAAAAAGATGGCATCGAAAAAAGCTTCTCCAGCGGTGGCGAAGGGGAAGAAGGCGGTCGGCCCGGAGCGTCGTATGAGTACCAGGGCTTCGGCATCAGCAGCGACGGACGCGGGTGTCGACGCAGGCGTGGTGGCCGAAGACGCCGACGTTTGCGCGGTGACGACCAACCTCGTCACCGGCACCGCGACGACCAACCTCATCACCGGCGACGCGACGATCGCCCCCGACACCGGCACCGCGACGACCCACCCCGCTACCGGCGTTGCGGGGACGGGCCCCGCGGCTGACCCCGCGGTCGAAGACGTCGACGCGGGTGCGGTGACAACCGACCCCGCCGACGCAACGACAGCCGACCTCGCCGCCCCCACTGCAACCCTCGCCGGCGGCGCGGACCGGGCGGTCCGAGGTAGCCACGACGGAGCGACCGGCAGCTCGGGACCTCGCGACGCGGTCGTCCCCGCGCCGATCTGTCCGTCGGGAGTACCGGTGACCCCGCCTGCACCGGCGATGGAAAGTGCCCTGCTGGCGGCCCTCAACGCGTTCCAGCGGGAGCTAGGGGACCTTCGCGGAGCCGTCAGAGATATGCAAGAGGCTCGGAGTCAGCAGGCCGCGACGTGGTCGCGTCCGAGCCCACGCCGGAGAGGGCGAACAGTCGCGAAGCCCCCACGTCCAGCCGCGTGCCGCTGCGGCGCGTGGATCCGGAGTCCCCGCTCTCGGCGGGGCTGCAGCAGGCGGCATGGCCCGAAGACTTCAAGTTTCCTAGCGCCATCGACTCGTACAAAGGCGACACGGACCCCCGTGAGTTCGTGCGCGTATACGAAACCGCGATCGAAGCCGCGGGCGGAGACGACACCACGAAGGCAAAGGGACTCCCCCTCGCGCTACAAGGAGTGGCGCTCTCTTGGTTTTTTACCATAGAGCCGGGCTCCATCTATGCGTGGGAGTAGCTCCGCGTCCGCCTTCACAACAACTTCCAAGGAAACTACGTCAACCGGGTCGACGCGGACCAACTCTTTGCCGTGAAGCAAAAACCCTCGGAGAAGCTCCGGGATTACTTCAAACGCTTCGCCAAGATTCGATGTCAAGTGAAAGACGTCAACGAGACCACCATCGTCAATGCAGCCATACAGGGCCTTCGTCCGGGCCCGATGGCCGAGTACAATGCGCGAAAGCCGATCAAGACGGTGGCGAAGCTCTTCGACAAGATGGAAGAATATGCCAGGGCGGAGGAAGATGCGCGGCGAAGGCAAGGTGACGACTCCGACACCAACCAGGCCGGAGCCTCGGCAAAAGCCGAAGATCCGCCGAAGGGCGGTTCTTCGAAGGGAAAGCGTAAGCAGGAGCCGTCCAGGGACGCGCCCGACCGCAGGGACAACTCGCATAAGGAGTCGTCCGATCAGCCCAAGCGCGGCCAGCAAAGGTCGAGGCAAAACCGGTACATCCTCGACATCGAAGGCGGGTCCGACGAGGGTGCTCCAGCGGGCCGAGGCGGCCGGGGGCGCCGTGGCCGGGGGCGCGGCCGTGGCAGAGGCCGCGACGATAAGGGTCGTGGAGATTACGACGACCAGCATCAGGGACTGTGGTGCGTAGTCCACGGCCGCAGCAATCACGATACCCGCGCCTGCACCTCCATCGCGGCGCTCCGCGACAGCGTCGCTAGGGACAGGAACCCGGAGGCGCGCCCGCCTGCGGTGGCCCACGTCCAATTCCCATACGAGGCCCCCATGCAGGTACAGGCGCAAGGGATGCAGGTACAGGCGCAAGGGATGCAACCCCAGGAAGGCGCCTTACGGATCCAAGCTCACGTACAGCAGCCTCGGGAGGGCCTCCTGTCGTTGCAGGCCCCGGACGCAACCTACCGCAGGGTCATTAACGTCATATCCGGAGGCTCTGCATTGGAATTCGCCTCGGCACGGCAGCAGAAGGCCTACGCGCGAAGACTACATCACGTGGCGGCATACCCAGCGCAAGCACCGCCGGAGTGGGCGCAGCACGAAGTTACATTCACACCCGATGACGCCCAAGGTGTGGACTTCCCTCATCAGGACCCCCTGGTCATCCAGGTCACCATCGCGGGATGCGACGTGGGGCGCGCCTTGGTGGACGGTGGTAGCTCCGCGAACGTATTGTTTGCGGCGGCCTTCGACCAGATGGGGATCCCTCGAAGCCGCCTGGGGCCCTCGGGAATCCCACTGCAGGGCTTCGGGGGACAGCCCCTGCGGGCGCTGGGCCAAATCGGCCTTCAAGTCTCCTTCGGCCGAGATGACAATGTGCGGACCGAAGATGCCACCTTCGACGTGGTCGACCTTCCGTACCCCTACAATGCCATACTAGGGCGCCCAATCCTCAACTCCTTCGGCGCGGTACCACATCACGGCTATCTGTGCATGAAGATCCCGGGTCCCCGGACCATCATCACCATCCGAGGCGACCAGGATATGGCCCGGCGCATCGAGCCAGGCACCAGGTGCCCGCGTCGCGAAGCCCAACGACGCTCTTAGAGCCGGCGTCACAGCGCGGAGGTCCGCGGGGTCATCCATAGGCACCTGCGCGGGTCCTGCAGATGTCTAACGACTAGAGGCTGCGGCCGCACCAAGGGCAAACGGTCAGTATATTCACCCTTTGTAGTTGCTCACCCGCGCAAACGGGGATGTAATGAAGATCGCCGTTTGCCGCTAATCTTTCTTCGTCACACGCAAGCACGCGGTGAGGGCGCGCACAGGCTTGGCCAACGCGCGCGTCCCCGCAGCATACACCAAAGACGCACATTCGCGTGTGCACTCGCCGTCGCCAGGGGGGCGGGACTGAGTATAAACCAAAGACGCACGTTCGCGTGTGCACTCGCCGTCGCCGGGGGGGGGGGGAGCGGGACTGAGTATAAACCAAAGACGCACGTTCGCGTGTGCACTCGCCGTCGCCAGGGGGGCGGGACTGAGTATAAACCAAAGACGCACGTTCGCGCGTGCACTCGCCGTCGCCAGGGGGGCGGGACTGAGTATAAACCAAAGACGCACGTTCGCGCGTGCACTCGCCGTCGCCAGGGGGGGCGGGACTGAGTATAAACCAAAGACGCACGTTCGCGTGTGCACTCGCCGTCGCCAGGGGGCGGGACTGAGTATAAACCAAAGACACACGTTCGCGTGTGCACTCGCCGTAGCCAAAGGTGACGGGTCTGAGTATAAACAAAAGACGCACCGGGGGGACGCCCTCGCGCGCACGAGTCTCCGGACTATAAAGAAGACGTAGCGTCGAGCCTAGCTCCGCACGCACTAGTCCACGGACTTTAAATAAGACGTAGCGTCGAGCCTAGCTCCGCACGCACTAGTCCACGGACTTTAAATAAGACGTAGCGTCGAGCCTAGCTCCGCACGCGCGAGTCTCCGGACTATAAAGAAGACGTAGCGTTGAGCCTAGCTCCGCACGCACTAGTCCACGGACTTTAAGGGAAAATTGCTCCCATGCCACAAAGTTAGGTGACATACTCTCATTTGCCACAAAGTTAAGTGCCTTTGTTATTATGCCACAAAGTTGGGTATTTTATCCTTTGTTTTGCCATTTTCTCCATTTTAATTTTATTTTGCATTTTCAGGGATGTCAAAAGACCCTTTTGCCCTCGTCCCCCTCCCACTTCGGCGCTGGCTCGGCCACCTCCTCCGCCGAGGTCCTCGGCCGCCAGCGACGCGCGCGCCGCCGGCCGCTCGGGCAGCGCGACGCGGGGCGGAGAGGCGGAGCACGGGGAGGCGGCGCCCGTGCACTTCACGCCCTCCGAGGCGGTGCGGCGCAAAGGCGGGGACCCCGGCGGCGTCGGGCGGCGGCGCGACGACGCTCTCCTGCTCGGCCTCTCCGCCTCCGACCTCTCCGCCTCCCCGTGCTCCGCCTCTCCGCCCCGCGTCGCGCTGCCCGAGCGGCCGGCGGCGCGCGTGTCGCTGGCGGCCGAGGACCTCGGCGGAGGAGGTGGCCGAGCCAGCGCCGGAGTGGGAGGGGGACGAGGGCAAAAGGGTCTTTTGACATCCCTGAGAATGCAAAATAAAATTAAAATGGAGAAAATGGCAAAATAAAGGATAAAATACCCAACTTTGTGGCATAATAACAAAGCTACTTAACTTTGTGGCAAATGAGAGTATATCACCTAACTTTGTGGCATGGGAGCAATTTTCCCCGGACTTTAAATAAGACGTAGCGTCGAGCCTAGCTCCGCACGCGCGAGTCTCCGGACTATAAAGAAGACGTAGCGTCGAGTCTTGCTCCGCACGCACTAGTCCACGGACTTTAAATAAGACGTAGCGTCGAGCCTAGCTCCGCACGCGCGAGTCTCCGGACTATAAAGAAGACGTAGCGTCGAGCCTAGCTCCGCACGCACTAGTCCACGGAATTTAAATAAGACGTAGCGTCGAGCCTAGCTCCGCACGCGCGAGTCTCCGGACTATAAAGAAGACGTAGCGTCGAGCCTAGCTCCGCACGCACTAGTCCACGTACTTTAAATAAGACGTAGCGTCGAGCCTAGCTCCGCACGCGCGAGTCTCTGGACTATAAAGAAGACGTAGCGTCGAGCCTAGCTCCGCACGCACTAGTCCACGGACTTTAAATAAGACGTAGCGTCGAGCCTAGCTCCGCACGCGCGAGTCTCCGGACTATAAAGAAGACGTAGCGTCGAGCCTAGCTCCGCACGCACTAGTCCACGGACTTTAAATAAGACGTAGCGTCGAGCCTAGCTCCGCACACGCGAGTCTCCGGACTATAAAGAAGACGTAGCGTCGAGCCTAACTCCGCACGCACTAGTCCAGGACTTTAAATAAGACGTAGCGTCGAGCCTAGCTCCGCACGCGCGAGTCTCCGGACTATAAAGAAGACGTAGCGTTGAAGTCCGCTTCCGCACGCACCAGTCCACGGACTCTAAATAAGACGTAGCGTCGAGGTCCGCCTCCGCACGCGCGAGTCTCCGGACTATATAGGAAGTCGTAGCGTCGAGGTCCGCCTCCGCGCGCAGTAGTCTACGGACTCTAAATAAGACGTAGCGTCGAGGCCTGCCTCCGCACGCGCGAGTCTCCGGACTATAAAGCAAGGCAAACCGCGGAGGTCTGCCTCCGCACACGTCAGTCTGCGGACTGTCCGTTCTACGGAACCCTGGCGCAGCTACTTCGCCAACGGCGGCATCAACACACAGCGCATATCTTAAAATGCCAGGAAGTCTGCATACCGGAAGAATCGCATGTACAAAGGTCCGGCAACATCCCGGCCGCTCTAAGCCGTTACCCCGCGGGTTCGTCCTTAACACGCGCTAAAGTTGGGGCCTCGCTCGAAGAAGGCCGGCTCGCCCAAAGGTTGAGCGACTCTTCGGCCCTTCGCCAGCGTCGAAGGCGTTGCCGGGTTGAAAGGTCGGCCGCACGAAGTCGGCCCCAGCAAGGAAGCTGCCCGGGATGTAGGCGAAAGTCAGAATACAAGTATCAAGTGTGTACTTTATTCGCAAAGACAAGGAACAGTACAACACACGCCTACACCTAAGCACCACGGCGTAAGACTTGCGTGTTCCTGGCGCCTTCGGAGGGCCTAGCGCCACCATCGTCGCATCGAGGGACCCCGTTCAGAAATTGGCCGAGGCTCCCCGTCCCGTAGAGCGACTTCTGCAGCTCGATCCGTGCAACATCCGGCCCGACGCGACCCCAGATCCGGTCGAAGAAGGGCCCGAGGGCAAGGCGAGCGGAGCGGACGGCGCCGGACATCACTCCGGCCCCGCCAGGCATCTCCAGCTGGGGATCATCCAGCGCGGCGACGTGCGTACAACCGCGGTGCTGCAGGAGTGCGCACACCAAGCATGCCGACGTATACGCGCAGTGGGTGCCGAAGGACGTCGCGCGCGATGTTGGCGGCATCCCCGACCCAGCGGAGCGTCCGAGACAGCTCCTCCGGACCGAAGGCGCGTCCCGGCACCTCCGCTACCAGCTCTTGAAGATGGCTCTCCAGCGCTTGCATGGCGTCCCAGGCAACCACCGAGGCGTCGCCCAGCGTCCGGTTGCGCTCCGCTAGAGTCAAGGCAAGCTCGCCTTTTTCCTTCTCTAGCGCGGCGACCTGCTCCAGGAGCCCGTCCCGCTCCGCCGCGAACTTCTGTTCAGCAGCTGCCGCGGCTGACTCCTGCGCCGACTCAACAAGCCCCTCGGCGTGCGCCCTCGCTTCGCCGCATTCCGCTTCCAGCTGGCGGATGCGGGCGTCCTGGGTAGAGCGGGCGCCAGAGGCTTCGCGCAGCTCCTCCTCGGCGGCCCGCAGCCTATCCTCGAGTGCTTTTTGGCTACGAGCATAGGCCGTTTGCAGGGCCTGCCCCAGCACGAGTGTCTGTAGAAGGGAAAAAGACTTAGCAAACTTAGCTAAACTCAGGCGTGGTCGCATGAGTACTTACCCTCACCCAAGACACCTCGAAAGCGTCCTCGAGGCGCCCCGCACTGTAGGCCTGGAGCACTTGCGGGTGGACGCTCGTGGCCGCGTCATTCACAATCCCGCGCCACGCCCTCAGCGTCCCCGGAGGCGGCACGAAGTCCGCAGGGCTCACGTGCTCGGAGGCCCCGTGTTCCGTCGGATGCTCCCCCTCCGGAATGAGCAACGCTGTAAATAAGGACACGGGTGACCACCCCAAGGCATAAAAGCATACACCAGAGTAAGCTAAGCCACCCTACCTTCGGTAGCAGAAGGAGTGGGCCCGCCGCGAGCGGAGGCCTCCGCGTTTGGGGAGGACGACGGCTGTCCCTGCGCGGCGGGCGGTGTGGCCAGAGGGGCAGAAGGGGCATAGGCCACGGGGCCCCCGGTGCTTGCGCTGGAGTCCCACAAGCTTCTGATGCCCGTAGCCACGACGAACCCCTGCGGTGTCCGGTGGAGCTCCGGCCGCACACATGGCCGTTTGGCCGGGGCAACCAGCAGCGCCACCGCCCCCGCAGCCGTGGTTGGGGAAGACCCGGCTGCTGCTGCGCCCGGGGGCGAAGGTTCCACGGTGGCAGTCGTCGAAGGGGGCACCTCGGTCCCCGCCGCTGTTGGTAAAGACAGCACGGCTACGTGCGCCCCCGCGGAGGGCGCCTCCGGCACCACAGCGGCCGCGGTCGGGGGCTCCACCTCGGCATCGCCGGTCCGCACGGGGTCCACCTCGACGACTTCAGCGGGCGGTGAAGCTTCCCCCCTCCGGCTGCCCGCGGCAAACCCGCCGTCCGGAGCACTTGCCGAAGACACCTCGCCTTCGGCGCCTGCGCCACCCAAGCCCGAATCGGCGTACCTCGCCGAGTCTGACTCCGCGTCCGTCGCGCCCTCGGAAACACTAGCAGCAGGCGCGGCAGGCGCCCCGCTGCGGCCCCTCTTCCGAGACGAGGCCTTCTTCTTCTTCGCTCCACCATCGTCTGGCGCGACACGGTCCGGCACGGCAAGGCCCAGGACTTCGCACACGCGGTTTATCCGCCCCAGCCCCGCCTTGGCGATAGGAGAAGCGCGCTGCTCGTGCTCCCTGGCGGTGTACGGCCCCAGGAATACGCGCGCGGCTTGCTCCGCCTCCTCCAAGGAAATCCCTGAAGCAAAGGAGAATAGCATCAGCATACAACGCATTTCGCGTCAACAAAGGAGGGACGCAATCGAGGCTTACGGGGACCGGGCGGCGCCGGTAGCGAGCAAACCCACGGCGAAACATTGTCGTCTCGATGCCGCTCGGCGGCAAGACGCCAGTCGTAGGCAAGCGGTGCCACGCCGTACATCACGTACTCTTCGGCAAGGTCGCGCATGTTGAGGCGGGCGGCCACGCCTACGAGCCGCTTGACCCTCCGCTTGTCCTCATCATCGAGCGTTCGGCCGGGTGAGGGCTTGAACGCGATTGGTCGGCCTGTGCACTCAAGGCCGCTCCCGCTCTCCACACGGTGGTAGAACCACCGCTTCATCCAGTAAGACTCCCACTTCCCGCGAGTTGAGTTCGCAGGGAAGAGCTTCTTGCACGACGAGCGAAGAATAAAAGAGACGCTACCGAAGCTCGACAGCGTCCCGTCCTTCCGGCCCTTCGGCTGGCATCGTGCCTCATGGAGATAGGCGAACAGCGACGCGCTGGGCCAGCACGCCCCCGAGCGCAAGGCCCAGCTGTACACCGCGAGCCGGGCCACGACGTTTGGAGTCAGTTGCGCCAGCTCCAGCCCGAAAGTCCGCAGCACGTCGCCCACCACGGTCGCCGCTGGGATCCGGAGCCCCGCGTCGAAAAAGGCAACGAATACGACCGCCTCCGACCTCTCGGGATGCGGTTCCGTCTCGTCGCCGGCGGGCAATCGTACGTCCTGCCGCCCGAACAACTTCCCCGCGCGCAAGAGCCCTTGGATCGTCTTCTCGGTCACGAGCGAAGGGCCTAGCTCGCCGGAGAACGTGCCTTCCTCCTCCGCCACCAGCCGCTTCTGGTCAGCCGCCGACGGGTCGCACTCTTGGAGCGCGTATTTCACCTCCAACGGCGAGGATCGCCGGAGAATGTCAGGGCCACCAACCGCCTGGCCGCGCTCGCTACTGGAGGCCATCGCTTCCCACGACGAGACTGAAGTGGTGAAGATAGCGCGAAGGTGTGGAAGGCGGAGCAGACAGGAAAGAGGGCGCAAAGGTGCGGGGGCGCTGTTACGGGGGGCTATTTCAAGCCACCTCGCACGTACCGCCGCTAACGAACCAACGCAACGATACGCGTGCCGGATGCAACTGTAGCGGTGTAAAGGCCCGCCCCGCACGATTCCCCATAATCGAAAGCGAAGGGTCGCGGCGGTCCGTGCACGAGGCGCGACCACAGTCGTGCAAAAGCCCATCCAGCGCAACGCCCCACCCAACGCTGGAAGGTTACGACCACAGGCGCCATTTACTGCCCGCCCCGTGTCCCCTTTGCCTAGGGAAGAGGCGAGCGGCTGCAAACACGCAACCGTCCACATCCCGCCGCCCACCAGTCATAGGCCGCCGCGTGCCCCGGGTGCGTCGGGTCGCACGGTACGGGAACCTAACCCTGGCAGACCAGGGGCCGTCGTGATTCCAGGAGCCTGTACAGCGCAAGGCCGCATCAAAGACCCCCAGTCACCGCCCACGCGGCGGTGTTCGCAGGGCGAAGGCGCCAGCTCCGCTGCCACCCGTTCGAAGGGTAGGGGACGGAGCGCGCGCGTCTACTTCGACTAGGCGCCAGCTTCGCTGCCACCCGTTCGATGGGTAGGGGACGGAGCGCGCGCGTCTACTTCGGCTTAGGCGCCAGCTTCGCTGCCACCCGTTCGAAGGGTAGGGGACGGAGCGCGCGCGCCTACTTCGACTACGCGCCAGCTCCGCTGCCACCCGTTCGAAGGGTAGGGGACGGAGCGCGCGCGTCTACTTCGACTAGGCGCCAGCTTCGCAGCCACCCGTTCGATGGGTAGGGGACGGAGCGCGCGCGTCTACTTCGACTAGGCGCCAGCTTCGCTGCCACCCGTTCGATGGGTAGGGGACGGAGCGCGCGCGCCTACTTCGACTAGGCGCCAGCTACGCTGCCACCCGTTCGAAGGGTAGGGGACGGAGCGCGCGCGCCTACTTTGACTAGGCGCCAGCTCCGCTGCCACCCGTTCGAAGGGTAGGGGACGGAGCGCGCGCGTCTACTTCGACTAGGCGCCAGCTTCGCTGCCACCCGTTCGATGGGTAGGGGACGGAGCGCGTGCGTCTACTTCGACTTAGGCGCCAGCTTCGCTGCCACCCGTTCGAAGGGTAGGGGACGGAGCACGCGCGTCTACTTCGACTTAGGCGCCAGCTTCGCTGCCACCCGTTCGATGGGTAGGGGACGGAGCGCGCGCGTCTGCTTCGACTAGGCGCCAACTGCGCTGCCACCCGTTGGATGGGTAGGGGACGGAGCGCGCGCGTCTCCTTCGACTAGGCGCCAGCTCCGCTGCCACCCGTTCGAAGGGTAGGGGACGGAGCGCGCGCGTCTACTTCGACTTAGGCGCCAGCTGCGCTGCCACCCGTTCGAAGGGTAGGGGACGGAGCGCGCGCGTCTACTTCGACTAGGCGCCAGCTTCGCTGCCACCCGTTCGATGGGTAGGGGACGGAGCGCGCGCGTCTGTTTCGACTAGGCGCCAGCTTCGCTGCCACCCGTTCGAAGGGTGGGGGACGGAGCGCGCGCGTCTACTTCGACTAGGCGCCAGCTTCACTGCCACCCGTACGAAGGGCACCGGACGGAGCGCGCGCGTCTACTTCGACTTAGGCGCCAGCTTCGCTGCCACCCGTTCGAAGGGTAGGGGACGGAGCGCGCGAGTCCACTTCGGCGGGGCGCATCAAAGACGGGAGTCTTGTCCTGCGAAATCTACCTCGTTTTGCTTAATAGGCCACCTACAGTGCATGAACATACAAGGTAATGCCGGCGGGCTCCCTCAGGAACACCGACTGTAGGTAGGCCTGTTAAGAAAAACAGGGCAGACCTCGCTGTCGCCTACGGAAGCACGGTGCGGGGTCAGGAAGCGCGGCTGGCTGTCGATAACCGGCGCTGATCAAGCTCCCAGGAAAAATAGACCTCCTTCTGTGCATCAACATTCCCCAAGCCGCTCAGCGTCACCCAGGAATGTTGATGCACGGCAGGGGCCCATTTTAGGGGAACAGCTTCTATCACAATATACGCAGGAGCAACGCCTCACCAGCGCCATATATATACCCCAATCAGCAGGGGAACCAACCGGCGGAAGTCCAACCGCCGGAAGGCCGCCGCCATATTAATGGTCACGGCGCCTCAACGCCCGCACCACGCCAAGCACGCTGCACCACGTGGACGCCCGGAAGTCCGAGCGTCGCAGCAGCGCGCACGTCTGCTTCGGCTACAGCGCAGCTTCGGAAGTTTGGAAACTCTCACAGGCCGCGGGGACGGAGGGGGCCAAAAGACCCGGCAACATGGCTTCGGCCTTGTGAAGCCCTTTACCATGAGAGGCTCCTGTCGTAGGGATGGCCCCCGCCTAAGCCCAGCAGGCCTGGTAGGAGATTATAAAGCCCAGAATAGGCCATGTGTAATGACATAACTGCCCCTAGAGGGGATAACCAGATGTAAGGGTATAACTGTAAAAGCACTCCTCAATGTGTATGTATATATACGAGTAAGCCATGGGGAGGACCCAGGCCATTACACTTATCTTCATCACTCTCCACTAACATCTCTCTCTCTGTTTGGTCTGTAGCCACAACAGTACGTTTTACCTTTATCGATCTCTATCAATGCTAACGCGGTCTCGATGTTCATAGCGACCAAGTCACGTTGTGCGTTGACACCATCCTTTGTTTTGTTATGAATATTTAGTAAGAGACCAATTAAGCTATCACATACATTCTTCTCTAATTGTATGATATTGATGCAATTGCAAACTTTTAAGTGCTCCCAAAAAGACAAGTCCCAAATACTGACATCTTCTTCCACGTGTTCTTCTGACGAGTCCTCAACTTACGTCCCTTTCCAAGCACAATATCAATATCCTTATCATATCGTAGACCTCTTGTCCGCTAAAAGGCATTTTTGCTAAGTCATACTCTTTTTTCCATCAAATTATTTCTTCATCTTGCGGTATGGGTAATATCTGGGAAGAAACCTACGATGACGTATGTACACAGTTTTACGTTGGTTTTACAACCACACATTCTTGGTATAATATAAGCAGTGTGAACATGCTTTAGCTCTTTTTGTACTCGACCCCGACAGGTTACCAAGGGTAGGAAAATAATTGATGTTGCAGAACAATATGGCACGTAGAGTGAAGTCCTCTCATTTGTCCGCATCCCTACCTATACCCCTTTGTTCTATAGTGTCACAATATCTTCCACTAATAGTGCTAGGTACACGTCAATATAGTTGGTAGGTTGCTTCGGCCTTTGGATAAGTAGTGACATCAAAATGTACTTCCGCTTCATACACAACCAAGGAGGAAGATTATACATATATACATTCACGAGCCAGGTACTATGTCGGTTGTTCATGTTATCGAAAGAATTCATTCTATCTGTACTCAACCCAAACTTTATATTTCTCATTTCCGCACCGAAGTCTACAAACATCCTATCGATGTTCCTCCACTGGGCAAAATCATCGGCGTGTCTTATCATTCTATCTTTCTTACGCTCCTCCGAGTGCCAACACAACAATCTTGCATCTTTTCGGTTCACAAATAAATGCTTCAAACAGATAATTATAGGCAGATACCACAACATCTTAGTAGGAGGTTCTTTCTTCTCCTCAATGCCCTCATCATCATCAGAGTCATTTTTACTATTATATCGGGATGCTTTCTACACTAGACAAATATGTAACTTTTCATACTCTTTACGGTAAAGAATATAATTATTCAGACATGCATGTATTCTTTCTACTTACATTCCCAATAGACAAAGAACCTTCTTAGCTTGGTAGGTGATTCTTAGCAACACATTTTTCTCTAGAAAGATGTTCACTGGGAGACCTAACAACGTTATGAAACTCTTATCGGATCAACCGTTGCTTGCCTTCAATTTTAGCAGTTTAAGAATAGATGACAACCTTGTGTATTGCGGCTTGTAGCCCGGGAACAAAGGTTTCTCCGGGTCCTCCATCAAGCCCTCGAATTTACCAATTCTCTCTTTTTTCATTATAATTTCCTTCTGCATCGTGTAGCATTTGATCTAGATTATCATCATGTGAAGGCATCATTGAAAGTACAGTCCATAATCAGCATATCGTTGTCTCCCTCGATGATGCTATAACTACCTTCTTATATAATCATCTTTTTACCATGATTGGTCTAACATGTATACCCCTTTTTGAAACCCCTTCGAATTAAGTGATGTTGAGTTAGTAAACATTTTCAGATTATCACAGTCAATACATTGGGTATATATATATTCCATTCCCTTCTTCAACATATCCTGCTCGTCCGCTCTTCTAAAAGCAGACACATCATTAATATACTCTTTACTCACATGGTTATCAACGTACATTTAGCTTTGGTCTATCTACGTTATGCATGTAACAAATTAGTGTCAAATTGGATTATTAATGCTACTATAGCTAGCCAGCCATACTTACACATAATCGTCATTCATCATGTAATAAATTGTTCATATGTAAATTAAATAGTTAGCTACATACTATTCATGAAGCAATATATATATATATATATATTGCTTAATGAATAGTATGTAGCTAACTATTTAATTTACATATGAACAATTTATTACATGATGAGCCTCTTTTCTACTCCCAGGTGTAATTACACCCTATGTCGTATCTCACAACATAGGTAGTATCTCACGTAACGGAGAGTATGTACGTGTAGTATACGAGTATTTAAGACTATATAGGTGGTATGAATAATTTTTCAGAGGTGGTATGCATATTTTTTTGACATACTCCTTTTTATGTACGTATATAAAGGTATTTATAAAATACGCTAAAAACTATGGACTTCTTTGCAATTTTTTCGTGTGGTTCACATTGGAGTATCTTATAATTAGTATATGAGTATACCTAAAGTGATAAAGGAGTATTTCAAGTTTGTTTAGGTGGTATATTAGAGGTGGATGTAATTACACCCGGAGTAAAAGATATTTTTCCTATATATATATATGTGTGTGTGTGTGTGTGTATATATATATATATATATATATATATATATATAAAACTACCAATCAAGCTACATCTAAACCTAGATGCCATCTCCCTTTATTGCAAGGCATATAATTAGAAGCAAATACTAACATCTAATTACTAAGAACAAATAGATCAACAAGCGATATGCTTTCAACAAACTCTCCAAAGCTGGCTGCCTCCTTCAATGCAGCGCAATGAGGACAGATCTGTTGGGACCCTACTGGCTAGGCATTTAATAACACGGCGTATCCTAGACACGTCCAACTATGAATCGTCTGTGATACATAATTATCACAGACGGTTCTTATTAATAACCGTCTACCGTCTATGATACATAATTATCATAGACGATTCTTATTAATAACCGTCTGTGATAATTACTTATCACAGATGGTTCGTATTAATAACCGTCTATGAATACACATCACAGACAGTTCTAAAGCAGAACCGTCTGTGATAAAGATGGTTCTAAATTCATTCTCATATACATAAATGCAAATCCAGCAATAGCTCAGGAGTAAATATGTATTACTTAGTTGTTTTTTACCGGTCAGTAATGCCGTCATGTTGTTATACTAAGACCGTTTACACATATAAAAGATAGTAAATACAAATTCAATTGCTTGATTTTACATATGGCCAAACAGCGTAGCCAGTCGCTTCTTATAAAAGATAACAAAAAAGTAGAAACCTAACTGCTTTGAAGTTTTCTCTAGTGGCAGAGGTAGTATGCTATCTCCGTCTTCAAAACTTTGTAGGTGATGTGGTTGACATCGGACGGATCGGAATCAACGAACGAAGCCCAAAATGCGTCCACCCGTTGACACGCTAGTTCGAGTGTCTCCTGAACACCCTCCGACTGAACAATCAAGTTGAATTGAGCCCATAGGCTCTCTTCCGTTTCTTGAGGGGTCTCAGCAAGGTAGACTCATTCGCCCGCCACCTTGACTAAGCACTCTAAGCGACATCAAGCCTCCTGGAGACATGCAACGTCGTTGTAGAGGACCACGTTGATGGCAAGGTTAGCTCTTCGAAAGCGGAAGACCAACCAGAAGACACGGCGAGGAGAATGTCAAGACGGCAAAAAGCGGTCTTCAACTGCTTTGGCAAATTCTCGGACATAGGGGGAGGACACTGTTGGCACAGTGTCCTTCCGCAGCATCTGCCAGTGTACGACCGGTGAGGTGCTCGTTTAGGATGGCCAGGTTGGCCGTCAACGCCAGCAACAAGGAAGACTAGAGAGCTATTTATTTGTGCTTGAGAGATAAGGAAATATAGCCGGCCGGTGAGGTGCTTGTATAGGATATACTAGCGATGTGGGGATTAATCTCCGGTGGTGGACGATAATTTGTATACAACAAGGAATAAATTCAGCGCGTGAGACGAAGAGACGCATCGGGGAGCCAAAACAATCGAAAGGCACGCATCGGGGAGACGAAGCGCCATTCATGCATACAAATATATATCACAGACAGTTCCAACCACAAGCCATCTATGATGCGCAACTATCACAGACGGTTTGTATTAATAATTGTCTGTGAACTATCACATACGGTTCTAATTAAAAACCGTTTATGACATCTGTAATTATCATAGATGATTCGTATTAATAACTGTTCGTGAACTATCACAGACGGTTATTAGTAAGGACTATCTGTGATAGTTGCGTATCACAGACGATATATGGTCACGTTTGTAAAATCGTCTGTGATGATTACAGTACAGATGGTTTTCCATGAAACATCTATGATAAGGCGTATAGTATAGTTTGTTTTGCAGTAGTGGCGGTGTTGGATCTAATGGCACTACCGATGGAGACGAGGAAGAATGGTGGAGACGAGGCGGAGGAGGAGAAGGCAGGTGACTCCTGTGTTGGTAGGTAGGAATGTTGTTGGTAGGTGATGCTAGCGAGTGTGGGTGGACGCGGGAGGTGGGGTGAGCTGCGTACGGGCGACAACCATGTGCAATCAATTGGACTGGGGGGGGGGAAGCAGGGAAATAGGGTTTTGAGAGGTGGGACACATGTCAACCATATGGATATGTGTGGGTTTAATCTAATGATCCAAAATTCGACTAAAATCTCTTAAATTTTAGTTAACTGATATATAGGCAATCCCATTAATTAGCGGGAGGAAATTAAGTTTACCTAGAGCTAGCAACACTTGTAAGAAGGATAAAGCTAGCCACTGAACTAATGGACATCACATCACGTCATAAGCTATCATCTGAACTAATCCTCTTAATTCTCTCTATACAGCCGAGCCACTTAGAATATGTTGTGGCCCCTTTTTAGGTTGGCACCAAAGGCGCACTTGGCAGTGGAGACATGGAGTGCGAAGAAGTCTTAACTAGTGCGCCTATATCTCGCATCGATCTCTAGTCAGCTAAGCATTAGCTCGTTGCATCACACTTGTTGCATCACACTTGAATCTTCGACAGATTGCAGCGCTGATGACTAATTTCTCTGTTACTGAAAGGTGTACGTAGATGAACCAGGCTTGCAGCATGATTGTACTCCTGCTGAGTAATGAAATTGAAAGCTCTTGGTCTCAAAAAAAAAAAAAAAGGAACTACGCGCATGCATGTGCAGTTGAAGTCAGCTGTTGCAGCAGTAGCAGCACAGTTACTCGCCGGACGGCGTCTACGAGCCGGAGGAATCTTCCTTGATCCGTCTCTTTTCATCACACATGATGTACGGTACATCTGTACTCACAGGAAGCATGCGAGATGACGCACTCTGCCGTGATGGGCTAAAGAGAGGAAGATAAATATTTGCCTTCACCAACAACTGCAACTAGCTCATCGATCCTTCGCTTCCTTTTGCACCACTGATCGTATTCGTGTGAAAATTTGATAAAGAAATCAATCAATCTGTTTATTCGAGAAAGTCATAAGCTAAAAATAATATGCCATACTCGTATCCAACGACGACCTACGACCGTGTCTAGACTTTTTTCTGCTTGCCTTCTGTCTGTCTGTCAACAGAGCAAAGCATGCACGTGTTCTAGATTTGTAGTCTTAGTTTCAGCATAAGTAAGATTAGTACGACAGTAACTTGTGTCATGCGTACGTAGTAGTGCTATCATTTTCAGATCACCATCACCAAGATATGTGAGATATACAGCAGCTCGCGCGCATATATTGGCGCATCCGTGCACATCACCATCGATGGCTTGGCTCCTTGATCTTCACGACAGTTAGCTTGATCCGACGGTCCAAACCACTGCATGAACTACAAAACTAGGTACCACTCACACTGTAGCATAGCCGCGTAGGCAAGCACATGCGCGCTTGTGGGCCACTAAATTCAAGACCTCTCTTCGGGGAAAGATAACATAAATAACCCCCGGAAATATGGCTGGTATGATTTCATTTTTTTACTTAGAGAATAAGACAGTAGATCATAGATACATCACACGTTCTACTGCTCTCGCTTTTATCTTATGCACACACATCTCTTTATCATTTTTCTCACCGCTCGTTCTCTCCTAAAAATCACTTCTTTCAGTCATTACTATTTATTTTCAGACAAAAACTATCAACCATAGCCAATACGAACACCTCCTTACTCACCACACAATGCAAAATACTATTTTTTGAGATAAATGCAAAATACTACCCCCTTCGCTCTTCGATACTCCCACCAGTCACAAACGGAAGTCGTTTTGGATTGCGTGCAATTAAACATTATAAATTTTAGCTTAGATTGGACACACGAAAATAATGTGTTGATTTGTCTCAAAAAGTAAATTTATAATACTATAATTAAGTTGGTCTTTATAAATATATTATAATAGAAATAAGTAGTCAAAATTGTATTTTAGAGACCGTGTTGATATCTAAAATGATTTTCTTTTGTGATTGAAGGAAGTAGATGCTGTTATAGGATGCTAATTTTGTTCTAGAATAGAAGTTGTTTTAGGTTTTCTACTTACTTTTTCCCCAAGATGCTCCTATTGAAAAGGTCTGTGATAAATATTATCTCTCCATTCAACTCAATCGTTTCCCACACATTGGTGGTTGGCATTGGGATTTGATGTCGGTGTAGTAAATTTGTGTGACATTAGTTAAAGACAAGACCGTAATCAAGAGGGACAAAGATGTCACAAGCAGGGACGGAAAACCGACAGTAACGGCTGGTAACTAAAAAAATCGGTGGTACCAGGAGAAAAAATTAGTTAAATTTTTTTAAATGTAAATTTAAATTTATGGATGTATAATGTATTTTCTAAATTGATTTAGCCATTTGTTGTGCTAGATTATCTATTGTACTATTAAATACGCATCTATTATTGTTCTCCTATGTTTTCTGTCTTTTTTTTCTGTTTTTCTAGCGGTTTTACCATTTTTTCATCGGTATTCTGGTTTTTGACTGGTTACTGGTTTCAAACCGACAATTTTAAAATTTGAATCATGAAAATCGTTCGATTTTTTCTGTTTCCTCCCTGAATTTTTGGTAATCGGCTGTCGGCCGAAAATACCTCTGGTTCCAGGTTTTGTAACCTTGTCACAAGTCTAGGCAGTAAGTAGTGCATTGTTCTATGTGTAGAAGGCTAAAACGACGTCTTAAAAAATAACGGAGAGAGTAGTAGCATGCAACAGCACAAACACTGAGCATTGATGGATGTATGGATCATGCGGTGCAGGTACATATCGCAGTCCGTCACGGCGTGCCGCGCCACCGCGGGCCTTATCTCCTTGTCGCCGTCGCTTTACTTGCGTCCCACTCCCACTACAACGCAACACCCAACGCCCACTAGCTAGCTATATAACCTCCTCCTGACACACCATCGTCGCGGTAACCAACAAACGCGCGCACGCTAGCTAAGCTGCTAGCTAAGGCGGGCAAATTGGGGGCGCCTAAGCGATCGAGGACAATGGGCGCGCGCAACGTGAGGCTCGCGGCGGCGCTCCTCGTGCTGGTCACCGCGGCGGCCAGCGCCACCGTCTGTGCGGCGCAGCTCCGGCGCAACTACTACGCCAGCGTCTGCCCCAACGTCGAGACCATCGTCCGCGACGCCGTCACCAGGAAGTTCCAGCAGACGTTCATCACCGTCGGCGCCACCGTCCACCTCTTCTTCCACGATTGCTTCGTCCAGGTAAAATCAGTTCTTTGATCGTACAATTGAATGCATGTCGCGCCGCCGTGTGTACCTAAGTGCACTCAGTGACATGACTATATATATGCAGGGCTGCGACGCGTCGGTGATGATCGCGTCGACGGCGAACAACACGGCGGAGAAGGACCACCCCATCAACCTGTCCCTGGCCGGCGACGGCTTCGATACCGTCATCAGGGCCAAGGCGGCCGTCGACGCCGTGCCGCAGTGCCGGAACCGGGTGTCCTGCGCCGACATCCTGGCCATGGCCACCAGGGACGCCATTGCCCTGGTGCGTGCAGCGTACTGTCCCTAGCTTTTTCCTGCCGTACGTGCACATATGGGCAGGCGCACTCGATCGCACGCGTGCACCAGGGATACCTTCGTACTTTTCATATCAGAAAGTAATTTATTTGTGCAGGCCGGCGGTCCGTCGTACGCGGTGGAGCTGGGGCGGCTGGACGGGCTGAGCTCGACGGCGAGCAGCGTCAACGGGAGGCTGGCGCCGCCGTCGTTCAACCTCGACCAGCTCACGGCGCTCTTCGCCGCCAACGGGCTCTCGCAGGCCGACATGATCGCCCTGTCCGGTAAGTAGTGAAGGTAGCATCGATTAGTTTCGATCCATATGCCACCAAGCTAGCTACTCAGTGGACCGTGAGAAATGCAGCACTTCTGAAAAATTGCCACTATAATTGATTGTTGCTTCTTCTTCGCAATTAGGCGAACAAGTACGCAAGCAACTTCAATTAATTCCTGGGTACTACTCCTAGTTAAGGTAGTGTACTTGCTAGATCTGGAGATCGAACATGTGTACGGACTCGGTTGCACTTGCTTTGCAATGAGAAGAGAGGGGCAACCTCATCAGCTATTTGGTGATTCCCAAGCTTGCACACAATCCAAATCGTACCAAACCTACCATGCCTAATTTGCCTGTTTGGAATGTACTACGTATAGGACGAAACAGCCAATCCTTTCAAAGAAAGCCCATCATCAATGGAAAGACGTCAAATACCAAGAGATAAAAACATTGTGCCATCCCATGAGCTGTTTTATAACGACATTTTTGGAGATGAGTTTAGATTGTGACGACCTCTTTTTGTAGGGAGTGACTATTGTATAAGCGATTGTTTTTTCTCTTCATCTTCAGTTATTTTTTTATACTGCAATTTTAGGTGACTGAGAGTGTAATTTTAGGAGGGGTAAATTAGTACACTGTAATTTTAGATGACTAAGAGTATAATTTCAGGTGACTGAGAGATAAAAAATTTCAGTCGATCGTGCAATATCAAAACCACTTTTTTTACTGGGACATGCATTTTATTGTAATCTTAGACACTGAGCTATCACGTATTGTTGCAAGGAGGTTAGGACTAACCGATCCCAATGGTACGTTGTGGCGCAGCGGGGCACACGGTGGGGTTCGCTCACTGCAACACGTTCTCGGGCCGGATCCGCGGGCCGACGTTGGACCCCACGTTGAGCCCGCGGTACGCGGCACAGCTGCAGGCGTGGTGCCCGCCGAACGTGGACCCGCGGATCGCCGTGGCCATGGACGCGGTGACGCCGCGGGCTTTCGACAACCAGTACTTCAAGAACCTGCAGAACGGGATGGGCCTGCTGGGCTCCGACCAGGTCCTCTACTCCGACCCGAGGTCCAGGCCCACCGTCGACGCATGGGCTCAGAGCAGCGCCGCCTTCAACCAGGCCTTCGTCGCCGCCATCACTAAGATGGGCCGGGTCGGCGTCAAGACCGGCTCCCAAGGCAACATACGCCGCAACTGCGCGGTGCTCAACTGAAGTGAACCGCTGCTCCTCAACTTAATTATTTGCCGTGTTAATTCCTTATTACTTTCTTCACATCTGTAAAGAAAAAAAAGCAAAAGAGAATGGAAGTGTCAGAGAGATAACCAAGCATGGAATCTCTTAACTTTTCGTGATTGTTAATAGCCTTATAGGGGTTGTACGTGGTGATAAATAATGTTTCGGTGTAATTTACGTTCGTGAAAATTTTAACGGAGAGAGGATTGATTGTTGTTAAGTCTACGATCAGATGGTTCGCCGAAGTGTCAGTATCGGAGCAAGAATTTGTGGTGCACACGACATGCATGTGTACGTGTTGGCGTGTACTCTGTTGATATGTAATTAACACTCTAAGCTATTATGATCGTACTTAAATTAATACTGTTCGAGTACCATTGGTCCAAGAATTATTGCCTAGGTATCTTTGGTCAGAGGATTATTACCCAATTAGCTACTACGGGGAAGATCCTATGATTCGATAATTGGGCTCAACTCCAGATAGTTTCCCATATGGTAAAATAGGGCACATGCGTCTAACTCCAATAACCGCACGACAATTCAGCCCTACGCCTCTGACAATAACCATTTCACGGTTGTTGGTACAGTCTTCTTCCATTGACAAGTAACTAATTGATTATTATTTGTTAGATATTTCTCGCTGACAACAACCGTCCGCTTGGCTAAACGTGAGGATACAAGGCGTCTCTTCTAGTAAAACAACCGATACCCCTTTGGTGCTATTTAAGCCTTACGTGAGAAGATGAAAAGGATCAAGAGATTGATTGATTGACGAAGACAAACAAGATCAATCAATAGACAACGGAAGCAAGAAATAACAAAGTTAGAGCTAGTAGCACCTCTTTGTAATCGGTTTATAAGAACATGCTGTAGTCCTGATATAGCAATAATGTTAGTCCCCTTTCTGACATAGCTCTCCTTTTTGATTTCATTTGGGATGTGATATTGCCTGTAAGGTCAAATATTTTTCTTTGGTTAGGTCTGAAACAAAGTATATTAACCGTAGACAATCTTATCCGTAGAGGTTGGGAAGGGGACAAAGCTTGTGTTTTTTGCGCGGTCGATGAATCAATCGATCACTTATTTTCGCTCTGTCCTTTGGCTAGAAACGTTTGAATGTTGTTTGTTGTGCCTTTGGTTTGCCAGGTCCTCTTGGTACAATTCATCAATTGTTTGGCAGTCGGGCGAATAATTTTACTAAAGAGGACTACGAAATTGGTGTTAGTTTGGCACCCATTTTTTGGAGTATCTGGAAAACTCGAAATGAAGCTTGCTTCCAGAAAAAATGGCCTACGGAACCAGCATCTTTGATTTACACTTCTTGCAGATGGATTACCATAACCACTCTCTTAAGTTTCTTGATTGAGATGGTCGAAATAAGATTTGAGATCTAGCATATGGCTAAGAAAACCAAAATTATAAAAAAAAATAGTTGAAACTTAAAAGGCAGTTATAGATAGCTCATAATCTAGAACTTTTACTATGATAAGACCAAAAATATATTTTAGAAAGTGTTAATTATGCTCAAATCCAAGTGCTTGAATAAAATGATTTAATTCTAAACTTGTAGCACTCTAAATTGACTTAATTGTAGCTTCTTGGTTCAATTTAGTTTATTAACATGACTTGACTTATATTTGGATACCTTTGGCTAAACTATAACTTTGAACAACTTAACATGCTAAAATCTATTTAAATTCATATTACTATTTAATTGGCTTAGCTTTTCTATATATAGTTTGCCATGATCTAAATAGCTATTTCACATGATATGGTTTGGTGTAATATTTGTAGAATCACTTTAGATAAATTTCATTGCTCTTTAAGCTAAAAATGAATAAAATACAGTCACTTCATTTCATTAATCTTGATGACTCTATTGTCACACAAGAGAAAGATTGATGAAAATGTATGTCTAGAGTATGATTTGGAGTTTTTATTTTTTTCTTAAGTTAGAGTTTTTATTTTTTGTTATGATTCTCTTGATCTCTTCTTATCATGACTAAAATCAAATAGGACAATTGTTCTTTCATATAGACTTAGAGTGAGATTTTCAAATTCCTTTGATGGATTTAAAGCTTTTTGTCGAAAACTTGTCTTTTCAGCAGCTTCACTCCACTTCTAGCTCGTATGGTCATTTTCAGTTTTTCAAATTCTTGTGTGATCATTTTGAGTGTTTATTTTTGCGAAATTCCCTCCTTATTTCTAAACCCACCTCTTATTTGTATTTTTAAGAAATTGCCAATGGGTTTATCAAGGGAGAGATTGAAGACCACGTGAGAAGGTCTAGAATTTTATTGTGATGAACCATTGCTAAATTGGAGGAGTTGGGACTTTGATTTTGCAATTTTCTAGATCAATTTCAGAGCTACTGGTCAGACCGACCAGCCCAGTGATTCGACCAGCTAACTCCAACAGTCTAACCGGCCAAGTGTGATTTCAGCTAGAATTTGGTAAATTGGGAAATTTGGTCATGGAGTGATTTTATTTGACCTAGGTTAGGGCATATGTGTTGCAAGAAGTAGGTCAAGAAGAAGCCGAGATAATCAAGTAGATTAAAGTATGAAGACTTAGCGGATTCAAGCTTATGTGCTGTAGTGTAGGGTTAATGAGATTTTCTCATTTGTGTTATTGGATAGTATCTATTAGGGTTAAATGTGAGCTGATTGTCTCATCTATTTAACTGGTTGGAATAAAGACTTACTAGTTAACCATCCAATAATTTTTCATTTTAGCTAAGTGCTCTAGGGTTAGGGTTTGAGAAGTGTGAGTGTGGTGGTGTGCTCTCTTGTCCTCTAGGTGGAGTGGCTGCAAAACTTTTATTCTCATGTAGTCATAGATCAATTTTTTTCTTCACTCATAGAGTCTCCTTGATTTGGTTGATTTGCTTTTGTTCTTGTTGGTTTTGATCTCTTGTCTTCTTTTCTTGATCTTGCTATATGCCAAAGACATGCAAGTAATAGAGATAACTCATGAAGATCAATATGCATCCATCTAGGCATTAGGTCTTTCAAGTTCTTGAAGTTGTTTGGTTTTACTTGGATTTGACTTCATCTTGAGATTTCTTGATTCTAGAGTCTTTGCCACAAATCTTTATGTGTTCTTGATTGTTGTGACATGGAATACATTTAGAGCCATCTTGGCTATCCTGCTCCCATGAGTAAGTCATATTTCTAGTTTTTAATTATTGCCTAGTTTTGGTGCAACCTTGTTATTTCTTGAGAAATTCTGAACTTTGACGAGGATTCAAGCCATCCTTAGTTGGCATAGGTTTCTGAGACCTCAAGCAAAGTGTGTGCGAAATCTCATCTCATTTGTCCATGGATTTTTGGAGTTGCACCAAAAGTGGTTTAGATTCGAGTTAATTTTCTATTATGAGAACAGGGGAGCTATCAGACTACTCTCAGGCCCGGTCAGATTAGAGGCCGATCAGACTGCCCTTCTATCGGTCAGACTGCCAAGTAGGTGTTGGTCAAACCGTCAATAGCTGCTGGTCAAATCGATAGGAGCACCGGCCAGACCTCCAGGTGCAGGTTTTAAGTTCTTTGGCTTTTGAGTTGTTTGATTAGGTTTTGGTTTTCAATCTTGATCTTCACAACTCAATAGTTATTGAAGTGAATGATTGATGAATACTTGGGAAAAACTTTGAAGGCACCATTCACCCCTCTGTTGCCATAATGGTCTTACGAACTCTAAATCAAACTATCCATGCTTGCTAATAGCCTAATAATAGGGGTATGGTGATTGCAATGTTTCAGTGTAAATTACATTTGTAAGAAACTTAACGGAAAGAGTTGGATTAATTGTCGTTAGCCTATGATCAGATTGTTTCGTAAAGTGTCAGTCTTGGATCAAAACTTCGTCGTGCACAGAACATTTTTTTTAAAAAAAAAGATCCAGCTTTGCTAGCTTATATTAATAGCAGAAGGGAAAGACAAAACTTACGAGGTGCACCGAGGCGTTGGACAAGCTCGCTAGGGGAGATTTACAGAGAAGAACGGCGACTAGATAAGGGTACAAGGCTTAAATTAAGGCAAGATGACCTCTAATCCTTTTGCGCCCGTACATCCTCCACGAGAGCTCGCTTGGACTTGGCATGGATTCCTTTCTGAAGATGTGATGATCTCGCTCAAGACATAACATTTGCCAGCGAGCAAGGATCATGGATTTTTTGATCCCTTCGTCTTGTTTGACGGCGGCGAGGACTCGATCAGAGAGTTCCATCACTCCCCTAACCATGCAGTCGTTGTCCAGTTTATTGGCTTGAGGTGTTCACATCTTGGTCCGTCGGTTGTTCCTTTCCAGATTGTTTCCGAGGTGTTCACATCTCGCCCAGTTGGTTGCTCCTTCCCATATTGTTTTAGATACCGGGCATTCTATGATGTGTGTGTCTCTTACTATACTATGTATGAAGTTTTTTTGGTACTCCCATAAGTATATATTTCTATTTTTAATATACTATTTAAATAAACATATTATATTTATTTACCACTTTTGGTATGCTTAAATACTAATTCTAAAATACTTCAATATAATTTAGTTGAAAAAAATTCATCGGAGTCTTTTATTGTTTCTATACTATTTTCTATATATAAAAGGAGTACATATATACATTATGCTATAAAGTGGGCTTTGATAAAATTTTTATGTAACTCACTTTGGAGTATCTTATAATCATTATAAAATATACACAAAATGATAAAGAGATATAACAATATTATTTAAGTCGTATATAACAAGTGGGAGTACGTGCTCTCAGGAGTATAGTATTATTTTCACACACACATACACTACTTAAAAGAGAGAGTTGGTGGTGGTGGTTCATCTACCCCTCCTAAGTTTTCCTTGCATCTCTCTAAAAAAATATCTAAGAGAAATAAAAAAGTAATCTACAAAAAAATCCCATTACCATACAAATTCTCTAAACAAAAAATAGAGCTCTACCGCATGTATGGCAAAGCCGAGGGAGTGGAATACACACACACATAAGATGGTGAAATGGGACACCATGGTGCCGGAGCACCAGGCCTCCCTATCTTTGGATTACTTTTAGATGTGTGCAAATGCAATGGGTATGAAATATATCGGGCATATGAAATATATCAGGCAAATCCGTTAACATTCATTGATTTGGAAAGAAAGTCGTCGATTTGGAAATGAAGTCATTGATTTAACATGCGGCACCATGGCATATAATTAACAGGAAATCAATAGATGATTTTGGCATGCAGCGCCATGGTAGGTAATTAATTATTTTGGCATGCTGCATAATCAATAATTAAAGGAATACTAGTTTGATTGTTTGAACTAGCTGATTGGTGGCCATACTCGTATACTGGTATGAGTATATACTTAACGGGAAATCAATAGGTATGCAATTTAATTAGTGGCCATATACTCGTATACTAGTATGAGTATATACTTAACGGGAAAATTGATAGATATGTGTTGTGGCTACAGACCAAACAGTGAAATAGGAGAGTAGCAGAGTGGTTGAGATTGATGAACAATGCTTGCCCCCTCTCCATATGCGGGGCGTGTATATATTTCTTCATAAAGCACAATTACAACTTTGCCCTTACAGACATACATCTCCCCCAAAGGTATATAGGTCACTACATATATCCTGTTGGGCCTTACAATTCCCTAACAGACCTGATGGGCATAGGTAGGGACCACCCCTACTACAGTATGCAATTTCATTAGTGGACAATTATCTAAAAAAGGTATACACTCATAAATTATCTTAAAAATGTATATACTCACACATTATCTAAAAAAAGGGTATATACTCAGAAATTCAATTCACAATTAAATTATCTTAAAAAGGTATATACTCAAAAATGGATTCAATTTGTCCGTTAACAAAAAAAATCAAAATAAATGCATATGAGCAATCAATCGAATCAATCATGCATGGAAAGTATCCCTAACAATAGTACAAAAAATTTGTGATAGGTCAGATACTTTTGCCATTAGAAATATCCATATTTCCCTGGCCATGATTAGCACGAGTTTCAAAGCAATCAAACGACTCTCGATAATGGAGTCTAGGCACCATGGTTTCCCTGATATGTACACTATATATTTACACACATATACATACATATATATAATTACTATTCTGCGCGCAGGTGTAGAATGCGTGCTGGAAAGGTACTACCATATGCAAGTAAAGTTACTTCCAAACAAATGTAGCGTTACTGTTAGTTATAACACTATACAACTAGCAGTAACTCTACATATATTTGATATTAACTTTACTTACACATGATAGTAACTTTTCGGCATGCAGGCGCAGAATAGCGTAGCCGTGCGCACGTGTGTGTGTATAAACAAGTGTTTCATGTATCATGGTGTCTAGACACCCAAATCAATACTCCTAGTGTAAATGATATATATAGATAAATGATTTCATACTCTAAGAGTACATACTCTCATTTCTTATATATATACACGCACGCACAAACAAACTTCATTGTGCACGGAATGTGTGTGTGTATATAAACAGACACTTTTAATTTCGGATAAGAAATTAAACACGACGCGTTTGTCAAACTTAAGTTCCTTGTCGTGCACAGCAGAGAGGATGGATCATGGATAGATCGTCAAAAGACAAAAAAAGGAATAAAAGATAAGCAAACCATCTGTGTTGCAGTGCAGGGCAGCATGGGAATCCAAACGGGCAGAGAGAGAGAGAGAGAGAGAGAGAGAGAGAGAGAGAAGCAAAACCAAAGTCTAGTTCTCATTCGGTCTAGAAAGCAGATATGCACAACTAGAGCAGAACATGCTCTTAAAAAATTGAGGAAATTGCATTTGGCCCTAAGTATATCGTCATTAGTTTAGCCAAAACTTTTACTTAACTACTTTGATTTATTGGTGCGCTTTGCCCTAACCTGTTGGCATGGCTCAAGTATGAGGTTTATGTGATGTTTTTATTGATTCAGTTTACCCAGATAGGGACGACAATTATCAATTTTCAATACATACGTAATATTTTGTAATGCAGGATGTGTGAGTTCAGCTGCTTCCTACTTTTGACAACAAATACAATGGCTTCAACAGGAACAGGAAATAACATAAGATAGTGGCCCTGGAGAAAATGACAAGGAAAAGTGTGCATGTTCAAGCTCTGAAAGCAAACCTGTATTGTTTTTGTTGAAAGCAAACCATATCATATAGTAAATAATTAAAGATAAAAGATAAAAATATCAATGAATGTTTGCATGATGTAAAACAACTGGAAAAGAATGATTGTTAGGTACACACCTTTTGCCGGTTAGACATAATCGTCCATCCTCTGTGTTGTTTACCTCAGATTCGAGCCATGCCATGAGGTTGAGGCAAAACGAACCAATGAGTCAAAGAACTTATGGTTAAGTGAATGTTTTAGCTAAACCTATGGTTTTATGAAACTAATGACGATATTCCTGAGGCTAACTGCAATTTCCTCTAAAAAATTCATAGAGGGGATAAAAAGGCACTGAACATTAGACTAACACTTTCTTTTAAACGCTATACACTAACGCTTTCAGTATGCTAAAATAAAACGCTAATTAGTGACATGACATCCCCAACGCACCACATGACAGAAACTATTAATATTAGACCAAAACTTTATTTTAAACGCAATAGACTTGCACTTTTAGAATGGTAAAAGCCTAAAATGCTAATTAATGGCATGGCATCCTCACACCACCACAGGACAGAAACTATGAATGCATCAGCAATTTTTTTGTAGAAAAAATCATGTATGAGCTATTATTGTCAGTAAAGCAAGCAAAAAGAACAAAAAAGAATGCCAATCGCTCATGATACCTTTTTTGTTAGCTCTAGTGGAGACCCCAACAGTGGCAAACTTGGTTAGGCAAAGAAGCAGAGTCATCAACAATCTTCTATACTACCCTTTGGATAATCCCAAAAGACCTTTCCTAATACCTTTTTTGTTAGCTCTAGTGGAGAGCCCAACAGTGGCAAACTTGGTTAGGCAAAGAAGCAGAGTCATCAACAATCTTCTATACCGAATCTGGAACAGAAAACGTTTAATCCAGGTGTCCATCTCTGAACAGGCTCCCTCCAAGACCTGACCTAATGCACCTTTCCATGGCACTAAAAGTGGCACAATTAGTGGCTAAGCATTCTTGTTGGTATATATCCTATGGCGAAAAGTTCAGAGTGGGGCGTGAGTGTGATCATCCATTGGCCCATTGAAGGATAGGAGACAACCTTTTGTTGGGCAATATAGGAATTTCCCTCATTTCCGAATTAAAGAAATCCCGGTGTGGAGCTCACCTGTAAGAGATATGAGAGAGGGTGATATGATCGGTTGATTGATCAGCCGAGAGAAGGGGTCAGATCGTGCTCTCCTCTTCGTGCGATGGACTTGGTCCGATGGCTGGTGTGGCGCCGTTTCCCCTCTCCTCTAATTTCAGATCTTCCCCATTTTTCTCTTTAATCGAGCCATGAGAAAGCTTTCAAGGAATGGCAATAGAGAGCAATCAAGAAACTCACCAAAATCTAAGAGCAAGTGGCGACGGTCTTTCCTTGTCTCCTGTGTGGTTTGCTCTGGTGAACTCACTGGGGTCTCGGTGACTTCTACACTAGCGAAGCTCTGCTGATTCTCTGCAGTGTAGTCGGCCTTGGTTGTTGGTCGACCTGCCGTGGTCGTTCTGCTGTGATCGACTTGCTGTACTCATCTGCTGTGCTCAACCTGTAGTGATCGATCTGCTGTGGTCGAGTTGCTTCATCCAATTGGAGATTGCGTTGGCTTTGTGCGATAACACCTGCATCCCGACTTCACAATTTAGCGAGTATTGATCTGTGAAGTTAGGCATTGTATATCTGTTAACCTCTCAGGCGATATCCGGGCATACGCCAGTGATTGATTTTCTGGGACATCATCCTTTTTAGAAAGGCGGAGTGACAGGTAATGCCCTATTTCCTAATAGTTAAGTCTAAGATCAGACAAGAAAGAAGCTAAAGGCTAGGCAAAGAAGACGAGGGAGAAATCGTAGTTGAAAACGTTGGGTTACCAACTCGGGTGGGTTCTCACACCAAGGTTCCTTTGTTTCGGGCAAGCCCAATTACAAACAAAAGAGAAGGTCGGTCCCGTACTCAAACCAAATCAGAAGGGCGGTACTCACTCGGATGGAAGAATCCCAGGTCGGTCCCATACCCGAACAAAGGCTAGACCGAAGGTCCCGTCCCACGGGTTAGGTGCTTAGCTGAAGGTGGAAGGCGAAGCCAAGGCAAGAGCAAGGGTTGAAAGACAATATAGAAGAATTCAATCTCCCCTATTTGTTCCATTCTCAATGGTTGGTCAAGTTGAGATGAACTACGGGAATCTATATATGGACTTCAAGGTCAATCAACCCATGCAAGGAAACTCGATGGAATTTCTTTTTTTATGGATTCAAGCAAAGAATGAGAAGTATGGCTTGGCTAGGGAAGCAATAGTAATGGCAGAGGTTGAGCTTTGAGATGAGAAGAGGGCTGAGTTGTTTAGCTTTTATTCAAAAATCACGTATCACTGATCAGCTTATTCGAGAGGAGCTGCTTGCCTTGCCCACTTCCATAAGGAAGACTCCATCCCCCCTCCCCCGAGGAGGATCGACCTATTGCATGGCCTCACCTCCTTCCCCCTTTCCACCGAATGGAATGGCTTAGGTAAGATCTATTCATTCTTCTCGAACTTGCTAAGCCAACTATCTATGATAGTAATATTGAGAAAACAAGTTCTCTAGTACTAAACTTTTAGACTCGGAATCTGAGCTCTTCTTTTCTTTAAGTTTCAAGCACAATATCGCTATAAAGAATGTAGCTATTGAAGTAGAAGATACGGTTTTTGGCCTTAAAATGAAACCTGTTCCGAAATCTTCCTACTCAAACAATAAGTCCTTTTGTTTACAAGTCTTCTTTATATAGTAATTCGACCTATTGCTCCGGATCCCCGTTTACTAGGAAGATAAGAATCAAAAGGATCGAACTACCTACTCATTATTCGGAGGTGAATCATAGAACACTAAAAGTTGTGGTATCTTATGGACCTAACATAGGTCACATACCTCATGACATAAGATTGAAAGATCCGAACCTTCCTCTTCGGAGCAGAAATGAACGTGGCCAAAACATATAAAAAAAGATCGGTCTAGTCGCCCATAAGGACATATCTATCTGGATAGAGGATAGTCTAGATCTTTTTTTTTATATAAATCTCTCTATATATAGATAGGTATCTCTGTGGATAGAGATAGGGAACCCTATAAATTGAAATATATGGAAGAAGTGCACTTTTTGACGACTACTACTACTACTACTACTACTACTACTACTACTACTACTACTATTTCTTAGACTTTTTCAAGGAAACATCTTTTTTTTCGATTTTGACTGAATTGGTCGGAGCGTAGACGAGCGAGCAGAGCCCAAGAAAAAGGTCAGATTGTGATAGAGCAGTCGACTAGAAGTATAAGACTGCTGGCCCGAGAGAAGGCAGTCTCTCTCGGGAAACATTGCCCAATTTCTCTTCTTTCTTTTCACATGGGCAACAATTGGGAATAAAACAGACCATGAACATGAGTTTAAAATAAAAAAACACGTCTGAAAGACTTATTCTTTTTTTCAAGGAGGATAAGAGAATTTCAAGATTATTTTTTGATAATTCAGTTGTACCAGTGAAAATCGTATACGACTATTTTTCCTCTGCGTACCGTCTCTTATGAACAACCCAGAAGCCATAAACCATAAGTCACAATTCAAAAAAACTCACCAACATTTAAAAAGCTACTTGCTCACTAGTATTATAACTCTTCTCGCAAACATTGACCTTTCAAACTCCCTGGCATACTATGGCTCCATCACGCATCCATGGATCGTGTCAGTCCATCTCAGACTGCAAGTATGTAATTTCAAAGCGATGTACATGAATTAGAATGAAGAAGAAAAGATAGGGAGAAATGACTCTCGAGGAGAGGATAAGACCAATGGGAACAAAGCTTCTCAAAAGGCGAGGACGAAAACATTGTTATTGTTGGTGTGTGTCATGTCCAAGTAATCCTGGCCGCTGGATCCTGACGCGGAAAGGCGTGGATCTCCTGCGCTGTGCAGTGACCGAGCGCGGCGGGAAGGGGAGGCGCGAGGAAGGCGACGCGGCCCGACAGCGCGAGAGCGACGTCGACTCTCCCGCTCTCCATCCACGTGCGCGCTCGTCGGCCTCCGCCGCGTCCACATCAGACAACGGGAGGGACAATGGACGCCGACGGGTTCGCCTCCTCGAATCATCTCCATTCCATCTCCTTTCCCCCTCTAGCTCGAACCATTTCCATTCCATCTCTCACCTCACGGCCGGGCCTATAAATCAAAGCTCAAGGCGCCGCAGAGAGAGCTAGGATTCTGTAGTTTGGGTTTTGGTTCTCTGTCTCTGGTTCGTAAGGCAGACGACTGGGAGAGGGGAGCCAAAGATAACACCAGCGAGAGCAGAGCAGAGGAGAGGAGAGGAGGCAGAGACAAAACACGGTAGCAGCAGTCCAAGAGATCGAAGAGGGGAGGATGTCGTGCCTCGGTCGCGCGGCGGTGCCGGTGAAGCGGGTGTGGCTCGGACGCGGCGCTCGCCTCGGCCTCCGGCGAACCACCGGTAAGTCGGTTCTCTGAATCACTTCGCTTCTTCTCGTGATCAAACCGCTTCATTTGGAGTTTGCTCGATGGATCACTCGATTGCTTTCTGAGGCTGATCAGCTGATCGTACGTGTGCCTTGCGCTTGCAGGGCTGGGCAAGCTGCATAAGGAGGTGCGGACGTGCGAGTACCGCGACGTGCACGTCATGTGGGAGATGCTCAGCAGCATGGACGCGCCACGACATGGAGCCATGGCCGCCGGGAAGAAGACGAGCAGGAGGAGGAAGAGCGCCATCGCAGCGTGGAGACGGTTGGTATCCTGCTGCTGCGCTTTCTGAGCTGCCGCATCTGATTCAGAGATCGAGGGAAACGCTGCTTCTCTTTAATTTCCTCTCTTCTTTGTGGCTTCTTCTTGATTGGAACAACGAACAATTAAGTACTACAAGTAGAGTGAGAGGCTGTGCGTGTGCGTGTGTATTCGGAGGTGTAAATACAGGCTTCGGTGCTTTCGATCCATGTACATTACTTTATACAAAGACAATTTTGCTTGTGTCCTAATTTCATCGCTTATTTGCTCATCTGACTAGTGCCTTTCCAAGTTTTTTTGTTCTGCTTTCACATTCTGCACCTCTTCTTCGTGACCGAGACTGGTTGTGACGCGTGTTGCAAAAAATCTATCGATGATCATCACAATAAAGCAGGCACAAACTTGATCATGCCTTTTCTATAACAGAAGTGAATGAAATCAGACATCGACTGGAACTGCTTCTCCCCAAAAAAGGTGCAAATCTTCTTCTGGATCAACAGGAACGGGAACCTGCGTACCAAGGCTTTCCTCTACAAATTGCAGTGGGCCGACAATGGTGATTGCCCATTCTGCCCAAATGTCCAGGAGGACATTGTGCACTTATTCATGCAGTGCCCTCGTCTGGAGGAGATCTGGGCATTTCTGCAAATCCCTCAGATGCAAAGTTATGCTAACCTTGAAGATATGTGTGATACGCTTCGCTATGCCGCCGGTTCCATGCGAAAGCCACAACGAACACCGCCCTTCTCCTTGTCGTTTGGGTACTCTGGAAATGTAGGAACCGGAAGGCCTTCGATGATGCCCATTTAAGCACACGGCAAGTGGTGATCCAACTGATTGAACACTTGGAACCTTTGGGCCGTCTAGAGTAATGTAATTGAGTCCTACTCCCCCTTCCCCAATCCTACCCTTTTGTCTTGTACCCATGCCAATCTTGATAATAAAGTTTTTTTTTCAGGTGGGCTTGCCCACCGTTTATTGCTAAAAAAAAATCAGACATCGAATTTTTGATCAAACAGTCAAACTTTGATCATGCACTTGTGTTGCTGAGACTGATATTAGAGGATCAAAATCCGGTGTTCAGGGCTTCAAGCCGTTAACAGCAAGGCCGGCTAAGAATTAGTGTTTGATGTTAATGGAGAACTCTAGAGTTGGCCTTCTGAAAAAAAAAAACATCTAGGTCACATCACATATTCAAAGTTGTAGTATTATGTTAATCACTATTTGACAATCAAGGATTGAGCTGATTGCCGACCATACGGAATTCAACATGGATGGAATTAACAGAACAATACATCTCCCTGCTTGTCCCATGCTGAATATCCAAATAATGTAATTATCTGATCTGAATTGACTATTCATTGACGTGCGCTAAGTGCTAACCTGTATTTCTTACCAAGCCACAGAGTGCTAGTGATATTTCTGTCCATGACATGATATTTGTTGATAGGTTTGCTAATGTTGGGATGTCATTGTTGCAGTTTTATGAGATGGGTTGTACTACAGAACAGCACATCTGCCAAAGAGCAAGTCTGACAAACTGCACAGGAAAGCAAAAGAACATAAGCAACAGCAGCCTACAACAGACAATAGAAAATATTTTGATGGTGTCTTGATGTGATCACTCGTGTTATATATTGACGATGATGACTATATCAGTCTGAAAATTGGTAGTAAAAAAGCACACATGATTGGAGACCACGTTTGTTTTCGGGAAGAACTGGAAGGCCATGTCACAGCTTAAGCTTAGGACAATGCAGGTTGAACTCACCCGTCAATCGAAGCTCCTATGAAGCTAACATGGTAAATGAGGAAGTATCTTTTCTCAGATTAATTCACAACACGCAAATTGATGCTCTGCAAGAAAGCTAGTACAATGAGTAGGAACAGTAAAATGTAGTGTGCCAGATTATCATGTGATTGATGTCAAGTCCTTGAGATTAAAATTACTATATCAGTAGAAGCTTGGAGAATTCTGCGAGGTGTTGTTAAGTTGATATAATCACCACAGAGTGAGACGACGCCCTGTGCCGTAGGCAGCGAGGCACTGGAATTCGCTTGCTTGCATGTGAGCAATGGCACCATCAGGATTAAGAAATAAAGCACACGAGTAATCCGTCCTAATAAAGCGACCGGTAATCGCCTGGAGAAATAATAATGCCATGCCATGTCAAGGCCCAAAATATCTACTCTAAGTTGCTACAGCTCAAGCCCATTCAAGGCCCAAACTATTTGAAATATTGGAAGGCCCCTTCAGCTACAAAGGAGTCAGGAGATGGGCCTTAAATGGGCCATAGAGAGAGAGACTGGTCTTGGTGGTGGGTGGGCCGCACGGCCTGTCCAAATTAGATCTCTTTCCTATCAGTTTCTCGGACGTGATTGATGGAAAATTTTTAAGCCCCCTTCAAAAGTTTGGCTTTTGGTTTTTGTTCGTCACTTTTATATTTTAGCTACAATGACATTGTAACTACTATTAACCTTTTAATTTATTTAATTAATGGAAAATAAATAAAAATAGAAAAACCACAATTATATCTCATGGAAAATAAAAAAGAAAAATCATATTAAAAAAATCAACCTTTCTAAACAATTTCTCGAACGGCCGTTAAACAGACCCTTATTAGGGTGGTCTTTGAACAACGGACATCTGCGCCTCTTGTTTGTGGATTGATCCAGGCCGCGGATGTTTGGTTGGATGGATTTTGAGAGGAGGTACACGCACACATGCGCATATAGTGGTATTGTGTGTGTTCATGCCTTGAGCCTCCGTTTAAAATTTTCTAGTATAGATAGGGAAGATGCATGTATATGTGTGCATGTGATGTAAAGTGCGTGAGTTGTGTTCGTCCGCCCTTCAAAAAAAAGGGTTTTTATTAAACATCATTCAGATATTTTTTTCTTAACTATCATCCAGATTTAGGACCATTAGCTTAGAGATCCAATGGCCATGAATTCTCCCCCCTTCCCTTGAATGCTACCCTTTTTCCCTTGAAAAAAATCTCCCCCTTTAAAAACAATGGGCCCCTTGATCTCTAATCCAAAGATCACAAATTTAGATGATAATTAGAAAAAAAAACATCCAGGTGATACCTATACACTCCCTAAAAAAATATCAGTTTTGCTATTGCACAGGCGACTGAAATTTTTTTATCTTTCAGTCATCTAAAATTGCACTCTCAATCAACTGAAATTGCAGCCCCCCTCCAAACAAAACATCTGCAACTTCAGGTGATTCAGAGTGCAACTTCAGGTGACCTGAAATTGCACTCTCAATCAACTAAAATTGCAGCCCCCCTCTAAAAAAACATGTGCAACTTTAGGTGACTGAAAGATAAAAAAATTTCAGTCGTCTGTGCAATAGTCTATCCCAAAAAATATTTCTATCCCTCACTCTCCTCCATGGACGACCACGGCGATGGCGACGCCGAGATGGCCTACAAGCACGCGAAGCTTTCCTCTTCCTCTGTACCCGGTCACGACGGCGGAGACCGGCTGAACTCACTTCCCGACGACGTCCTCCACCTCATCCTTATCCTCCTGCGCCTGCCCTCCACCGCCGCCGCCGCGCAGACCAGCCTCCTCTCCCGCCGATGGCGACGCGTCTGGGCTCACCTCCCGGAGATTTCCTTCCCCCTACCATCCGATCCCGCCCTCTCGCCTCCACATCGATGCCAGCGACCTCGCCCCTGACGCCACGGCCGCCTGCCTCCGCCTCGCCTCGCCTCTCGGGGGAACTCTTCCTCCAGATCACGGCACCGGGGGTGACGACAAGGTGGAGGGGGCCGCGGAAAGAGGCGCCGCCTTTGAGCTTCCCTGCTTCGGCAAGGGCACCAAGATCCTGTTGGATTAATTGGGATTGGCCCATTTTAATTTAGCAATTAATCAAATGAAATTCCTAGGCCCACAACTAATGCTAGGTAGAAAATTGTTTAGTCCTATATGGAGAATTGAATGGGAGTTACACCACTTTAAAAGGTGGAACGTGGTAACCCCTTGTGGAATTGGAGAGAGCCAATACACGCGCGCGCTCGCTCGCTCGCTCGCCTGCCACGCCACGCCGCGCCGCGCCGCGCCGCGCCGCGCCGTGCCGTGCCGTGCGGTGTGGTGCGTGTGCGTGCGTACGTACGCGCGCAGGCGTGTCGGGTGCGGGCCCGTTTTTCTTTATCTATTCGAAAATCGAAACGCACTGACTCGCTGGCAGTAACGGTGCAGTTACTAGTGGATTATGGCTGCAGTTACTTTCGAGTAATGGGTGCAGTTACTGGTGACTAATGGCGGCAGTTACTAGTCTCTTACAAGAGAACAGAGCATAAGAAGGCTCTCTCTCCATACGAAAGAACAGTTTTTCTCTCCTTCTGTTTTTGTTGCTGCTCTCTGCAATCTCCGGTCCAAAACCTTGCGCGCACAAGTTTCTGGGCGAGTAGACCTCCGGAACTTCGTTCGTTTGTGTACCTGCACGGGTAGGCGGGCGATCAAGTTTTTGGGGAGCGCATCGGCGCGACTACTCAATCTGCGACGTCTACTTCCTGGTGGTGAACTGTTCGCGGGACTACACTGCGAACATCTTCTTGCATCAAGCCTCGTCCTGCATCACGCCTCGATCGCCTACACCGAATAGGCCATCATGTCGACTGATGGTAACGGCGCCTCTGGTGCCTCCGGCACTGGCCCCGCCCAAGGGTATAAACTGCAAACTTCTTTGATGTATTTTCTGTGCGCTATGAATTTGTTAATAGATGTTGCTGTTAGTTTGTTCATTAGCAAATATGAATACATCACTGTTAGATCGCTCATACCTTTCTATGTCATGTTTTATATGCTAAATTTCTGGATTAAAATAGGCCGAAAATTGACTAGATTTCCAACAATCCAAAAACTTGATAGGTCTTTTTCGGTAGTTGGCTTTGCTGCGTCGCTTAAGCCACACCCTCCGTTTGATGGTTCAAATTTTAAGAGATGGCGTGCACGCGCGATCCTGTGGTTTACTGTCATGTAATGTTTTCATGTTGCACAAGGAAAGCCCGCTGAGCCTCTGTCTGATGAGGATGAACGCAAGTTCAATGTAGCGGATAACTTTTTTCGAGGTGCACTTGTCAACATACTGGAGAATAACATTGTGGATGTGTACATGCATTTGCCTACGGGCAAAGATATGTGGAATGCACTTAAGGCCAAGTTCGGAGTTTCCGATGCTGGCAGTGAGCTGTATGTCATGGAGCAGTTCTATGACTACAAGATGGTCGATGACCGTTCTGTAGTCGAGCAAGCTCATGAGATTCTGGCGCTGGCAAAGGAGCTTGAGAACAATAAGTGCGAGTTACCGGACAAGTTTGTGGCTGGCGGTATTATCGCCAAGTTACCACCCTCTTGGTCGGATTTTGCTACTTCTCTAAAGCACAAGAGGCAGGAGTTCAGTGTTACTGATCTCATTGGCACTCTTGGTGTTGAAGAGAAGGTGAGGGCAAAAGATAGTCGTGGCAAGAAAGTTGCTGCTGAGGGAGCTTCTAGCACCAATTTGGTGCAGAAGAAGAATCCTCAGGCTTTTCACAACAAAAAGAAAAATAAGCCTTTTGTCAAGCCCAAGGCTACTACTGAGTTTAAGAAGAAAGGCAAAGGAAAGGGCAGCTGCTTTGTGTGCGGTGATTCTGGCCATTGGGCTAAGGATTGTCCAGATCGCAAGGATAAGCAGAAGAAGTCTGCCAACATGGTTATTAGTGACGCTGGAGGAACATCGGGGTACGGTAATTATTTACCTACAGTTCTTTCTGTTTGTCAATCACCTGAGTGGTGGGTTGACACTGGTGCTAATATTCATGTTTGTGCTGATATTTCCTTGTTTTCATCTTATCAGGTCGGTCGAGGTTGCTCCTTGTTGATGGGGAACGGATCGCATGCAGCTGTTCATGGTGTTGGTACGGTCGATCTGAAGTTTACTTCGGGAAAGATCGTGCAGTTGAAGAACGTGCAGCGTGTCCCCTCCATAAAGAAGAATCTCGTTAGCGGATCTCTACTATGTGGAGATGGTTTTAGGCTTGCTTTTGAGTCCAATAAATGTGTCGTGTCTAAGTATGGAACATTTGTTGGTAAAGGCTATGAGAGCGGAGGTTTGTTCCGTTTTTCTTTGATGGATTCCTGTAATAAAATTGTGAACCATGTGTGTAATGATGATGATGAGTCTAATGTTTGGCATTCACGACTTTGTCATGTTAATTTTGGGTGTATGACGCGCTTAGCTAATATGAGTTTAATCCCAAAATTCACTTTGGTCAAAGGTTCTAAGTGCCATGCGTGTGTTCAATCGAAACAACCTCGCAAGTCTCACAAGGCAGCAAAAGAGGCGAGGAATTTGTGTTGGAACCGGGAGCAACGACTCCTAGATCCTCTGTGTAAATCGCACTAGTCCAGGATCAGCTAGTGCACACAGCGTACAACAAAGATAAATATCAACCATAATGACATTTATTAACTGAATATGGGCATGAATGCCAAAGTTTACATCAACGGCACATAAGCCAAAATTAAGTAATAAGCAGCGGAAGAAAAACCGAAGCGGAAGAAGCCCACTGAGCCTGCCCACAGGCAAACGATAGTAAGACGCGGCCTATTCGTCCAGATCTTCACCGTAGTTGACGTCTTCCTTCTCTGTGTGGAAAAAGCAACGTGAGTACAAACTTGTACTCCGCAAGTCACCCGGGAAAATGCAACATAATGATAAAGACTTCAATGGAAGGCTTATAGGGTTAGTTTGCATAAAACAACATTTAAGAAATACAATAAGTAGATTGAAATTGTTGAATTTAATACAGTAAGTAAAAACAATACTTGCAATAGAAATTAATACCGTCAGTGCAGGCTCCGACCATACACCAACCTATCCACGGGCATCCCACCCGGACCATCTTTTCCAAAAGACCACGTATGGATTCCATCCATCCACACGCTTTCACTGCGCAACTCTGATGAATTCCATCCATTCACCAGATTTCAATCTCTCACAGATTCCATCCATCCGCAAGGTTTTCATCTCTCGTGGATTCCATCCATCCACAAGGTTTTCAAGAACATTTTTGTAAAACAAAGTCTAATCCATGAAAAACTTTTACTCAGCATGCCCATGACCGTGGGCACGGCTATCCAGGATAGATTATACACTCTGCAGAGGTTGTACAGCTTTTCCCACAAGACACGATCATCCCATATTGCCACCGGTTTACACACTTCCTTAGGTGTGCGGCGAGGAGTCGTGACAATGCCTTTACAATGCAAAGCCTTCAACCTGGTCAAGCCAACTCTAAGGTTTCACCCCAGTAAGGAATCCACCAGACCGGGACCCCCTCTTGAGCCTAGACGAGACTTCTCATGGCTTAACCACGCTCGCCCAAGTGAGACTTCACATGGCACCAACCACGCTCACTTTCAACCTACGACTTGACTCAGGTTGAGACTTCACAAATTATTCAGCCAGGGCTGTCCCATACCAGCCATGTGGTAGTACGATTAGGGCTTTGCAACAGTAGCTCACAGACCGGTCCTTAATCTGACTCAGGCCCAACCACATACCCCCGTGCACGACAATCAACCACTGCGGCTCCAACCAACAGGGCATGCCTGCACCCACCATTCTAACCAATTGCCTAAGTCTAAACCAGTTTCATATTTTGTTTTCAAAAATATTTCATAAACCTCCTTGACTCACCAAAGTCAAGAGTATATCATTTTATGTAAACAGGGTTATCATTTTATGTGAAAGATATCCCAAAACAAATATTATATCTAAGCAGTCTAAGCATTTAATATGAAATCTCTCTAGCCAATACTAATGTACTAACTAGAGTTTGATTCTAGGGTGACAAGGTATTGAGGAATTCAAATTCAATGGAGGGATTAACAAGTAGGCATTAACTAAATTTAAAACTGAATTGAAATACATTGAATAAAAATATGCATGCAGAATACTTTAAAACAAAATAATTTTATTTTGAAATCTGGGATCAACATGATCAAGGAGGGTGACTTGCCTTGCTCTTCAAATTGGTTTGAATCTTCGTCGAAGAAATCTCCCGAATCGTCGAAGTCTACACGTGAAAATAACCCACCAAATTCAAATAAAATCAAATTAAATTCAAATTGAACTCAAATATTTGAATTGAGGCTAGAAATGGATAGAGGGGAATTTTTGATGAATTTAGGAATTTGAATGGGCCAAATCGGAGTTAGAACGAAGGAGAACGGGCTCCGGGAAGTTTGAAAAGAGAGAAAATGGAAAATCAGGATTTTTGGAATTATTTTCCTAAAGGAAAATCTGATTTAATGCGTCATCATTGCGTCAGCAAGGGGCGGGCCGACAGGCAGGTGGGCCCGGTCCATGTGGACTAGGTCCACGGGCCGGAGTGATGGTGAGGTGGTGCGGGGGTGGGCTGGCGCTGACGGGGCAGGAGGCGCTGAGGTGGCGCCGACGTGGCGCCATGTCACCGGCCACGTGAGCACGGGGACGCCGACGTGGCATGGTGCCGGCGGGGAGGAGCTCGGGCCTGGGGGCTCGCCGGCGAACGGCGGCTTGGCTGCCGGCGGCGAGGTGCCGAGGAGAGAGAGGAGGAGACGGGGAGCACGGCGGTGGCCGCGGGATTACCAAAGACGGCGGGCGGCGAGCGGGCGGCGAGCAAAGGCGGCGGCGCAACTCGGGCGGCGACGGGGACGGCCTTCCGGCGGTGGGGAGGCACGGCGGAGGGGTGAGGGACGTCGGGGGCGACGAGGTGAAGCCAAGGGAGGCGTCGGTCGGGTGAAAGGGGGCGCGGGTAGCCGGCGATGGCTCGCCGTAGATGGCGACGGTGGCGGAGGCGGGTGAGCACGACGCGGCGGCGGAGCTCCGGCGGGCGGCGGCGAGGGCGCAAACGGGAAGAGGGGGAGGAGGCGATCTCGGGGAGGGGTGCGGGCTCACCGGAGGTGGCCGGAGTAGGGCCGGCGGCGAGGAGGAGGCGGTGGTGGATCGGGTCTCCCGCGGCGGCGGCGTTCCGGCGGCGGAGAGGCGCGGCCGAGGGGCGCACGGGCTTCGCGGCACGGCGGGGAAGGTGATGGCGGTGTCGGCCGGGCGCGGGGGCGAGTGGAGCGGCGGCGATTGCTCGCCGTAGTCCCGAGGCGGCGGCGACGACGAGGGCGCTCAACGCGGCGGCGATGGGATGGCCGGGAGGGCAAGGGGAGTGGATGGTGAGGTGGTGCGGAGAATGCCGAGGCCGAGGGGGGGGTTTAAATAGGGGGCGGAGGGGAGCGGGGGCGCACGGATTTCTCGCCGGAGTGGGGGCGCGGGCGGCGGCGGTTGCGCGGAATTGGGGGAGGAGGTGGGGCGAGGGGAGCGGGTCGTGGGGGAGGCGGGGCGTGCGGCGCACGAAGGGTCCGGGCGACGTGCGCGGGAGAAGAGGGGCGCCGGGTAGGGCGGAGCGGCCGGTTGCGGGCGGCGGCGGCGCAAGGAAGGAGACGGGGTCCGCGCGGGAGGGATGACGAGTGGGGCCGGGGCGCAGAGAGAGAGAGCGCGGGCGGCTGCGATGGAGGGAGGGAAGATCGGGCGGCTGGGGGCGCGGATGGCCAGATGGGCCGGGCGCACGGGGAAGGGGAATCTGGGCCGCACGCGTGGCAGCCGGGTGGAGGGGGCTAGGCGGGATGGGGGCGACGGCCGGATGGCGGCGAGGAGGGTGGACGTGGGCGGCATCTAGCCGTCCACGTGGCGGCCGGAAGGGAGGGGAGGGAAATTTATTTTTGAATATTGATTTTGGATTTTCAGAAAAGCCTAGAAATTCCATTTAGCCTCAGAAAAATATGAAATAAATTCCAAAAATCTCAGACAAATTCAGAGAATCTCCTGGAGACATTTGGAACTTAATAAAATTATTTCCAACTAATGTTGGTATTTAATTTTCATACCTTAAATTACTTTTTAATTTCAAAAATACATTTTAAACTCCTGAAAACTCAGAAAATCCAAATAAATCCAAATGATTAATTTGACATAGAATTTTTATATAAAATCAAAATACCATTTTATTTAATAATATTTTTGGGCTTTTCTGAAAATGCTTTTCAAATCCAGCTTTTTCAAAAACAGAAATTCAGGGCAAATCCAAAAATAAAACTAGGAACAAAAATACTTTTTTTAATTCAAATTATATTTTGGTTAATTTTTATTTATTTATTAATTATATTTTTTTAGCAAAAATTTGGGATGTTACAATTTGGCACTGTTAGAACTCATTCATTCTGATTTATGCGAGATGAATGGCATGTTGACTAAAGGGGAAAGAAATATTTCATGACGCTTATAGATGATTGCACTAGATTTTACTACGTGTACTTATTGAAAACAAAAGATGAAGCATTGAATTACTTTAAGATCTATAAAGTTGAGGTAGAAAACCAACTTGAAAGGAAAATCAAGCGGGTAAGGTCTGATCGTGGAGGAGAGTATTTTTCAAATGAGTTTACTGTATTCTGCGAGGAACATGGAATTATTCATGAGAGGACGCCTCCCTATTCTCCTGAATCAAACGGGATTGCCGAAAGAAAGAACCGCACTCTAACTGATTTGGTTAACGCCATGTTAGACACTGCGGGACTTTCTAAGGAATGGTGGGGTGAGGCTGTATTGACCGCATGTCATGTCCTGAATAGAGTTCCTACAAAGAACAAAGAAGTAACACCATTCGAGGAATGGGAAAAGAAGAAGTTGACTCTCTCATACTTGCGCACCTGGGGATGTTTGGCCAAAGTTAACGTGCCAATTGTCAAGAAGCGCAAACTTGGACCAAAAACCGTAGATTGTGTATTCCTTGGTTATGCTATGCACAGCGTGGGTTATAGGTGTACCTGACATGCGTGTTGGTATAATCATAGAATCCAGAGATGCTACATTTTTTGAGAATGAATTTCCTATGAATAATGATGTACCTAGCTCATCTAGTCAAGAACCTATAATTTCCCTTGATTCCTTTGTGCCGATAGAACATGTTGAGGAAACGCCTATGGAAAATCCTGAAGAGGATAACAATGAAGTTACTCGAAAGTGTAAGAGACAGAGGATTGCAAAGTCTTTTGGTGATGATTTCATTGTATATCTCGTGGATGACACTCCAAGAACCATGGAAGAGGCATATTCTTCTCCTGACGCTGACTATTGGAAGGAAGCAGTACGGAGTGAGATGGACTCTATTATGTCTAATGGAATTTGGGAGGTCGTTGACCGTCCTTATGGGTGTAAACCTGTAGGATGTAAATGGATTTTCAAGAAAAAGCTTAGGCCTGATGGTACAATTGAAAAGTACAAGGCAAGGCTTGTGGCCAAGAGTTATACCCAGAAAGAAGGCGAGGACTTCTTTGATACTTATTCACCTGTTGCCCGACTGACCACAATTCGAGTACTACTTGCCCTGGCTGCCTCTCATGGTCTTCTTGTTCATCAAATGAACGTTAAGACAACTTTCCTAAATGGAGAGTTGGAGGAGGAGATTTATATGGATCAGTCAGACGGGTTTGTGGTAGAAGGTCAAGAAGGAAAGGTGTGCAAGTTGTTAAAGTCTTTGTATGGCCTAAAGCAAGCACCTAAGCAATGGCATGAGAAGTTCGACAAAACTTTGACATCTGCTGGCTTTGTTGTGAATGAAGCTGACAAATGTGTGTACTATCGCTATGGTGGGGGAGAAGGAGTGATCTTGTGCTTGTATGTTGATGACATACTGATTTTTGGGACCAACCTCAATGTGATTGAGGAGGTCAAGGACTTTCTGTCCAAGAATTTTGAGATGAAAGATTTGGGAGTGGCTGATGTGATTCTTAACATTAAGCTACTGAGAGAAGGTGATGGTGGGGTTACACTCGTGCAATCCCACTATGTGGATAAGGTCTTGAGTCGCTTTGGTTATAGTGACTGCAAGCCTGCTTCTACTCCTTATGATCCTAGTGTGTTATTGAGGAAAAACCGAAGAATAACAAGGGATCAATTGAGATACTCCCAGATCATTGGCTCATTGATGTATTTAGCTAGTGCTACGAGGCCTGACATCTCGTTTGCTGTGAGCAAGCTAAGCCGGTTTGTTTCAAATCCGGGAGATGATCATTGGCGTGCTCTTGAGAGAGTGACGCGCTATCTAGAGGCAACTGTGAGCTATGGCATTCACTATGCTGGGTACCCAAAGGTACTGGAGGGATATAGTGATTCAAACTGGATCTCTGATGCTGATGAGATAAAAGCCACGAGTGGATATGTGTTCACACTTGGAGGTGGTGCTGTTTCCTGGAAGTCTTGCAAGCAGACCATCTTAACAAGGTCAACAATGGAAGCAGAACTCACAGCGTTAGATACCGTCACTGTTGAGGCTGAGTGGCTTCGTGAACTCCTTATGGATCTGCCGGTGGTTGAAAAACCGATACCGGCTATCCTGATGAACTGTGATAATCAGACTGTAATTATCAAGGTGAACAGTTCTAAGGACAACATGAAGTCATCTAGGCATGTTAAGAGGCGGTCGAAGTCTGTCAGAAAGCTGAAAAACTCCGGAGTTATAGCACTGGACTATGTCCAGACAGCTAAGAATCTGGCAGACCAATTTACAAAGGGTTTATCACGTAATGTGATAGATAGTGCATCGAGTGAGATGGGCCTGAGACCCACATGAGTCATACCACAGTGGTAACCTGTTCTATGTGATCGGAGATCCCGTGAAGTAGGATGATGAAACAAGCTGTTGGTTGACTGAGAGGAGAGACCTTTACAGGGCTCATTTCTTCAGTGATGCGCTTCTCTCCTATTCTGTATGGCAGGTTGGTTTTTACCTTAATGTGATCCAAGTGGCTTTTTTAAAGCAGAGATGTCAGCCTACAGGACATCTTAGAAAGAACACACCTATATGAGTTCGACTGCTGGTCACAGTCTATGAGATTTGGGTGATCTCTAGATACTCATGAATAGGCATGGAGTATGACTTATACGCTCCAACCAGAGGGGATGCTTTAGGCAGCCTAGTACTAGTAAAGGAATTGGGTAAAGCTTGTTCGCACAAAACTGTCAATTCAAGGCATAGTCCATTGTTCAGTTGTGGATGAGTGTAACTCCTTTCCTAGGTGGATGTTCAACTTAACAGTCTCCATCGAAACACTGGTATATCAAACAACAGCAGAACTGAGAGTATTTCTCGTGTGCCTTGAAATTTGGTGGGGATTGTTGGATTAATTGGGATTGGCCCATTTTAATTTAGCAATTAATCAAATGAAATTCCTAGGCCCACAACTAATGCTAGGTAGAAAATTGTTTAGTCCTATATGGAGAATTGAATGGGAGTTACACCACTTTAAAAGGTGGAACGTGGTAACCCCCTTGTGGAATTGGAGAGAGCCAATACACGCGCGCGCTCGCTCGCCTCGCCACGCCGTGCCGTGCGGTGCGGTGCGTGTGCGTGTGCGTGCGTACGTACGCGCGCAGGCGTGTCGGGTGCGGGCGCGTTTTTCTTTATCTATTCGAAAATCGAAACGCACTGACTCGCTGGCAGTAACGGTGCAGTTACTAGTGGATTATGGCTGCAGTTACTTTCGAGTAATGGGTGCAGTTACTGGTGACTAATGGCGGCAGTTACTAGTCTCTTACAAGAGAACAGAGCATAAGAAGGCTCTCTCTCCATACGAAAGAACAGTTTTTCTCTCCTTCTGTTTTTGTTGCTGCTCTCTGCAATCTCCGGTCCAAAACCTCGTGCGTACAAGTTTCTGGGTGAGTAGACCTCCGGAACTTCGTCCGTTTGTGTACCTGCACGGGTAGACGGGCGATCAAGTTTTTGGGGAGCGCATCGGCGCGACTACTCAATCTGCGACGTCTACTTCCTGGTGGTGAACTGTTCGCGGGACTACACTGCGAACATCTTCCTGCATCAAGCCTCGTCCTGCATCACGCCTCGATCGCCTACACCGAATGGGCCATCATGTCGACTGATGGTAACGGCGCCTCTGGTGCCTCCGGCACTGGCCCCGCCTGAGGGTATAAACTGCAAACTTATTTGATGTATTTTCTGTGCGCTATGAATTTGTTAATAGATGTTGCTGTTAGTTTGTTCATTAGCGAATATGAATACATCATTGTTAGATCGCTCATACATTTCTATATCATATTTTATATGCTAAATTTCTGGATTAAAATAGGCCGAAAATTGACTAGATTTCCAACAGATCCGGCTGCGCCTGAGTTTCTCGGCCTCGCGCCGCCGCGTTCGCCCGGCTCACAGCGCTGCGCCTGGAGCGCTTCCGGCTCCACGGCCCGTGCGACCTCGGCGACGCCGTGTCGCCGGCGCGGTGCCCTCGCCTGCAGGAACTCACCGTCCGCAACGCCTACGGGCTGGCCAGTCTCGCCCTGCGCTCGGAGTCTCTCGTATCTCTGGACCTTAGGAACCTGCTAGACGTGGAGCGCCTCGCGGTCGATCGTGGCACCGACGCTCAGCAGGGGCGGACCCACAGGGTATGCCGGGTGGGCCACGGCATACCCTGCGGCCCAGCCGTCAGTCGGAGGATGCAGCGCCACCACTGTCCGCGGCCAAGGGAGCCCAAGGGGACGGGAAGAGGAGACAGAACAACGGGATGGGAGGAGAAGGCGGCGGCGGAGGTAAAGGGCAGAAGCGGAAGAAGAAGGAGGTGTTCATCTACGGCAACTACAGGAACTACTACGGCTACCGAGTGAGCAATCACGCCCCTCCACTCCCCTCCCTTTTCGCCTCTCGTAAAATCTGTCGATCGTCGTTCTGAGCACGATCACAGTTGTTTTGATGAAATTGGGGTGCGGATTGCGGGATTGGGATGGACGGATGATTTAGTAAGATTGGGGTGCTTATTTGGAAGGAGTCTGAGCTTTTGCGTAGGATGTGCCCCCTAGCTGTTTGATGAAATGCTTCCAAGGTCTGATAGGATGCGGCATTGATTTGTGTTCTGAATTTGCAGTAGGAGCGTGTAGGTTCGCGTGCAGGTCCTCTGCTTCAAAAGATAGTGAGGGGGAGTTGCAGAGAGATGCACAGGGTGATGATGTTGTTTACTGGTTTATTTGGGCGTAATTCGCAGTAGACAAGAATAGACACTATTTGTTTGGGGCACGTATATATTCAAATTGAAGTTTTTACTCCGTAGTCTTAGTTCATCATTTTGTTGCTAATCAGTATTTACTTTGCTGTATATGCAAGTCAACAGCAAATTTCAGGAAACAAAATTATCTCATCTACTTTGATCCCAGATTTTGTAAAAACAGAGAATTTTCTAATGGATAAGTGCTTCCCACGCCCAGGGTGTTGCTAGTACGGCTGGTGGGGAGGGGAGTATAAAAAAGAGCAGCGAGCCTAGTTACATGTAATTGTTTCCATAAAGTTTGCCAACGCCAAATATACTATAGAATGCCTTGTGCCAAGGAGGGAGATAGAGGAGGGAGGGAGGGATGGTGAATTTGACACTTTATTTTTCCATGCTGCAAGTGATAATTATCTTCCTACAATCCAAAGCCTTCTCAAATGTCCAAATACACCAAGCCTCGTCTTACCTAATAAATTCTATCTTCTAATGTCCAAGCCTCATCTTAGCTGATAGTAAATTCTACCTTCTAATGTTCTACAGATAGATCGTAATGTTGGTGAAGATCCTCGTCTCGAGATATTCAAGAGGGAGTGGTTTGAAGGCAAGGATTGCCTCGATATTGGATGCAACCAGGGTTTGGTAACGATCGGTCTGGGTAATGTTCTGGGTACAATAATTGGGCTCTATTTTTGTTTGGTTGATGATCTGTCTAATCTAACGTATGCATGTTTCTTTCATGTTCTAGTTTAGTTATAGTTGTCAGACTTCTGCTCTTGTACAGTTACACTGTTTTAGCTCTTATTAATAGAAAAGTCTTATCAAGCTTAACATAAACATTGTTTTAGCTAGTTATAGTAAATCATGTTTGACCTGGTCATATGGTTGCTTTACAAAAGTTTCAATAGACTATATGTCTATTTTAGGCTGTAACTAGTAAAATTGTTGAGATGTCCCTACATATGGATGCTGAAATTTGAATGTCGTAGCATCCTTGGAGTTGATATTGATTCAGGTTTAAGTTGTTCTTGTAATGAACTTACTTTATGTTGTTCTCTCATTGCATTTTTTGGTGCTTAAAATACACAGTAGCTGGAATGTAAACATCAGGTTATTGCAAATGTTTCTCGGCAAACTTTGTATGCATGTTATGTCTTGTTATATAGTGTTGTGTGGGGAAAACATAAATGCTGTGTGGAGAACATAAATGCTCTTTATTGCGAAATGGTACAAAATATCAATGTGTCGGGGGCACTATTTATATTGTAATTTATGTAAATTTGAGACTATTAGTATGGTATTTGAACTATTTATATTGTAATTTGTGTAAGTTTCCAACTTAATCCTTGAATTTAAGACTTATCATATTATTTAGTGCATGTATACTGAATTACGGTGCAAATTTTACAATTATTTACCGAATTGGCAAATGGTATTACCGAATTGCATATGAAAATTTTGGTGCGGCATACTCTTTGGTAAAATCCTGGGTCCGCCACTGACGCTCAGAGTGTTCAAGTGGTTCCGGCGCTTCCCCGGGAGGGACCCGCCGGTCACCGACATCTCTGCCCCGGGGCTGGAGACGCTGGAGTGGAGGGACGCGTATGATCCAGGCTCAATCCGGCTCGGGGAGATGGGGGCGCGTCTCCAATGGTTGGGTCCAACCCCCATTGCTGTTCATCACGAGCATGTCTATCGTCACGATCGGGGTTGTGCTCAGCTGCTGCGCCGCTTTGCAGGCATCTCCAGCCTTGATCTCGTCCTCATCTACCAAACTGTGAGTACAAAATCTCTCTCTATTTATACATTCTAATGCAGCAAGACAGACACTATAACTTGTTCAAAGTAAATTTGTTGGACTATAACATCATTACTTACTCATTTACTTGAGAGCAAACAGTTCATTTGAAATGACGAAGCTTTTTTTTTTCATGTTGTTGTATATGATCCCTTTTTTTCCCTTCTCATTTTCTGTTTTGACTTCATGTAATGAATTTGCAGCACAGAGCTAGCTTTCAGTACTTAATGGAAGACATAACTACACTTCCCGATGTTAAGATCTTGTCCGTGACGTTAGTATCAACAGGGCATGTCTTCGGTGGTAGTGTGTGCATTTCCTCAGGATGTGTACTGGTATAAGAAGGCTGACATTGCGATCATATTATGGCTTGAAGGTAAAACTTTACTTCGTTGGTGTAGTATTTGAAGGCAAAGGGTGTGTCAAATGGATTAATGGTTTTTCAGTCTTGGTTCTGTGCAGCTGATGGCAGATTATGTTAGTGTTATTTACTCCGAATCATTTCCCACCCACCGTTCTTGTTATTTGCACCACACAATTAACTAAATAGCTGGATCTAATTGGCTTAAAACCATATATATCTGTTAGAAATTGGCCCATATAAGGAAGGTCCATTTCCTTAATTCCAAAATATATATGGTTTAGTACCACATTGATAAGGCAAGATGGGGAGACCAATTTATAAGGTGGAGTTCTCACACTCCTTTAATGGCTGGATAGCCATTATCCTAGATGCTTGTCATCTTGTTTAGTTTGACTGAATAGTGACAAAAATATTGTGCTACCCAGCTAACTTAGAATGGACGTTGCTACATTTGGCATTCTTGGGGAAGGTTGATGCCATCCATGAGGGGCATGCTGCCCTATCTACTGCCAAGGGCCAAAAGGACCAAGGGAGATGGAACTAGAAATGGAGGATAGTTTATTATTGATTTCAAATGAAATGATAGCCGAAAAGATGTGATTCAATTTGAGAAAAATACCTACCAAGTGAAATATATTCACTGGACTTTAGTCTATATCCTTCCAAACACTAAGATGACTGCAGAAGAACTGAAACCACATTCCAATCCTGCGCTGACTCCTATGGCAAGTTTCAATGGCCACGCACTTCTCTTGGAGTGCATGGAGGTGAGGTTGTGTGATGAAGCGGTTGTGCAAGTGGTGAGGGAGGCACATGAGCTCAGACAGAAGTCTCACTGCTATTCACCGCCAGGCAGGCCAGCTATGTCAATGTTGTCCGTAGCCTCCTGTCTCTAGATACACAAAAAAAATTTTCCTAAAATCTTTTATGATGATGCTGCAGTCTTGAATATTGAGAAATAAGCACACTTTTAAATGTAGGTATTGACAGCTCTTGGTATTGTTTATCAAGGTACTGATGTTATGCCTAGACGGTTCATTTAGTTCTTGAGGCTGAGCTATGCCTAGATGGTTCATTCAAGATGATGAGCTCTAATTGATGCTACAGCTAGTGTTAGCCATAGGTTAGTCCCAGAGGCTGCCCTCTTTACATTACTCATTTCGTTCTTTTTAGATGTCATTTTAGAATGCGTACAGACAATCTTTTTAAACTTTGACCACTAATATACACAAAAGTACTTGGATTCTTCACGTGAAAACGACGCCACTAGATTTGTCGTACAAAATACTTTTCAAGATAAATCTATACATATGATTTTCATGTATCCAATCTAAATATGTGAAAAGATATCGATAATCAAAGTTTTGAAAGCTTGACTATACGCATCCCAAAATGACATTTATTTGTGATTAGAGAGAGTAAGTCCTTTGGCTGCTGACAAATGTTCTGTTTTGTGATTGACACACATGTATTGGTTCATATATATTTGGTTGGTGTTTCATTAAATTGTATTTTCTTACTATTGATCAAGTTTTTTACGACGAATTGCTTGCTAGGAGCAATATCAAAATAGTTGCTGCGGTGAGAAAGGATGGCGTTTCAATTCTATCGGCATATTTACCAAAAATATCATCTACAAAGATGTTCTTACGTCCGAAATGCCTCATGTATTTTATTTGTACTAATGTTGCAAAAGAAACAAAGTTGACATTTGTGTTCTATTTGATTTCTTTACGATGTTGTGCATGTATGTTTCACTATATATATGTGAGATAAAATTAATATCTGTGGTACGGTTTTGGATCACATTTGGTTGCATGTATCATCTTGTTTTGAGATTCTGTTGCAACGCACAGACACTTTACTAGTCAATGCTAAATGCTATGTGTGGTCCAATATATCTTGCACATTGTGCGTGGATTGTAATCATTTTCTCCATGTTTTGCATCTTGTTATGTGGGTTCGAAATGAAGGTATGACTGATTGTTCTTTAGGCTCGCTGAAGTGCATGAAGGTGTAAAAGGGATCTTTGTGCTGATTTGCACAACACCAGTGTTGTTTAATTTGTAACCTCATAAAACGCATAGCTAACTATAGGCATCCATCATTGGTGACACATAGGCATGCATGACATTTGCTTTGCTTGAAACCTTTGCTCCATCTATGTATGTAGGATTAAGTTGTTGACTAGTGATCATATTGGATTCTAAAGAAGATTCTTTGGTTATTAGGCCATGTTTTCTTAGGTGTTTAGTACTCCCTTCCGGTAAAAAAAAAGACACCCTATAAGCGCAGTGAAACCACCTTACTTTTAGCTAAAGATATTTCTTAGAATATGTAGTTTGGATATATGAAATGAAGTAAATGTTGGATTGGGTAAGGCGAGTCAAAAGGAGTGAATGATTTGTTAAAATCTTCCCTCTGGTATTAGCAACATGATGCAGTGGAAAACAAAAACTCATAAGTTTCACCAAAGCCAAGAGCTAAATAAAAGACAAGATCACTTGAGACTTACAACCTCACCGGTCTGACCGTCGGCCAGGGGGTGGTTGGACTGCTCGATTGGTCTAATCGCAAGTCTGACCGGTTTGGATGGTCTGACCGCTCCGATCATAACGGTCTGACCAAGCACCAAACAGGGACTAAAAACTGCACAGCTCTAGGACAAAAAATGACTAACTCTTAAACCACTGATTCAAACATGATGAAACTTGATAAAAATCCTCCCTAGGATGTTAGAAACTTATTTCAATCATGGATCATGAAGATTAATACTAAAGTTTCGACCTTTATCCAAAACAACAAAGATTACACTAAAACAGGGCAAAAGAGAGAAACCTTGGTCTACTCATACTCGTGAGTCCTTAATGATCTAGATAATCTTAGATGGATTCTCGTATGTCATAACAAGCTAGATTACATCATGAATTCAAAACAAATGCCCTCAAGATTAAAACCCTAAAATTACCCCTCTCTTGAGTAAAACTGGGCAATCACAAAAAATTTCCACACAAAGCTCCTAGATAGATGAGATCTTATCTTTAAAAGATATATCTATCTCTTATACGTCCTTTACACAAGAGAGATCAAGGGGAAATGAAATCCATATAAGAATATCAAACACATTAAAAGCACAAGGAGAAATTCATAGTACAACTCTCTTGGACGAAGTTTGGATGCTCATTTCACCTTAAAAGAAATATTTTATAGCTACTCCCTTATAGAGGACAGAGCTCTAAGGGTAGAGCACACATACAAAGCTTTTAACACAAGATAACCACTCTCCAAAAACCCTTAAGAGAGTTCAATTCTCTCAACACACAACGACTTATATAGTAGAGGCTTCTTACCTTCGACCAAACACTAACAACCAACACGTCTTTAGTAGATACAACTATTTACAATTAGTAAAACCTGGTAACCCATACACAAACATGTTTTATATTAACACACTTGCATGCTTTTCAAAGCGTAACTTCCATATGGCTTCAATAGCCCGATAAAATACCCCATCCTCTAAGACATGATCTAAACCATTTAGGCTATTGCCATAGTTTTGTAAACTGCCTCTCCACCAGATATCAGTCAATTTCCTCAATTGCCATCAACTGGTCTTCATGGTGCTTCTCCTCAAAGCAACCACCACAGTGAAGTACGTCACGCCCAATGACATGCGCCAAGATTGTATGGCTGCTCCAATGACCGTCACCACTTGAAACACTCAAGTCCAATGGCACATCACATGCATGCACTTGCCTCATCACAACCTTTGTCTTTTCTCGTGTTTTTTTTGCTTGAGATGATGCTCCACCTGGACTTATGTGATCTTCTATGGCCTCATGGCACCTCCCCTAGCCTCGGTCTTACCATTGACAGCAACAGTTATCAAGCATTTTGCACATTAAAGAACAAGCAACTGTCCCAAGCATAAGTGATATGTACTTAACTCTCATCAACAAAACAAATGAAAACATGCACCACTTGCACCCATGTCAAGATTCCTATAATGCTTGGACTCCCGCCATGACTAACACTTGTATAGACTCCCACAATGACTAACACAATCGAAACTAACTCAACTCACTCAATTCCCCAGTGACCAGTCTATCAGCCAACCAACATGTGATCAAACTGCCACAAACTGACTTAAAACCTCCTGATAATAGGGGACTGGTCTGGCCACGGCAACCATATCAGCCAAACCGCCTGACGACCTCCGGTTGGACTATCATTACATGATTGGTCAAAGCACTCTTAAAAATTTTGCGCAACGCAACGAGCACCTATATGAGATAAAGCTACCACCAACTAGAAATCAATCATATCACATTTCTGGTCGGACCACTCTCACGGCGATCACATCGGACACCAGTCAGATCACCGCCCATGGCTGGTTAGACTACTCCAACATAGCAGTCGGACTGCCTCTGCAGACTGGTCAAACCATTGTCCACCTGACAGTAAAAACTAGAGAGCAAATGACACAAAATGGAGCTCAAACATTAACATGAAGCACAAGCAAAATCAAATACTCATCACACAATATGAGATGACCTCCACATAGTTTCATAGTAAATTTGTTAAAGAAAATGATATCATCGCGGATATTAGAGAGGCTACCAAGATAGGACGAGTCACCTCCGGTCTGCAGTTAGCAATTTTGGGAGTAGATATAGGCTCCATGCTATGGTGGCATGAGTCAACGTGCCATTTCATTAGTTGTACCTGGGCTGGCCTAGAATAACCCATATAAACTAGTTTAGTGACCTAGATATAAAGTTTGGGTGTTCAATGTCCTGCTTGAACCAGCTGGACAAGTTTGGTGACTCACAATATAATTTACTCTTTTTTTTAATACATGATAACAAAATTTACTTGTCAATGTTACTTTGAAAAGTAAAAAAAATTGTCATTTTTTTTATTTGAGGGAGTAATCGGTAGTTAAAGCATACATTCTCTGTGCATGCACGGGCGACTTTTAAAATGGATTTGAAGTACGTACCGTACGTACGATACATTGATACATGCAATTATGCATAAATCAGCGTCACAGCTCCTACTCATGTGGAGTCGACCAGGGCCAGTGCCTGCACGTTTTCCGTCGCACATGCTTACCTTTGGAATTAACTGCGATTTACATTTATTGGGTGTATCAACTCTGCCTCCGATCCGATGATTAATATTGTACTGTGCGTCTGTGCGTACGCGTCATACAAGGCATGGGCCCTTGAAATAACGTTTTCCTACGTACATATCGTATCGTATGGTTCGTACGTATCTGTTCATCGTGCGTACGTAGGTAGATAAGACACAGAATGCTGTACATGTACCGATGATAACGTCTTCGACAGCCGGCCACAGTCCAATGAGGATGGTGTTTCTGCAATATCGATCACTGATCGAGCCAATATGTCATAGCAAAGATTAGTACAGTGGCATGGTGTTTCTGAAGCAAGCTGCCTTACGAGCTTTCCAGACAGCCCATAGCTATCCCCACTAGCACCCGTTTCTTTGTAAAACCCTTGAATTGATTCGCCCAAACCCTTGAATTGATTCACCCAGTTATCAAACAGATGTTCAATGTTCTTAGGTGATGATCTAAGCCCAAAGGCACACTTTAACTGCATTCCAGATATATCTAGCCAAAGGACAGGAGATAAATAAGTGGTCAATATTTTCATCAGCACCACAAAATTGACACTTTTTATCTCCCTTCCAGCCTCTTCTCAACAATCTATCCTTGGTTAAAGTGCTTCTTTTTAGCATCAACCAAATGAACACCTTAACCTTTAAAGGAATTTTTACCATCTAGAAAAACTTATGTGGAAAACGAAAATTTTGTATTTTCAGGAATTTTGTAAAAAGAATTCAACTGATTATTCTTCGTTAACATTTAATTTCCAAGCCAGCTTATCATCATCATCATCTAAACTAATTCCTTGACATTCTACTTGCAGTTTTCCCCAGGAAAATAGTGTGTTACCCCACAGCGTCTTTCTGAAAGAAATGATACCCCAACCTTCACAGAGAACTTCAGAAACACACATTTTTACTTGGGGTCAGGTTGTATAGTCTGGGATATTTATGTGCTAGAGAAACTGAGAAACATCCCCAATCCACACATCTTCCCAGAATCTTGTACCTGAACCATCACCCGCAATCATTTTGCAACAAAAAAAAAAAGATCTTTGACTGACATTAAGCCAGCCCAGAGTTGGGAATCCCCTGGTCTAACAGTCACCTGGGACAAAGTTTTAGAACCCAAGTATTTGTTCCTAGAGTGTTGATAAATATTATCCGGATATTTTCTTTTTAATTATTATCCAGATTTGTGATTGTTGGATTAGATATCTAATGGCCACGAATTCTTCCCGCCCCCTCCGAAAAAAAAACTTCCTCCCATTGGATCTCTAACCCGACGGTCCAAAATCTGCATAATTGTTACAAAGAAAACCTTGTTCCTAAGGAATTCCTGCCATAGGCCATTCTCATTCATCAGCTACCAAAGCCATTTACCTAGAAGAGCAGTATTCATAACATCTAGATCCAAACCACCCTGTTCTTTAGGTACACACACAAAATTCCAATTTACCAAGTGATATTTCCTAATACCTTGGTCTGTTTGCCAGAGTAATCTAGCTCTGAAATAGTCCAAGGATAACATTGATCCCGACCCAGCTTATTTATGTAAAGAGTCATGCTAGTGCATGGTATATTGTTAGAAATGCTTCTAACGGTATAGACAAGTTTCACCAGATTTCATCTAAGTTTCATGAGTTTCACAAGGTGGAGTTTCGAATTTGCTTCATGAAACTTAGCTAAGTTAAGTATGAAACCTCATGAAATACCATGAAATTTAGACATAAAACCTTATAAAATTTAGTTAATTTAGGCATGAAACCTCTTGAAATTTAATGAAACACTATAAAACTTAGTCATAAAATCTACTGAAACTTGGAGTTCAACTTCATAAATCTACTACAAAAAACTTTCAACTTTATGAATCCGCTACAAAAACAATTTATAAAACCTCATAAGACGCAATAAAATTTAAACATAAAACTTAGTTAACTTATAAGAGCAAAATTTTGGATGTGCTCACCTGTGGCCGCTAGGCTGGAGGCAAGCATGAGCTCCACGTCCATCGGGCCCATTTACCTGCTACATTGCCTCTGTCCGTGCCCACAATCACCAAATCTACTGGCCACTTGTCGCCGTCGAGCCCGCTTGTAGGTCGTTGCCATGTTCACTCGCCCACTCGCAGGTCGCCTCCGAGCACACTCCCAGCCTCGCTGGTAGCCTCCGAGCGCAGCTTGCTGTACCATTCATTCACTAAGAGAGAGTAGTGGAAGGGAAAGGAAGCTTCATGAGAAGGGGACACACGACTACACGAGTCATAGAAGCGAGACTTCGAGTGGAAGAAACGCGGTAGGGACTAATGTTGCGTGAATCACACGGCTAGGATTGCATTGAGGATAAAATCCAAAGGTAATTGCCTATTCTGTTATATTGCTATCTAACGGGACCCCGTCGATTAGTTTTCCTCTTATATAAAAGTTGAAGACGGAATTAGCTTTCAAGTGACATTGGTCCCGACCCATCCAAACGAGCCATATCTATTCCTTTAGACACCATGCACCTACCTTTGGACCGGGAGTCGTAAACAGTGCATGCACGTTGGGGGTGGCAAAATGCCACGGGGGAGAATTCATGGCCATTGGATCTCTAATCCAATGGTTTTAAATCTGGATAATAGTTAGGAAGAAAATATTTAAATGATGTTTAACAAAACCCAAATGCCAATTAATCATGCACAGCACAGCATAAGTAGGAGCACATTTCCCTTGCAAGGTTCGGTTCGTGTCGCGCGCGCTTTCCATCCGTCACTCGATCACCCACCGGCCACCGCCCGGCCGGTAACAAGAATCTCTCGACTTCCACAATGGTCGACGCCGGCGCCGCCGCGGCTCGGCGGAACCCGTCACGCCACCGCCGCCCTTCCGCCTCCTCCGTGCTCTCCCCATCGAAACCCAACAACTCCAACGCCAATGCTGGTCAAGCTGCAGCCGCGGCGCCCAAGGCCAGGGCCAAGACCGTCGCCTCCCGCTACCTCACTCCCTCCTACGGTAAAGCCACTTCCACCTCTTCCATTTCCACTTCCAGCTCTGCCTCCTCTTCATCCTCCACGTCCAGTACCACTTCCTCCCGCCGCTCCGCGTCCCCGGCCCCGAGGCGGCCCGCCTCTGCCACCGAGCGGTCACGTCCAGTACCGCCCACTGCCGACGCCGCGGCTGCCAGTGGGAGCGCCGCCACGACAAGGACCCTCTCGGTCGCGTTCCAGAGCCCCTCCTACTCATTGGACACCAGCAAGGCCAGGCCCGTGCTGCCTGCCGCGGTGGCCGCTATCACGCCGGAGAAGAGGAGATCAAGTGCAGTCCGGTGGCCGGCGTCGGCGAATGCGGCGCTCTGTGGGTTCCACGGCGGCGCGCTCATCAAGAGCCTGGACTGTGGTTCGAACAAGAAGGAGCCGACCGCCGTCTTAGCCGCGGTGAGGCTGGTGGCGTTCAAGGAGACGCCGCGGCGCGCGTCGGTGGACGGCGCGGAGCACCTGCAGGCGCTGTCCTCTGACACGGAGTCCGCCGAGTCGCAGCACGGCGGTGGCGCTGACATCGCCTCCGGAGCGCGCCCTTGCCCGAGGAGCATCATTGGCTCGTCCGCGCGGTTCTCGCGGGACGTCGTGGGGAGCCGCTCTGACCGGTTCGCCGACAAGGTCACGCCATACTTGTCACGCACCTCCGTGGTCACCTCGTCGTCTCCAACGACGGCGCCGGTGAAGAAAAAGTCACTGTTCAACGGCTTGCTGTCTGCGCCGTTCCGTAGGCCATCGCTTAGGCAGCCATCACCGAGTAAGCCGGCGGCCAGTTCACTGAGGAGGACGGCGAGCCCGTCCCCGGTGACGAGCTCGCCGGGGGTTCCTGGCCTTGCCGTGAAGATGCAGGGTAAGGGTTCTACTGATTGCAATCTGGAAGGTGACATGAGGTGGAAGGCTCCTGGAGTTTCCAAGGCCGAGGATGAGCACCTGTTGAGGGTACTGTACAACCGGCATTTGCAGTTGCGGCGTGCGAATGCGCAGGCCGGCGCCGCGCTTTCTTCGCAGACACTGGCTGCAGAGGTGAGTGAGCGTCTCTGTTCTTGGACAAAACTTATGATACATAATTGTAGGCTCAGATTGTAGATAGATTGCCAATATTGTAGTGGCATTGCATATGACGAAACTTGTCTCAAGTAGCTGTGATTCTTCTTTGGTTATGACAGAAATACTTGTGTGGCGCATGGATTGCTATCCTAGGGATGCACAAATCTGTTGCCCTTAGAAAGTTCCAGCTACAGCTGCTTCGAAACAATTGCAAACTCATGGCAATTCTGAGGGGACAAGTAAGAACTGAACTCTATTCTATCGCCTCTTTTAGTCTTTCATACAAGTTAGTTCTTCATTTATTCTATTGCAGTGGCCTTCGTTCTCATTATTCATGACATCCTAGAAAAATGCATTTTTTGACGGTTGGACATTAGTAGTCTCTGCACCAGGGTTCTTTCTTTCAGATGGCTATTGGAATGCAAGCTTCCGTACACTATGCCATTCAGATGCATGTTCCTTCCTTCTCCAAATGATCAGCACATGGCTCTTTCTTACGCCTAGTTGTAAGGTTGAAAAATCAGCTCGGATCACTTATATGTAACAGTATTCACAACTAATTATATGGACTTATAGAGTTGTACTAACTAGCATAAATGCCTAGTTGAAGGGTCATGATTCCGTCCATGAAAAAATTATCCTTAAATCAGCCATAATGTCAACTTAAATCTAGCACACCCTTGCTTGCTCATCTCTGGCCCTACAGGAGTAGCTAACTATTCAGCAATGACGTCGAAGATCATTTATCAACTTTGTCTTTTTTTAACACCTGATAAACTTACATGACACAGATGATACATCTGGAAGAATGGTCCTTACTGGAGAAGAAGTATGCTAAATCTTTATCAGGAACAGCTGAAGCTCTGAATGCTACCATTTTGCGCCTTCCTGTCTGTGATGGAGCAATGGTTGGAAATCTGATAAAACATAGAAATATCTTTTCCATTTTGCTTTCCATTTGGATATCATGTTTCTCATTACAACTTTATATTTCGCAGGCGGATGTCCAATCTGTGAAAAGTGCTGTTGGCTCTGCAATTGATGTCATGCAGACCATAGGAAACTCAACAAGCACTCTACTGTCTAAGGTGCCGTTTTATATAGGATTTTTTACTTTTTAGTTTTCTTGGAAATGTATACCATAATTATATAATGATATATACACCTACATTGGTGCTGAGACAGAGTGAAAGATATGTCCTGGGATTCTGCATTAGTTGTTTTTGTCCTGAAATCACCTGCCACTTTCTGCAGTTAGCCCCGACAAATGTCTTGGTGTCGCAGCTCTCCAGAATTGCCATTCAAGAACACGTTCTAATGGTGCAGTGCAGAGAGTTGATGTCCACACTAGCATCAATGCACGTAAGTGGTACATACAGCCTGATCAGATTCAGCTCTGATATGATTTGTAGGCAATTGTTGCTGTTCTAACTGCTTCCAATTAAATCTTGCTGAAACAGGTGAAGTACTGTAGCCTACAAGGGCAAAGGGTACAGCTGAGTAGCTGACCCAGAGAAGGCTAAGCCGTTTCTAGTTCAGAGTCTTCAAGGTACTCTCCCCAACTATCTGTAGTTGGTAAAGATAACAGTTTGCTAAATGCCTTTGGAGTTGTTAGGAATACAGGGAAGGCGACTAATGTATTGCTAAGGGCCAATACATAGAGTACATACCAAAGACAATTCGGTTCTGAACCTAAACTAGCACATTTATACCTTTATCAGGAGTGATAGAATCTTGTGAAGAAGTCTGCTTGGCTCATCAATTAAAAAAAAAACCCTGCTTGGCTCACTGCTCACTGACTCAAACCTTTGTTCTGGTGCTCAGTCTAGATTCTGATGGATGGCTACTAGCTTAGTTTAGCTATAAATATTAAACTACATACAAATGTATCATTGTTGTATTTTGTGATATAAATCAGGTCGGGTCCAACCACTTAAGAACCCGATCAGATTTCACTTGAAAGGATACATTCTGTTCAATATAACTGGTCGATAATGCAAACTAATCGGAGATTATGATTGCGCTCATTCTCATGTTCGTGATGGACTCTGCACCGACTTACACCAGTCATGGTGTCCAAAAGGTATTTGTGCTGACTGGAGTTAGACGTGACTGCTCGAGACACTTTCGACTACAACTCCTCACCGTTATCTTGTGAGACTCTATTTCATCTCCAATCGGGATGTTGTTCTCGTCTCCTAGTAGGTTACTGTTTCAGTTTCTGAGCAAACCTCTATTTCCATTGCTTATTAGGACTCAATTTTTTTCTCGTCTGTGACTCTTGTTCCAAAGGCTATTTATTCCCCTGTAAGCCCCATAATAGATAGCGCACTTTAAGTTATCTACATATGTAATTCGCCAAGAGTGTTCTGCAACTTTTCCTCTATATAATGATTTCGTGGATTGTACATCTGTAGTTTTTTTGCAAGGGTTTTCTATGTTAAATCCTTATTTTGTGCTTCTTATTATTCTTCATTGTTTTTCATATCTTGTCATGCGTTTTTTAACAAGTGGTATCAGAGCTTGGTTCTTTGTCCGATCAATCTAGTACATACTCAATATGACATCAATGAAGTATGATCTTCTACTTTTGGATCGTGATATAGGATTTTCTCTCTGGCAAGTCATTATGCGAGTTGTTCTATCAGAACTTGATTTAGATAATACATTATTAGGAATCGATAAAATGCCCACTGCATGGTCCGTTGAGGAGAAGCAAATGAGTGATCATAAGGCTCTCTCTTAAATTCATATTCATCGTTCTAATAATATCCTCTAGGAAGTTATGAAGGAGACCACCACCGCTGTTGCGTAATGGCTAAAGTTGGATCAGATCTGCATGACCAAGGATCTAACCAGCAAGATGCATATAAAGTAGAAGCTTTTCTCACTCAAGTTGGCAAAGGTGGATCAGTGCAAGATCATCTAACCGCATTTAAAGATGTGATCACCGACCTTAAAGCCATGAAGATCAATTCGATGATGAATATTTGAGTCTTATTCTGCTCTTTTTGCTGTCTATTTTGTTCCCTATATTTAGAGACACAATTCTCTACAGTCAAGATACTCTTACTCTAAAGGAGATTTATGAAGCTCTGTGAGCCAAAGAAAAGATGAAAAGTATAGTTTCAAGCGAGAGCTCAAGTTCGTATGTAGAAGGCTTGTCCATTCGGGGCAGACCAATCGAGAGGTCTCCGATAAGTGATTCCAAAGCTAGAAGCTCAAGCAGATACAAAGGTCTTTCGAAGTCAAAGACCAAGAAGTCATGTCGCTACTGCAAGAAGGTTGGACACGATATCTTCGAGTGTTGTAAACTCCAGAATAAGGAGAAAAGGAATAATAGTTCCAAGAAAGATCAACATAATGATGAAGTTAAGGCCACCATTATCGTAAAAGAAGGTTCCGAAGGGGAGATTTTGTTGCCTTTACTGGTGATTCCAAACCAGTGATGAATGGATTTGTGATTTAGTCTACACTTTCCATGTGAGCCGAAATCGTGACTGTTTCCAAGTGAATTAGTGTTAATAGGAGATAATACTCCATGCAAGATTGCAGACATCAGTTCCATCTAGATCAAGATATTTGATGGCACCATCAGAACCCTGTCGGAAGTCTAACACATTCCAAATTTGATGAGAAACCTTATCTCATTGAGTGCTCTGGATGCCAAAGGATACGAGTTTTCAGGTGCAGATGGAATTCTAAAGATCTCTAAAGGCTCTCTTGTTGTGATGAAGGGTGATATGAAAACTGCCAATCTATATCATCTACAAGGCACTACCTTGATCAGGAAGGCTATTGTTGCCTCGACTAAGTTATCCGATGCTGATTAGACAAGTCTATGGCACATGCATCTCAGACATATAAGTGAAGTCAGCTTAAAAGAGTTGTGTAAAATATATTTGCTCGATGTTCAAGACGTCGACTAGTTAAAGTTTTATGAACACTATGTCTTTGGTAAATAGAAGAAGGTGACTTTCAGCTCTGTAAATCACTCTTCAAAAGACATATTGGATAATGTTCACTCTGATTTGTAGGGTAAGTCCTACATTTCATCCCTTGGAGGCTCCAATTATATGATGACCATCATCATTGACTGCTCTCAAAGAGGTTGGGCTGTATTCAAGATATTCAAAGAGTGAAAGATTATGATTGAGAAATAGACCGCCAAGCATGCCAAGAAACTCCAAATAGATAATGGTCTGGAATTCTATTCGGAAGAATTTGAAGCTTTATGCTAGTCAGAAGGAATTGTAAGATATTACATAGTATCGGGCACACCTCAGTAGAACGGTGTGGTCAAGAGTATGAACAGAACCATCATGGAAAATGTTTGATACATGTTGTCCATGTCTAATCTGTCAAAGAGTTTTTTGGCTAAAGTCACTTTGAATGCTTGTTATCTGATCAATCGATCACTGAACATTGTCATCGATATGAAAACTCTGATTGATATATGGTCTAGTTCTCCTGTAGACTATTTGAGCATAAGGATTTTTTGTTGTCACACTTATGCTCATACTGATAAAGGTCAATTTGAGCCAAGAGTAATTAAGTGCATCTTCCTCAGCTCTAAGCTTGGAGTTAAAGGCCTCCGAAGAGGTTAATTGAAGAAGCCAATATTACGGCTTATTGTTTGAACATGGCAAAATACATTAAAGGCGTTGCTGAACCTTTAACTTATTTAGAGTCCATTTACCCTAATGAGTTAGAGAAGTGAATGACTGCCATGCATCAAGAAGTAAAATCCCTCAAGAAAAATTCAACTTGGGAGTGATCGAGCTCCCGATTGAAAAGAAACACATGCATTGTAAGTGGATTTACAAGAAGAAGGAACACACATTACCAATCAATTAGATCAGGTACAAGGCAAGCCTCATTGCTAAAGGATACGACCATATTTTAGGCATTGACTTTGCAGATATTTTCTCCCCGGTTGTGAAGCATAGTTCCATTCGGACCTTACTCAGTATTGTAGCTATGCATGATTATGAGCTTGAGCAACTAGATGTTAAGACCAAATTCTTACATGGGGAGATAGAAGAAGACATCTATATGGAGCGGTCGTAAGATTTTATTGTTCTGGGAAAGGAGAATTTTGTATGCAAATTGAAGAAGTCTCTTTATAGATTAAAACAATCACCTAGACAATAGCACATGAGCTTTGCCTCCTTTATGATCTCTTAAGACTTCAAAAGACTTGACTATGACAACTGTGTTTATTTGAAAATTATCAATGTTTCAGCTATCTACTTGCCTCTATAGATGATATGTTGATCATGACAAAAGACAATATTGAAATATCATAGTTAAAGGTACAATTAAGTAGTGAATTAAGCAGTAAGAAGATTATTGATCTGAAGATCATCAGTCTAAAAAGTAATGACTGAGTTAGAGAGGGTATATTGAAATAGTGCTTTGTCGTTTCAACATGCATTAGGCCAAACCGACCAGCACTTCATTAGCTGCACACTTCAAATTCTCTTCAGCATCAAGTCCGCAAACAATTGAAGAAGTTAAATACATATCATGTGTTCTGTATGCAAGTGCAGTCGAATCACTTATACATGTTGTAGTCTACTCATGATTTGAGTCTTGTCAGCAGATATATGGTCAATTCAGAGAAAGACCACTGGAGAGTAGTTCAATAGTTCTTCGTATATTTGAGCACTTCTAATGCTTATTCGCATTTTAGAAAGACTAGTGGTGGACTAATTGGATATGTGGATTCTGATTTTATTGAAGATTTAGATACAAGGAAATCTCTTACTGGTTATATATTCGCTGTTAGAGTCTATGCCGTAAGTTGAAAAGCTTGTCTGCAAACTTCTATTACTCTTTCAACCACTGAAGCCGAGTACATGGCTATTTCAAAAGCCTTTAAAGAAGCTGTTTGGCTAAGATGTTTGTATACTGAATTTCGTGGAAGTACATATTGCACCAATATCTACTATGGTAATCAGAGTGCTATTTGTCTTACAAAAGACCAAATATTATATGAGAGAATAAAGCACATTGATAGAATATATCCCTTCATCCAAGGAGTTATTTCTAAAGGTGATGTTAAAGTTTGCAAGATCAGTACCCGTGACAATCTAGTTGATATGATGACAAAGCAAGTTCCTACAGCTAAATTTGAGCTCTGCTCAGATTTGATTGGCATTACTCATTAGTTTGTTTAGACGTTTGATGCACAAGAAGTGTTTTACAAGTTATTTGAGAAGTTTTTTCTGCTACAGGAGGAATTTGACTCAAGGTGGAGATTGTTTTATTTTGCAATGCGAATCTGATCGGGTCCGACCACTTGAAGAATCCAATCAGATTTCGCTCAAAGGGATATATTCCGATCAGTATGAATAATCGGTAATGCAAACTAGTCAGAGGTTATAATTGGAATCATCTTTATGTTCGTAATGGACTCTACACTGAATTGCACCAGTTGTGGTGTCCAAAAGGTGTTTGCACCGACTAGAGTGAGACATGGTTACTCGAAGTGTTTTCGACTATAACTCTTCATCGTTATATTCTAAGACTTTGTTTCATCTCCAAGTGGGATGTTGTTTCCGTCTCTGAATAGGTTATTGTTCCAGCTTTCTGAGTAAGTCTTTGTTCCCATTGCCGACTAGGACTCAGTTACTTTCTCATCTAGGACTTGTTCCTCAAGCTATTTATTCTCCCTGTAAACCTCATAATAAATAGCACACTTCAAGTTATCTACACATGTAATATGTCAAGAGCATTCTGTAACTTCCCCTCTATATAGTGATTTCACCGGTTTTACATCTGTGATTTTTTCTTGCAAGAGTTTTCCACATTAAATATTTATCTCATACTCTTGATTACTCTTCATTATTTTTCATATGTCGCCATGTGTTTTTCAACAGATCAATCTCTTCAACAAAAAATTACAACTCATAAACAGCCAGTGCAAGCACGTTCTGATGCGATAGCTACATTTTCCATAACACAGATTCAAATAAAATGAGATAGTTGAGCATGAACTTGCAGTAACAGTAAATAAATAGAGCACACAACGGGCATTACTACAGAAAGCCTAATATTAGACGCCACATCACAGACGGTTCCTTAAAACCGTCTGTATTAAATACTATTATAGACGGTTTTAGTTTAGAACCGTTTGTGTTGCTACTAGTGATAAAATACATATGTGAAAGTGAACTATCACAGACGGTTCGTGGTTAAAACCGTCTGTAAAGCATCACAGACGGTTTTAACTATGAACCGTCTGTGATATTATGAAGTATCATAGATGGTTTTTATTTTGAACTGTTCGTGATAATTCATAGATGGTTCATTATAAAAACCTCTGTGATAATTAATTTACCACAGATGATTTGTAACACAAACCGTTTGTGATAATTCCACTATATTAATAGCATGTAGACCTGTTGATCTCCTCTGCCTTAAATTCCAGATCTACGCTGCTGCGTTGAGCTGCAGGCGGGGCTTTGATGCCATTTGGTAGAAGGAGATCGACTATTTGGTAAGAGTAATTGTAGATCCACTAAGTTATTGGCTAGTTATGGTTAGTAATTTGTTTCTAATTGCATTATAATGTAGATCTAGCTTTTGGTGAAAGGAGAATTGAAGATGGTTTAGATCTAGCTAACTTGATGTAGAGACAAGATTATTTACGTCTAGCTATATATAGCTATTTAATTTAGATTGTACATATATAGTATAGTAATTAATTAATTGAATATGTTATACTAAATTTTTATATGCATAACGTTGGACCGAAGCTGGATGTACGCTAGGAACCGTGTGAGTGAAGAGTACATTAATGGTGTTTCTGGTTTTACAAGAGCTACTGAGGAATATATGTTGAATAAGGGGGTGGAATATATGTACTATCCATGAATTGACTGCGAGAATCTAAAGATGTTTAAGAACTGAGAACAGATTGAAGTGCACTTGATTCGAAGGGGTTTCAAAAAGGGGTATGCACGTTGGACCAGTCATGGTAAGAACAGATTATACAGGGAGGTAGTAATAATGATCTCGCCGATGAAGTCAATGATATGCCGCCAGATGATCATGTCGATTGTGGTTCCAATTCGAATGGTCTAAATTATGACAATCTGGATCAAATGCTTCGCGATGCAGAAGGGAACTATGATGAAAAATAGTATGTTAAATTTTGGGGCTTGATAGAGGATTCGAAGAAATCTTTGTTCATGTGCTACAAGTCAAAGTACATGAGATTGTCAGTCATGCTTGAATTGCTGAAATTGAAGACAAGCAACGGTTGGTCTGATAAGAGTTTCATGATACTGTTAGGTCTTTTAGCAAACATGCTTCTAGAGGGAAACGAGTTGCCCAAAACCACCTACAAAGTCAAGAAACTTCTTTGTCCATTCAGAATGGAAGTAGAAAGAATACATGTATGTCCGAACGACTGCATCCTCTACCGTAAAGAGTATGCAAACATGAATGTATGTCTGGTGTGCAACGGATCCTGGTACAAGTGTAAGAATCAATTAGATGACAGCGAGGGAATAGAGGTGAAGAGAGGATCCCCTGCTTAGGTGGCATAGTATCTTCCTATAATTCCCCATCTAAAGCGGTTTTTTTTTGCAAACCCAAAGGAGGCAAAAACTGCTGTGTTGGCACTTATAGAAGCATAAGAAAGATAGAATGCTAAGACACATTGCAGATTCCACCCAATAGAGAAACATCGATAGGGGTTTTGCAAACTTCAATGCAAAACCGAGGAATATGAGGTTCGGATTAAGTACAGTTGTGACATGGCAAAAATATGACATAAATGGGTACACATTCTATACGTGGGCTCAGAATATAAAGAGCACTAGTCAGAACAGTGGTGTCCGCATAGATACGTTCATACAGATGGGTTGAGGACTCCTACTATGGGTTAATAGAGAAGATTTGAGAGTTTGACTACATGCTTTTCAAGATCCCCCTTATTTTAGTGTTGTTGGGTCCATCTCCCATAGGTGAAGGTCGACAAGTATGGTGTCACTACCGTGGACCACAAACTTGTCGGATACAAAGATGAACTATTCGTACTCGTTAATCAAGTTGTTCAAATTTTTATGTAACCGACTAGTTCTTCATGGAAAAAGAAGGATTATCGGAGTTGAGAATGTAGTGGATGAGAAAGAATACAATCAATTTGATGAGTTACCTCCTTTCAGAAACGACATAAGGGTAGAGGAAGAACATGACGAAAGTAGCTACATATGTGTCGATCATTATGAAGGGCTAATTTTTAAAGGAAATAAGTAAGTGGAATGATAGATGAAATGTTTATGTGTCATATGTTTTGTATTTGTGTGTGTGTGTATGAGAATGTGTGATATATATGTGAATATCAGCAGGGAACATCATAGACGGTTTAAGTTAAAATCATTTGCGATGTTTATTATTACAAACGATTCGAAGTAAGAACCATCTATGATGTTTTCTTATTACAGATGGTTCTAATTATGAACCGTCTATAATGTTTTTTTATTACAAATAGTTCTAGATAAGAATCGCCTATGATGATAAATATCGCAGACGGTTATTAAAAAGAACCGTTTGTGATTTTTCCCTTATATATTGTGTACTAGGGTTTGTCCCCACTCAAGAGCGTAGCCACCGGGGGAGCTTAGTAAGGCTTAAGCCTCACCTCCCCCGGTGGTAACTTTGTATATAATAAAAGAGAAGTGCTATAGAACATTCGACTGTTTTTGAAAGCAAAAACAGTCAGATGATCTGGGGGCGTTGGATCTCTATCCAACGGATCCACTCATATAAGCACCCCCTCCAAAAAAATCTCATATAAGCACCCCCTCCAAAACAAAGATATGGAGCTTTGGATCACCATCCAACGTCCTAAAATCTGACTATTTTTGCCTTAAAAAACAGTCGAATGTTGTATAGACACTCCCATAATAAAAATAGAGAGAGAAAGCGAGAGAGAGATTAACAAACCAAAAAGAAGTCAGCTCTCCTTGATGAGAAGATTAACAACAATCATGAAATTAAAGAAGACGATGACGACAAGGAGGAGCAGAAGAAGTGAAAATCATAAAATTAAAGAAGAGCTAATTAATCAATTAATCAAAGAAAGAAAGTGAAATAATATATGTAAATCATAAAATTAAAAAAAGAAGAAGAAGAGGCGGAGGAGTAGTGAAAATCCTAAAATTAAAGAAGAGAAAATTAATCAAAGAAAGAAAGTGAAATATATATGAACCTTCTTGAGCCTGGGATGACAGTGGAACCTCTGGTTGATCTTCTCCCTCCGCCGCCGCTCCACCTCTGGTAGCTAGCTCTGGCGCTTTCTATTATCGAGGTGCCTATTTTCTATTTCTCTATTTTTTTATTATTTTTCTTCATCAATTTATAATTTCTATATGAATTCGAAATTTTATAAGAGTAAAAGACTAATTTTGTGTTAACTTAGTTTATACCTATAAATAGTTCAACCCACCTTTAATTTCATTTCTGGTTTCACCACTGTCCCCACTGTACAGCCTTTAAGATCGGGCCCACAACTATAATAAAAAAATTATATTCTCTCTCACCACCATTCCCTTTTCTACTGGCCTCTCTCACGATAGGTGGGCCTTGTAAAATTTTTTATTGGTTTGAGGTAGCCTCCAGGGCTAGACACAGGTAGCGCCAAGCAAAATTACTTAGAAGCTATTATATATAGTGTTTAGAAACAGTCTCTAAGATACTCTCTCATCTTAGAGGCTAAAATTCGAGTACACTATAGGTGCACTAAGAGCTGCAATCTGCAATGCAATGAAATGCTGTTTTGATGAAGCTGCACACGCGCGCGCCGGGTGGCTCCCACAGCCACTCACTCACAGGAGAGGAGAGGCATACATGGTAAAGGCAGGCGAGTGCGACAAACACAACAAGAGGCGTACTCGCCGCTACCTGCACTCAACCTAGCGCAGCGGCGGCGCCACGCTAGGAATGGTTCTTCCCAGCTTCCTCTCTTCTCCTGGTCTGCTGGTGCGGTGCTCGTTTGGCCGGCCGGGACCCCAGTCACACAGAGATAGAGAGCGGCAGAGAGGCAAATAGATTAGAGAGATATACCTGCCCTGCGAGGTGACCTGCGACTCCAAGGTCCGAAGCCTACCGCCTGCGCTGCATCCCCCATTCCCACCTCCTCCCCGTCCCACGGCGGTGCCGGCGAGGGTCCTCTTCTTGCTCAGCCCCCGCATCAAATTGGGCCAACGAGTAAAAAGAGGAACTTTTGGGCCTTCGGACTGCCCTTCCTTTGCATTTCAGGATAGTTGGGCCGAACGGCTGTTTTGGGCCTCATTGTATTTCCCACTCCCAGGCCTGTAGGCCATACTTTTGTATCTCCTCGCATCTTTTTTGCATTTCATGTTCGGGCTGAATCAGATTTTGGTCCCCCATAGAATGAAAAAGAAGAGAAAGACCTGACCCGTTGATGAGACTATGGACGGCTCAGATATGCATGCAAGCCATGCAACCGAGCAACTGTCTTTACTCTCGTGTCTTTACTTTTGCTTGCATTCCTAAACCATTGCTTAGAGCATCTCCAACAATCCCCCTAAATCTCCCCCTAAATCAAATTATTGGGAAATTATGTAAAAAGTCTTCTCCAACAACTCCCCTAAACACCCCCCTATTTCTATTCCTCCCCAAAACTCTCCCAAAACCCAGGTAGAAACCGGGAACTTTCAGGGGTCCCCTATCCTCGCTCCCGCCGTAACGCGCGCTGGGAAAAAAAGTTCGCGCCACATTTTTCCTTTCCCGCAACACCGAGTATTCCTGCGCCGCGTCACGTACATGCACCATCTCAATTATTGATTGCGGCTAATCACCGTTTGATATTTATACGGCGGCCGTCGTCCGCGTACGCACACGCACAGGATTGGTTCAATCTCCCTATTCTATTCGGTTGGATGGACCGACTTGATCACTAATAAAAATAGGTATCGAGCAAAGTAAATGGGCCGGTTGTTAATGTTGGGCCAGATTCAAAATACTATTAGGATATATTTAGGGGAGCTGTTGGAGGAGGGGACTAAAATAGGTTAATAAATTTTTTAGGCTGCCCCTAAAAGGTGTCTTTTGGGGTGGGTTTTTAGGGGGATTGTTGGAGATGCTCTTAAGAAGCTCTCTTTAAGCCTTTTTTTTTTTTTGCATTCCAAAACCATTGCTTAAGCAACTCTCTTTAAGCCTTTTTTTTTCTCGCAATAGGGGATGCAGACGTTGTGCATCGATCATTCCATTTGCAGCTTAGGTAGCTTCCTGGCAATGCGGTTTCCATGATTCCATCCCCTCTAGCTCCAGCTCTTTTGAGTTTCTTCAAGTCTCCAGTGCAGTGCAGACACAAATTAAGCTCGATCGATCGGTTCAGCTAGTGGGAGAATAAAGTTGATCCTGGTATGTGGCCATATACAACGAAACATACATCGCAATTGCCAGTAATGCTTTACCTATACATTAAATTAAAATACTCATACTTCATGATTTTCAAGCGAAAAAAATGTTTTGTGTGCTCTATTTTTCTTATGAAACGGTTTCTTCCGTGCTCTTTTGTGCTTGTTTATTTTTTACACGAAACGGTGTGTGCCTTTGTAATTTTCCGCTATCTAAATCTATGGGAAAACACGAGGTTTCCAATCCTTGATGCAAGAGGAAATCAATAAAACTAGATGAGTTAAGTGTGGTAGCCACTCAAATAGTGGAGATTAATTCGCTCGCAAAAGAAAAAGAGAGATTAATTGCAAGGTGTCCTTTGCATTGCAACACTTGTTCCTGACCACGAAACTTGATTTATTCGCGCGTATTGCAGCGTCTAGCAGAGCAGCAGAGTGGCGGCAACTGAAATCCTGCTGTGGAAATGAATGGACATACGGTACATCACTACACCAAAACCAAACATGTTTCTATTGCAATCAAAGTAGAATGCCAGCATCTATACGTGCGGTGTCGGGCGCTTGCAGGGAAAAGTAGCACCGATATACAGCGCAAATGAGACAGTTTTACATGACTGGTCATATATTTCTCTTTTTCGTTATTTCTTAGGACTCTTATTTTTTTTCGTTACGTACTCATCGGTTAAGTTAAGCATGGATTTTCATGTGGCTGTATATGATTCATATGGCTATCTCTGCTAAACTTTTTTAGAATTTTCATGTTGACTCCTTGCTCATTTCGACTTCTCCGTTGGGCTTTTGACTTCTAACTTATAGTTTCTTAATTTCATCTATTTCTGACTTTGGCTTTTTTTTATATTCCATTGCATTGTCCGTGATAGGCTAACTTGTTTTTTATTTTTAAATTTAATTGCGCCAAAAATACCATCAGTAGCTACAGTGCAAAATAAAACATTTACAGTATCAAACAGTGAAAAATAAACCATAAATCACAAAAAAGCCCAAATGAGCAGCCTGAGTTGGGGATATTTGTAGCTGCTAGCTACTCCATGTAGCTACCAGACTTCACCCTGGTGGGTTTTTTTGAGTTGTGGCTTATGACTTTTAGTCTAAAATATTTAATTTTAGTTGTTTACAAGAGAGAGTACGGAGATAGACGCTCGCGTGTGTTTTTGGTAGATATAGATGAATTCGATATAATATCTATTACAATCGACTTGTAGATCTAATTTTGAAAAAACACATTATTTAAAAACTAATTATTATAACATAAATTAAAAGCTATAAGTAATAAGCCTAGAAAAACCAGCCATCGCTATGGGCCTGCTTGGTTGGTGACTTGAGCAGCATAATAAGATTTCAATAATTTTTGCTTCACCTGACATGCTTTGATTTTTTTTTTCTGGACCTCGACCAACAACCTCGTACCTTCGTCTTTGTACTCTACTCGCTGCAGGTAGCTAGGTATTTTGATTTGCGTGCGTTGTGCTCTGCAGGCCACTAAAATTGTTAGAACATTTTAGGGGTTGTTTGGATCTCATGTTTTATCGAAAACAGATTTGGTTAGACTGGATTTAGACCCTGACAAACTGAAACATTGTTTTATTAGGACAGGGTGAAACCTTAAAATTGCTAGAGCATTTGATGAGTTGTTTGGATATGGGTTTTATCGAAACCAGATTATGTTGAACTCGCATCTCAAAAGAAAAAGATTTTTTTGAACTCGATTACAGCCCAATAAAACTAAAACCTTCTTTCATTAGCACACGGTAAAACTAGGATAACAAAAATCGGTTTTTGCTAAAAGCCTAAAACTCAAATTATAGGTTTTATAAAAAATCCACTCCCACGAAACTAAAAAAATTAAACAGTAGGGAATCAGTAAAAGGTATTTATTTCGAAGCGATATAATTTTTTTAAACGGAATATAAAAGCTATTTTTAGTCAAACAACATTTTCTCATAGGAACCCCTCGGAAAAAAAGAAAAAAAACTAAGCAACAACGTACCATTTCAGCATTGCATCAGAGTATTCACACGAATCGTAAAGCGTAGGCCTTCCCGCACTGAGTCCCACCGCTTCTTGCTCCATCACCTTCCTTGTGGTTCAACATGTTGAGAAATAGTTAAGAAATAGATGAACGGCAATGCAATCACTAAAAACATAATAGATCAATCACCAGGAGGCACAATTGAGAAAGAACACCAAAACGTAGCCTTTATTGATTTCAGATCTATTCTTATGTTACATAGGTCTCTCTATTTATTGTTTAAACCCCTAGGGGTAGTTCTAGTATTTGCCCACATTATAATTTTCTAGGTTTCGTAACACTTTCCCTTGGGCGAATACCATGGCACACAAATGTCTCATTAAAAACTCCTCCCAAAAACCCAGTAGGGAAAAAGAGATGGAGAAAAGAGTACATCACATTTGTTCCTTGTGTCGTACTTGTTGCCTCATTAAAAACCTTCACATGAGAAAACTTCAGGGAAAACTCACAAAGAAAAAAAGAGTGCAACATTAGATCTTCAAGATCATGTAAGTCTTCTGGTCTTACATAAGGGCTATAGTTCAGGGATTTACTCTCCCTGATCCTTATAACTTTCTAAGTCGCCTCATCCTTATGCCTCGAACACACTTCTGAAAGATAGAGGTGGGGAGAGATTTTGTAAATAGATCTAGATTATCACAAGACTTAGCTTTGAATATCAGCTTTGAATATCTTTATCTCTTCGTTCTTCTGGAGTTAGTGAGGATAAAAGAATTTAAGAGCAATATGCTTCGTGATATTACTTTTAACATAGCTCATTTGCATTTGTGCCACACAAACTGCATTATCTTCATAGATAATAGTGGGGTTATCAATGATATTTATGTCACGTGATTTCTTGATATGACTAATCATTCTCCTGAGCCAAGCACATTCTTGTGAGGCTTTATATCATGATATATATATATATATATATGCATCATTAAAAACTCCTTCCAAAAACCCAGTGGGAAAATGAATGGAGAAAAGCGTACACAACACATGTTAAATTGTATTGCATTTGTTGCCTCATTAAAAACCTTCAAGTAAGAAACCTAACAGGAAAAACTTACTCAAGGAAAAAGAGTGTAACACTTATCTTCAGGATTTATAAACTGTCTTCAGGATTTATTATGATCTTCAGGACCTTTATCATGTCTATCAAGACCTTCAAGGTAGTGATCATAGAGTTAATACCTTCTAGGTTAGACTAAAGTCGAGATTTTCTGAATCTCGTGTATAACTATAAAGGTTCAGTATATGCCCCCCTGAAGATCACTTCCAGTGAAGTCTTATTGTTCCAATGCCTTTAATACATTTTAAGAAATAAAAATAGCCTAGTACAGTGTGAGTATATCTACTAGATTACCACAATGTATAGCCTTCTAGATATCTGTCTTACTATCCATCTAGATAACGAGATGATAAAAACAATTTGGGAGAAATTACTTAACTTTCCAAAATACCACTTATCCATATGTGCAACACAAGAAAATTCTATCCTAATTAGGATATAGGGGTAATCAATTGCAATGCCATATTTCTTCACGATATGACTTATCAAAACCTTTTCTATGGTGGTATGAGCATGCTTTTAGTTCTACAGAACAGATTTTTAGTCGTGTAGTACCCCTTAGAGATGATTGCTAAATATTAAGACCCTACTAGTCTTAATTTTCGCACTTAAGGGATTAATAAATTTGCTATTAATACCAATGTATATGATACATTCATGGTAGTAAAGGATATTGCCACTCCATCATCTTCTGGTAGGAGATGCACTTCATATGTGCTTATGTGCTGCACTTCTGGTTTTTAGTTTCCCCATTCCATCCCCTCGGGTCTTGGATAGGTCCTTATCCACTTCTATAGATCGCATAATCATTGGTGTATTTTCGATCAACTGGTGATTTAATTTCTCTTCAGGGAGATGTCATCTCTTCTAGAATATATTTTCTCTTCTAGGTAACACTCTTTCTTCAGGTATGAGTTTTACATACATACATACATACATACATACATACATACATACATACATACATACATACATACATACATACATACATACATACATATTGCAATTTACTTTTTTGTTGAAACATCGAGTCCTTCAAGGATCGAGCTTTGAGTCCCTTTAGAGATCCTATCAAGGATTTTCGAAATCTGATAACTGCATATCTTATTCATGGCATCTACTAGAGTTATTATATAATGGAACATTATTTCATTCATAACAAGACAATATCAATCTCTATAGAGATCGCTCTCACCATCTCATTATTTCATAATGATTCATCAAGTCCGAACTAACAAGTTCTAAGACTTTCATTTGCGATTATGGTTCGTCCTCAATTGCTTCCTTTCATTTTCTTTATCCGATATAAACACTTCAAGTGCTCGGCCATAGACTTTGGTTCTAGATTTATGTTCTCATACGAGAAACTTTAGCAATTTTAAAGGTGAACTGGATGTCGATAACTTTTCTCCAAATATCATCACAATTGAGTGTCTTTTAGTGTTAACCAAATCTTCGTAATTTCCCAAATGAAAGATTATTGGTTGTTCCATTTTCCCAGCATTGCAATTTGCGCAAGTCCAATTACCAGGGTTTTTATCTTCATGATGAGCCTCTTCATGAGGTATTTCACCTTCAAGGTGATTTCTCTTTAGAGATTTAATGAGTGTTTAATGATTATTTTGACTAGTGTCACTATACCTTAGATCCACATGCGCCCCCGTACGCTTTTAGATCACTAACCAATAAGTCAACTTCACAAAGTACCCTTGATAAAAAAAAATTGAGAAGCCACAGGAATCCATGCATATGACCCGCGCACTTGTGAAGCAAATAGAGAAGTCCAGAAGATCATTGACTTGCAAGCATTAGCAAACCAGCTGCTTGACCACTTTAGTGATTTAAAGAGCGTGACCAAGTCACATGTGCCTACATGCAATGCACCGAAGAGGGTTGAATCAGGTGAGCATGTCGGGCCCACTGCACGCAGTGCAGTACGTACGACACACTAATCAGGCGCGTAAGGTCGTGATCGTACGGCGCATCAGTCAGTGCGGCGGCCCGTACGGCCGTCTAGCTCCATCGTTGGATTGATTGGAGAGAGCGAGCGAGCTTGTAATGTTTAAGATCACGTTGTCGACCGGTCCATTGATCTGTCTAATCCCATTCGTGTATAAGAGGCAGACTCATCTCTGGACTAGCAAATAATCATAAATATACGCACTTGTAGCGTGTGGGACGTCTTAACATGCATGTATAGTAGACGGACATTAGCAGGTTAAGATTTTTCACCTCGCGAGAGAGAGCTAGTTTTATTATATACCACCGTTAATTTAACTTCGTCCATCTCATCAATCACTAGTTTATATGCCCTGCAGGTCGAGTCATAATTGATCGATCGAGCAGCGACCAGCTTTGCTATCGTCACATTTTCCTCATATTTATGGTTTGCACGTCGGTGGTAGCTGTACCCGGCCGTTCGATCTGGTATATATCTTCCTACTTGTTGCATGCCTCATAATTTTCCAAGTGATGCGTGCGTGCAGAGACCAGCCGAATGTACATGTGTTTACCATCTATACATAGGAACAGATTAATTAACGTGCAAGGAGGGTGACGACAACTTGAGCACAAGGGTGTTGACAGGGTCTCCCGTCGCAAGTAAGTTACCGGATTGTGCCACAAGATGCTGGTTCACTCGTACGTGCTCGATGAACACTTTGATCGTCTGACCGCTCCCTTCAATTGCTCGCTACGACCGCTCGTAATGACCGTCGACGCACGTAGTCGTAATCTCCCTCCACTCAAAGACTTCAGCCGCTCGAATGGGTACACGTCGGAGATAAAAGAAAAATAATACTTAGAAAACACATCACCGATGCCAGCAAACTTTTATTGGAATAGATTTGATCTATTATTTCTGTATTATAGATGTGCTTACAAAGTGCCCTCACGACACCCCTAAAAGCTCTCTCGACGAAAACCCTCTAAAAACCCATATAAGTTTTCTCCCCGAAAGCCCTTTGAAAACCACACAAGCTTTCCCCCCGAAAGCCCTACCAAAAACCACACAAGCTTTCTCCACGAAAGCCCTACAAAAAACCACACGTTAGCCCTTGGCCTCTCTCTGCTTTTATAGGCTAACGTCCAAACTGTGTGCCCCTCAAACACGAATACACAACTCTATCTCTTTCTCAAATCAAGGGATCCGAAACCCTTCCTAACATAGGTTACCTTCTCATTACGAACTCCTTCCATAACATCTCCAATCTCACCACGTGACAAAGCCCCCAGAACACACCTCCTGTATCTCCATCACGCATCACCAACTCCCGTATTGAAGCCTCTAGGACTGCACCTCCTGTAGCTTCTTCACGCATCATCACGTGCTCTGGCGTGAGCCCGATCACCTCACGTGATATCTCGACTGCCTGGATCGCAGATTACCCCTTCCTAGTCCCGATCCTCCTCGTCACTGACCGTAATCATCTCCACGTCTCCCACTGCCTCACAGGTGTCAGCGATATCCTCCCCACCGCCACCGCTGCCCACTTCCTCCTCCGCACTGCCTCCCCTCCCGCTCCTGCTACCACCGTCGCCCGTCCTTCTTTCTCCTATCTGGCAAGATCCCCCTGTGTCGTCCTCTTTCCTCATCTCTGGTGGCCTTAGCCGCCGGATCCACCGCCATCTCCTAACCACTCTGATTCTCGTTGCCCTCACGGCCAAGGACACACCAGCGCCGTCTTGTAGCCTCGGCGCTTTCACCACCCATCATTGTGCTTCTGCCGCCCCTCCTCCCTCTAAAGCTTGGGGCTTCGGTGAACCCTAACCATAACTTGCCACCTCTTGTGAAGACGCCGCTACCACCACCGTCATCCAAATAAGAAGACTATGACCTTTGTGAGCATGAATCTCTACACGCGATCAAAAGATAAGAAAATTGACTGAGATTTCTTGAAATTTTAGTTGCCTAAAAATTAGCAATCCCATTTCTGATAACATGCAAGTAGTGCTAATTTTTATGTAGTACTCCACCTGCTCATCTAGCTAGGTACTAACCAAATTAGTTGGAGAGTACTGTTACCGTACCAAACGAGGGACAAGAAGTTGGACCAGTCAAACTTCGACGGTCTCGATGATAACGAAAGCTAGCTAACTAGCCCACATAATACATTTGCATGAGACAACATGGACCTGTAGCAATCAGATCCAAATTAAGTTGGTGTGATAGATGGTGAGATGGTCCAATACATCAGGACACTTGGATTTGTTTAGCACAAGCTGATAATTTGGGACCTAATGAATAATGATTATGCAATCCCTTGCATGGTTAACCTAGCTAGCTAACTAGTCGATCCTGCACACACAAGCTAAGCTAGCTAGCTAGCCAGCACATGCATGCATGCATGCATGCATGCATTACTCGCGATCGAGCCACTTGCACGTACACTTGCTCGCTCGCGTCCACTCCACTCAACGTACACTGATCTCGATCACGTCCAAAACTTGCCCACATCATTTGGACCACCGCGCGCAAAATGGCCACATGCTCATGCGCATATCCATATGTTAAAGCCTAATTGTTAGTGGAGTATAGTTGACACGATGGCGATCGAAAGAAAAACCCGTTCCAACTTAGAGAGCAACATAACAAGCTTACAATATAGGTTGATTATACTAAGCCCATACAAGTACGTAAGTAATAGATGGTGAAGATCAGGGTAAGTGGTGGTGTAGTTTGACGAAATAATTGATTTTTGTGGAGAAACGTCCAGCTGTTTTTCTAGTTCAAGTGTTGTATAAAGGCATCTCCATTGCATTGCATGCGTAGTCTGTGCAACCAAGGGAAGTGTTATTCTATCATAGGGTCCATCAGATTCCTTCTCTCTTCTTACTATTTTTTTGGGTATTGATAAACATCATCCGAATATTTTCTTTCTAACTATCATCCATATTTGTGACCGTTGGATTAGAGATCCAACGGTTACGAATTCTCCCCGTCCGCTCCAAAAAAATCTCCCCCCTAAAAAAAAGGCCGTTGGATCTCTAATCCAACGGTCCGAAATGTAAATGATTGTTAGGAAGAAAACATCTGGGTGATACCTATACACACCCTTTTTTCTCCTTTGGGAGCCCATCATGCCCCTCACAAGCATGGAAGCGGCAGCTCCCATACCTTGTTATGTATAACCAGCTGATCTCACTCTTATTTCCTATGTTGGGTTGAAAAAAATTAATAACAATATTATTGCGCGAGCGTAGGCATTGGAAATGCTCTAAGAGGTTTGGTAGCTGAGAGACCATGTAGACGTGCCCCTTGTTTGTGATGAGTGATTGACGGTTGCTTTTGAAAGTTTGAGTTTGATTTGAGTGTTTTCTGCAAAGTCGTAGCTCTTTTGCTGTGGTTGTAGGTCTTCAAGAGGGCGTACGACCGGTTTTGACCGTTTTCGTAGCTCTCTGGCCGTGGTTGGAAGGCAGCAGCAGTCACTACGACCACACTGACCGTGGTCGGAAAGCACTAGGAGCTGTTACGACTGGTTTTGCTGTGGTCGGAAGTCAGTCGGAGTGTTTATGGCCACTTTTGCCATGGTCGGAAGGCTGTACGACCACATTGTGGCGTTTACGACCACTCTGGCCGTGGTCGTAGGTCACCAGGGAAGTTTACGACTGGTTTGGCCATGGTCGGAAGGCTATTCGACCATGTTGGCTGTGGTTGAAGCCTGTTACGACCACGTTGCTCGCGGTCGGTGGTCGTAAGTCGAAGCTACGACTGCTGCGGTCAGAAGTCGGCGCTCGAGTGAACGACCACGTTGGCCATGGTGGAACGCTGCTACGACCACGTTGGTCGTGGTCGAAAACTTGGTTCGCAGTTTACGACCATGTTGTGTCGTTTACGACCACTCTGGTCGTGGTCGAGCGCACTTACGACTACGTTGGTCGTGGTTGGAAGTCGTTAGTCGGAGCTACGACCGCAGTGGTCGAAAGTCGGCGCTCGAAGTTACGACCACGTTGAGTAGTCATGGCCTACGACCACGTTATCGCAGGAAGCGGTCGGAAGCACTCGGGTGAAGTCGTAGTGCGGTCGGTTGTGGTCGAAAGCCCATTCGATCACGTTATAGACTTAGGTTGAAAGTCGTAGCTTCTGTTGTCTGGTCGTATGGCTTCTAGCAGCGGTCGTTTCAGCTGGGAATCGGTCGTAAAGACTTATGAGGTGGTCGTAGACTTTGTGCATTAATGTTTAAGTGATTTCGACCGATCGTAATATAATACGACTTTGTGGAGTGTGGTTTGAGCTTTGTTTTCCGATGCAAATGGATGTTATCCTTATCTAGTGCGGTGCTATGTGATGTTTTGCTTGTCTGTGATGGTTTGCAGGACTTTGAGACTAGTCGTGGTGAGGCATGGATGGTCGAGACTAAGCACGGGGGTGCTGAGGTCGTGAGCGGCAGGGAGATGTCAAAGACGACGAGGTCTGTGAGGTGGTTGCAAGCGTGATTGGCAAGGCAGGAGGAAGCTTCCAGGAAGGCAGCGGAGTGGCATTTTGGAGAAATGCGGAAAGCTGCAAAGGGAAGTTGTGTCTCTGCAAAGCACCAGAGTTGTTGGCGCTAACGGGCAAAGCAGTGGAGCCGTTGGGTTTAACGGGTAAAGCACTGGAAGCTCGTGGGTAAAGTGAGTTGAAAACCCGGTGTTAGGTGGGGGTTTACGGGTTCCCCTTCGTTGGTGTGTGGCTATAAATAGAGAGGGTAGAGCTTGGGATCTTGTGAGATTCTGATCCCCGAGTTGCTCTGTTCTTCCTTGTTTATTTGTGAGTGCGTGGGTTCTCGGGATGGAGCAAGTGTGCTCATGTATCTCCCAGTTGGAGTGGCTGTAGAAACCTCCATTATCAATCATTCATCTCTTTTTCTCTATGTTGAGTTTTTGTTTTGTGAATTATTTGATTGTTTGTTTGTGCTTTCTCTGTTTTGTCCTTTCCATGTATGTCTGAGATGATGGTTCTCAGTTGTGCTATGACCTTCTTGATCTGATCAAGTTCTTTGCTCAAGTTACCTTGCTTTCTTCTGCTCTGAACTGGGATCCATACTTAAGACCATTTGGTCAGGTTCTTCCCGAGAGCAGAGATTTCGATCGGGTCCTAGTACAAATGATCGTGCGTGCTCTCTCTGTCTTCGGTCGTTACTGTGTTCTTTCTTTTGTCGATCGACATTTCACTGTGGAGTCTCGACTGCTCTGAAACTGCTTCGGTCACAGCAGGGAGTCGTTCGACTACATAGTAAGGTATCGACTACTCTGGGTTTTGGCCAACTCCATCATTCTTGATTAGTCTCAGTTGACTTCCTCTCGGTTTCCAGCGAGTATTCATCTTCCGTCTTCGTAGCTTCTATAGCTATTGAAAAGAAGTTGGTGAGAATACTTGAGGAGTTTTTGAAGGCACCATTCACCCCCTCTGTTGCCATTTCGGTCCTACACTAGCTAGCTAGTGTATATGTGAAATGCTTTTACTTTGATAAAGTGTTATTCTTGTGCATAGATAATATTAGAAGTTCGTACGTGTCACTTCTCCCGACCTCCTATATGTCTCTGTCCGTTCAAAATGACTTTTATTGATAGCTTTTAGTTGTGGCTATTAGTTTTTAGATGAAATAAGCATTGTAACGACGGTTAGTTTTGGCCGAGACGTTCAATTAAAGAAAAATGAGAAAATAAAAGCATTATATCTTCACGAATAATAAAAAGAAAAAAGAAAAAAGAAAAATATGTTAAAAAAACCAACGCATTCAAAGCTAGGAACCAGAAGCAAAAGGCCATTTTGATTGGGGCACTGGCTAGAAAACGCACTGATCCTACCGTCACGTTCAAATAAGATAGCTAGGGATATATCATAACTGAAAATGGCTAATATTTTTCCCTCAAAAATTGCTAATATATATAAGTGGAATGATTGAATAGCTAGCTGCTAGCTTACGTGAAGGTCTGAAGGAGTGAGCGAAAGAGATGGCTGCTGATTGTTGCCACGGATCGATTGACACTGAAATCTTAGGTAGCATTCCTATACCGTCTCGCATCTCTCGACGTTCTTTTTGTTCTTTTGTTTTTAGGAAACAAGCGCATATACGAGTACTCTACGTATTGTATACTTCACATATGACAATTTTTTGGTAGCTAGCTAGCTAGCGAGAGAAAAGTCATGCCAACGAAAATTAAGGAAAAAATGGTTATTCCTCTGAAATCCAATGTCGTGGTGAAATATTACTAACCTATAAGAAAAGTATGCAGAGTGATTGACAGGTTGACACAAATAAACGCGTTCCAGCCCCCCTATGGGATTCAATTAGCTGAGACGCAACTGTTTCATCGAATATTAGATCTGTAACTACGGATCGAAGAAACAACGTTCGGCCCCAGGCGGCCAGGCCAATCCATTCGCGATCGTCGACTCGTCGTCTTCCTCAAGCGACGCCTGACTCACAACGTCTTAGTCTTCCTCCCGAGCCCCATCCTGACTCCGCCGCCAATCGTCGCTCCGTACTCCATCCCGCATGCTCGCCGCTCCACCTCTTCCCCGCTACTGTCCCCTACACGTCGTCCAATCTATCTAACTTTCAGTCGCCTCCCGTCCCGTGCCGTGGTGCCCGCCGCCGCTGTCCACCACCCTCCCTCGATTCTGTAGCCAGCGACACTGTCACTGCCCCGCCGCCACCGCCGTCTACCGTTTGGCCACCTCCCCCTTCCCTCCCTCTATACCCTAAAGTCCCGATGAATCTCTCCGTAACACTATTGAACCCTAACCCTAACGTCGGCCGTCCACCGGAGATCTCGCAGCCTTTGTCACTTGCCCTCGCGGGAAAAGATAAGTAAACTCTAACTCTAACTTTAACCATAAATGAATTTGTCTTTTGTTGTCTAACTTATAAATTTTAACCATAAATGAATTTGTCTTTTGTTGTCTAAATTATAAATGTGTATTTTATTGTCCTAATTTAATTATGAGCTTTCTCAAATTGGAAGTCTTGAATCCATAATTATCTATCTTATATTGGATAGATAGCAAAAGCCATTAGAGCAAGTATAATAATCGGCTGTAAGCTGGCTAAATGCTGACGTGTAGGAGAGAAGAGAGGAGAGAGAGGATAAGCGGGCTGCAAGCTTACAGCCGGCTTGGACACAAGAACCAAGAAACTTTGTGAGAGAGACAGGTGAGCCATGTATTAATGATGAAGAGCTAACTACTATATGGGTGGGCTAGAAGAAGGCTGCAAGAAACCTTACAGCCCGCTTGCTGGCTGTATTATTAGCCTTGCTCTTAGTTGCAACGTGTACTCGATCAACACAATCATTAGCAGCTCGACGATGGATGAAGCGCATTGATATGACGGTCATTTAAGAGATCGCACGAACGGAATACTGCTACTGCTGCAGTAGTAAGGGTGAATTATTTTGAGCTGTGGCTTATGACTTATGATTTGAATTTTTGAATTCTGTTTGTTCGTGAGAGATAGTATACAGAGAAAAATAGTTATATGTGATTTTGACGGATACATCTGAACTTAATATATTTTTACTATAATTTTTCTATTAATCCGTCTTAATAAATATACTGTTTGAAAAAATTACTGTAACATAAGTTATAAGCTGGAAGTCCAACCGAAGGCAGCCTAAGACACTCCAGGAGCAGATTGATTTATGATGTCATACCGCTATCGTCCTTCATGGAATGGGCTCAGGTGCAGGACGCCCTGCACATAGCTACGCACAGGGCCATTCTCGTCGCGACACGTGTCCAAAAATACTTAAAAAATTGTAAGTATTTTTTAATTGATGTACGTAGGAATTTGTATACTTTTATTTTTAGACTTGATAGCAAATGGTTATAATTTTTTTAAGTAAAAAAATACTTTTATTAAAAAGTATTTTTAAGTACTTAAAAATACTTTTTAAGTACCGTACATCAATTAAAAAATACTTATAATTTTTTAAGTATTTTTAGATACATGTCACGACAAGAATAATCCTGCACGCAGCTATGTGCAGAACTCCCTGCACCTGAGCCCATTCCGTCCTTCATATATCATATCATTGTCCACGTAAGAACGTCCCCAGGATAGCTATGCTACTATAACGCTCCACAAGCAAACAAAACGTACAACCAAGAGCTATCCGATCGATATACGCATGTATGATGCATGCCTACGAATTGAAGAACCAAATTTGCCTACCAACTGCGGCTGCTCGGCAAAGCACAGCTGGACCTCGATCACTACCCGTACGTACGTCGGTAAGTGCATGCATGCTGTACATGCAGACGTGTAGCTACTGATCTCTTGTTTTCGCGATGCATGCACGCTATCTGTTGTCTTGTAAGTTGTCGCTTTATAATATAAACTAGCCTCATAGGCGCGGCGACACGCCGCGCCAGCCACCGTGTGTACCGAAGTAAAAGAGGCGATAATTCGTGAGGAGTTTTAAAAAAAAAATCGAGGGCACATACGTATTTTCGAGAAAGCTAAAGGGTTTTTCGGAAAAAATCGAGGACTTGTAAGGACCTGTACGTAAGTAAATAAGGGCCTATACGTAATTTCGGGAATCTGCGGGGCGCAATCAAAAATTTTTTTGGGGAAAAAAACTTGCAGGGACCTTTTCGCGAGAAAAAAAGACCTATACGTAATTTCCGAAAAACCGGAGGAAAACTCCTCCCCTGGCCGTACGGGAAACCCCCCGCCACGCGCCGGCTGGACGCGCGGGCGGGGGTGACGTGGACACGCCCGGGGGCCGTGAATCCCCCCGGGTTTAGTATTGGTATTATTCATTGAGTAAATTTAAGAGTAGTTTATTATATGTTTCACTTTCAATATACTCCTACTCTATTTCTAATTGACCGCAACCCCTGGTTTAACACTATAATATATAAAAAAGAAGATTGAGTAGCTAAGTTATGACACTTAATAGCGCTAGGGGTGTGAATGTGAATTTGCAAATATTACTCCTTAGATTTTTACCCCGCTTATTTCGGCTTAAGCTTCTGGCTTATTTTTTTTTACTATTCTTAAATTTCATCTTTTTCTGGCTTTGTAGTTTTTTTCGCTTTTTTGTCAGCTCTTTTTTCCCGTATTCACTTGCATTGTCCGTGATGGGCTAACATATTTTTTATATTTTAAATTTAATTACGACAAATAAGCCACCATCAGCTACAGTGTAATTTCAGCCAGTTATAATGCAATTTTAGCCATAAGCCATATTTTTTTCAGCCGATCTGAGCGGGCTATTGGTTCCTTTTGGGACATGGTGGGTTTGGACTTATATTGTGAAATAGAGAGCACATTGTGCTCTTAATTTGGTAGACAAGATGGTAGTACGTGTGTAATTCAAGCTACTTAGATACGGTCGGCTGGATGGTTAACAAATGTGAAGTCACAGTGATTTTTATACGATATAGTATATGGGATATTTTAGTAACTTTGTTTCTGGCAAGGGCAGAACCATAAATTAGACATAGGGAGGGCCAAAAGAAATATGATGATCAGGGCCGTCTCAACAATTTCAAGGGCCCTTGGGCAAGCAAGACGGCAAGGGCCCAATAATCTAATTTTTTTAATAAAGTATATAGTACTACTGATAAGAGTTAACTTACAGCATATGTTTAGTTCATAAAAGATAACGATAGTACAATAAACAAACTAAAAGAACGGTAAAATAACTATTATGATTACCTCAAATAAAAAATAATGCTTCAGTGCTTTTTAAGAAACCTGATCGGTGATGGGTGATCCTGTCCAGTCGTCCGCCGTTCGCTCGTGGGCGCGTGGGGCCCATCCCTCGTCGCATACGGACGAGCGGCATCGGCGTGTCGTGGCTTCACGGTGTCGCGCCTCACGGAGCGGCGTCGCCGCGTCTGGCGATTGGGCTGGGCGATAGGGAGGCGAAATGATCATCGGTCGACGATCGAGAATAGCCGAATATCAGAATAGGAAGCGACGGCAAGCTAATTCCTGATTGATTACTGGACTTGTGCTAAGTGTATGGGCCTTTAAATTTTCATTTCAATATGCCAAATACATATACTAAGTACTATATACATACATATACTCATGGGCCCCTCTGTGGCATGGGCCCCCGGCCGTCGCACTTGCTGCCCTCCCCTCTAAGACGGCCCTGATGATGATAGGAATTTCATATCTAGTGCAAATGATCTATGAGCTAATGCATCAACCTATTTGATTTGGATATCAAATCAATAAAGAAATTCCTTTAAACTTAAATGTATCCATAAGAGAGTAGTTTAAAATCCGTGGGATTTCAAACCCCAACATATATGAAGCTGAAAAGAAAAAAGTGGGCATTTCTAATGTATCATGTATGGATCGGTGATAAAAAAACTAATAACTAATTTGAAGACATCAATAATTTCCTTGATTGGTATGTTGGGTTTTGGTGAAGCTATGTAAGCCATATATCATTAACTTCATGCTTAATGTGCGAAGTTACAAAAGACTACTAGTTAGATGATTGCAGGATATGTACTAATCATGTATTCCTATGATATGTTTGCCGGGTTGCTGAGAGATGAAATCATCTAGATGGCTAGAAAGGTAGCCAAAGAAATATAAAGAGATAGGAAAAAAGATGAGAACCGAATTTATTATTCTCTAATGATATGTGGATCTTGAATTATGAAAGAGATACGAGCAGTTCATGGACTTGTTAGTCTTTTTTAGTTTCGTTATAACATCAAGTGTAATTAACATGGCTTGATAAATTAAAAGGTTGAAAATCTCATAATCATATAGACACACACGAAATCATAGAAGGCCAGCCCCCTGGCCGCCCCCTTCCCTCTGCCTCTGGTTTCTGGTTTATGCAATTAACTGCTCCCAAGATAACCACTCGTGCTACTGATGATGCATGACATGCACTAGCACTAGCGCGAACACAGTGCTGTAACTAAATGCCTCCAGAATGACCATTAATTAACACTGGTGTAGTGCAGTGAGTAACTCATGTAGTAATGACTGACGCTTGGGATCGATGTTGCACGTTGGATGAAGTGTCTATTCATCGTATAATTGGCGCCTGCTGCGATTAAAGACTATTGACAGAGGAATAATCATGATTGTTTCGCGGTCATCGATCCGGCGATTAATGCCAAAGGCGACGGAGCCGGGCACGCATCCATCCATCAACCGGTCGTGGCCAATGACGACGACGACGACGGCGCCACCATCACCGCGCCACCGTTAAACATCCTATCCCCTCAATCGACGGCGGCCGCGACGCCACGTCTATAGAATCTCTCTCTCTCTCGCTTTCCTTTTTTAGGTGGCGCGCGCGCGCTCCTCTCATCGTCGCGTACCGTAAATATCCGTGGGGCCCACGGCCGTCGCCCCGGTGGTGCCGCGCCGCCGTCCCGTGGGCCAGGCCTGCGTGGGCCCAGTCTCGCAGCGCTAACAGATATCAGCGCATCTGGACCGTCCGTTACATGTCTGACGTATGCGATCTTCCGGTGGCCAACGATAAGGAAACTGCGCCGGCCACCCCGTAATGCTACCCCAAGTTGCGCGTGTGTTTGGGCTCAACAACAACAAAAGCTAAGCGGGGTACTGGCTATGGCTGGCCTGTACAAACTCGATAGGTTCGGTGTCATCGTCAGTTGTATAGGCATCTGTATGTTGGGTCAACAGAAGAAAATAGCTGCCCTTTGATGGGATGTTGGTTAGCTAGCCGTCTATTATTATAGCTCGTCCGTTGTTTGTTTAGCTAGCTGGTACAAATATTCCTCTAGTTCCTGTTTGATGGGAAACGCTAATATTTAAAACAGCGGTGGGTTTTCTTTCCTACACGTGCAGACAAAAGAGAGAGACGAGCCGCTTGACTCGTTTTATGTTAAACAAACAAAGCACTAATGTACTATGGGCCTATTCTTTTTAGCTGTAGTTTATGACTTTTGAGCTGTTTACGATACAGATTACGGAGAGACAAATGCTCACTTACGATTTTAGCTGGTACAGATATTGGGTTTTTAACGTGTAGATCGTTTAACTTGTAGACTCCGTCTTGAGAAAATACTCTGTTTGAAAGTTAGGTACTGTAGCAAAAGACAAAAGCGTCCGGTTTCTCTCCTGCCGAACAAGCCTTATGTTTTGCCGGTATGTTTCATAGTGTCATCATCTGGAACTCTGGCCGAAAACCAAATGAATTGTTGTTGTACTGTGACGCTATTTTCACTTTTGTGTTATCACATTGTATAAAGCTGTAGGCTCCATTTTAAATGTAGGAATTTTTCTGATTTCTATGAAAATTGAAATGTCTCTTATGAAACCCCTGTGTTCAGAGCAGCCATAGTATGTTGGTAATACCCTACTAGGGATGGCAACAGGACTATATTTCGCAAGGAATACTCTTCCATGCGCACTCCCTATTTAGCTATTAGACTATTTTCCTCTCATCTGCACCCCCACCGGGTTTTAGCAGGGAACATGGTCCATTAAGAACTTAAATTTCAATGATATTAAGGATAATTTTATATATTTATCGTATAGTTGTGTACAAGTAAGTAAATTTATTAATTCATGAGACCGTAGAATAATATTATATGAATTGTATAGCACATATTATACCAAAATTTATTAGGCTTGCGACAAAATATCTATATTGTAGATATATAGAAGTATCAATCTACATGTATATAAGAATATATTAGGGAATAGCAAGGATCGACAATAGAGAGGCATTTCTGTCTTATCCCCATATAACCTAGCTGGGACAAAATCTCCTCCAGGGGCCATTGCCATCCTTACTCCCTCCCCAGTAGCCTCGCCCCACACTCTCGTCACGTACTCTGTCTTCTCCCCTCCCATTCCTCCTGCTGCTCCTCTCTCGTGTGCGCGCCACGCACGCTTGCTAACCCCCACAACTTTATTACTGCCACACTCGTCGCCGAATTCCACAGGACAGGAGCTGAACCGCCGAAAACCTCTCACTGTGCGCGCGCTTCCTTGATCCCACTACCTGCAGCACAGCACGGCACTGCACTGCACCCACAACGAGAGAGACTATATAAGACACACCGAGCTCGATCACCTACGCTATCTAGCTACCTAGGCTTCAGATCCCTCGCTCTGTCACGTACAGGCGCCTAAGCCAGAGGGACAAGAAGCAGGCAATTCCAAGATCGATGGTGGCCATGGACGAAGGGGACAAGGAGTCGGTCACGGTGCTGCTGCAGGTGCGCGAGTTCGACGGCGGCCGCGACCGCGCCGGCGTCGAGCGGGTCGAGCGCGCCTGCGAGGTGGGCCCCAGCGCCGGCAAGCTGTGCCTCTTCACCGACCTCCTCGGCGACCCGCTCTGCCGCGTCCGCCACTCGCCAGCCTACCTCATGCTCGTGCGTGAGCACTAACTGTTCTTGAATGGATCACTCAAGTGAGCTCTTAGGCTAATCAATCGGTTCTCCCATGATAATGCGTCAGGTCGCCGAGGCCGTGGGCGGACCTCTCGGCACGGAGATCGTCGGGGTCGTCCGCGGCTGCGTCAAGACCGTCGTGTGCGGCCGCAGCCAGCTCTTCACCAAGGTCGCATACCTCCTCGGCCTCCGCGTCTCCCCTCGACACCGGTAATAAACTAGATACCGATTGATCGAGCAACCATAGCATTGGGCATTGGCCACTAATTAAGCTAGCATGCATCATCCGGTCCACAGGCGGAAAGGGATCGGGAGGAAGCTGGTGGAGAGGATGGAGGAGTGGTTCCGGCAGATGGGCGCCGAGTATGCCTACGTCGCCACCGACAGGGACAACGACGCCTCGGTGTGCCTCTTCACCGGCCGCTGCGGCTACGCCATGTTCCGCACGCCCTCGGTCCTCGTGCACCCGGTGTTCCGCCACGACCTCGCGACGTCCCGTCGCTCCTCCGTCGTCCGCCTCGACCCGTGCGAGGCCGAGCTGCTCTACCGCCGCCGCTTCGCCGCCGTTGAGTTCTTCCCACGCGACATCGACGCCGTGCTGTCCAACCCCCTGTCGCTGGGCACGTTCCTCGCGGTGCCGACCGGGACGCGGTGGCGCGGCGTCGAGGAGTTCCTGGCGTCCCCGCCGGCGTCGTGGGCTGTGGCGAGCGTGTGGAACTGCAAGGACGCGTTCCGCCTCGAGGTGCGCGGCGCCCCGAGGCTGTGGCGCGCCGCGGCGCGCGCCACGCGGGCCGCCGACCGCGCCGCGCCGTGGCTGGGCATCCCGTCCATCCCCAACCTGTTCGAGCCGTTCGGGATGCACTTCGTCTACGGCCTCGGCGGCGATGGGCCCGGCGCGCCGCGGCTGGCGCGCACGCTGTTCCGACACGCGCACAACGCGGCGCGGCGGGCAGGAGCGCGCGTGGTGGCGACCGAGGTCGGCGCGTGCGAGCCGCTCCGCGCTGGCGTGCCGCACTGGCCGCGGCTGGGCGCCGAGGACCTGTGGTGCATGAAGCGGCTCGCCGACGGTTACGGCGACGGCGCGCTCGGCGACTGGACCAAGGCGCCGCCTGGAGCGTCCATATTCGTAGACCCAAGGGAGTTTTAGTTAGCATAAGCTCTAGTTCTACCGTAGATCTTGCATCGGACGGTCGAGTGTGTTTTGTCTCTGTTACTGGAGGACCTGTCTGTAGTTTCTCTGTTTGGTCAGGGTGTAATGGTGGAGACACGAAGAATCGTGTGTTTTACTACATGAGTGGATGGATGCGAAGGAACTTTTTGTTTGGATTAATTTGTGGGCAAAAAAATCGTAACCGTTGAGGTCAAAAGAGGCCACGTTCTCTCTCTTTCATTCTCTCTGTGACCTTTCGGTTAACGAACTGGAATGTTCCTAACTTTGCTTCCTTGCTGAACAAAACACACTTTACAACAACCGAAAACTCTAGGTTTATTCTGCAAAAGTTATGGACAAATCAGAAGTTGATGATCGATGACGGTGCATGCGATAGATGCTTGTTTTCTATGGTGCGGTCCGTCCAAATCTTGTACATGTATGTAAATTGTATAGGTGTTGTACTTGTGCACTGCACAATCATCTGGCCTTGTGGGTTTTATTAGGCTGTGATTTATTATTTTTGGCTGAAAAATTTTTAATTCTGACTATTTATAAGAGAGAGTATAGAGAGAGATATCCACATATGATTTTGATTGATATAGATGAAGTCAGTATAGTGTCTACTACAATAGACTTGTAGATCCTACCTTAAAAAGACATATCATTCAAAAATTAATTATTATAGATAAGATAAAAGCCTAATATAGATAAGCCAAAAGCTATAAACCGAAGAGAAAGGAACCTCTTGACCATTCGCTATATATTGAATTTGATGCTCTTTCAGCTACAGTGGTGGTACAATATTTTGCACAGTATTACTGTTTGTTTACAGTAAAATGCATTAAATAGGTTCAGTAATGTATCTTTCCTTGGAGAAATTCCAATGTTAGTAACGACTAATCCCGATGTTCAGTTCACTCCAAAGCTTAATCTACCTCCAACTTCAACATTCGTAACCTATCAATCTACATTGCCGTATTATTTACTGATCTCTACTGCTGAGAGCCCAATCCACGGCAGACAGGTGGAGGAGGGGGGCGATTAATTGTTAATTGAAACCGATAATTTCAAAGAATCTTCTCTATCTAGTCATAAAAGAGTGACTTTTTTTTACTTTTTAAACTCAACAAAACACTCTTTTGACCACTAAATTCTTTTTATCATATATTTTAGAAAAGTTATAAAATGCAATATTATGAAAGTATTTTTTTTTGACAAATTCACTTGTTCCATTTTCATATATTAAAACCATACGTTTTAAACAATATATTTGTTAAACTTAATAGGATTGACTGTTAACTTTATTGTGTCACTCCCGATTGATGGATGTGAATGAACGGATTGGCCATGACAGGTGACAAGTTAGGATGGTGAAGGACCATATGAGAAGGTCTATGATGTTGTTATAATAAACCATTGCAATGTTTGTGGAGTAGTCAATTAGTTTTGCAAAGATTGTATTTGATTTGGACTATTTTTTAGAAGTGTCAGGAGGTAGAGAGCTTTTCACGGGAGTTTACTTCACTTAGATCTACTCCCTCCCATGACGATTGTGATGTGTGTGCTTCTTCGCTTAGAGATATGGAGAAACTAAGGATCTTACATGATAGTGTGATTTCTGAGCTGAATTTACTTATGGTGGAGAATGTTAGTTTGCTAGCTGAGTTAGAGTTGTCTAGGGTTGTTCCTTTACATTCTGATTCTGTTGAGATTACATTCTGCATCTCCTGTGAGGATAAGGACAATGCTTTTAGATGCTTGTATATCATGCTTCTTGATCTGCCTAAAATTTGTGATAGCTGTACTAACTTGAAGATTAATTTAAAGAAGGCGGATCATAAAATCGTTGAAATACAAGCTGCTTTGCTTGAGCCTATTATTTCTTATGCCAACTGCCCAAAATTAACTGCTGAAGTTGAATCAATTTCTAAGCAATTTCAAGATATGCATGATCACAACAAGAAAATGGCTCAATATGCTTCTAAGGCACTTGTTAGCTCACCATGCAATAATTGTGTCAAACTAAAATATGAATTCATTGCATTAGATGAAAAATATGTGAAGCTAACTAAGGATTTACTAGAGAAGCCACAATTTGCTTGCTCTTTCCATGCTGAAGTAAGGGAGAAATCTAAGGAAATGCAAGATACTTTTAGGAAGAGTTACAAGGACTAGATGGCTAGGATTAGAACTGCCCACTGCGTGTCTTGCAAAGCCCTCAAGGTTGAGACGGTCGTGCATAAGGAGAGATATTCACGTGCTATTTGATATTTGTCTTCTGGTTCTTTATCCTCTCCTTCTTCTTTTGTTTCACGTGCATCTCTTTTTCAGGAGGGTGAGACCTCATGAACACTCTTAAAAAAATTGTTGGAGGCAAGAAAAGGCTCAATCTTATTCTAGACAAATCTAAGATTTGCAAGTTTAATCAAGGTCTAGAATATGATTTCTTAGAGGATGTGAGGAAATATCCACTTGTTGTTGTTAGAGCTGTAGTAGCAGGCGTGATTGAAGTCGTGCCCAAGCCTAAGAAAATTGAGTTTAAGTCTGTGGGCTTTGTCCTAGGGCTTTTTGACAGTAAGATTGTGCCACCTGCTGCTTTGACCTCTCAGAAGGAGAAGCCTCATCATGCTGCTTTGACCTCTTAGAAGGCAAAGTATCATTATACCTTTTGTCAGAAGGTTGGACATGTGATTGTGTTCTGCTTTAGGCATGCTAAGATTGCGAGTAGAGACCATCTTCATGCTCTTAGGGGTATTTAGGGTCAGCCCTAGACTTGGCGTGCTCCTAAGATCAACACGAGGTCTAGAGTTGTAGATAGCTCTTCTGGCTTTCTTGGTTTTAGGTAGCATCGAGGACTTGGTTTTCAGGGTTCTTTTGGTTTTGGTCATTGAGTTGCTTCTAGTCAAGGTGCCCGCCATCCTGAGGATAGACATCATTTTCCCCATCGAGGTAGCTATCCATGGTGTGATCAGCATACTGCTGTAACTCAGACCCGCTCTTCCATAGCGGTCAGATCGAGCAGTGGTTCTATCTCTTGAGTCATAGGTTTTAGATGGGTAATGTAGATCAGATATTGTTCATTCATAGGCATGGCTCGGTTTTGGTGCAACCTTCTAACAAACTAAAAAAGGTCTCAATTTTGACTATGATTTTTATAATTGTATGTTGGAAAAGGTTCCTGATATTCTAGAGTAGATCTCTGCAAATTTTCATGTCATTTGGACCTACGGATCAAAAGTTCTCTTAATTTTAGTTTTTGAAACCAATTGAAAATATTGTTCATCCTAATTTTACTGTAGCAGCAGAAGTACCGCAATTACTGCAGTGTTAGTATTGGGTTACTGTAGCAAGTGGTAGTACTACAAATTTAACTGTGGTACTTTTATTTTCGCTGATTTTTCTTAGGTTTTCAGTGTTTCTAATCGTTGGTTTTTGTGGTGGTCTTCCATTCTAATCTTCATAGCTCTGTAGCATTAAAGTGAAGGGTTTGTAAATATTTGGGGGAAAATTTTAAGACACCATTCACCCCCTCTGTTGTCGTCTTCAGTCTTTCAGATGGATTATGACAGGTTAGGATGGATTGCTGCCCAAGCTATTGCATATTAACGATCCATGAGAGATTCGGCGAGCGCCATGAAAGGGACATGGGGTTCATCGATCAGGAGCTAGCTGCACTCTGGCATGGCCAATTCCATCCGTCATGTCGCTCTCATGTCTTTCATGGGTACCTGGTAATCTGTTGTGACCAAAGTCTCGAGAAAAAGAAAGCTAAACACACTTAATTAGATGAATTATCATGGACACTTGATGATCATGGCTCATAATCAGTCAAGTGTGTGCATCTCTTGTCATCGAAGGGAGGGAATCAATCAATCAAGTGCATCGAACGTGCTCGTGCATGTCGATCAAGAACCAAGAAAAGGTTTATCTCTTTCTTATTCTTTTTCTTTTAAGAAAAGGACCTTTCAATTCAGAGAGGTAGTTGTCTATACATCATAGACACCATGCCGACACATAGTCTCTGAATTTCGCAGACAAATGGTCTCCGAGTCTCTGCCCTGTGGATGTGAGAGGAAGCTAGATCCATGTTTACGTTCAAGATTTTGACCTAACCGATTCAAATAAACCCAATCATGATGTTTGTATAGAAACAGAGAATGCATGCAGGTCCACACACATCTCTATATATAGCTGTTAATGGAATATATGGTGCATATGTCTTGGACTCTCTTTTTAAGTCTAAACTCACTCTCTCTATATATAAGTCTCAAGCATGAAACCTGAGCACCATGGAATATCTTTTTACTCCTGGGTGTAATTACACTCATCTCTAATATACCACCTAAACAAATTTGAAATACTCATTTATAACTTTAGGTATGCTCGTATACTAGTTATAAGATACTCCAATATGAACCACACGAAAAAATTGCAAGAGAGTTCATAGTTTTTAGCGTATTTTATAAATACCTTCATATACGCACATAAAAAGGAGTATGTCAAAAAATGTACATACTACCTCTGAAAAATTGTTCATACCACCTAGATGATCTTAAATACTCATATACTACACGTACATACCCTTCGTTACGCGAGATACTCCCTACGTTGTGAGATACGACATAGGGTGTAATTACACCCGGGAGTAGAAAATAGCCTTCCTCTCTCTCTCTCTCTCTCTCTCTATATATATATATATATATATATATATATATATATATATATATATATATATATATATATATATATATATATATATATTCCTTGGTTCGGACCGACGAAGTAATGGCACTCAATTATTATCAATCTGACTGCAATCTTTTTCTGTCAGTAAGGATTGCACCAGAGCATCTTCTACTTCTAATAGGCCATGAACTATAGATTGAGAAGAATCATTTTGAGCGAGTCCATAAGAAGCGACCCACTTTTTTCATCGGTTCTGGGGAAAGACCAAAGATCTTGCGTGGCCGGTCCGCCAAAAAAACTCAAAAGAGAAAGAAGTCTCGTTAATCTCTTCATGCTCGTTCCAAGTTCGAAGTACCCTTTGGCCAAAGAAAATCCCGCTTCCTGACACGATTGCCTCTTTATATAGATAGATTCTATGGGGTTATTACTGAATCATAAAACCTGAGCACCATGAAACCTCTCTCTCTCTATATATAAATCTCAATCATGAAACTTGAACACCATGGTGCCCCTGATACACACACACACACACACACACACACACACACACACATATATATATATATATGGTAATGGAATGTATGGTGCATATGTATTGGAAAAGGCAGTTCACTTGTTTTTCGGCGGCTTTCCTCTCTACAGATTCCACACCAAGAGAAGCACATCCTAGCGTCAAATACCCGTAGCTAAACAGCCATTTTAGAAGGGGAGAATGTTCTTTTACGAATCAAACCTAGGGCTTGTTTGGGAGAGCTCCACCAGCTCCAGATCCACCTAGATCCACCAGATTCACCTGGATCCACCGTGGAGCAGCTCCATCGTGGATCTGGGATTCGTCAAAGTGTTTGGTACAGCTTCACCTCCCTCTCTATCTCACTTCCACCTGGGCCCCACGCCATCCCAACGTGCGGCTCCCCCCAAATCCCACCGCCACCACCACCGCCTTCCCAGATCGCACCAACCAATGGCCCCCTCGCCGCTCGCCGCGGCGCTCCTGGGCGTCCTCCTCGTCCTCCCGGCGGCGGCCGAGATCCGGGAGACGGTGATCCGCACCGACCCGCGCACCATCATCCCGCTCGACGAGTTCGGCTTCTCCCACCAGGGCGTCCTCGAGCTCAACGTCTCCCGCATAGCACCCGCGCTCGCACCCACCGTCGCGCCCCCACGCCATCCCGCCGCTCCGGTGACACCCCAGCAAAACCGACCGCGTCACGGCGTGCTCCTAGCAGCCTCCTCCCTCCTCCCTCGAAGAATCGGACTCCGGTGCCCCCAGCTCGCCGCGCGGCCGACCTTCCTCACCGCCGGCCAAAACGGCCATTTTCGTCGCCGTCTGCAACTCGGCGCAAGGCGGCTCGATTCCTCGGATATGGAGCACAACCACGCGGCCCTGAAGCTACCCCAAGCTCCACTCTGGCTTCCCCCTCACCTCGGCTCGCTGACGCCGTGCTCATGCTCGCGCCGCCGCCGGCTCCCGGTGCCAGCCCACCTCGGCCCCTCTCCGGCCCCGCTGCTGCTCCCGGTGGGTTCCCCGTGCCCTCCTCCAGCTCACACCCACCCGCATCTCCTTCCCTTTCCCCTCCGGCGCCATCTCCACCATCGGCCGAGGAGGTGGAGCAGCGGCCGGCGGGCGCAGGCGCAGGCGAGGCGGAGACGAGGAGGAGGCGCGCGGCCGGCCGGGGGCGGTGAGGCGGCTGGCCAGAGGCGGCGGCGGCCGGCCAAGGGGCGGGCGCGGTGGAGGGGGTGGAGACGGCGCGGCGGCCAGCCAGGGGAGGACGGCGCAGCGACGAGAAATAAAAAGAACGAACCGTTTTTTTGTGTGTAATCAATGGTATGGTGGGTAATTTTCCCCAACTCCACCAACTTGAGTTTGGTGGAGCACCCCTTGAGGTGCTTCATGGATTTGGTGGATCTGGAGCCAGATCCATGGATTTGGTGGAGTAGATCCACGGTGGAGCTGCTGGAGCTAGAACTGTTTGGCTTGGAAAAGTGGATCCGGATATGTTTTTCGTGAATCTGGAGCTGGTGGAGCTCTCCCAAACAGGCCCCTAATGGGAGAATTTCCTCAAAATATTTAGTCTAAGTTTGCACTGCCTATAGAAGGGAATCTAGCTAGGCCAATTAATTTCAGATGCTAAAAGAAGATCACATTCTTAGCTCATGCGCTCTTAATCTCTATTGTCCCCCAAGGCATAAAATCTTTGGTAGGGTTGAAAAGAGAGTTGGAAGAAGATATATTAGCTGACCTTTTCTTGCTGCCGTATATTCTCTGCTCCGCCACCCACACATTATCTGTTTGATTCTGAGTTTCTCTTTGTTCTTCTTCTTTTTCTGAACTGTGATTCCGGGTTTCTGATCTGAACAATACAAGCATCTTCTTCCGAAAAGGAAGTAAAGAAAAGGAAAAGGGTACACCGGCATACAGTGCCAAGGGCAATAAGGGCTTTTCACCCAGCTCTCTGAACATGATTGCAGCAGTTACATGACCAGTGATGATTCGTTAATTTACTGTTTTTTCTCCTGTCCTCTCTCCAGCAGGAAGTACGTGAAATGGGTGCGAATAGTAGAGGGCTTACATGCGACTTTCCACAATTTCGCTACATCCAGGGCACGCCTGTCAATCATTGGCCTTCCTTTCCAGGTACAGGGTTACAGTGCAGCTATGTTCATGAGATTGCTTTCTAGGAGTTGTTCAAGTGGAGCGCGTTGGGTTATACTTATGGCTTCTGATTTATATTTTATACTATATGATGGGAATAATAGTATTACAATGTATATATCCTATGGCTATTATTGTACTAAATGGTATGTGCAAAATATTAAGAATGACACAATAATTGATTCATACATATACCATACATATGTGTTATTCTTTTTATTTACTATATCTTCAGATGTGCATGATGTGCTAAACAGAAAAAATGAATGATATATATATATATATATATATATATATATATATATATATATATATATATATATATACCAGGTATATACGTTGTATTCTTTGTTTAGTACGATTTCAAGCTATCAAAAGCCGATGACGGCTTTTCTTGAAGAAAGGAAGGATGATGCAGATACGCTCATGTCTTGCATTTCTCAATTAAATATATTATTTAACTGGAAGGAATTATTGAGCCGCATTAAATATTATCAGGTGAACTCTAATTTAATTAGGTTTTTAATTATTATACTTAGAGATGCAGAGTTACTACTATTTTATTTAATTATATACAGACCCATACTCGATGTGTACAAGTCTAAAGTGAAGATGTGTTTAGAACGTCTCGTCGACACTAATGCATCGTCCATCACTTCAAGTGTACAAGATAATGAGGATATCCCAATCGGACCGATTACGTGAGCACGAGCTAAAAAGATTAATCAACAGGTGAATTCGCTCCTAGTTGAATTTGGTTTTAATTTATATGAGAATAATACACTACCTAATAGTTGATATTTAATTATTCTTATGTTTGTCCAGGAAAAAGTCTTAGAAAATAATGAGAATAAAGGAGATATTATTGTACAAATTTGCTTAATGTGGAATCATGCCACAAAGGTTTCAACGGATGAAATAAAGAAATCAGAGGGAAGGAAACATGTACTTGGTTTCTCGAAATTTTTGTACGGATAACCTATTTTTTATTCGAAAATACATAAATATACCCGCGACAAAATTTTTTACACAAATAGGCTCGAGTCGCCAAACCATTGGGCGATTTACGCTTGTCGCCCCACCAAAACGCGACTTATAGAGAATCTGATAACCGTTGGGCGATTAAATGCAATCGCCTCCCCGTTAAGCGATTCAATTGAATCGCCCCCCCGTTCGGCGACATAAAGAAGAGTCGCCCAACGGGGGGGCGACTGCATGTGAAACAGCCCGACGGCCGAGCCCCTTTTCTTCCCCACGCCTGCTCGCTCGCCATTCACTCTCTCCACCGCGCGAGAAGACAGAGCAGAAGAGAGGAAGGAAGAGGAGGAGGAGAGGGGAAGAAGAGAAGGAGAGGGGGAGGAGAGGGAAGAAGAGAAGGAGAGGGGGAGGAGAGGGAAGAAGAGAAGGAGAGGGAGAGGAGGAGAAGCCGCAGGATTTGCAGGTATTTTCCTAATTTTAGAAAATTTATTTTAGAAAATTTGTTTAGATAAATTTAGTTTAGAAAATCTAGTGTAGATATTTAGTTTACAAATTTAGTTTAGATATTTAGTTTAGAAAATTTAGTTTAGAAAATTAGCTTAGATATTTAGTTTAGATATTTAGTTTAGAAAATCTAGTTTAGAACATTAAATTTAGAAATGTAGATGCAGTTTACAAATTTAGATGTACAAATTTAAATGTAGAAAAATATAGTTTTTTGTATAATATTTGTAATGCATTATTGTGGAAAATTTACTTTAGAAAATTTGTTTAGATAAATTTAGTTTAGAAAATGTAGTGTAGAGTGTAGATATTTAGTTTACAAATTTAGCTTAGATATTTAGTAGAGATATTTAGTTTAGAAAATTAGCTTAGATATTTAGTTTACATATTTAGTTTAGAAAATCTAGTTTAGAACATTAAATTTAGAAATGTAGATGCAGTCTACAAATTTAGATGTACTATTTGGTGTCGTCGACGATGGGTTCTATTTGGTGTCGTCGACGAGTGAGTTTTATTTTATCGTAGTCAACTTATTAACGATCGTCGTACTAAAATAATTTGCCTTTCTTGCAGGTACAGTTTGCGCACGTGCAGGTCACGCGGGCGTACCACCCCTTCGTGGGGCAGTTGGACCACCTCGTAGACTCCGACGTGCGCTGGGAGCCTTACGCAGCGGAGGCAGTGCAGGCCCGTGCTCCTGACGGGCTGTCTGCACTGTGCTGGCGTGACCAGGCTTTCTGGCTGACCCGCCGGAAGCTCGTGTACGGCATCTACGTGGAGGACTACGCACCGCAGCGAGTCATGCGGCAGTTTGGGCTGCGGCAGGCACTTCCTGTACCAGTCGGGCCGCCGATTCCGCTCCGCGTGCACGCGTGAGTGATCGCTTCTGATATTTTTGTACGTACTTACTATTGTGATCGCAAGTACTTACATTACGTAATGGTTCCATAAACAGGCACACCACGAAGGGCGTCAAGAAAGGCACGGACTGGTCCATGTGGATGCAGCCCTGGATTGCGCAGTGGGAGGGTGCGCTGGATGACCGCGTGGAGGAGGACCGGCCATACGACATAGCCGACTACGCGGAGTACCTCATCTGGTACCAGGGGCGGACTCGTACCAGGCTGGTACATGTCGTTGACCCACCTGCCCCACACGTCGCCGCACCGACAGACGCGTACCCTGCGCACTTCGCACGCGACGCTCACATCGCGGTACGTAACTTGTAATTTCAAAAATTCTCAAATGGCAATATCGTTTCGATGATGGACCATTCTATGTCTTTTTGTCCAGGCTGACGTCGGTGCCGCGATGTGGTCGGAGTCCTCCGCACTAGTGCAGAGGTGGGGCACAGGTGGGGAGTTGACCCGCGAGGAGGCCGTCAGCTTTGCGCGACGGATGGAGGCAGGGTGTAGACGTATCGTCAGCCTACTGTCCTGCACGAGGCTACTGGTGGTCTCCACACCTACGGCCAATGCACCCCGACCACCAGTGCCACCCCGACCACCAGTGCCACCCCGACCAGCGTGGCACTACTCCGGAGGTAGTACGTGGACACGTCCACCTCCCCCGGAGCAGCCAGGGAGTTCTACGTGGACACGTCCACCTCCCCCGGAGCAGCCAGGGAGTTCTGCTTGGTCACGGCCTCCTACGTACATCCCTGGCTTCCACACGGATGATTTCATGGCGCCATGTACGGGTACGCATCGTCCGAGCTTGTTTTTAACCTAAGACGACATGCAACAAACTAACGATATTACTATTGCAGGTCCTTACCAGCAGCAGGGACGCTTCTCCCCGGGCCACATCGAGGTGGACCAGTTTTTTGCGGACTGGCCTGGGCCGTCCTCCGACGCAGCACCGGAGGTTCTCTCCGGCAGTGGCCTCCCCGGTGCACCGGATGCCACACAGCCGGAGGTGCAGGTGACTCCACCGGCGCAGCTGCGGGTGCGAAACCCACCTGATCATTTTACTTTTTCGGACCCTCGTCACCCGCCGCCTCGTAATCCGTTGCACCGGAGGACGGCCAAGCGGGGCCGTATGGCAGGACGCGGGCGCGGTGATGGAGCACCTTAGGGTGGGGAGTGAGGGGTGTATGTCATGCATGTAATGGATAAATACGCGGCATGTTACTGCGTTATATTATAAAATTCATTTAAATTCAAACAATGCTATTATCTCTTCTTTTCGTATAGAAAATTATTTCTATATCAAGTAATGTGACAAATATTAAATACCAGTTCTTGTGTGACTTAATTACAAAATTACAAAATAATGTGACATATACCAGTATATGTGACTATACCACATTTTTTACGAGTTTCAAATTACAAAATTCACAAAACCCTTAACAGGATCCATGCAGTCGCCTAGAGGTAGATTGGCGAGCAGGCGTGGGCTTGGCCGTCGGGCTGTTTCACATGCAGTCGCCCCCCCGTTGGGCGACTCTTCTTTATGTCGCCGAACGCGGGGGGGGGGGGGGGCGATTCAATTGAATCGCTTAACGGGGAGGCGATTGCATTTAATCGCCCAACGGTTACCAGATTCTTTATAAGTCGCTTTTGGGTGTGGCGACAAGCGTAACTCGCCCAATGGTTTGGCGATTCGAGCCTATTTGTGTAAAAAATTTTGTCGCGGGTATATTTCTGTATTTTCTAATAAAAAATGGGTTATCCGTACAAAAATTTCTTGGCCATGCATGGCCCGTGCGTGAAATAAGAAAGGAATTGGATAGCCAGTTATCAAGACGCGAGAGGACCAAAAGGAAACCGAACCCGATCAAGTGGCAAAGGATTTAATGCTTTCTCTAATGAGTCATTAGCAAAGTTCTGTTTGGATTTTTTTTTCATAGGAGCCAAACCGTAAGGAGATGTGAGTCCTTCAATATTTTTGTATCCGTGAGTTTTGAAATAGACCACAGAGAAATCAATCTATTATTTTCAGAGAGCTATACGCTTGTTCTTCCTAGGGTTTGGCATATAATTGCAACTTAGAGGGGAGTCGGGCGTTCTTACCCGTCGTTCTTGTGTTTCCTTGTGATTGGCTAGAATGATGACACGTCTATTTGGTGGTCGGGTAGACGGAATCACGAGCATGTTGTTGGGCGAATTGTTTTGTCACAGGTTACTGTTCTAACAGTGGTTGGCGCCATCGGTTTATCAGGTTGCACGGATCCAAGTTGTCGTCATCGATCCTACGTCGTGAAGATTGGGCAATCCCCCGCATCACTATAGTAATTAGTTTTTAAATATTACATTTTTTAAAGTAGGGTCTATAGGTAGATTATAGTACAAACTGTACCAAGTTCAGCTATACCGGCTAAAATCGCATGTGACTATTACCCTCTGCATACCGCTTCTCGTGAACAATTCTGAATTCAAAATTTTCAGTTATAAATCATAACCCACAGCCCAAAAGAATCCATCTAATACTCCTGTATTTTTTTTGCGAAATAGCCATTAGATTGCCAGCAACTACATACATAGTGATTTAACTAGTCATGGAATCATGGTCCAACTAATCAGTGCTTCGATCGTCATTGCAGTAGCTAGAAAGTTATAATAATGGGCGAAATTTTCTGGTACTACTAAAAAAGTGTGCAATCTAGGTTATGCTATCGTAAATCATGTAATTTTGTTTGTGCCACTGAAAATTTTACATCCATTTTATTTTTGCCACTTTCATCAGTCAATGACCTTTGACCGGTAACACCTACTTGTTTCCGAGATGGCCGGACGGAAATACCCTCATGGTCACCCAATACAGGCATTCCCTCCCCTCTCCAGCGGGCATTCTCCTCTCTTGTTGCACCCAAATTCTTCTCTCCCCTCTCTATGATCCCGTCACCTCGCCCTCTCACCATCGCCATGGCTTCCCTCATGCAGGCGCTCTACCACTCCAAGCCATACCTGTCCTCCCGTAGCCCCGTGGTCGTCACCTCCTGCCGTTGGATCTCCCCGACCGCCGCCGCCCCGTTGTCGGAGGCCGGCATAGCCGTGGCGCCCACAGACTCGGAGATGTCGTTGCCACGAGAGCATGTGGGCGGGGTGCGCGTGGAGCTGTCGAGCAACCCGGAGGACGCACTATTGCAAAAAAGGTTATTATAGGTGATTCAAAAACGTCATCACAGACGGTTTCATGAGCCATCTGAGTTTATATGTCAGTAATGATATGAGGTCATCGCTGACGATTTTCGAACCATCTGTGATGCAGACTATCATAGATGGTTATTAATTCAGAACCAACTGTGATAGTTGACTATCATAGACAGTTTGTAGATGAAACTATTTGTGATAACTGATGTATGACAGACGGTTTGTAACTGAAACCATCCGTGATATCTAATGTATCACAAACGGTTTGTCCTAAGGAACCATGTGTGATATTTTTTTGTATTACTAAATCTATTTCTGTTAGTTGGCCAGTCTTAGGAAATGCTACTTATGCCCTCTGAAACAAGCAAAAACACAACAAGTACATATATACATCTAATTCACATTCATTTGAAAAACAAGAATATCCATTTCACAAATCAATTAACTTAAGTGAACTAAAACTAACCATTTATGAACAAATACATATATGCGGGGCCGTCTTAGAGGGGAGGGCAGCAAGTGCGACGGCCGGGGGCCCATGCCACAGAGGGGCCCATGAGTATATGTATGTATATAGTACTTAGTATATGTATTTGGCATATTGAAATGAAAATTTAAAGGCCCATACACTTAGCACAAGTCCAGCAATCAATCAGGAATTAGCTTGCCGTCGCTTCCTATTCTGATATTCGGCTATTCTCGATCGCCGACCGATGATCATTTCGCCTCCCTATCGCCCAGCCCAATCGCCAGACGCGGCGACGCCGCTCCGTGAGGCGCGACACCGTGAAGCCACGACACGCCGATGCCGCTCGTCCGCATGCGACGAGGGATGGGCCCCACGCCCCCACGAGCGGACGGCGGACGGCTGGACAGGATCACCCATCACCGATCAGGTTTCTTAAAAAGCACTGAAGCATTATTTTTTATTTGAGGTAATCATAATAGTTATTTTACCGTTCTTTTAGTTTGTTTATTGTACTATCGTTATCTTTTATGAACTAAACATATGCTGTAAGTTAACTCTTATCAGTAGTACTATGTACTTTATTAAAAAATTAGATTATTGGGCCCTTGCCGTCTTGCTTGCCCAAGGGCCCTTGAAATTGTTGAGACGGCCCTGCATATATGTATCATTAAGTTCAATCTTATCCTAATTAAGTTCAATCTATATTGTGGAACTTCCCAGCTTGGTTTATGACCTGAGAAAACAAGAAGTACGCAAACTGTCCTCGAATTTTTTGGAGCTCGGTCTGTTCCAACACAGTTGTAGCGATGGACACAACCTGTCGCTAGGAAGATCGAAGTCGTGCATATATATAGATTGATAAGTATAAATAATTATTCCAAGATTGATAAACCTAAGGATCATTGGTAATCGTAGAACCGAGGAGTAGTTTCATATTGTGGCAAATATAGTATCCACAGGTGTTGCTTGACAGCTGCTAGTGGCACTGCAAAAATGGAATTGGTTAGTTTGAGAGGCATTACTACGAAGTATTATATAGAATTAATGTGTACTAGTGAATACCGGAAAATTTAGATTGTGTCGTAGGGCGTTGACCCCTCCCTTGGATCTCCCTCTAGTAGCAACATACGTGGTAAATGGCCTACGTGATTCTAAAAAGTTAGCCTTAGCCATTCCAAAGGAAGGAAATACTACAATAAAGTTATATATGGAGGAAATGTGTTTACCTATCGATTAATTATCGGACAACTTTGAAGTTGTGTTTGGTCCTCTTTAGGAAATCAAGGTATATTACGATGTTCTATTTTGGTATAATTACTATTAGAATTCAGTTGAACCTACACAGTTATGTCATCATGGTCATGAAACCTAAGTTCATTTTACTTATAAAGTACAAATCAATAAGTATAGCCACTAGTACAGCACTTACCCCTGGTGTAGGACAAAAGTATGAATTTCTTATTGCGGTGAGCCAGCAATAATGTCATCATGTAAGAATTGACAAAGGATGCATCTTCCTAGATGGTTTGTATGGAGACCAAGTGTGGGTCGAGGAAGCCTACCAGTGATTTCCTTGATCTGGCATCAAAAACCATGTATCTATATATATTATACAAAAGCAAGGAATTATATATGATATTTATTGGTATTACATGAATGTAAACAGTGATTGTACACACTTACAGTGTCCAGCATCAAATGAGTAACACGTCGAGGTTAAAGAGAAAAACAATCCTCGAAGGTCACCATGAAGACACAGTCTTGAATCTTGTGGTGAAGATGATGTGGTCTGAACTTGATATTGACACCTGAGCACCGTTGTCCATACGTCTTGTTGGCACCATGTACCATGAATGCAATCTCCAGCAAACGAATCCTAGGGTTAGGAGGCACTCTACCGGAACAACCAATAGCTCACTTAGCACAAATTTTGGGCCAACGGCAAGAAGGGGATATCATCTGTCTTCTTTGATTTGACCTGCCGCCTTGCCGTTTAGAGGCCGAGTTCACAAGAGTCAACCGGGCATGAGGTGTAGATGCATGTGATGCACCGTGGCCTTGCTGCATCAATTTAGGTTATTCTGGTGCAGGTAGCTCCGCTACAGATAACTCCTGTAGACTTGGCACCGTTGTAGGATTTTCTGGTGAAGTTGACACTGGTGAAGGTAGTTTTGGTGCAGATAGCTCCCATGGAATTTGGATATAGCTTGCTGGAGATGTTACGGTGAAATGTTATTGACTGACGGAAGTGGCAAAAACAAAATGGACATAAAAAATATCAATGGCACAAACAAAATTACACGATTTACAATGGTATAATCTAGATTACACACTTTTTCAATGGCATGAGAAAATTTCTCCCTATAATAATCTGATCCAGGTTGATACATGACACTACCTCAATGTTGTACAATTTTGCGGAGCACAAGTAGGCATTTGTGCGTACGGCGCTGATAGGAACATTGGAATCCTATATACAGTAGGAAGGGTTTACACTGTGGTAGTATACTTCTAGAGTAAATAAGTTAACAAAAATGTAATGCAGAATCTAAGATGCTGTTTGAATCACGAGAAATCTTCTCCATTCATCCAAAATTAGACAGTTTTCTATGGAATTTTTGTATCCAAACAGGTCCTATGGTAAGCCCTCACTCCGGCAACAAAAATCCAGGGTTGAGTAATATTGAGTAGAGAGATGCTTTAATGTTTTTCTTAATAATGATTTACATAATTTTTAAAGTATAACATATAGTGAATAGATGTTACTTACCTTCTTATTTACTTTGAAATTAGTGTTACTTTTATTGAAAAAAAACATAAAAGAACTACTCTATTGAGTACTATTTTACCCTTCCTATTTTTTGTAGTAATCTCGTGGGTCGTAGGGGGCCCACGTTCACCTCCTTTCGCCATTTTGGACCTGCATGTCGCCGACCCTTTTTGTCCGCAAATTGAGAGGAGTCCAAGAAGGCGGGCCCACGAACTAGTCTGGAGCTACACTTTCGTGGGCCAGCATGTCTGTCCTCGCAGCGGCCGTCTGCCACTTGGTCCAACGTATCTCCCATTTCTGGTAGTAAAACAAAGCGCCCTCCCTCCCTATATACGCCCACCCCTTTTAAAGTCGGATGGATACTTCAGGAGTTATTTGGTTGACAGGACCAAAGGGGATAGGATGAATGTTTAGTTGGGACGATGAAATGGGATGGCTTGAGATGAGGCGGTTCTACTTGCAGAAATATTCCACATAGATCTGAGACTGTATGGTCCGATGCTTTTTACCGAACGAACTTGTTCCAGATGGAACCGTGAATGCATGAACAAGCATGGTGAATGTGGTCACCATCCACCAATCGGCGGAGGCTATGGGGAAGAAGGGCACAGGAAGGTGGCAAGTCACCGGTGAAGAAGGGACTAGGGAGGCGGTGAGCCGCAGTCGGCACCTGCGCAGACGGGCGTAGGGAGACGACGAGCCGTGGTTGGCGTCGGTGAAGAAGGAAGTAGGGACATGGCGAGCCGTGGTTGGCACGCGGGGAAGAAGTAGAGGGAAATGGTAGGGAAGAAGGGTGCATGGGAGGCAGCTTCGGTAGTGGGCAGGCACACAAAGGGCAGCGGCAACGCTGAATTTGGGTGGGTAGGGTTTGGGTTGGGAGGGGTGAGAGAGATAATTTATATGTTTTAGAAAGATGAGCTTAGATCCGTTAGATCTTGATCCAGTGGTCTAAAATCAAGGAGGTATTTAGGGGTATTCTCACTGTCTGGTTACCACATCCAATCCCATCTCTCCAACCAAACACTATCTTGAACCATCCAAGATAATCCCATTCAAGCAACCAAACAAAATTATGTATCATCCTATCCCACAAACCAAACAACCTACTTATACCATACCATCCAAAATCATCCTATCCATCCTGCACCATCCCATCCTATTCGCCATGATTTACCCAACCAAACACACCCTTAATTCCACGATATGGGATTGACACTACTACAAAATGCTAATACTAGACGCCTCATCATAGACAGTTAACCAAAATCGTTAATATTAAATACAATCACAAACAATTTTAGTTTAGAGATCATCCGTGTTATTGCCAACGCTAAAAACCGTTTGTGAAGAAATAATAACATAGATGATTCATGATGATCACCGTCTGTGAAGTATCACAAACAATTATTAAGGATGTAATGGGATGGGAGTGTACCTTACCTTTACATGATGTACTACTATTATGATAAGCCCAATTATTGTTCATGATAAACATCTCGTTGAGCATTAGTGCTTGTTGTGCTTTTGTATTAGATGGGTGTTAGGTATTCGATTGGATGTCAGGATAATACTAATTAAGATTGGCTCTATCTTTCGCTCTCACAGGTACACTTGTCTTATGGACTGTACGTGTTTGTTAGGTGCCTATTTATTTGTTCTATCTTGTATATCATGTGATATGGTAGACCTTAATCATAACTTTTTTCACCCTTTTCTGGAGTGAAGCACTGTAATCAGCCCATGGGAAGCGCGTTGATCAGTCTAACCAGCGCGTTTAGACATGCTGGGCTCGGCTGTGTAAAGGAGGGCAGTTCGGCCCATGGGCTATGGAAGTCGAGCTGGCCATGAGTTAGTTCTCTTCCTCTTACCTTGCGATCCATATTTGAGCCTGCAAAAAAATATGGAAGATTCTTCCATTTTTACGGGAAGTTGCACCACGGAAAGCGAAGGCATCAATCTCCTCTCGAAACAAAAGAAATCAAAGGCTACCAAAACACGGGTCCGCGCCTTCACACAGCGGCGGCGGGGGGAGCCGGCGATCATGGCACCGTACCATCGCGCGCTCACAGCTGACGACATTGGAGCACAGGCCTATGTGCAGACGTTGATCCGGGAAGGAGCATGTGAGAAGGTTCATGTAAGCGTTGTGATGAATCATTTTAATATTTGTGGAGTGGTCAAGTGAGTTTGTAAAGATCGCTCCTTAACTGTTTTGGTTTTGAGTAGAATTTGAGGATTTTCGGATTCTGATCATGGATTGAGGTAGGATGACTTGGGTCATTGGATTAAGGTTGCATGATGCATGTCTTGACTAATGTAGGTCAAGCTGCGAAAAACTTTTGCTCGGAAACGATTTCTTTGTTTCTGGATGTGCAGACTCGCTTGGTGTCAACTGTGGTCAACAGCGAGGTTGGGGCTAGGCTCAGTGAAGAGCTGAGGTTTAGAACAATCAAGGATGCCGGGTAAGACAGTGATATCAAGTATGACATGAGAAAGGCGAGAAGTGTTGAAGGCGAGTTCGAATGACGGGATGGCGTCATGTGGCTTGCACGGGCCAAGTGAGATGTGGTTCGGTGGAACCGGGACGGGAGAGACTTGGCGGTGCGTGGCAAGCTAGTGGTGCACTTACACGTGGTAAGCATAGCGATTGCTTGCAAAAGTTGGTGAAGATGGGGGTCAATGGAGGGTAGTTTGGTAGTTTGACCAAATACTGGAAACCACCTTGGATTAAAACCGCAGCGCATGGGCGATGTGTTGGAGAGCGGTTTAGGTCATGGTGGAGCTGGTTTGATCAAGGTGGATCAAGGCTAAAAATTTAGCGGATGCACACTTATGCGCTTTAAAAAGCGTGCATAAGTGAACTTGTGTTAGTAAAACCCATATGTATGAGGTTAATGGGTTGCCCACCTATAAAATGGGTTGGAATGGAGATATATAGGGTTAACCATTCAATCCCTCTATCTCATGTGTGCTCTCTACTTTAGGGTTAGGGTTTGAGAGTGGAGCACTTGGTGTGCTTTTTATCCTTCAAGATGGAGTAGCTGTGTGATCTGGAGAAAGCTTAAGACTCTGTTCATTGTTCTTGCCGATGAGCACATCACAGCGATGCATACGTCAGATATGGAGGCAAATAATACGGCAAGGAATATCATCATCTAAGGTCTTAGTAGGAGTGAGATTGATCGCATCTCTCATCTCACGTCGGCATACGACGTCTGGGTGACCCTCGATGCATACCATGAGGGCACCACACAGATCAAGATCATCTGATAGGACCAGTACAAGCGTGAATATAACAAATTCGAGATACTTGCTGGTGAGTCCTTGGATGAGTGCTTTGGTAGATTTCACAAGATTCTGAGCAACCTCCAAGCTGTTAGTCTCACATACCCAAACTCAGACAATGCTCGTTAGATGCTTTTTGCCTTAGACCTCAGGGTTTGGGAGATGAAACTGACCACCATCAAGGATACGACTAATTTGTCGACCTTGACTCTTGATGCGTTGTACTCACGCCTTAAGACTCATGAGATCGACAACGTTTCTCATAAGACGAAGTCACAGTTGATGGCTTTGGTCACTGATCCCACTTCTGCTTCTAGAGTATCTTTTGATGGTGCTTCGGGTTTCTCTTTGGTTGCTTTGTGTGAGATATGTGATGACCAATTTGAGTAGTTCCTAGAGACTGAGTTAGCCTTCTTAGCCAGAATATTTTCACACGCATACAAGAGGGTTAGAGAGAGAGAGGAAGAGAGGTGGTTTGGTGATTTGCTTCGAGTGTGGTGGCCCCAAAAACATTCGAGCAAACTGCCCTAAGCTGGAGAAGAACAAGAACAACTATAGCAGCATGAGCAAGAATGACTACATCAGCAAGAACTACAACAAGAAACCCCCCAGCTCGTGATCAAGCAAGGAGATAAAATATCGCAATCTTGGCAAGACCAAGAAGCTCTTCCACCTCGTCCTCACTGCCTTCGACAACTTCGACATCAATGACATTGAGGGCTGGAGCGACGACAATGGTGAGGATGATCTGTAGAAGGATATCAAGGACGGCGACGACTTCATGAGCATGTGCTTCATGGCTGACGAGAGTGACATCAGCGATGACGATCACTACAGCGACTCATACCACCTGATGAGGCAATGGGGACCCGATCTTCCGATAGGATGATAACTTCGATTTGGAGGAGAATGACTTTAATGATGCAGGCTTCTAACCGGTCATGACCAGAACACTAAGCAATCGCTAAACCACACTCCAAGTCGTTATTAACCGTGCCAAGAACGCGGTTGACCTAACCACGAAGGTCTATTCCTGCATGCAACCGAAGAACACACAAGAACAAGATAACAAGCAATCTAAAATTACAAATATTTATATTGAGTTCAAAAGGTGGGATTCCATAGAGATTCTTTACGGTTGGTCTAGTCGACACAAGCGAAGAACAAGAGTTTTCACAATGGAAAAACTAAGCAAACAAAATCTCAGGAAACTAGAAGGGTGTGGCCTCCTTAAATAGGCAAGAGAAAGCCGTGTAAAACTAAGAAATAAGGGGTGGTACTATTCATAGTACTGTTCATGTGAATAGTAGATCCGTGAATTGTATGGGCCTGGCGAGGGGGGCGCCTCCCCCTTGGGCCCAAGCACACTACAACAGAACATGGATATAGTAACACTTGACTGTAACACAATACAATTTGTGTTACAGGGGAAAAACTCAGTAACACATACTTTGTGTCCCAGGAGACTCTGTAACACATACTCAATATGATCAATAAACGTGTTACAAGCATATAGTGCAGCAACATAAACATGTGTTACAAAGCCATCTGGTAACATATAATATATGTGTTAGGGACATGTGTTACTTGCTACTCTAGAGATAACCTTATCTAACATTGATAGATTGTACAAACAACACCACTGCTAGATTGAAGATATTGATCTTATTTAATAGAAATTGGAGAGGGCAAAGGTAGCAAAGGTAGAAATTCTTAAATTTACACTAATTTTGTCCTTTAAAACAAAAAACTGCATCCTAGCTTTTGGTTTGGAAATATGCCAGAAATTTAGTAAAGCAGAGATAAATATATGTAGAAACTCGCCGCTATTTTTCATGTTAGAAAATCTGTTTCCAGATTGTAGAACCACAAGGTAGATTTATTTGCAAAGTTGAAAATTTAATTGTGACGAAAAGTGCTAACATGTTCATCATACAAAATAATCCAGATTTGTAAATTCATATAGACCAAAATAATTAGACATTATATAAGTGTGTACGCAACATTCAGACAAGCTTTTCTAATCGCATTTATATTTCCCCATAAGTAGTTAACCTAGAACATCCTTTAAGAACAAGCATTCATTGGATAACAGAAATTTTCCTCTCTCAGATAACATGTACCCAGGCCACGAATGTACAGTCCAAATGAGTTCAATAAAACTAGACCAAAGTGTAACGGCCCACATCGTTAATTAACCTCAAGCAACGAATTACAACGTTAAGCATGATTAATTATTTCTAATTTTCCTTATAATTAGCACAACATCACTTATCTGTTCGCCAACCCTTCCTCTTCCGCCCGGCCTTTATTTCTCGCCGCTCCACCGACGCCTCAACTCCCTTCAGCCCCAACCTTTATCTCTTCGCCGCGCTGCCGACGCCTCGGCTCCTGTCTCCCCACCTCCTTTCTCTTATTTCCTCGCCCGCTCCGCAACGCCTCCATTCCTCCTTCCCGTCTCTCTTCTCTCGGCTCCCTCTCTCTGCGCCGCCTCCGTTCTACTCCCCGGCTCCGCCTCCACGCCCCTACCGCCGGCTCCATAATTATATTTTTTTTCCACGGAGCGATCAAATATTAAAATCATTTAAAAAGCATTAGAGTTTTGGAAAAATATGTACGCTCTATTTTTGCTAAATATACATGGAGCGATCAAATATAAAAATCATTTAAAAATGATGCTGTTTTATGCATGGCCTGAAATTTTTCACACACAAATCTCCCTCCATATACTTCCCGCTAATGTAAAATCTTCCCTCCAATAATCTCAGGTAAATCTCTTAGTTCAACTTTCCATGCGCCATAACTCATTGGTGGTGGCTCCTCGTATACATCTCCTGGAAGCAACCTCGAATCCATTCGCCCAAACCCTAGCTCCAGATCCTCACGCCTCGCACTCGCTCCCCTTGTCCATTGCTAGATCCCTCCCCTCGCCGCGCCGCCTGGGGTCCAGGTGACGGCTCCCCGCGCCGGCCATTGCCGCTCACTTCGCCGCATTGGGGCTCCTCCCCGCGCAAGAAGATGCTGCTTGAGTTGCCCCCGTTCGGCTCCGCGCGCGCGCCCTCGCCATCGCCGCCGCCTTCCCCGTGGCAGCGCTCCCCGTCCCCGGCCACCGCGCCGCCTTCGCCGTCGCGCGGCGCGGGGTCCCCCTCCAGCGACTTCTCCTTCCCGTCAGCGCTCGCGTGGACTTCTCCTTCTCCTTCCCGTCCTGGTTAGCTTACTGATGGTTCTTTGCGTCGGAGGATCCAGACGCATCGCCTTTTCCGCACAAGCCCTCGCCGCCCCTCTTCCCGCTGCTACGCTGCTCTCTGCTCGTGACCGGCTCAACTCTGGGGACCTCCATCCAGATCTGGCAGCTTCCCGACCTGCTCAAGCTTCAGCCCCTCTCCGGCAACCTCCCTACTACGGCGGCCTCCGATCTCCTCTTCAGCAACCTCCCAAGTACCACACTGTTGCTTGCTCTATATTTTTTCTATGCAACTAGAGGTAACCGGTACCTGTTTGATGAAATGCCCATGCGGAGAAATTTTGATAAATTGATTTCGCGTGAATTTCAGTCATCGTTTGTGAAGTTATATTATATTCTTTTGTGCAATCTTAAGTAAGCAGTTCAGATGTTATTCAACAAACATTCTCAAAAAGAAAAACTTTATATGTAAATTTTCTCCTGAAGTGCTTATATAATCGCAACTTCAGGAATCAGATGAGAACTCAGGATCTAGAGCTCCAGAGGTGACCCTGTCCGGTCAGTACTCCCAAAAGAGTGACGTGTACAGTTTTGTAGTAGTGATGCTAGAGCTCTTGACCGGCCACAAAGCATTTGACAGGTGAATTGAATATACAGACATTTGTGCTAAAAATTTTTCTTGGCAAAATTGGTATTATACCATTGAAATTTCACGAGTTTAGGAATTGAGGAGAGATTTAATCCTGCATAGAACTAACTGTTGTTTGAAACTATTGCAGCTCTCAACCATGGTCCCAGCAGTCATTAGTCCGATGGGCTACCCCGCAACTGCATGACATCGACGCGTTAGATCAGATGGTTGATCCAGAGCTGAAGGGGTTGTACCCTCCGAAGTTACAGATATTGGCAGCTTACTTGGCTTTGCAGTGACCTGTACTGATAAACCATTGTCATCTAAAATATGTCTTACTTTGCTAACATATTTCATACAAATGGCTCAGTTGGAACTTCTCTATATCATCTAAAATATGTCTTACTTTGCTAACAGATTTCATACAAATGGCAGCAGATTTTATATGGTACATTTTCCCAAATTACAGCTTGCCCTTTCTGATAAAATGTCTCTGGGAATTAGATTTCAAATGTACAGTTTTTTTGGTCTCGCTGCTCTCCAGTGATATGTTGGTTTATTGTGTCAACGTTCTTTGCTAATTGCTAAATAGTTGTTTTCTTTAACCTTCATATAAAAATTCATTCCAAACTGATATGCCGATTTTTTCTTTACAGGAATGCCGATTGCTTGGCCTTCAATATGTGTATGATATTTCAACCTTGGTCCATATAATACTACATATATACTTTTTCATGTATCCTTAAAGCTCAGTAATGTTTGCCACATGCAGGTTCGGAAGATTAATGGTTGAAATCTCATACTTGTTTCACCTCATGGATAGATCATCGGGCAAAGATTTTGAGAAGAATAGATAGATATCATTATGTCATTCTAGGATGAAAAGTTTGTGTTGTTATTCTCAAGACTTGTTTTCTCAAATGGATTGTCATGTATGTTATAAAATTATGTGAACCATATTTTATATATTTCCCTGTGGAATGCAATGTTGGTGATGGTTATAATTTTGTGCAATATGTGATTCTTGTGAAAGAAAATAATTCTGCAATTAATTAATTGTCATTTTGAAAAAATCATTACTTTTTCCTCTCTCTAGATCTCTGTGTATATATATTTATATGTATTAAAATAAGTTTCCACAAAATGTTTTGGTGTAAGAAAGTGTGTTGCTACTCATATTACAATGGTGTTACTATTGCTCCAAAAATGTGTTACTGGGGTAGCTTGTTGTAGCACATATTTGTGTTACCAGGGTAGTTTGTTGTAGCACATAATATGTGTTCTTATAGATAAGATATGTGTTGCAAGGTAGTAACATGTTTTCAGACATATAGTAGCACTTATCACGTGTTACTTCAAACCTAGCTAGTAACATGGGCTATAAGAACACTTAAAAATTGTGTTACTGTAAAGATTAGTAACACCTTTATTGACATGTAGTAACACATAGACGTGTTACTATAGCTCCTTCCTGGTGTAGTGGCATTACAAGGCCCAATTTAGCCTAAACAAGTGATGCAACACCTTATTTTGGTGATTACAATTTGTACATGAGGAATTTGAAGTTGAGACCATATCCATTGGAAAGAGGATGAGAAAATCTTTCCAACAAGTACTCGTGAAACTCAAACAGACTCCGTATGTGAAAGTTATGCACATTTGAAGTTGGGCCTATCAGGCTGAATCCGAATTGATCTGGAGGCCGAATTGGATTCCAAAACCTGTCCAACTTGAACTCTTGCTTCAATTGGTCCAAAAGTGATGTAGTACTATAAAAGTATATATTTTTATCACTAGGTAGCATCATATTCGCATTGAAAATATGTTGAAGCTGAAGGAACGAATTCATCTTTAGTTCAATCTTGATATTAGGCGTTATAGTCGTATGTGTTTATGACGTGGTCACATCATGAGGTATGTCCCTCCTACGACTGACTCGATGATGCTTTTATCAAGTTAGAAAAGTTTTATACTAGGTGTAGAACTAGGTGTGGTGAGTTAGAGAAGGAGGTAGAGAGTTTATCACGGTAGCTTACTTCACTTAGATCTGCTTTCTCCTGTGACGATTGCGATGTATGTGCTTCCTTGCTTAGCGATATGGAGAAACTAAGGACCTTGTAAGATAGTATGATTTCTGAGTTGGATTTGCTTAAGGTGGAAAATGTTAGTTTGCTAGCTAAGTTAGAGTTGTCTAAGGTTGCTCCTTTACATTCTGATTCTGTTGAGACTACATTTTGCACCTCATGTGAGGATAAGGATAATGCTTTTAGAGGTTTGTATATCATGCTCCTTGATCTGCCTGAAATTTATGATAGCTGTACAAACTTGAAGATTAATTTAAAGAAGACAGATCATAAAATTACTGAAATGCAAGCTGCTTTGCTTGAGCCTATTGTTTCTTATGCAAACTGCCCAAAATTAACTACTAAACTTAATTCAATTTCTAAGTAGTTTCAAGACATGTGTGATCACAACAAGAAAATGGCTCAATTTTCTTCTAAGGCACCTGCTAGCTCACCATGCAATAATTATGAAAAACTAAAATTTGAATTGATTACATTGGATGAAAAATATGTGAAGCTAATTAAGGATCTACTAGAGAGGCTACAATGTGCTTGCTCTTTCTGTGCTGAAGTAGGGGAGAAATATAAGGAAATGCAAGAGACTTTTAGGAAGAATTACGAGGACCAGGTGGCTAGGATTAGAATTGCCCGTCGTGTGTCTAGCGAAGCCCTGAAGGTTGAGGCGGCTGTGCATAAGGAGAGATATACACATACTATTCGATCTTCGTTTTCTGGTTCTTCATCCTCTCTTCTGGTTCCTCATCCTCTCCTTCTCCTTATGATTCATGTGCATCTCTTTTTTGGGAGTGTGAGTACTTCATGAACACTCTTGAAAATTTTGTTGGAGGCAAGAAAAGACTCAATCTTATTCTAGACAAATCTAAGATTTGCATGTTTAATTAAGGTCTAAGATATGATTTCTTAGAGGATGTGAGGAAACATCCACCTGCTGTTGTTAGAGCTGTAGCAGCTGGCATGATCAATGTTGCACTCGAGCCTAAGAAAATTGAGTTTAATTCTGCGGGCTTTGTCCAGGGGATTTTTGACAGTAAGATTGTGCAACCTACTGCTTCGACCTCTCAGAATGCGAAGCCTCATCCTGTTGCTTGGACCTCTCTGAAGGCGAAGTATCATTGCACCTTCTATTAGAAGGATGAACATGCGATTGAGTTCTGCTTTAGGTGTGCCAAGATCTCACGAAGAGACCGTGTTCATGCACTTAGGGGTATTTAGAGTTAGCCCCAGGCTCGGAGTGTTCCTAAGACCAACACGAGGTCTAGAGTTGTAGATAGCTCTCCTGGCTTTCTTGGTTTTAGGTAGCATCGAGGACTTGGTTTTCAAGGTTCTTCTAGTTTTGGTCCTTGAGTTGCTTTCAATTAAGGTGTTCATCATCCTAAGGATAGACCTCACTTTCCCCATCAAGGTGGCTATCTGCGGTGTGACTAGCATACAATTGTAGGTCAGACTCGCTCTTCCATAGCAGTTGGACCTAGCAGAGGCTTAAGGTCTACTGCTAGACTTTCTAATTCCGTGAGACGCAAGGCGCATAGAGTAGCTTGAGTTCAGTCTTCTATTTCTGTGACTACATATTCTGCTCGCCGTGTGACTCAGTACTGGGTTCCTAGATTTGCTCTTGTTTGCCCCAGTACTGAGCCACCGACGTCTTCTTCTCACTGACTTAGGTTCGCCGGGCTGGGAAGGGAGATGTGTGGCTTATGGATTCTGGTTGTTCTCTTCCCTAGTCCGAGTTCCAGGTGATGAGACGATCACCTTTGGAGACGCTTCTTCTGGTCAAGTTATCGCTAAAGGTACTGTGCGCATTAGTAATTCTTTCTTTCTTAAGGATGTTGCCTTTGTGAGTAAGCTGTGTTATAGTTTTCTATCTGTTTCTCAGCTTACCGATGACGATTTTGAGATAAGTTTCAAGAAAAATGCTTGCAAAATTCTTTTTTTTTTCAGGGAGTCTAGTTTGCAGGATTTCTAGGTTTGGGAGGATCTTTTTGTGCTGATTTTGTTGAGTCCTTTGGTAATTATCTTAGGTGCTTAGTTGCTTTAGAATTCCGTGATCTCTCTTTTTGGCATAGGAGACTTGTTCACATTGGCTTTGATCACATATCCGAGTTAGCGGCCACAGTCTCATTCCTGGTCTGCCTAAACTCAAGATGGTCAAAAACTTAGTTGTGCTCCTTGTTGATATGGCTAGATGGTTACTACTTCTCACCCTCCAGTCACTGTGACTATGACTGATGCACCAGGACAGCTTCTTCATGGTCCAGCTAGATTGTAGTCAGCTGGTGGGAAGTGGTATATTCTTATTGTGATTGATGACTTCTCGAGGTTTTCTTTGGTGTTTTTCTTAGCCTTGAAGGATGGGACTTTCAGTTATTTTCGGGGATTATTTGGTAGGTTGTCTGTTGAGCTTCTTAGTGCCTTATGAGTGATTCACAGTGATAATGGTACAAAGTTCAAGAACTCCTACTTTGAGGGTTTCTGTGATAAGATAGGCGTAGAGCATTAGTTCTCTTCTTCGCACATCCCTCAGCAAAATGGCGTTGTGGAGAGAAAGAATCGTACCTTTGTTGAGATGTTCGGGATGATGCTATACGAGTATACTACACCTAGGAAGTTTTGGGCTGAGGCTATAGCCACCACGTGCCATGTTTTGAACATAGTTTTTCTAAGGGCACACTTGCATTGCACTTCTTATGAGTTGAGGTACGGGCGAAAGCCAAGTGACTCTCATTTTTGTGTTTTCGGTTGCAAGTGTTTCATTATAAAGTTTGGAAATCTAGACAATTTTGAGTCTCACTCTTCGAATGGTATCCTTCTAGGTTACTCGAATTCTTCGTGGAGTTATAGGGTCTGAAACTGTGAGACTTGTAGGATTATAGAGACTTGTGAGGTTACCTCCGATGACGTTAGTCTTGGTACTAGGCCCGACATCTCGGTCCAGTAGTACAGTCCGACACTTTCTTCGTAGATGATAAGGAGGATGGAGATGAAGGTTCTTTACCTGATCCAGTTCATTCTTCCCTTGAGGTGCCTGCTTCTACCACTGCGCCTCAGGGAGATTAGCCCTTACCTTCTGATTCTTCTGCTCTGCTCCTACCTCCTCAGCTCATGAGGTAGAAGCCACTTCTTCTTCTCATCCAGGACCTCCTCAACACATTCAACATTATCATCCCTCTGAGCAGATGATAGGAGATCTTCGTGAGCATGTCACGCGCTCAAAATCTGGCTTATCTCATTTCTGCCTATACTCTGCATTTGTCGTCACTTTCGAGCCCAAGAATATTTGTCTATCTGATGAGTCTTGGGTCAATGCCATACATGAAGAGTTAGAAAATTTTGAGAGAAATAAGGTCTGGTAGCTTGTTGAGCCCCCTAGTGGTCATAATACCATAGGAACCAAGTGGGTCTTTAAGAACAAGCACAGTGAGGATGAGGTAGTCATTCAAAGCGAGGCTAGATTGGTAGCTCAGAGTTTTTCCCAAGTTGAGGGTTTAGATTTCGAGGAGACCTTCGCCTCTTTAGCTAAGCTAGAGCCCATTAGGATTCTGCTTGCCTTCACAGCATCTAAGGGCTTTAAGTTGTACCAGATGGATGTCAAGAATGCCTTCCTCAATGGGTATTGTTGTAGGGGTGGCCCCACCTAAGTCCATCCGGCCTACTAAAGGGTTGTAAAGCCCGAAATGGTATGTGTGTAATGACATAGATACCCCTATGGAGGGCACATGAGTGCAATTGGGGCAGATGGCAACGTCGGTGTTGTGCCCACTGACGAAGACACTCACGGCATGGCAGCTGACCCCACCACTGGCGCGGCGGTCAGCGCTGGTAGTACTAACCAGGTCGGTGGGAGCGGCGACGTCGATGCCCGTGCTGGCGTGGCCAGTGACCCCGCACCCAGTATGGGAGCGGCCGGTGGCTCTAGCGGCAACATTGGCCTCGTTACCGACCTCGGAGCCCACCGCAACGGCGCGCTGAGCAGCGCCGGAGCACAGGCCGTATTGCCGCCAACCCGATGGTTCGCGCCGGTGCTCAGGCTGGTGCAATCGCCTCAACGGTGGAGAATGCCCTGTTGACAGCCCTCGATACGTTGCAGCGTGAGCTGGCGGACCTCTGCAGAGCCGTGCGGGAGATGCAAGAGGCTCGGAGCCAGCAGGAGGCTCGGAGCCAACAAATCCTGCCGGTGGCGGCGGCAAAGCCTACGCCAGTTCGGGCAAACAGCCACGACGCCCTACATCCAGTTGCGTCTCGCTTCGATGCGTCGATCTGGAGTCCCCCCTCTCTGCTGGCCTGTAGTAGTCGGCGTGGCCGGAGGACTTTAAGTTCCCCACCATCGAGCCGTACAAGGGCGACACGGACCCTAGGGAGTTTGTGCACGTGTACGAGACTACCATTGAAGCTGCTGGTGGGGATGACTCCACTAAGGCGAAGGGGTTGCCTCTGGCGTTGCAAGGAGTAGCGCTCTCGCGGTTTTTCACCATAGAGCCGAACTCCATCTACGCGTGGGAGCAGATCCGGGATCGCCTTTACAACAACTTCCAAGGAAACTACATCGATCACGTCGACATGGATCAGCTCTTCACCATCAAACAGAAGCCCTCGAAAAAGCTCTGAGAATACTTTAAGTGTTTCGCCAAGGTTCGCTGCTAAGTCAAAGATGTCAACGAGATCACCATCATCAATGCAACAATCCAAGGCCTCCACTCAGGACCAATGGTCGAGTATAATGCGCGCAAACCGATAAGGATGGTGGCCAAGCTCTTCGACAAGATGGAGGAGTAGCGAGGGCGGAAGAGGATGCACAACGCCGCCAAGGTGACAACTCCGACACCAACCAGGCGGAGGACTCGCCGAAGGACACCCCCAAGCGCAAACAAGAATCCTCGAAGGACGCCCCTGAGCACAAAAAGGACTCCTCGAAGGACACCTCCAAGCATAAGCAAGACCTGTCGAATGATAAGCCCAAGCGCAACCAGCATAGATCCCAGAAGGCCCGCTATGTCTTCGACATCGAGGGCGGCTTCGAGGACAGCGCCGCCGCCGGTCGAGGGCGAGGTCGCAGAGGCCGGGGACGAGGGCGCGGCCAGGGCCGAGACGATAGACCCTGCGCGGAGGAAGATCATCAGCACTACGACCTGTGGTGCGAGGTGCATGGCCGTGGCGATCACCTCACACGGACATGCACCGCCATCGCTGCGCTTCGTCAGAGTGTTGCCAGGGATAAAGCTCTAGAAGCGGAGCCACCAGCGGTGCCCCACGTGTAGCAACCCCAAGAGGGCCCCTTGCGGATACAGGCCCCAGAGGGAGCCCAACGCCGGATCATAAATGTCATCTCCGGGGCTCTTCGCTAGAGTTCTCCTCGGTGCAGCAGCAAAAAGCTTATGCGCGTAGGCTGCACCACGTGGCGGCGTGCCCGACGCATGCACCGTCGGCTTGGGCGTAGCACGGCATCACCTTCACGCTTGCTGACGCGGAGGGCGCAGACTTCCCTCACCAGGATCCCCTGGTCATCCGGCTGCCATCGCAGGCTGCGATGTGGGCGGGGCATGGCCGAGACAGGAGGGCCCGGGAAGGCACGGGGCTTATGAGCTATGGTAGGTCGCGAAGGTGTCAGAGCTACCTCGGGCATCGCATTGCGGTGGTCAAGTGGCAGGGGAGATGTCAGGTCGGCTGTGAGGGTGGAATATGGTGAGCACAGAGATGCAGTGAGGCGGAGGAGGACGAGGTGGCTACGGCGCTTGGCCAAGTGGGGGTCACGACCATTAAGGGGCAAGGTACGGCAGCCAGAGCGCTGGCAGTGGCGGACGCTGTGGTTAGAAATTGTGGCGCGGGGGAGGTCGGCCGTGAGAGAAAACAGGGGCGACGGTGGCCAAGTCTCGCCTGGGAGCTCCGTTGCAAGACAAGGGGAGGATTAAGGGGTGTCAGGGAGGGGCTAGCAAGGCATACAGGTATCTGACAAAGCTGCTATGGTGATTGACCAAGGATCGAGAGAGGTGGGGGAAAAGACCACGGCGGTGCATCCTCTAATATTTTGCTAGACTATGAATAGTGCTGATTGGCCGTGCTACGCACAGATGGATGAGGGGAAATGGTGCGGTAGGGAAAAGGAGGCATGGTTGGGTGAGGAAGGTGTTGAATAGGGCCAAGAATCAAATTGAAACAAGATTCAAAGATATTCAAATGTGTTTTGAAATCTTTGGTTGTTTCACAAGCATTAGTGGAGTACCTTTCAATCTGGAATAAAGTGGAAAATTTTCAGCTTCAAGAGAATGTGGTATTATGGAAAATGGACCTCAAATCATTTATATTCTTTCCTGTTGGCATGCCAAGCTTTCTTATTGGTGAAATCAAATTTCTTTGCAGCGATCAGGTTTGGTAAGGTTGGGCCCCAAAGTCTTCGCTTGGTTAGCCTTGAACGACCATTATTGGACTGTTGATCGGCCTCGTCGGGATCTTTCTCATCATTCCTCTTGTGTTGTTTGTTTCCAAGAAGAGGAGACAATCAAATCATCTTTTTGATTCAGTGCAGTTTTGCTAGACAAAGTTGGTTCCATGTTTCTTTATGGATCAGGAAATAAAGGTCCTGTTCTTTCGGGTTTTTTTTGCCTTCTTCGGCGTCCGAACGGTTTTTCGAGTTTAAAATCGTATGTACCGTCCATCTCGGTGTCTCCGCATCTGCTGTTATCTCAAAAAGTGTAGATAAAAATCATCAGTCGTATCCTAAAAGAATAGGGCCAAAGACTAACTCTGCTGCGGATGACAATCCCTGTGATTGGTGGTTGTCACTGAGAAATCGCCTGCGTTTAAGGGAGTTTAATGGGTGTAACTCCATTATAATTCTTACTCTCAGGCATATATGTATTGAAAGGAATGCCAGAATATTCTGGAATGCTCATAAGAATGTTTCCTTAATCGTGAAAGAAATTAAAGAGGACTGTGAATTGTGGAGATTAGCGGGTGCGAGGGGCATTAGCAGCTTGCTTCAGTAGCTTTGGGTGCTGTCTTGGGAAGTAGTTTCTCTCCTTTTGCTAGTCTGTGTGTTGTTAGCCGAAGGTGGTGTTGGTTGTATGGCTGTTGCTCTTTGTACAGTACCTCTCTTTGTTCTTTTCTTTCCCTTAATTCAATGATGCGCAGATCTCCCGCGTGTTCTCCAAAAAAAAACTGAGAAAAATGAGACAATACCTTTCAATCAAGTGCTTCGGGAAGTTGAAAGATGATTATTTGTCTATCACTAAATTTTAGGAAATGAGACAACACCTTTCAATTAAGTTTGAGGAAAATCTAAGATGATTATTTTAGGAAAGATAATGAACAAGGACAATACAGGTAAACTGGCACTAAATCTGCTTACATATGGCTTACAAAATGTAAAATGTCTGAAAAATAATATGTTTTGTAAAATGGACAAGACATATTCTATTTCTGGGACAAAAAAAGGACAAGACATTTTGCATTCACAGAGAGGGCAAGGAAGATTTTAGTCAACATTACTACAGTACATCACATTAATCTTGTAGAAAAGACCACTGGTACTACAGTCATCCTGTTACATTAGTACACATGTACAGATGACAAAATGGAGTCTCTCAGGCTCTCTCACAAAAATCAACGGCTGCTCTTCTGAAAGCTCTTCTTCCTGGCAAGCAGACGCTGTGGCTTCCGTATCTCGCAGCTATATATGTAGCTGTAGTGAGGCGGTATGGGAGATCTCCATGCAAGAGCCTCAAATTTCCCATGGATCCTAGTGCTTCCAGACAGCACTTGCTGCATGGTTGTTATCTTGGAATAATTATCAGCTTCGTCCTCATCAGGAAAACCTTTCTGATACTCGTCAAGGATGGTACAGTACTCTGCAGGTCGGTTGATTATTCGAACATGCACCAGCTTCTTCTCCTGCGAAGGGCTAACCGGATCTGCACCGAACATGAAGGGGCACTTTTTTCTGCATTCTCTGACGGATGCAAGAACCATGCCCCAAAACCTTGCGTTGGGGTTAGCTCTTAGCAAGCCGGCACATACGTTTCCACATATGAACGATCCATTCAGCTCCATGGCCATCTCCATTGCTATGGATGCCAGTCTCGGTTGCTCCTCCGGATCGGTGTTTCCAAATGCTAGCACCTTGAAGAAGTACCAGTATGCTTCTCGAGTAAAGAATTCTACCTTGAGGGCTCGCGCTGTTCCAAAGCTTGCGATCTTGTCGGATCGGCTAGAAATTATGATCTTGCTACCATGTCCAACACGACTTTCATAAGTCGAGTACATCCTTCTCCAAACACCCTCGTCAATATCCCCATTTATTTCTATAATAACCAAAATACTTTCCTCTCCGGAGGTGCGATTTTGATACTTGATTATGCCGCCATCTCCTAGAGTTCTTAGCATTTCATCTTTAAGATCATCTCCAGTAAACAAAACAATTCGAGAGAAACGTTTGCGCACCCTTTCATCGTTGCACGCATGCTCAATAAGGGTGCTCTTTCCGACTTTTGCTGGACCAATAACAGGTAAAATTCCAAGATCTGCGGCACCGGGAGACCCGTTTTGCAACAAGAAGTTGATGATACGTTCCATTTCCACGTGGCGGCCAAACATGCACTTCTCCATAAGCATGTACGTGCTATACGGCCGGCGGTACAAAGGTGGGCAGCCCCTTAGAAACGTGAAAAACTCGTTCAAATCACTAACCATGATCTCTACACTGGCGATCACTTGCTTCAGCTCTCTTACACCCTGACTGCTTTTCACGAACAGCTGAACACGTTTGGCAGGATTGAATTTAGACAGGGCGAAAGAGTAATTGTCGCTTACTCCATGATCATCTATGGCGTTGTCCTTCTCCTCTTCATGAGCTTGGTGTCTGAAGGTGTCGAGCACGTAGTAGCATCTGTACATTTCCTGCTGCAGCATCTTAAGCTGCTCGAGCATGACTTGGTTTCCGATCTGCCGGCCCTCTGCCTCCTCGACGATGACGCGGACCCGCAGCAGCTTGCACCGGAGGTTCTCCTCCGCGGCCGGCAGAGCCACCGGGTTGGAGAATTTCTCCAAGAGGAAGGAGATGGATCGATGGGCAACCTCACCGACGGCTGCAGAGAGAACCATATTCAGTATAGGCCACTCTCCTCCATTGGTGGATGGTGCCATGCATAGGCAAAGAAGTCCTTGAAATTTTTTTTACGAGTCTTTGCTTTGTTTTCAATTCTCTCTTCTAATCAGCTTCTATCAAGTGGAACAATGAATGAAATAATCTGGAAATGCTAGAATTAACATTTGCTTAGCCGCCAGTGACATTTAAGGCGCTTTGACTCGCCGTTTAATTTGTCTTAGAAAAATGGACGGCAAGACACAAGAAAACTGAATTGACGTAAGTAACCAAACCTACCCATCTACTTCATATATAGTATTAAACTTTCTCGGTGCCCCCCTATTCTCATCGTGGAACCTCTCAACTATGATATTGCTTCATATATTTCTCTTAGCCACTGGTGACACATCTATGCGTGCATGATGCATCAATAACATCGATCATTAGGATGCCCAAGAGAGTAGATCCAGTTATTTAGGTCTAAATTAGATCACATCTCGTAGCAGCCTCAGAATCTGGGCGTTCAGGTCTACATTAGTGACATTAAAAGCACACCAATATATTGTGGTGACCCTGGACGCACAAACACTTGTAGTCATTGTATATGTTCTGTACTAGTCTCATGATTAGTAGCTAGTACACACATTCATAGCATTGTGATCACATCCATATATATCGTATATATTTAATTTATGACAAAGGGGTAAATACATAAGCGACACATAATAGGGTTTTACAGCATATGGCTGACCAGCCAAGTAAATACCAGAGTCAAGAGTAAATTGCAGCAGAAGACAAATAAATAAGCAGAAGCATCCAATGGTATGCCACCATAGCCACAGGCAACCGACTAGAGCTAAACCCTAAAAGACCCATCGTCGAATTTCCCGATGCTGGGGGCAAAATACGCGTTGTCTGGCACATAACCTTCTTCATTTTCTGATCAACAATAATTTAAGCAAGATTGAGTACATTGTGTACTAAACAAGACTTGTAGTGTATCACAAAATTATATATATGCAAGGCTATCAAAGAATGAAGCTCTATACTAAGTTATTTTCAGTATGAGGCAAATTTCATTTGCAATATCAATAAATAATAATTTGCAAATGAAATTATAAAGAGCACTTAACTTGTAATAAATAACATTTATATAATTTTCATAATAGTAGATCAAATCCATTCGTAGCCCTCCTCGGCCGAGAATATCGCACAATTCCCACACATAGGCACGACACACAGAAGACACGTACATGCCATCCCATCATGTTTAGAGACACAGTTTTGAAAAAGGAAAACTATACCCATTGTGGCTCCATTCAAGCATAATCATGACCCTGAACAATGCTATTTAAATAGCTTTTAACACTTTAGAGGTTGTACAACTTTACCCATATGAGATAATCAAATACACTGTTGGCCATTACATGCTTCCTTGGGTATGATACAAAAGTGATTATCATATAGCGTTTAGATCACCTAGTCCTAACCTTGCACTAGCCCGATGAATGGACAAGGCCTCACTTGTGTGCACCAAGTGAGTTACATGACAGACCCTCATCTCAGCGGATTACATCCCTTTGGTGACGCATTCACTGTTGTATTAGCAAACTTTGGTCCCAACACCAGCTACGGTAGAATAGTTCGACTATACAGCGATCAAAGATGTCGACACCGACTGTGGTCGAAAATTTCAACAACTACAATGGTCGAAGATTTCAACAATGGCAATGGTCGAAGATCTCGACTCTAGCTGTGGTCAAATATTTCAACACCGACAACGGTCGAAGATTTCAACAACGGCAGCGGTCAAAGATCTCGACTATGGCAGCGATCGAAGATCTCGACTACGGCAGCGATCGAAGATCTCGACAACGGCAGTAGTTGGAGATTTTGGCACTGGCTGTGGTCGAAGTTCTTGACACTGGCTGTGGTCGAAGTTCTTGACACTGGCTGTGGTCGAAGATCATGACAACAGCAATGATCAAAGATCTCAATGCCGGCAGCGGTCGAAGATTTTGACAATGGCTACGGTCGAAGAGTGCTACATGGCGGCGGTCGAAGGTTTTGACACCAGCTGTGGTTGAATATATCTATAATGGTGGCGGTTGAAGATCTCGGCTCCAGCTATGATTGAAAATTTCAACAGCGGCAGCTGTTGAAGATCTCGACACCGGCTGTGGTCGACGATTTCGACTCCGGCTGTGGTTGTAGATCTCAACACCGGCAATGGTCAAAGATCTTGATAGCACTGCCAAATTTTGACTTCGATTGCTAACGTTCTCTTCTCAACTTCAACTACTACGGTTCTCTTTTCGAGTTTGACTATTTTAGTTCTCTTTTTGACTTTGACTGCTTTAGTTCTTTTTTTGACTTCGACTACTTTAGTTCTCTTTTCAACTTCACATACTCTACAAGGGAGGAGGAGCTCACGGGAGGTGAGGGCGGTTCTTGAGGAGGAGCGAAGGAGGCTAGCGTCGGAGGCTCTGTCGGCAGCGAAGAGGAGGTTCTCGGTGACAGTGAAATCTGACAAAAGAGAAGCTATAAAAAGAGGGTGTACATCAGCTTGCTTGCATGCATGCAGAGGTATGGGTGAATAAAATTGAGGTACAACTCACCAGAGAGAGAGAAAGTCTTACGGTGGCGTCCTGGTTGGCAAGGAAGAAGAAGGTCTAGTTTGAGTGATCCACTGCACAAAAGGTCAATCAAATAAGTAGGGTGCTTAAGGAAGAGGTAAGATACGTTGTGACAGAGATGGGAAGGAGAGAATCTCACCAGAGTTGCTAGAACATGGGGTGTGCTCACCGGTGTTATGTACAACTTCGGTTTCTTGACGTTCCAGTGAGCGAAGTGCTCAAGGATTGTGCGCAGGAGACCAAGTGGGCTAGCTAAAGAGCAATGGCATGGTCGGGGGCTTTATAGATGCAAAATGGCTAAGGGCAGAGAGCAAGTTCTTGCGAATGTAACCGAGTAGAGCGGTCGAATTCTGTCGTGGAATGTGAGGCAAGGAAGAATACAAGGGGGAAAAGATGCGTCGCGTTGAGGCGACGGGTAGGTAGGGGTTGGCAGCAGCAGAGAAGAACTGTGGGCACAGCGTTAGAAATAAGAGACAGCATGAGCCACGACCATGACAGAGCTTGCGCAGGTGTGTGAGGTGGAAGATGAACCCTGTCAGTGGGCCCGATGCATCAGCGAGCGCAGAGAGGTGGCCTGACGGGATTGTTGGTTAAAATCTTGACATGTAAAGGGCTTAGGAGTCGTGTGTTCGAGTACTCATGGTAGTGTGTTCGAGTAGTTGCTAGCTGGTCAAAGCTCTTGAGTGAGTGCAAACCGGTCGAAACTCTTAAGGGCCAACTTAGCAGTCGTGATGCAAAGCTAGACACAAGGCTAGGATGCATGGAGGAAAGGTGTGGCGCAGGGCATGGGCTGTTAGCAGAGAGGAGGAACGATGGGCGTGGTATCAAAATGATGAGCATGGCATCAAAACTAGTGGCATGTGTTTATGGTTTCTCATGCTGCTAGCTGGAGGTGGAAGAAAGGTACTGCAAGTGGGCCACAATTAGTAGTGAGAGAGAGAGAAAGGGCGAGGTGAGCTGAGAGGTTTGGGCAATTGTGGACATATCAGATGAGCTCCGAAAATTATGAAATGTTTTGTGAAAGCTCCTGACATAGTGGAATGATTGTGTAAAATTTTCAGAGTTTTATCTTCCCTTGATTTTTCTAAACAAATCTGAGAAGGCTTCTAGTTGAATTTAAATATACCTATTTGATTTAAATAATTCAGAGCTTGCTTTAATATTTATTTTTTGTGCCAAAATTATACTCGTGAGCTTTTATGATAGTTTCCACCATAAGTTTTCTCGTGCTAACTTTTGATACTCTTTTTAGTATGATTTTTTAGTTTTAATTTGAATTGCATTCTAAGCACTTTTGTTTTTGAAATTCAAACTTTTCAAAGAAACTCCAATAAAGAGCCAAGTAAACAAAATGCATTCAAAAAGTTTGAAATTTTTCTTATTTTTGCATGCCATAGAATTTAGGATGTGACATATATTATCATTAAATTAGAAAAAACCGTGGAAATTCTCTCATTAGTAGAGAGAGAAAAAGAATATGAGAACTGACTTAAAATGGTGTGGAAATGCAATCTTCAGATGTACGAGTTGTGCAATGAATACAACTCTAGTCTATGTGAAATCCCTTTGTTATTCCAAGCACGGCCTAATTATCTAGCTAGCTTTCCTAAAAATAATATCTAGCTAGCTAGCAACTGGTGGGAGAAGATTGCTGCTTGCTGGACCACGTATGAATCATAAGATAAGATAGTTTAGTCAAAAGTAAGGTAATTAATTACCACAATCCAAGTACTTAAACATTTCATGACCGTGTGTTCTTCTGGTCTCAATTCGTTAGACCATCTTAACTCTGAGAGGAAAGGCTCCCTAATGGAGATGATTCTCGCTGCAGTTGCAGGTGAAGTTGCCACCAGATACATATCTTTTTTGATCGACAGGTACTCCAGGCTAACGGCAACCGTCGAGGAGAAACTACAGCAAACGCTGCTACAAGTTCATGTCATCGTCAAGGAGGCTGAGGGGGGCATATCACTAACCAACCCATGCACCAACAACTTAGCAATCTCAGAGAAGCCATGCACCGAGGCCACTACGTGCTCGACCACTGGGATATGAGATAGACTACACTAATACAAATTAAAATTTTTATCGTGTAAATCAGAAACCATGTAAGAGATCATGGATTGTCACCACTAGACACGTAGTGCAGTGAAAGAAGAGTTGAAGTAGCCCAATTCAACATAGCGTGTTCCAATGTAGTGAAAGTAGTCGATCTCCACGAGCCAACTGTCTCTTCCTCATGATCGTCCCGATCAACGCCGCGGTCGTAGTAGCACCTCTACTAAGGTCCACACGTCTAAATTTATGTATCTATGATAACAAGTGATTACCACACATGACTCTCGAACCGTTTGTGATAAGTTACAACGCAGACAGTTTTTTTAAAAACATCTGTGATATATAAGATATTACAGACAATTCTTAAATATAACCATCTATGATAGTCTATTATCATAAATAGTTCTAGTTCAGAACCATATGTTATTGTGTTCTCGCGTTTGCATAAATAGGCCTCCTTCAGTTCATCAATATTTTCTAATTGTGCTATAAAACAACGCAATCAGATAATACAGATGAACCAAAGTAGGCCTATTTATAAGAACAAGATCATCGTGCAATAAACTTTGGCGCCATGTCTTTACCCTGCAATAAACATGAATTTCAACAAGGGTTGAAACTCTAGCCATCCACCAATCATCATAAGAACTAAGGCATCAACAATTAATTTTCACACGCATTAGCATCAAGATTTACATGGCCACAACCCTAGCCATCCAACAATTTTGGATGGGGGATATATCACCAGTGATGAAGTAGAGATGCGGCAGTGTCACCGTTGTGTCACGACGGTGACACTGCATAAGACACTTTTATGACACTTAGGACAAGAGTGTCTTGTGCAATGAACCGTGGCATCACAACTAGAGGTGGAGGAGCTCACGGTAGTAGTCGGCATCATCGAGGAGATGGGGCGCTTCTGTTTGGGGGAGGAAGCAGGAATAAGGAATGGATGAACTAGGAGCAGCAAGAAATATTCTCCTTAGTGTTGGTTCTTAGAGTGACATTGGGGAAAAGGGAGAGGGCTAGTAATAAAGGGCGAGATGTGGGAGGAGACTAGTACCTGCCTTTCGATGCGAAGAAAATGGATGGTTGAGATCAAAATCCTAGGAAAGATGCCACGGATGGGTGATGTGGCATTATCACAGATGGTTTGGATTGGAAATTGTCTGTGATGTGTGCTGACATCACAGATGGTTTTTAATCCTATTATAACAAATGGTTTTTAACAAGAACCGTCTGTGATAATTATATATCATAGACAGTTCTAGCCATCACTAATAACATAGATGGTGATGCTTTTAAAACCGTCTATGATAATTGCAACACTGACGGTTCTCTGGAACCGTTTGTGATGAGGCATCTAGTCTAGCCTTTTTGTAGTAGTAAACGGATCCAATTTGAACTGATGTGTTTCAATCCGTTAAGTATGTGACCTTGTATGTTCATGTATATTTGGCCATGGCCGAAAAACTCCTTCTGGTTCACAAGTTGGTAGTGGTGCCTAGCAGGACATATCAACTCTCAAATATGCATAAAGATCATATCAAACAAACATATATAGCACTCATGTACTGATCCCTTTGCCTCATGATACCATATCGAACCCAAGATGAGAAGCATACCATTCTATGATAGCTCGATCCTTCACTTGAACTACTCAACCACATTCAGCATAGCCATACACTTCCTTAATACAACCACATCGAGGGCCCAGAGATATCTCTCCCATTATATAGTAGGGGCAAATTCCATATTGATCGCTCACATTCCTCCACATGTTTGATAGTGAACCCGAAAGCTAACTTTATGATTACCCAATTACGGAGTAATGTTTAACAATCTCTAAGTAAATTATTACATATGTAGGAAACTATGACAATCTCATGTCAAATGATCATATGTACATTATGTATGAGATCAACTAATGACACTTAAGAATATATCAATTCCCACAGTATCTCATGGCAAATCAATCTAACACCATGTTCTCTAACATATATCTACATTATTGATTTGATATCCCCATATCTATAATCCATGAACATGATTATCAATCAATACATGTGCTAATCCATAAATCATAATTTTTCCGCATAATGATATAAGATCAGGGATAATTTAAAATAACATCAAAATATGAATAAAGAGTTTCACAAACAAATCATATACTTATTGATCATTTTGAAAGAAAATTATTTAAGAGACAAAATAACAAATTATTCAAAAGATCATAAACATAGAGACGATACAATTATGTCTATGGTTGCCTCTAGGGCATATCACTAACATTGACACCTTCTCATGCTGAGCCCACGTGTGCAACAAGATGCTCTTTCAAACTAAGTGTATCATCGTTTTCCCCTATCTGAATTCAATCTAGCTAAGCATATGTTTTCTCCATGGGCGTGCTTCTCCTACTTCCTCGCGAACGACTGTCTCGTTGCTTCTTTGTTGTATTAGAGCATCAACCCTTATTGCACAAGCAGTGTGTGCTTGTGACCTTGTAGCAGCACATGGTATGGGTGCACTGAGGGGTGTTTCTTGACATTTTGCTTTGTCGACGGTGGCAGCTCATTAAGGGGGGATAATGTAGCACCCCACCCTTTAGTACCATATTACCAGTTTACATTGAGTTTCACTAGCATATAATGCCTATAGGCCCAAATCATAGTACTTTTGGGTTAACCTTTTTAGGCGAAGTGAGGATGAAAGCCCAAAAGAGGTGTTATGCATGCGTGCCCTCCCCATGGGTGGGCTAGGCTTTGAGTGAATTTTGGGCCATAGGGTTTTAGATTCTTCCTCATGTCCGACCTCCTCCCTGCCTCTCCTCCACCTTCGACCAATGAATCCGTCGACCATTGCCCCCACCCCACCTCCCCCGCATCTTCTAGTGCTGCCCCTAGAATCCTTGGATCTAACACCTCTTCTCCTCCCGTTTAAATAACCAGCACAACTCTAATGGATCCAACCCATTGAGCTTACTGGGGAAACCCATCAAACCTACTAACATGCGTTTTACACACTCATGCACGTTTCTCAAAGTATTTACAAGACTCAACTCATTAGCTCTTTAGTGATTGATCCACTTATCAATTATATATCTCCTTGAACTAAAACCACTTCTCCTTTGCACCTCTCTGCACCACGGTTTTGATCAAGATACTAATCCAATATTTGGCTGACTACCAAAATACCCTCGATGAAGCTTCTGGGCACCTTCCCTTGACTCCATCTTCATATTCACCTCAAAGCATCTCCACCTACTTTAACACATAGCCTGTAGTGCCCAATGACTAGCCGTCACGTCTTCACGCATTCAGACTCTCTCGAACCATCTATACATGTATTGGTCATGTCACTTGAAGCACCACATGTACCAACTCATCCCTTCACGATCCTTATCTTCTCTGTGCTTCCCGCTTAAGCCATGCAGCCTCGCTCAAACTTACATGACCACTCAGACCTTAGCTCCCCAGCTTAGGCTCGATCCATTGCCATCAACCGCTACGTCCTTCAAGCCACCTGCACATTCAAAAATCAAGCAACCATATCGAGCACAAGTTCCATACACTTGACTCACATTAGTCAAACACATGCATCACGTAATGCAACAGGAACCCTCATAGCTCCCAAGCCATGAGCCAACCTCAAACTAACTCAGCTCAACTCAACCTATTTTCTAGCCGTAGCCACCGATTTGACTGCCCTTTCCACACTAGTCAGACCACTGTGGTCAGACCACCAACCACTAGTTAGTCTGACCAGTCACCCAGTGTGACCACCTTTTCAATGCCAGTCACACTGGCAAACTCACCCCGGTCCAACCATCAGTTATGGCCGGTCCAACTGCACGTGACCAACATCAAAACACATGCTCTAGAAAAAAGCAGCTGCAAACTAGAAATCATTACACCGAACCACAAGTTTGATCTCCACCCAATATATGGTAATACCAGACCACCGGTCAGACCGCCGTTCACAGACCAGTCCGATCTCTTCCTCCCAGTGGTTTGACCGGTCCGCTGATCAGTCCAACCAGGAGCACTGATACCAAATCTGAATTTTCTGAAACTATTATAAAATTCAAATTCAACTTAACCAAAGTGCCAATTGTTTATTAAAAACATGTATTAGACTTTGTATATGGTCATTCAGTTTCCCTTTCTCCATTGGAAGTAGAACCATATGACAAAGTTGTTAGAGCAGGTCCTTGATAGTCTGAGCAACATCTTAGCTAATAGCATGGGCGAGCACGTTAAGTTCCTGAAGAGCTATCCTCCAGTGTACCGCCAACTTTACAGCACAAACTTGTTCTTAGATAAGCGCATCATGGTGTAAACAGATTGGGTGTCCTACCGATTGTTGGTTCAGGAAGATTTTTTTTTTATAGAAAGTCCGGGAAGAGTTGTATATGCACTCTTGTCTCGCATTACTTCACCTAAATCATGCTCTTTAGTGGAGATGATCTTCAAGATGACAACCACACCTCTCTAACTGATGGAGGGTAATCAAGCATCAAAATACCACACCAGATAATGTGGATGGAAGTTAAGAAGAAGCGATTGGTGAAGGTCAATCATTTAATTTCTTTTGTATTGTTTGACCGAATAAACATTTTATAGCATGGGTTATATGCATGTTGTGTTGAAGCGACTCTGTCTCTAACGCTCATGTACTCCAATTTGACTTGGCATATGAATGTATGGTGCTTGCTACGTTTTCTTATAGTCAAACCAGTATTAAATTGCACTGATTTAGGAAGCGTAGGTTGCAAGTCCTTTTTTGTCCTGTATTTGTTATTAGTGAATTTTCTTATGTGCCTTGTTGGAGTTAACCATGTTGTCTAGGTGATAGTTCATGTTTATTTGTATTCATATGGCATTGTTGCCGTATCGAGTCAAGGTAATAGCGCAGTTCTAGTTAGCTGCATGCGTGGCGTCATGTCGTTGCGAGCGGATCGGTAGAAGTACAAGGAGTGCGGAGTGGGCAGATCGGTAACCATTAGTCAACTGTGTGTATGCATGTGTGACTAGAATTAGTTGCATGCATTGTTAGGAGTAGTGCATGAGAATAGGATTAGTTGAGTATGTATCGTGTAATACTGGAATTAGTCTTGCATGTGTTAATGGCACTCATGCATCTGGATGGTTGCATGTAGAAGCAACATGCTCCCGGTTGTGGTGTGCAAGTTAGCGGTAGAACCGGTCACGTAGTTGGCCGGGCGTGCGTTGAATGAGTTAGTTCATCAAGTAACTAGCAAGACTTGGCCAAGTCATGTGGTAGATAGTGGAGCGAGTAGTTTGGGCTGCTGCTCAGCTTGTGTGTGTCTTATTTAAAGCATTGTAATGAAGTTGTTTAGTCAAGAAGAAAAGCAAGAGAAAAGGCACTAGTTGTGCGGTGCCACAAAATACTCTGTATGCTATTCATCTTCTTTGTGTTTCACATGAAAGTGTGAGTTGTATCCACTGCTATCGCATGAGTTTTTGTCTGGGCAACATTCCTGTAGGAACCAAAATGGTTTCCTTTGAAATTTCTTCGTTTCAACAGGGCTTTTAATAGTAGCAGTCGCTGGCTCACTGCGGAGCATAAAAGAGTTGGGGAAGACATGGGCACAATTGTCATTTGTTATGTGCAGTGGCAAAATTATACGGTTTGTTTACAGTAGAATTCTTGTCGTTGTATTGAGGCAAACAACAAAGTGTAGCACGGATGAACTAGCCACCGGCGCTGACCGTAAATTTTTTTGAGAGGAGGCTGCCTGTTTTGTTTTTGAGGGGAAGGCCCGTGTTGGATCAGAGCCCGGAAAACACTGTACAATGGATGGATTTTTTTAGGTTGTGATTTATGATTTTTGGCTTATGGTTTTTGAATTCTGGCTATTCGCGTGAGATAGTACAAAGAGAGTGACAGTCGCATGCAATTTTTGCCGATATAGCTGAAATTGGTATAGTATCTGTTACAATCGATTTGTATATACTGGATTGAAAAGATGCACCGTTTAAAAACTAGTTACTATAATAAAAATAAAAAATCATAAGTCATAAGCATGAAACCAAAAGAACCCTAGCCCAACGTTATACGGCAGCCCAGTGGCCCACCTATCCGGTCCATTCTTTTTCTGTTCTTGCCATGCTCCTTTCCCCCATTCCTCCTCACCAGTTTGCCGGCGATAGTTAGGACTTCGACTGAGGCAGTGAACTCTGGCGATCGCCAGCTCGCCGGCGATCGGCAGGGGGAAATAAGGTGAGTTATCCCCCTCTCCCTCCCTCCCTCCCTCATTATCGTATCATACATTTAGTGGTCATCTGTTTTAGCGTGTGGTCTGATGTCTGAACTAAATAGCTAACGCATTAATCACGTCTAGCCAACTTTGGTGCTCTATTGGTCTAGGTTTTTTATTGTGGCTAATGGCTTTTGACTATAATTGATGATTTTTACTGTATTTTTTGAGACGATGGTGGATAGCGGAGCTGTCGACATAAATGGCGTACTCAATTTTAGGGTCGAAAAGTCGTTTAGAGAAGCGATTTGAAAAAGCCGTTTGAAAAAGTTGCTATCCGTCCAATGCACCAAAGCAGGGATGATTAATTGATTGATTTGCTTTGTTGTTAACAGTAGAACGCTAGACACATGCAGCTGCACTTTTTTTGTAACAGAAATAACTCTTCGAAACGATGCGATATATCGTTGAATTGGAACGAAACGGGATGGAAAGGAGGGAAATGCTCTAGCTAGCTACTTTACTTCAGAGTTGCAGTACCGATGGCGCAGATAAGAGGGGTGAATGATTTTTCCTCCATTTCAATTATTACAAAATCAATCATCTTTGGCTTCTTCACTTATTTAGATATGAGAAATTAATAAAATCATGTACACAATAGACACAAACAGAAAGTAGAAGCCAACAAACCAAAGGAATAAAAGGAGTAACAAACAAGTCAAGGCATTAACTAGCTGGTCTTACCATAGGCGTCGCACCGGGTCACACTGGTCTAACCAGACCTAGGCGGTCTAACCACTCGGATTACAGTGGTTTGATCGCTCGGCATTCCAGAATAGAGGATAGCCCATCGTCAATAACTCAAAATGTCCTAATCTCTAATCTACTCAACCAAATGAGTTGAATGTTGAAACATAGATTCCTCAAGATCTTATGAGCCTATTCGGATTAACATGCTACTTAACAAAATTTTGACCTTTACCCAAAACAAGGCAGCTTACATCGGAACTGGGCAAACTGAGACAAACACGAAGAACATTTTAAAGGGTTGCCTAGATGGATGGGATCTAACCTCCAGGAGATTCTCCCATTATCCACACATCCTTGGAAACTAGCAAGATCAAGAAGGGAGAAAATCCAAATAACCAAGCAAATCAAAAGCACAAGGAGAAATCCATGGCAAAACTCACTTTCATAAAATTTAGATCTTTATATTCACTTGGAGATAGATATCTAAAGCCACTTCACTCTTGAAGGACAGAGTTTACTCTCCATAGAGCACACACAAAGTTTTTCTCTTGAAAACCCTAACCATAACTCTCAAAGATTTAGTCAAGACCCCCAAAGCTTAGCCCCTAAGTCACTTCATCTCCTCCTTACATATAGAGGTTCACAAAAAACCCTAATTAACCGGCATCTTTAGTTAGGTTTCACCTACTTACATAGGTTAATCCGTTAACCCAACACCATATCGCGTTTTACATACATGTACGCTTTTCAAAGCGACTCATCCAAAGGGCCAACAACATGCCGGTCAAACCACCCATCACCTCTCTAGCTCACCTCGATAAAAAGGGGACCAGTCTGACCGATGGCCCAATGTTGATCAAATCGCCAACGATCTGACCACCGACCACAGGCTGACCTGACTACGTAAGACCACCAGAAAACACTCTCTCTGAAATTTTAGTTAAGCTCTATCTTGTTTCAGCTCAGAAATCCAAATTAAGTAATATCTAGTGCAAAAATATCTCCAAACATACATAGACCTGGAACTCAAGAATGAAACGGTTGGGATGGTTGGCTTGCAAGCTTCCATCTCCAACTCATTAAATAGATTGAGCAATCAACCTACATCTAACTCTAATAGATACTATACATTAGCATAATTAGGGGAAACCCGTTAACCCCACACAATATGGATCTCACACTCACACTTAACTCATGTATTCTTTTCAAAGCACATGAGCTCAAACCTGCTAAGTCATTAGCCTTTGATCCACATGATCTTCTCAATATCATGTTGACCTAAAACACTTTTCCAAGTATCACGGTTTTGATCCAGCGAAGTTTTCTGTATTTGGCCAACTACCAAAATACTCTCGCCTTTACTTGTTCTTCTTCTTTTCTTATATGCAATCGCCATGCTTGCCATATATAGGTGCACCAATGGTTTGCCACGCATCGGCAACCCTCTTCCGCTTCGGTTTTCATCGGACCACTTCTTACTTAGATTGACTAATCCACTTTGTGCAACCCATTGCTCAGCCGTTTCCTTCGATGTTCATTGTCTTTCTTGTGCCATGCTTAAGCTGAACAATCTCACTTAGCATCCTTAACGGTTCTGGACCTCGACTCCTCCAGGAGGGTAGTCCCGATCCTCGTAGTTGACCATAATTAACTCCAAGCTTCTCTACATATCTAAAGACCAAGAAATTATTTTCGGGCACAAATTTTTCATAACTTGATCCACGTTAGCTCAAACATGCTTTATACAATATGAATGCACTGACCTAGAATAATTCAACTCGATCCATGATCAAATTTCCAAAATTCAAGACTCTTAGCCGAAATTCACACTAGTCAGTCTTATCGCTCTAACCGCTCTACAAGGTCGGCCTGACCGCTTAACAGGGTCGGGCTGACTGTCACATGAGACCTTGGTTCTATACAATACTTCTTCGGAAACAAATCAACATTACAATATTTACATTATATTCAGTTGTTGAAGCTTACGATGAGGAGGCTAAAGATTAGGTGATGAGTCACTTTTCGGCTCCGTACAAATGCAGCTCGGTGGAACGTCTTTTATCACTCTAGCAGTCTACACTTTGTTAAATTTGTCATTGTCAGGCTTACATTTTACAGGATTTGTTATATCACTGTTTTCTTTTTTTTTAGAGCGCATTAGAGATGACAGTTAAACTCTACTATATCTTCTTATATGTAAAATCCGTGGACGGTTCTACTATAAGAACCTAGCTACTCCCCATAGCAGCCTCATAGGTCATAGCTAATTAATTAATTCTCTAGTTTTATTCAGCTCTATAACTAATCCATTACCAGAAACCAGGAACTTAATCATTACATGACCGCGCGCGTGCTCTCCTGGTCTTCAGAAGAGAGGCCCCTAATGGAGATGATTCTCGCTGCAGTCGCAGGTGAACTTGCCACCAGATCCATATCTTTCTTGATCGACAGGTACTCGAGGCCGACGGCAACCGTCGAGGAGAAACTACAGCAAACGCTGCTACGAGTTCACGTCATCGTCGAGGAGGCTGAGGGGCGGCATATCACGAACCAATCCATGCACCAACAGCTTAGCATCCTCAGAGAAGCCATGCACCATGGTCACTACGTGCTCGACACCTTCAGATACCGAGCCCGTGGAGAAGAGAGGGGCAATGACAAAGACCATGAAGTGAGTTACTCTTTTGCCCTGTCTGAATTCAATCCTGCTAAACGTATATGTTTCTCCATTGGAAGTAGAACCAGCAGACAAGAGCTACAGCAGGTCCTTGATAGTCTGAGCAATGTCCTAGCCTATGTGGATGAGCTTGTGGTGTTCATGAAGAACTATCCTATGATCATGTACCGCCAACCTTATGACATGTACTTGTCCTTGGACAAGTGCATGTTTGGTCGCGAAACGGAGATGGAGCAAGTTATCAACTTCTTGTTGCGAACAGAGCCTCCCAGTGTAAATAGATTGGGTGTCCTACCAATTGTTGGTCCAGGAATAGTAGGAAAGAGCACTATAGTCTCACACGTCTGCATTGATGAACGGGTGCGTAATCACTTTCCCCAAATCATGTTCTGTAGAGAAGATGATATTCAAGATGACAAGCACACCATTCTAAGGGATGGAGGGGTAGTCAAGCATCAAAATAGCGCACTAGATAATGCAAATGGGAGATCACTGGTCATTGTTGAACTAGTTGGGGATGTTGATGAGGGCACATGGAGGCGACTGTATTCGACTTACTGCAGTCGGATGGCACCTGGCAGCAAAATCATAATCACAAGCCGATCTGACAAGATTGTTAAGTTTGGAACGACGCAAGCTCTAACACTTAAGTTTTTATCCCAAGAAGCGTACTGGTATTTCTTCAAGGTGCTTTCATTCGGAAGCGCTAACCCAGATGAGCATCCAAAGCTGGCATCAATAGGCATGGAGATTGCCAAGGAGCTAAATGGATGTTTCTTCGGCGCAAACACCGTCAGTTGCTTGCTAAGAGCAAATTTGACCACCCATTTTTGGTGCAAGGTGCTTGCAAGCCGGAGGGAACATGTACAGAAGCATCTCACTCTGTTTGGTGAAGGTCCACATGAGCGTGGACAGAAGAACAGAAGTATGTATCTTTGGACTATACCAAAGACTAACAAGAACTACGTCGTCTGTGGTCGGTTTGAAACAAATTTTGCTGATCAGCAAGAGAATCCAAAGATAACTATTCAAGATCTCATGTCTGGAAATGTCCAACCACAGGGGAAATTTGTGGCCCTCAGCTTGAAATCCCATGTTCCTCCCTACAAAAACTACATGGTTTCTGCCATGTTAGAAAAGCCACAACGCTTGCCCGTTAAGAAGAAGCGATCGGAGAAGAAGGTTACCTGATTTGAGTTAGTTCTATTGAATGTACTCAATCGTGTTATCTCTCTAGTTCATGTACAACCAGAGGTTCTTAATTTGGAGATTTGCTTCGTATCACTGGGAAACTGGGAAAGTCACAGTTTAGCAAAAACACCGCTGAGGGTGTCAATAACATATGGGATTAATTAGATCCAACTTGTCATTGTCACACCAGATGGTATTTTGGCAACCTGTGATTCCTTTTAGTGGTATGTTGGCAATTTCCTCCCTTTTTTCTTGTTCTGAAAGTGTAATTTCGAGGACTTTGTTTTCTAGTCAACGGATGCTAAATGGCATTAATTTAGTAAGCATGCGTTGCAAAATGCTAAAAATTAACGAATGCACATTTCATGTCCATATGTGTAATACCCTGTCCATCAAAAATCTATTTTCTTTAGGCACCTACAGAATATTGGATCGATGTTCGCCGACAGCTGCAGAGACGAACCATATCCAGTAGAGACCATTCTGCAATCTCCACAGGAGGATGGTGCCATGGGCAAATAAGTCCCGAAAATTTTCAAGAATTTTGTTTAAATGTGTTACTGTCAACTAACTCTTCCTAATCATTTTCCACTAAGTAGGAACTATGCCGCCAGTGACATGTAAGGGTCTTTGTTTTATTGGTTGTTATTGTTTTTTTGTCTTAAAAATAGGCAGCAAGACACAAGAAGCCAACTGCTACTCGATACTAACATAATTGCCAAAACTACCTCATACAAAATATTGCCTTAGACTTTCGATGTCTTGGCCATTGGAACTCTCCAAACTATATATGACAACTACCATCTATTGTGTTGGGATACGGATAAACTACACTAGAGTAGATTAAAAATTTTTACCGCGTAAACCAGGAAACCATACAAGAGATCATTGATCATTACTACTAGACGCGCAGTGCAACGAAAGTAGAGTTGAAGCAGCCGATTCAACGAAGAGCGTATCGGTGTAGTAGAAGTAGTTGATTGTCCTCTGGCCAGTCGTTTCCTCCTCACGATCGCCCCGATCAGCACCGCAGTCGTAGCAGCACCTCCACCGAGGTCCACATGTCTAGGGATGGAACAGCGTGTAACGGTGTGCTAGCACCAATACTCATGGCAGTAGTTACGAGAGATGGTGGCTAGGGTTTCGATGGGTGTGTTTCGGATACCTCCCACAGCCCCCGCAGCTCTCTTTATATAGCTTCCTATCGGATTCTTATCCAATACGATCAGATATTGTATCCAACTCAGAAAGCCTTCGGCTAAATCTTTATCTAATACGAGTAGAAATCGTATCTCACTTGGAGATTTATCATCCAAACCCTTATCTTTTCAACCCATTAAGTATGTGACCCTGTAGGTTCATGCATATTTTGCCATGGCCTAAAAACTCCTTTCCAATCCATAAGTCAGTAGTGGTCCCTAGCAGAATATAACAACTCTCAAACACACATAAGGATCATATCGGACGAACCTATATAGTGTTTATGTATCGATCTCTTTGCCTCATGATATCAGATAGAACTCAAGAAGAGAATCGTGCTATCCTATCATAGCTTGATACTTCACTCGAACTTGTAGTGGATTACTCGGTTGTGATTGACTCTTCAACCACATTTGGTATGACCATGCACTTTCTTAATCCAACCACATTGAGGAGCCCCAGAGATATGTCTCCTGTTATATAGGAAGGGCAAATTCCATCTTGATTACTCATATTCCTCCGCATGTTTCATAATAAATTCAAAAGCTATCTTTATGACCACTCAATCATAAAATAGTGTTTGGCAACCACTAAGCAAACTATTACACATGTAGAAAATAATGACGATTTCAGGTCTTAGGATCCTATATATAGTATGTATGAGACCAACTGATAACACTTAAAAAATATAATAATTCCCACAGTGTCTCATGGTGGGTCAATCCAATATCATATTCTCTAACATGTGTCCACATAATTGATTTGATATCCCATATCTATGATCTGTGAAACATGATCATCTATCAATATATGTGCTGATTTGTAAATCATATTTGTCCCACATAATGATATAAGATCAAAAATAATTTAGAATAAAATCAAAACACGAATAAAAAGTTCCACAAACAAGTCACAAGCTTGTTGATCAATATAAAAGATATTTATTCAACAGACAAAATAACATATTATTCAAAAGATCATAAACATAGAAGTGATACAATCATCTCCATGATTGCCTCTTAGGCATATCACTAACCTGTTGAACCCTTGGAATGTTTAGAAAATAAGCAATTGGTAGTGCTATGTCATACCAATTGATGGTGTCACCGGTCTGAATCCAGATAGTAAACTTAGAAGCACCCCCCGGTCAGATACAGAGACCGTCGAGAATGTGAAGGGACCCAAGGAGAACTACACAACCACCAAGTGTATTCAGTTTGAGTGTTCTAGGGTTACAAAAATGGCCTTCCCCTCCCGTTATAAGGGGTCCTATTTATAGGTAGAGAGAGGCAAATGAGTGAAGTTATAAATTTTCCCTCAGAGCCTAGATACTCCTAAGTGCTTCTACGTCATTTGCTCCGTGTGGGTCCCACCATGTCTGGGACCCTAGGCTAGTCTGGGGTCGGCGCTGGACCTCTCCGAGGTCGGTCTTGCATACCTGGTTTGGGGTTGGTGCCAAACCCTTCTGGGGTCAGTCTTGCAAACCTAGTTTGGGGTTGGCCCCGCACCCCTCTGGGGTTGGTCTTGCATATCTCATCCGAGGTTGACCCTAGACCCCTCTGGAGTCGGTCTCGCGTACCTCATCTGGGGTTGACTTATGGACTTGGCTCGGGGTACCCTCCAACGGGTGTCGTCCCTCTAAGGCAGTTGTGGGCCCGAGGTAGCGCGAGGACCCTCCCCAAACAATAGCCCCTCGCTGATCTGGACGGTCACAAATTGTTCGCTCAGGTCGATGCTCCGACCTATGGAAGGGGTCAGCCCGCGGCCTTAGGCCAATGACCCCCTCTGAGGACTTGATAAGCATTGATACCAACATACCTTAGCATTAGACTGGCTTCAGGATGGTAGTTCGCCCGAGGTCCGACCCTGGCTTGATGTGCCCCGGTCTTGGGGGCGGCGCATAGTATGAGGCACCGTCGCACCATTAGAATTTCATTGGGAGGGATGCTGGATAAACCTGTTTCATAATGCAGGAAACCTCCCCAGGGGCGCTGGGTGGACACCATGCACCATGAAGTATTGGCTCGTGCCTATAAATACCCATTCCCCCGTTCCTTATCTCTTCCCCTCATTCCCCACATCCTCAATCTCCACTTCCTCCACTCGACTCCATCCGGGGCGCATTCCCCTAGGTGCTTCCACCGCCGTCGCTTGGGATCCTCGCCTTGCTCCTCCTAGGATCGCCTGGGGAGTCCACGTTGCTGATGTAACATCCCAAAATTTTGTTTTCTTTAAAATTTTAATTTCAAAATTAATTATTTTAAAGTGTTTGGATTTTATTTGGATTATTTGTGCAATATTGGAAGAAAATAACAAAATCTCAATTCCAATCCAAATTCCAACTAAAAAAAATTTCCAAATGGTCACACATCACCCAAGGCACCACCTCGCTTAACCTTAAGCATTTTCCCATGTGTTAGCTACCAGGAGGCCTCTGCTACTTTCTCTATTTCCTCCCTCCTTTCTTTCTTTTCTCTTTTCTTACTTGTTACTATTCATCATCTCCTTCATCAGACTACTTCTATCTTTATTCATTTCATTACCCCGAGCAAACCAAGAGTTAATGAAAGCTAATAAAAACTAAAACCTCCCAACCAAAAATATTAGCGTACATCTAGGAACGTCCTCTTTTACCCCCAAGCACCAATTCATAGCTATTCAGTTCCCATTTATCCTACCATCTCCTTGTATTCGCCCGTTTCCAAATTTAGTGCTCAAAATCAACACCATTGTTTCCCTTCCGTTTCATCGGTTTCCTTTCTTCACCCAAGCCTTAGATTGGAACTCTATGACCATGTCACCCTCCTTTTTCCCTCAGCATTTTCACTTGGAAACTACTCAATTTGTGCTAGCAATCAATTCATTATCTTTCCTTTCCTTTCCTTTCACGTGTCCTATACCAAAATGATCGCATGGTGCCATAAATTCCGTCGGTTTCCTTTCTTTGCCGAAGCTATAAATTGGAGCAATGTGACATGTCGCCTTCCTTTCATCTTGCCAAAACCTTCCCTCCTCCAGAGAAGTCCTCGAGGCAACGCTGAGGTTGCTAACAACACCTCTGGCGTCACCGCACTCTTCAGACATCACCGACCACTTCACCATCCAAGATCATCACCGGAGCCATTCCCTCACTGAAGTACTCTATCTCATCGTCTTTCGCCGTTGCTGACCACTCTCCAGCTATCTCCAGTAAACCCCCTTGCATCTTGAAAGTGATCGCTCCATGTTCGACCACGAATGACGGTCGTAAAACAAGTTACCGATCAGACTGGTCCGAACATTCTCCGCTTCTCTAAGCCCCGACTACCCTAAGACCATGGCAACCCATTGATCTCAACCACTCCAACCGCTCCCGATCACTCCTGAGTTCTGACCATTCTTCAAAACTCCAAGAACTGTAGCTTTCAAGCACTGCAGCTTTGACTACTGTTGTTTTTGACCCCTCTTGTTTTCGACCACTACAGAGTTCTGACCACTCTGCAGCCTTTGACCACTCTGATTAGTTACGAGCACTCTCGGTATTCCTACCGCTAAAACCATCCAACCACTAAGACCTTTTGACCACGGTCGCTTTCAACCGTGACCGCTTTCGACCACGTTGATCACAACCGCAGTCGCTCAAGGAGCTAAAGATTAGGTGATGAGTCACTTTTCGGCTCCGTACAAATGCAGCTCGGCGGAATGTCTTTTATCACTCCAATAGCAATCTACACCAGGGCGGTCCTGCAATGATTCAAGGGTATTCAGCTGAATACCCAAAATTTTTGGTAAAAAAACTAGTATATACAAGGTATAATACATATATATACATTTAGTTGGACCAAATTTATTATTTTTAGACCCAGCTAGCCCAAATATATTTAGAAACCGAATGACCTATCCCCGCACAAATGGGTTGGCCGCCTGGCCCATTCCCTCTGCTCTCTCCGCTCAACTACTCATCTACTGAACTCCCTCTCAGCCTCTCCCCTTCACCCCTTGTGGAAACCCTAGGCAGCAACGCCCAAGACGTGGGACGGCAGGATGAGCTCATCGAGGCAGAGCTGCAGAGGTTGCCGACCTCCTCCACTGCTACGCAACGCCCCCACGAGCCACGGCGTGCAGAGCCTACTACGCGCCACGAGCATCGCCATTTGCTAGCACATGGCTACTCCAGCTCGACGTGTTCGATGCTGTCAAAATCACGCTAAACGCCGGCCCGCTCGAGCTGCCCAGCACCAGCAAGGCACCAACGTCATCATCAAGGTCGTCAAGGGCACCAACCTCATCACGAGGAGTGCCGGCGTCTACTCCAAGTCTCTAAGCTGGAAAGCCCAAGGTGAGCTCTCGTCTCTCGACTTGGTTCAATTTGGTGTCGATTGCATTGGATATTTGGATGGTCAAATTGCCTATAGCTACAGAGACTTAGAGCAACAATTATTGATATTATGAAACCTGGATTGGGAGATCTAGATTCGTAATTACCACATCCTTAGGAGTTAGAAAAGTTTTTTAGATTGGGCATCTTCATATCTTCCCAAGCCTATGCTATATAATTGGCAATCCACAGAAATTCTATGTTTTCTCCTTGTAGAAACTTATGATCTCATTTTTTACTCAGCCTGTATCTTCATAATTTAAATCCAGCATTGCTTGTTTAGGCTTCTATTTTCAACCAAGTTAGGTTATGCTTGTGGTTGCATGCTCTTCAATATTTGGTCATGTACCAATTACCCAACAATGGTTACCTGTTACCCACGAATTCTCTAGGTTTTGTTTTATGCAACTGTAGCTTTTGAGTTTGTTGTACTGGCCCTTTCTTTGCAACCAGCCCTTAAACATTAGTGTATGCTCCGACAAGTATGGATAATATACTGATGCATCATGCATACAATATTTTTGTTTGGCCTTTCTAAATCATCATTGACATTTGATAGGTGATCTTTGAGCTTTGAAAAATGAAGAAGTCTGCAGATTTGAAATATTTATGGGAGAGAGTTGGAAAGAGCAAAAAAGAGCAGGATCAACAAGGTATGCAATTGTCATTAATTTCTATAATTTGCTATATAATTTATGGCATTATGCTAGCTTTATGTCGCCCATTTTCTCGTAAGAAATCATTCATTTCTATATGTTGTAGGGGTGGCCCAACCCCCCGTGACTGGGCCGTGCAACTAGTCAAACATGTAAAAGGCCCAATAGTGTAGAGGAATATAACAGTGTAAATATACCAGTGTACCCCTATCCTTTGTAAAATACTAAGGGGTAGAATGGGGATTTCCCATTCTACCCACTCACATATACATAAGCCCCCAGGAGGGGCAAAGGGGACACATCTCCCTCATTCTCACCACCTCTCCACAGATCTGTCTCCTCCTCTTCTCCTCCTCACTAGTCCCCCTCTCTCTCTGTTTGGCCTGTAGCCACAACAGATGGCGCCGTCCGTGGGCAATCCTTTCGAAGGTAGGGGAACGGCGGCTTCGCCTCCCAACCTCAGCGAGCGTAGAGCCCTCGGCCTACGCCGCAAGCGCCCGCTCTTCGCGGGCACTCCTTTTGAAGGTAGGGGAACGGCGGCTTCGCCTCCCTACCTCAGCGTGCGTAGCGCCCTCGGCCTACGCCGCAAGCGCCCGCTCTTCGCGGGCAATCCTTTCGAAGTAGGGGAACGGCGGCTTCGCCTCCCTACCTCAGCGTGCGTAGAGCCCTCGGCCTACGCCGCAAGCGCCCGCTCTTCGCGGGCACTCCTTTTCGAAGGTAGGGGAACGGCGGCTTCGCCTCCCTACCTTAGTGTGCGTAGCGCCCTCGGCCTACGCCGCAAGCGCCCGCTCTTCGCGGGCAATCCTTTCGAAGGTAGGGGAACGGCGGCTTCGCCTCCCTACCTCAGCGTGCGTAGAGCCCTCGGCCTACGCCGCAAGCGCCCGCTCTTCGCGGGCAATCCTTTCGAAGGTAGGGGAACGGCGGCTTCGCCTCCCTACCTCAGCGTGCGTAGCGCCCTCGGCCTACGCCGCAAGCGCCCGCAGTTCGCGGGCACTCCTTTTGAAGGTAGGGGAACGGCGGTCGTGCCTCCCTACCTCGGCGTGCGTAGTGCCTTTGGCCTACACTCCAAGCGCCCGCCCTCCGCGGGCAATCCTTTGGAAGGTAGGAGAACAACAGTGTCGGCACGTCTTCGGCGCTCGACGACACGCCTTCGGCCTCGACTCCGCCGTCCGCCTTGTAGGCATCGCCTCGACGGGACGGCATGTCTTCGGCGCTCGACGACATGCCTTCGGCCCCGACTCCGCCGTCCGCCTTGTAGGCATCGCCTCGACGGGACGGCATGTCTTCGGCGCTCGACGACGCGCCTTCGGCCTCGACTCCGCCGCCCGCCTTGTAGGCATCGCCTCGGCGGGACGGCACGTCATCGGCGCTCGACTCCGCCGTCCGCCTGGCAGGCATCGCCTCGGCGGGACGGCACGTCTTCGGCGCTCGACGACACGTCGTCGGCGCTCGACTCCGCCGTCCGCCTTGTAGGCATCGCCTCGGCGGGGCGGCACGTCTTCGGCGCTCGACGACACGCCTTCGGCCTCGACTCCGCCGTCCGCCTCGTAGGCATAGCCTCGGTGGGACGGCACGTCATCGGCACTCGGCTCTGTCGTCCGCCTGGTAGGCATCGCCTCGGCGGGACGGCACGTCTTCGGCGCTCGACGACACGCCTTCGGCCTCGACTCCGCCGCCCGCCTTGTAGGCATCGCCTCGGCGGGACGGCACGTCATCGGCGCTCGACTCCGCCGTCCGCCTGGCAGGCATCGCCTCGGCGGGACGGCACATCTTCGGCGCTCGACGACACGTCGTCGGCGCTCGACTCCGCCGTCCGCCTTGTAGGCATCGCCTCGGCGGGACGGCACGTCTTCGGCGCTCGACGACACGCCTTCGGCCTCGACTCCGCCGTCCGCCTCGTAGGCATAGCCTCGGTGGGACGGCACGTCTTCGGCACTCGGCTCTGTCGTCCGCCTGGTAGGCATCGCCTCGGCGGGACGGCACGTCTTCGGCGCTCGACGACACGCCTTCGGCCCCGACTCCGCCGTCCGCCTTGTAGGCATCGCCTCGGCGGGACGGCACGTCTTTGGCGCTCGACGACACGCCTTTGGCCTCAACTCCGCCGTCCGCCTCGTAGGCATAGCCTCGGTGGGACGGCACGTCTTCGGCACTCGGCTCTGTCGTCCGCCTGGTAGGCATCGCCTCGGCGGGACGGCACGTCTTCGGCGCTCGACGACACGCCTTCGGCCCCGACTCCGCCGTCCGCCTTGTAGGCATCGCCTCGACGGGGCGGCATGTCTTCGGCGCTCGACGACCCGCCTTCGGCCCCGACTCCGCCGTCCGCCTTGTAGGCATCGCCTCGACGGGACGGCATGTCTTCGGCGCTCGACGACACGCCTTCGGCCCCGACTCCGCCGTTCGCCTTGTAGGCATCGCCTCGACGGGACGGCATGTCTTCGGCGCTCGACGACGCGCCTTCGGCCTCGACTCCGCCGTCCGCCTTGTAGGCATCGCCTCGGCGGGACGGCACGTCTTCGGCGCTCGACGACACGTCTTCGGCGCTCGACTCCGCCGTCCGCCTGGTAGGCATCGCCTCGGCGGGACGGCACATCTTCGGCGCTCGACTCTGTTGTCCGCCTGGTAGGCATCACCTCGGTAGTTCTTCTGGGAAGACTTCTGGGTAATCCTGAACTACTGGTGTTTCTTCTAATACCTTTTCTTCAAGGTGATGGATTACGTGTCCCGAAGAGGGGCGATCCACACTAACTTTTATGTTTTCCCCAGAGGCCTTGGTGAGTATTACTTTCCTATTTGCACAGTCTAACAATCCTTGATTCTTTGCTAGCCAGTCCATCCCTAGGATGATGTCCAAGGTCTGAGATGGCAAGATCAACAGGTCTGCTGGAAAATCACAATCCTCCATGGTGACTTCTACCCTTGGGCTAACTAGCGTAGCAGTTAAGGGTCCTCCTGGGGAACTAAGTACCACAGGTTTCTTTAGTCTAAAGGTTGGCAACTTAACCTTTTCAACAAATTCCCTAGAAACAAAAGAATGCGAAGCACCAGAGTCAAACAAAACTTGTGCGGGTATCGACTTAACAGAGAACGTACCCATAAGTACTCCGGTGGCATTTCGAGCATCTTCTGCAGTGACGTGGTTGACACGGCCATGGTGTGGAGCTGATGCTGTCCTTGATGCTTGAGGTGCCTGATAATTCTTGTTTGATGCTGACGACTGAACTCGGGATGAAGAGATTCCAGGATTAAACTTCCCTGGTGTAGCTTGGCGATCCGGGCATTGGTTGGCGAAATGCCCCTTGGCTCCGCAACTGAAGCAGTGAAGGTTTGCGGCTGGGTTGGTTGCGGAAGGCTGCCCTATGGGACGGGCCACCTGAATCCCACTGTTGTTGGGGCGTGGTGTTTGGAATGGAGCTCTGGGTGCTGGTGTTGTCACCTGGCGAAAAGATGAGCTGCCTTGGTATGCTGATTTGGGCTGGAAGGTATTCTGAGGTCGTTGAGCTGTCCACTTCCTCTTCCTACTGGTCTCCAAAATTTTCCTTTCGTTCTCCAGGATGAGAGCCTTGTTTACCAAGTGATGGAAACTGGAATGGTCATGCAGAATCAACTGTGCTCGCATTTCCTCGTGCATCCCTTCTAGGAATCGATCAATCTTCTCTTCTTGATTGGCTACGTCCCGTGAGGCATAGCGAGCTAGCTGGTTGAAGCATGTGAGATACTCCAAGATAGACATATTTCCTTGCTTCAAGTTTCTAAACTCGTTCTTTTTCATCCTCATGATGCCTGCTGGGACAAAGTTCTGCCTAAAAGCAGTCTTAAACTCAGCCCAAGTGATGGCAGTTTCGCCTGCTGCTGACTCTGCTTCATCTTCATTGTGGTTCTCTTCGTCTTCCTGCTCTTCCTGCTGATCGTCTGCTGGATCGACAGCTCCTACTCCTTCCTCCTCTGCTTCCTCTTCTTCTTCTTGTTCTTCCTCTTCATCTGAGCTGTTGCCTACGGGTTTCTTCTTTCCACGACAGGCGAGGTAGTTTTCCCACCATGCCGCCGCGGCACCTTTAAGCTGATGAGCAGCGAAGTCTACCTTGTCTTCTTCAGTGCATCGTGCAAGTTTAAGCTTTTTCTCAGTATCACGTAGCCAATCTTCGGCTTCTAAGGGTTCATTAGCTGAGGAGAAGGTCATTGGTCGGGTTCTCAAGAAGTCAGATAAGTTGGAGTTGCGACCAGCTGCATTGGCTTGCTGACTGGATAGCATTGCCTGAAGGATCTGTGTTTGCTGTGCTAATACTTGTGCCATGGTTGGTGGTGCTGGAGGTGGTGGCGGCAGGTTCAAACCATAGCCTCTGCCTTGGCCTCTTCCACGAGCTGCGGCCCTTGGGGCTCGGCCTCTACCACGAGCAGCAGCCCTCCTGGGAGCCATCTGGAACAATCTAGAGCCGTTTTAGAGACTAAAAGAAAGAAGGAAAGACATATATGAGGGTTTGCTAGCCCCCTAATGGCACAACATAAAACCAAACGAAAGAGAAGCAATTAAAACACAAGGCATTATGCCTACGATAATTCATTACATTAGGGGGGTTAGGTATTACATGACAACCGTGCACAGCATACGGCTTACACAAGTCATGACACCGCATACACAACGTCTACTAACTGGGTACATAAGGGGGATACATCTGGGGAAGTGTGCATACACACCAACAAAAGACTGCCTAGACAATACTACTGTCTAACCTACATTAGTCTATCTCCGGGGACCGAGGGTGGGTCTGACCGCAGGATCTCGGCGAACCCTCCTTCGCTTTCCCCATGGGAGATGTGATCCCATGGACCAACTGGTGCAGCTCCGGCCATCTAAAAATTTTGAACACCAATAGATTAGGACAGATGAAAATACAAAAGAAATTTTGGGTGAGTATAGGAACTAAGAGAGTTGAGTAAAGCAGTACTACGCTATATTTTTGCAAAAGTTTTACATAGTTTTTTGTAAATAGGACTCAGACCTTAAATCGTGACCAGTCTAGCTAAGGTTTATACAGTCGTATGCTCTGATACCAGCTCTGTCGGACCCCAAGTTTAATACCTGGAATCCTCTGTGATAACACTGCATTATTCCCTGGATCAGTAGATAATGCTCACAGATACATCGCTGCATCATTTCATACACGATAAATTCATACATTACAATACCAGAGTTCAAATAGACCACATCGGGCCAGGGTTACAATAGAGCCGTCAGGCCAAATGTCTTACAATACATAAAAGCGGAAGCGGAAGCGTACATAGCGTAGGGGCACAACTCACCACAGGCAAGCGACTGGGATAACCCGAGTGCCAATGCTATTAATCAGGGACCTGACTAATAACGAAGGCACCCGCCAAAACTAGCCTGGTCAACTTTACTGAGGCGAGAGGCAAGACTACCGAAGCCTATTCTAACAACCACCGTCTTCATTTCCTTCGGCATCCTGATCCTCATGATAAGCGTAGTGCTCTTGATTCGCATCTTCTGAAAGGGGGGTTAAGAGCGAGATTGAGCACAAACAACCGTGCTCCGCGAGCCAACACACAGAATGCATATAATTATAGATGCAAGGCTATTCAAGGAAGGCTCGGGTTCTTTTAGTTGCATAAAGCGACATTTGGAAATACGATAACTTAAAATCTCTATGACTTAGCATTTTTCAAGAACTTATGATTTAAATTCTGAAAGTGTACAATAAACTGAGTAGTTTCCAATTCCAAATTTTATGGTTACATCCACCATATTTTAGGGTTACATCCACCCTATGTTATGGTTACATCCACCAATGCTTAACTTTTGAATAGCAGGTTACTTCCACCTTAATACCAACACTGGAGTACATCCCTCCAGTACAAATTACCAAAGTCAGGTTACATCCACCTTAAATTCAAACACTGGAGTACATCCCTCCAGTACAAATTACCAAAGTCAGGTTACATCCGCCTGACAGTTTTCTCCCCACCCACATTAGTTTTTAAATAGAACTAACTCGAGGAAGATTTCCGTGTCTGCCCTTGACCGTGGGCACGGCTATTCGAATAGTTTAAAACACTCTGCAGAGGTTGTACATCTTTACCCACAAGAGACTATCAGCTCGATGAGTCCACATGATTCCTTTGCCATGTGGATCGAGAGATCATCACGAGGCCTTTACAATACCTCGCCCTATCGTCATCTCACCCATATGGGCTTACCCTTCCCGAAGAAGGTCCCATAAGTTGTGCGGGAAGATCCACCACAACGTCTAGCGCAGCTGGACTCCACTCTCCACAACGTCTAGCGCAGCTGGTGATCATCACCTTTACTCGGTGTCCCATTCAAGCCGGTTGTTTATTCCTCTTGCACAATCCCTTCTTTCCCCTACCCGTGAGATGACTTCAAGGGTCTAGTAAATTAGTCAGCCAAGCCTACACTTTGCCAGCATGTGGTTGTACGGTTATACACGGAGGGTCCACACAGGATTAAGTCCTTAGGTTGTTCGGGCGGTCATTCCACAAGCCCCTGTGTTACATCCACACCCACCACTCTTACCATCCGCCCAAACAGGTTTAGCAATTTTCAGGGTTTTGAGAAGCATAACACATTTTAACATAGTTATTCAGCCACGTACATCCCATGACTGTCCCAAAACTAGTTTCCATGATTAAAGAATGATTATCAGGGTTACTAGAACCCTGGACTTGACAAGCCTAGCATGGCAATAATAAGACTTATAACTACCATAGTTATTGTTTATATCTAGGGCGACAATGGTCAGGTATGTTCAAATGTTACTGGTGGTGTATTATATCATTAGGTGGACATAGGGTTGCTAGCTACCTTAAGAGTGACATACTTTTGCATATAAAGTAACGCATGCAAGTTTGATATTTTAAAAGAACATAGTTTCACATGAAATATAGGCGCAAAATGATCAAAGTATTGACCCGCCTGGATCAAAAGCTTGGGGGTCTTGCGCTGCTTCAAGCGGGGGCTCGTTCGCGTCGTCGAACTCTACTCGGACGGGAGAAACCGGAAAAAGCAACACGAGAAAACGAGAGCCGAATAAGAACCAAATAAAATAAAACAACTCAAATGAACTCGAAATTGAACCAAACTAGAATCATTAAACAGGTCTTGATTTTAGAAAATTTTAGAAGTTGGTTTCGTTAAGTTCGGAGTTATGGTTAATAAGTTATGGTGCTTCAAAGTTTTAGATTCGGGAAATTCATATAGCTGACAGTTGGGGCCATCATTAATAATATAATTAATTAGCGGTTAGTGGGTGCTTAGGACAGGCGGTTACTCAGCCCATTAACTCCACTGGCACTCTGCTCGGCTGCTGTGTGGTCCGGCCGTGAGGGCGGCGGAACCGGCCGGCGGCGGGGAGGTCACGGCGGCGCGACGACGTTGGCCAAAACGGGCTCCACAACCTCGTGCGCACCGTAGGGAGGGAGGAATCGGCCGGACTTGGCCGGGCGGCGGGTGGCGGCGGTAAGGCGGCGGCGGAGGCAGGGGAGAGGGGCGCCGGCGGCCTGGGCCGTGATGGTTCAATTCCTCGGGAATGTAGTATCCTCGGGCAACCACGAGCGCACCTGGGGCGTCAGCTGAGGCCGAGGGGAGGCAGGGCGGGCCGGCGGCGAGGGATGGCTTGGCGACGAGGTGGATGACGGCGGCGGCTCGTTGGGGAGGGCGGCGGGGTCCGGCGGTGTGGCGAGAGCGTTCACGGGGCCCGGGCGGTGCTCCTCGCGCAAGGAATCGACCCGGGACTCCGCGCTTCACCGGGAAGACCCAACGCCGGCGGTGGCGATGAAACGTGTCGCCGGCGGCCTGCGAGAGGGAAGGAGGCGATTAGGCCGGGGAGGAGGAAGAGGGGATAGTGGGGAGCGCGGGGAGGGCCTCAGGAGGGCCGGGTGTCGACCGGCGGCGCGGGGCGGCGAAGTCTCCTGGCAGCGCACGCACGGCAGAGGAAAACGACGATGTGGGCGTTCTCGAGCGAGCCTCGGCGGGGTGAGTGTGAAGTAAGCGGCGCCATGTATAGTGCCCGGGGAAGCGCAACGAGACGCCGAGGAGGCAAGGCGGCATGGCGCCGTGCATGCACGCAGCACGCGAAGGCGATTGGTGGCAGAGGAGCAGGCGTGATCAGGCGTACCACGGTGGCGCAGCAACAAGGACGAGCGACGTGCACGGCAACGTCTCACAGAAACTGAGGCCGGCTGCCATTGTCGGGCGCTGATGGCGAGGAGAGGCGCTGAAGACGAGGGCTGACACCGCAATAACTCGCCGACGGAGTTCGTGCCGCAAGACGACAATCTACTGCTCTGCCAGAGGAGGAGAATGGAGTGTTGGCTGGGAAGGCTTGGGGAGGAAAATCCTACCGTTAGCATACATACATACTCATATATGTATACTGGTATATATACATATATACATGCATATATCTTTTCTTAACATTCTGAGCCTCCTGAATCCTTTAATCCATGAAGTATATTTCATATTTTAGATTTTATGAGATTAACTTGATTTTCTTCCCTGGAGAAGGAGCAAAGTTTTTATTTTAAAGGACTTTCGCATTTTCTAGGATATACACATATATGCATATATATACATATATACATATATATGTATTTGGAAGCAAAAAGAATAGCCAACTGAGAATAAAAGCTTTCAATTTCATTAACATACATTTGGATTTTACACTGGCAGAGGATTTTGAAAATGGGGTGTTACACTGCAGTCGGATGGCACCTGGCAGCAAAATCATAATCACAAGCCGATCTGACAAGATTGTTAAGTTTGGAACGACGCAAGCTCTGACACTTAAGTTTTTATCCCAAGAAGCGTACTGGTATTTCTTCAAGGTGCTTTCATTCGGAAGCGCTAACCCAGATGAGCATCCAAAGCTGGCATCAATAGGCATGGAGATCGCCAAGGAGCTAAATGGATGTTTCCTCGGCGCAAACACCGTCAGCTGGTTACTAAGAGCAAATTTGACCACCCATTTTTGGTGCAAGGTGCTTGCAAGCCGGAGGGAACATGTACAGAAGCATCTCACTCTGTTTGGTGAAGGTCCACATGAGCGTGCACAGAAGAACAGAAGTATGTATCTTTGGACTATACCGAAGACTAACAAGAACTACGTCGTCCGTGGTCGGTTTGAAACAAGTTTTGCTGATCAGCAAGAGAATCCAAAGGTAACTATGCAAGATCTCTTGTCTGGAAATGTCCAACCTGAGGGGAAATTTGTCGCCCTCTGCTTGAAATCTCATGTTCCTCCCTACAAAAACTACATGGTTTCTGCCATGTTAGAAAAGCCACAACGCTTGGCCGCTAAGAAGAAGCGATCGGAGAAGAAGGTTACCTGATTTGAGTTAGTTCTATTGAATGTACTCAATCTTGTTCTCTCTAATTCATGTACAACCAGAGGTTAGGAGATTTGCTTCATATCACTGGGAAACTGGGAAAGTCACAGTTTAGCAAAAGGGAGATGCTACGCAATGGTATACCTCCACATGCCTCCTTTTACGGCATCGGCTGTCGCCCTCCTCTCCTTCTCTCTCCCTGTACCCGCTGCTCTCTCCACCTTCTTCTCCGACACCAGTAGTAGCTCCTATGTCTCCATCCTGCTCAACCTCCTAAAATTCACCGCACCACTGCCTCGCTGTGCCACCCTTCGGCGTTGCCCACCACCCTCTGCGCCATGCAATACCCTCCGGCGCCACGCACCGCAGGGCCACCGCCTCCCCAATCTCCCTCTATAACCGGGGGGTGGGGGTGGGCACCTATCGTGGCAGCGACAGCACTCCCGTCGGCAGGACCTCTGCCGTCGTCCTCGTGGTGCTCTGCCGGCAAGTGAGAGAGAGGGTAGGAGAGAGCTAGCGAAGCTATATCATTCGAACAGTATAGCTTTAGCTAGTTTTTCTCTTAGCAAAAACAACACTGAGGGTGTCAACATATGGGATTAATTACACTCATCATTGTCACACCAGATGGTATTTTGGCAACTTGTGATTCCTTTTAGTGGTATGTTGGCAATTTCCTCCCTTTTTTCTTGTTCTGAAAGTGTAATTTCGTGGACTTTGTTTTCTTTTTTAGATAATGGATAGAAATCCGGCCTCTATATCCACACGTGGATATACGTAGCCAAAGCTTACAGGAGCCCTTAGACTCAATTACTCAAAACCTCAAAACTGAGGTACGCAAAAAACAAAGAGCAAAAAGACTAAGAAAGCTAGAAAGACTGAAATTCTAACTTCTATGTCCTTGCTACAAACTTGCTTTGACCTTGTGCACTGGCAAACCTTCGCATCCTAGTTTACTTAGAAACTCTTGATGTCAGGCCTCAAAATTTGATCTTGTGCAGTAGCAAACCTTCGCATCCTCGTTTACTTAGAAACTAATATATCAAAACGAAGCCACCAAAGTGGGAACCACGTGTGGAACTGTAAAGACAACGCCTTCAGGAAGGAACACGACGTAGCCACGCAGCCGCTGCCCGTCCAACATGGACAGGGATTTCTCCCGCAAGATCCACACCGAGAGAGGAGGGGTGCATCGACAGACAGATGCCTCCAAGGAGTAGTACGGCTCCCAAAGGTATCGTCATTGTCAGCCCAACAGCAAGACAAAGGCTTTCGCCTAGCACCCAACCCACTCCCAACGACAGCACGCCAACTATTAGCACAATCCAACGTTGAAGGCTGCACAACGACCACGGTCACCACCGCACAATCCCATACACCGACGACCATGCTCGGTGACACCTGGCACTAGGCCGAAGTCGCCGGCTGCTCGCCGGTCGGCTGCCGGCATCCGCTCGGCCTCCCCGTCGGGCGCCTCCGGCTCGAAGCCGCCAGCGTCCGCGGCCTCCGACGGCTACCGCCGCGCTTCGCCGCTCGTCGCCCGCCTCCGGCTCGAAGCGACTAGCGCTCGCGGCCGCTCCGCCTGACGCTGGTCCCGCACTCGAAGCCGCCCGACCGCCGCCGCTTGGCCTCCGGGCTCCTCAACCCCAACGCGCTCCTCGCCCTCCTCCTCCGCACAAGCCTCGCCGCGGCGCCACCACCTGAGAGACGCCAGATCCGGCCACCAGGCCGCCGGATCCGCCGCCGGCGAGGGGATCCGCTACCGGGACCCGCCGCCCCTCGCCGCCTCCCTCCCAGCGCGCTCCACGCCGACCTCCTCCACGCGGGCCTCGCCGCACCATGGCTCGGGATCCTGCCGCAGCGCCACCAGCCGAGGAACTCCAGATCCGGCCAGCAGGCCACCGGATCCGCCGCCGGCGAGGGGAGCCGTAGCCGGGGATCCCACGACCAGCGCACCAATCCCCACCGAACCGAGCAGGGGAAGGAAAAAAAGCCCCACCGTCGCCCTCCTTGCGTCCATCGGGGACCGGTGGCGTGCTCCGGCGACGGCGAGGAGGGGGGATCCGGACGGGGGGAGGGAGGTGAAGGGACGGGGGTGGGAGGTCGGACTTTGTTTTCTAGTCAACGGATGTTAAATGACATTAATTTAGTAAGCATGTGTTGCAAAATGCTAAAAATTAACGAATGCACATTTCATGTCCATACGTGTAATACCCTGTTCATCAAAAATCTATTCTCTTAGGCACCTACAGAATATTGGATCGATGATGTTCACCGACGGCTGCAGAGAGAACCATATCCAGTAGAGACCATTCTCCAATCTCCACAGGAGGATGGTGCCATGGACAAATAAGTCCTGAAAATTTTCCAGTATTTTTGTTTAATTGTTTTACTGTCAACTATCTGTTCCTAATCATTTTCCACCAAGTAGGAACTATGGAATGCTTTGGAAATGCTACAATATTTGCTTAGCCGCCAGTGACATGTAAGGCTCTTTGTTTTCGTTTTTTTATTGTTTTTGTCTTAAAATAGGCAGCAAGACACAAGAAGCCAACTGCGACTAGATACTAACACAACTAGCCAAACCTACCTCATACAAAATATTGCCTTCTTGATCATTGGAACTCTCCAAACTATATATGGTAACTACTATCTGTATTTTTTTCTTGGTCTTAGCCACCAGTGACTTTGCCATGGGCTCAGTTGAACCCTCGGAATGTTTAGAAAATAAGCAATTGGTAGTGCTATTTCAGATCAATAGATAGATATCATAATATGTGCGTTTGAACCTTTAATACGTAAGATCTAGTGTAGTTTTGGTCTCTAAAATCATGTTCGACACATATGGCTTGTTGTCTTAAAAGTAGACGGCAAAACACGGATATGACACACAACAAAGCATTGACTTCGACACTTTTTTTAGGAGACCTTTTTTTTAACACAGAAACTAACATTATTCGTTGGCCCAAGGGCCCAGTTCAATACGTGCAAAGTAGATTTATGCTGCTAAGCGTGTTTAGTCGGCTAAATGGCATGAACAGCACAGTATAAGAACGCTCCTAGTGGAGCCAGCCCATTTTCCTATTCTCTTACTCGGCTTTGGGCCTGTGTCACTTGAGCCGTTGAGCGTGCGGGGCGACTCCTCTCCTCTGATCAACTAGGGTTCGGTCAGTGAACTCCGGCGATCGCCGGCGCTCTGCAGGAAAACACGCTGAGTCATTTCACTTCATTCATCTCTCTCTCTCTCTCTCTCTCTCTCTCTCTCTCTCTCTCTCTCTCTCCTGCTTTGGTGTGTGGTCTGAACTCTGAACTGAAGCATGAACGCATATGGGTATGACCAACTTCGGCTTCTGTTGCTTGTTGTTAATTTGGGATGATTAATTTACATAGCTGTGTTACTTGGGAAACTTTTGCCAAATTGGAATATGGTAACTGCTTCGCGCCCCAATATAATTGAGCACTCAAGAGGTATATTCTGCTCATGCTACTAAAGAATCAAAATTCTGCTCATGCTTTACACCCTAAGATCCATTTTTTTTCTATGTTTTTTATTCCAACAAACTCGAGTGGCCCGTGGCCTCGCCCAATTTGAAGTGGCCCTACTGTTGTTAAGTATAGTTTTACTGTTTCCATACCACAAACTCCCTCAGTCTCCCCCCACCATTTGTAGATGTTCAATTGATTTGAGCAGCTACTAGACCAGGTTTAACGAATCAACGTTTGTGGTTGAGCGATCACTATGTTCTTTACTTGGCATAATGTTATAGTCCTTATATTTTCACTGAGGCAATTTCCATCCACAAACCCTTGTTTCAGTGCCCATCCGCACTGCCACCTTTCCGGTCCAAGTCTCCACCCTAAGATAGGGTCATAGAACCCTTTCATCTAGTTGCTTCCCATGATGTCTCCTTATCTTAGAAGCACTTTTGAAATTCTACCGGCAAAATGTCAAGTCTCTTAGTAGTATAAAACAGTTAACTTCCTAATCTCTATGATTATTTAAGTAGTATTTATAATAATACCAGTCTTATCAAGGTGAATATGACCATCAAATTGAACTGGGCTATTTCATGTGGTAGGACATAGCTAATATCATGTCATTCAAAAAATTTATTATGCAAGAAATAACAGTGCATAAATAACATAATGAAAATACTAATAAATAAATAATTAAAGGAATGTGGGTTCAACATAATAAAAACATGTGACTTGTCTGTTTGTCCATACTCTCTATTTTATTGTAGTCTTCAAGTATGACACTTCTTTAATTACTCTTGTAGTTCTTCTGTTAACCAACTCGTTGGGTCCGTATACTAGCGTGGAAAATGATCGCAAATGAGTTGCTGCTTTGCAGAATACAAGCTGGGAACAAAATACGATAAAATAACCAAAAGATGCAAAGAAAATAGGTTGGGTGGTTAGGGTTTAGGTGGTGCTTGATTTGGTTGAACAGAGTTGGAATTGGGTTAGATGGGCTCGAAATGATCAAAATGGTTATATGTATTATTGGGCTTTTGATGAATAGTAATGATGGGAATGGCACTAGGTAAGGGTTTGAAATAATGTCTACGCTTGCTAGGATTTTATAGGAGTATATTCAGGCTAAACATAGTTGAGAATGGACTTCATGGCTTAAAATAGTCAAGGCGAGTATAGGTGTCGACGAATAGTAAAAGTTTGGACCATGTCGGGTTTAGGGTTGAAGCAGTGTTTTGGTGGTTTTGGGTTTTATCGTTGTCTGATATGGGAAAACAAAGCTGAAAATGGGTAGACAGGCTCGAAATGGATTAAATAGGCATACTTTGTATTTTAGGGTTTAGATAAATAATAGCGGATATTTACTGTTTATGCGGGTCGGTTGCTACAGTAAAGACCCAGGAGGAACAGTGACGGCACGGCCCAACACTGTTTATCTTCTTCACTCCACGCTGCTATTGTAGCCGAAAACAGGGGAGAAGAAAAATGGGCAATTCTCGAGCTGTGGGGCTTTGCAAAGAAATCCGAGGATATGGATGGACTCCTAGGGACGAGGTGGTCCATTGTGGATTTGTGGGGCTTAGGTGAAGTCGGAAATCAGGGAATGGTCGGCAGAAGGGTGGGGAGTTCTTGGGACTTTTGCATGGCACAGAAGCTACGGGAAGGCTTATTGGCGCAATTGGTTGTGATTTAACCATCTAGGGGTTGGTACGGTGGCTCAGGTGGCAATGGTTTGGGTTGCAAAGGTCCATAGCAGGCTGTCCACAGTGACCACATTCTGTCGGACGGTGAGCATGGCCGTCGGTGCAGTAGGGAGCTCGGGGATCTATGGCATTGCTTCGGTGGTATCACTAGGAGCACAATGGAGCTACAGACCAAGTTAATTGAAAAGAAATTGACTACAAGAGGAAAATCAAAATTGTGGCTTACTTGAGGATTTTTGGTGGTTGACGATGAAACAATGATCGTCGAAGCAATTTGGATGGTGGTGGCTTACCTGGGCGCCGGTGTGGTTCACCGAAGGGGTTCGGGGCCTTTTATAGATGGGCTATGGTGGTTGGCTACAGGGAGGGTGCGGTTCAGGTTTTGGTGCATGGCCATGGTGAGAGGATACGAGGAGCTTCGGCAGAACTCGGTGAAGGCGACGGAGAGGTTGGTTCATTGAGTTGCAGCTCGAGTCATGCGCTTCATCGGGTGACGCAGAGTAGCGGTCAAGGGGACAAAGAGGTGCCAGGTGGGTTGAGACACGGTGAATGGCGACTATGGGGATTTGGTCTTGTGTCGTCTAGAGAATGTCAGAAGCATTGATAGCAGAGGTGTGGTAGTCGAGGTACGGAGGGGAGACTCGGGTGCTGTGGCCATTGGCGGATCTACAGGGTATGCCGGGTGGGCCCCGGCATACCCTGTAGCGGTGGGCCCCACTGTAGGCCAGTACACAAACATTGGAGTCCACTCCGTTGTCCACCGTTTAAAAGTAGCACGCGTGCGCATTCACTAGTAAAGCACGTGACCACATATTTCTAATATATGTAGAAAACAACTATATGCATAGGTGGTGATGTGAGTAGGGTGTATATTGAGTATATGTGTGATGTGTCTGCCTTGCACTTTGTAAAAAACTTGCAAATCTACGGATTGTCTTGGATGGCAACAGATTCCACGCGCTGGTGGAGTGTTTGTTATCAACTTTTGGAACTGATTAAGGTGGTGATCGGTTCGGCTGAAAGCCTCATGGTTTATGGCTGAAAACACTGTAGTTGGCTGAAAAAAGCACTGTAGCTGACAGAGGCTTATTTACCATAATTAAATTTAAAAAAATTTAAAAATAGAAAAAACATATTAGCCCATCACGTATAATGTAAACAAATACGAGGAAAAAAAGAACCGGTAAAAAAACTCAAAAAAAGCCAAAAGTTCAGAAAAAGACGAAATTTATGAATAGTGCAAAAATAAGCTGAAGCCAGAAGCTGAAGCCATATTGATCAGGACCTAAATTCAGATAATTAGCCCCGGAAAAGTGATTACTACTAAACAACATTGCTTAATGCAAGAAGAAAGAAATATCTATATTAAAGTTAAAAACTATAAAACTATAAGTTGTAACTGTAAGGCATAACCTAGAGGATTACTTAGGCCCCTGGCTGCTAGGTCCTCTGTATTACCGGCTAGCTGGCTATCCAGATGCCTATCTCTGTTAGGAGGTAGTACTAGTAGTAAGCAAGCAGTCTCAATTCAGGCCCTGATCAACTCGGCTTCGGCTTCTGGCTTATTTTTCACTATTCATAAGTTTCGTCTTTTTCTGAACTTTTAGCTTTTTGTTGAGCTTTTTTGCTGGTTCTTTTTTCCCCGTATTTGTTTGTATTATACGTAATTGGCTAACATATTTTTTTATTTTTAAATTTTTTTAAATTTAATTATGCTAAATAAGCCTCTGTCAGCTACAGTGCTTTTTTCAGCCAGCTACATTGTTTTCAGCCATAAGCCACGAGCTTTTCAGCCGAACCGATCACCCACGTAACAAATTCATTGAACGGGATATTTTCTTTGAAGTGGATGAAGATGATATAATCGAGACATTCATGTCTCTTAGAAAGCGTCGGCTAAAAAAGTCAGATAAATAGTATTGTAAGTCTCTTACTCTCTTTTATGCCTATATTTTGAACTATCAGTATGTCGTTTGAACTATTCATATTGTAATTTGTGGATGTTTTCAACTTAATCTTCAAATTTAAGATTTATCATGTTATTTAGTGCATATATGTCGAATTACGTTGCAAATTTTACAACTGTTACCGAATTGCCAAATGGTTTTATCGAATTGTATATAAAAATTTTTGGACGGCATATCCTTAGGTAAAATCCTGGATCCGCCACTGGCTGTGGCATTTGATATTTGCGGCAGGAGAGGTCGGCTGTGAGAGGAGTTGAGTGGCCGTAGTGGAAAAAATCCAATTTTGTCTTGTCCGACGCTGATTAGAGGCCATTGATGGGTGTGTTGGGGTTTGGGTAGTCGAGGGTACAACGATTGACGGATTGGCAAAGATGTGTGAACGGTGGTAAACAATTGGCGGCGAACTGGAGGTTGCAGTGGTAAATCGTCCGTGTAGTTTTTTTGCCAGACAAGGAACAGTGTTCATGGCGGTTATGGGTTGAGCCGATGATTGGAGGTGGTGTCAAGGCCAGGGATGGAAATAGAACGCTGGAGAAGCTGCCAAATTGGGTGAAGATTTGATAAAAACCAAAGTTCAAAGAAATTCAAATTGCCTCTGAATTCTAGGTTGTTTCAAAGCTTATATAGGTAGGTGTATATGTTAAATCACCACTTTTTTTTTTTGAGAGGGTGTATGATCACCGTTAAACTGTACTGTATACCTACAGAATATTGCATTACATGGAGACATAAATTTTCATGGGTTGTTAACTGTAAGTGCTTGTCAATGGTTTTACTCCACATAGCAGTCTCTGCATATAGGGAGTTCAAACTTGATTTTTCTCTACACTTTCAGTTCAACCCTGCAAGTCATTTAGTAAACACACAATTTAGGCGCTCCAAACGACTTCAGCTTCTGACTTTTTTGGCTTTCAACTTATTTAAGTTAGAAGCCACTTAGAATGCATCGATTTCTAATTTCGGTTTATTTTGGCTTTTTTGGTTTTTCTTTTTTCTTTTATTCCTTGCATTGTCCATGACGATATAATGGTTTTTTATTTTTTTTCAATTCTTTTTCTATTGTTCCTCGTTTTTTCTCTCAGAAAAAGCTAACAACCGCTATAGTGCAATTTTAATCAAAAATCACAACAAAAAATTTAATCCAAAAACCAGTAAAAGTATGACTTAAATACCAGAAAGAAAGACGAGCAATAGCAACTTAACTTACTCAGAGAAGCCATGCGCAAGGCTACTGGCTGCTCGACACCTTCAGATTCCGAGCCCACGAAGAAGATAAGGCCAATGACAGATCATGAAGTGAGTTGACTCTTGTCGTCTCTGACGTTTATGTACTCCAATTTGACTTGTATATGATTAATGTACGGTGCATGCTATGTTTTCATAGTCAAACAAAGTGCTAAATTGCACTAATTTAGGAAACATAGGTTGCAAGTCCTTATTTAGGCTCTATTTGGACATAGTAATTTTCTTATATTAGTCTATTCTTTTAGGCTACAGTTGGTGGCTTTTAGCTACAGCTAGTGCCTTTTGACTGTTCGTGAGAAAAAAATACGAAGTAAAAAAAATGACATGCAATTTAGCCTAATATAGATGAAGTCGTTACAGTGTTTACTCTAATCAACTTATAGATTTTATCTTGAAAAGACACTCTATTTAAAAGCTATTTACTGTAAAAAGAGATGGTTATTGTAGAAAAGATAAAAATAGAAACTGAAAAGAAGGGGATATTCTTGAGGGAATCACTGTGTTTCATGTGGAATTCATACCCGGTCATTGTCTCGTTGCAGAGCAAAGGGCAAAAAAAGGAAGATGAGGGCAATTGTCTTTTTGTTGTGTACACTGGCAAAATTACACTATTTGTTTAGATTGGAATTTTTATCGTGGCACTTAGCTAGACTTTAAGATGCCACGCTGGATGAACTAGCCACGAGTGTAATTTTTTCGCCCGAAGAGAGGCTGACTGTGCACTCTGCACTCTACGGCAGCCTAGTGGCCCACTTATCCGGCCCATCGCTTTTTCTATTCTTGCCTTCCTAGTCTCTTCCTTTCCTCCTCACGTGGCTGTTCGCCGGCGATCGTTAGGGCTTGGACCGAGGCAGAGAACTCCGGCGATCGCCTGCTCGCCGTTTATCGCCAGGGAAAATACGGTGAGTTAGCCCGTCGCTCTCCCTCTCTCTACCTTCAGTGGTGAAAGAACCCTAAATCTAATACCCTAGTTAAGTAAGTAATTGGCGGATAAATAAATTAAGTATTGCATTTCATCAAGCGTTATTACAAATAAGATTACAAATTGAATGGCATTGTTGGGCATTACATTCATAATAGTAAATTACATCATTCTCATTACAAGCCTATTTTACAAAATTAAAAATATAAAACTCCGACGTCGAGGTCTTCGGCGTAGGAGCCCATGTGCATTTCCTCGTTCTTCGCCTGTAATTAGAATTTGCCGTTAGTACCAAACCCAACCTATTTTCTTGCGTAATTAGAGAAGTAAATAATTAACAATCCAAGGGAGAATATGTAAATTAAGTAAAGTTGCCGTCAGTGCCCCTGGGCTGCTAGGGCCAATTCGAGAACGTCTTAGAGACTCCCCAAACCGTCCCGGGCCGATCGGCACCTCTCGTCTCGGTGGGCGTCATCATTCGGCAAACTTTAGAAAACAAAAGCCCACGACCTTTACCTTAGCCAAAGCCTATTGTATTTCAGCCCATCTCATTTCAGCCACAGAAGCCCACGAATGCAATCATTGCATTTCAGCCCACAAGTTCAAGCCCACAGTAAATTTTAGCCCACAAGTGGAAGCCCACATCACATTTCCAACCAGCCCACCTTAAAGCAACAGTGCCCAGCACATTCTTCAGACCGACGGTTCTTCGGCACAGGAGAGCAAGACTCAGGGAGGGATAAGATCGAAGGCAGCCAGCAAATGCCATCGCAAGTAGAGAGCGGCCAAGAAACATCTCCCCTGCGCTCCCAGAACCAGCCCTATACATAGGGTTGTGCATAAAAAACCGAACCGAAAAAACCGGCCTGAAAAAACCGAACCAAACCGGTCGACTCGGTTTGACCGGTTTTCGATATTCGGTTCGGTTTTTATATTTCAGGTTTTTTTGGTTTTCGGTTTTTTCGGGAAAACCAATTTTTCCCGAAAAAACCGAAATAACCTAAAGAACGGACACTTCTGAGCACTACGCCAATACCCCTACCGGTTGCCGAAAGGCCTGCTAACGCCAGTAGCAGCACAGAGAAGGCCTAGATGCCGCCTAGTACATAAGTAGTGTTTGTTACTTTTGCAGTAGTACTACTATTAGTTAAGAATTCAATTCCTATCCCTGTATGTTATCTTGGGTCTACGTCCGATTATTTTTTGTTAGGGGTAAATCAAATTTCGTTCATAGGATTGAATAGCTGAAGCTCACATATCTCTAAGCACATCTAACAACACCTGATAATTACCTAAACTATTTATATATACATGATTAACTAAACACTAATATAGTAAAGAAGATGCAAGTAGAGCCACTAAGATTCACCAATCCAGAAACACACACACTCTCCACATCCAGCGAGCGCCGACCATCAATTATTCCAAGCGCCCCAATTAGTACACTTGTACCTCAGTATATACACTGTCCACAACCTCACGGGCAAAATGGGTGTTTTACCATCCGTGGTGACGGTTTGTAGTATATATACTGTCGTCTACTCGTCTCGCTAGTCACTATATTGTTTGCAATTTGCGTTAACTTTGGTAAATATGGTATTTACCGATACCATACCGAAATAAATTAGGATTTACCGATACCGAACCGTATTTTCAAAAATACCGTATACTACCGAACTAACAATACCGTACTTACCGTATATACCGTATTTACCGAACCGATTTTACCGAACAAACCGAATGCACAGTCCTACCCATACATTGCACTCCCCCAGCTCACCCAAGGATAAACACAACCCCACAGCAAACTGTCCACAGCCGAGAGCACCCCAGAGCTCTTTCCTCAGTCCCAGCCAATAGCATAGCAGTAGCACCTTCGGCCAGAGACCAGAAGGTGGGATTAGAGCCACGGTCGTGAGGAGCAGAAGGAGCCGAAGACGAGAAGACAGCGGCAAAGAGGACAAGCCGGGACCAGCGAGGACAAGGGAGCGAGAAGCAAGTCAACGGAACCACTACGAGGCAAGGACTTCCACATCGGCAAAAAGAAGCAAGCCGCACCTTCGTCCCCGACAACGACAACGTGCAAACCACAGTGGTCCCCATCGACCCCATCTTTCCTTATCCAGCCCGGCAAACCGCACAAGTAGGTCCTTGTTCCCCTTATCTTTTTCTTTAGAAGCGTCTGGGCCAATCACACAAGGGGGAAAATCAACCCAACCGAGTACCGACAACCATTCCCTAGTATGGAGATAGCCAACCCGAAAGCATCCCCAACAATCACCACCACCACAACTCAGAACCGTCAGCTCATCATCGATTGCGGTAGAATAGAGCCAAGAATAAAGGACTAAAAAGAGGGATTAAAATGCATGCAAAATACTTAGGAGAGGAAGGGTAGCACCGTGTTCATGGTATTTTTGTTCACCACCCCCGATCTAGCATTGTAGCCGGCAGCCGATCGTGGAAAAAAACTTAAGAGTCCTGCAAGCCATCGCAAGCCAGTGAGGTATAGCCTCAAATCCAACCACAAGAAAGTCAGTAAAAGTAGAACCACCATCCTGGGTTGGATCAGCCCAGATCTGAACCCAACGGAGGCGCCATGGCCGAGTAGTGGAGGAAGAGTCAGGTGTTAAAATAGAGAGGGGAGCCGAGGAGTAGAGGGAGAGGAAGCGCACAGGGGAGGCGCCGAGCGGGGGTGCTGAGAGGAGGCGCGGCATGGAGGCGTCCAGAGGAGGCGCGGCGAGAAGGCGTAGGTGAGGAGGCGCAGTGGAGTGCAGTGAGGAGGCGGCGGAGAGTGGGAGCGTGAGGAGGCGTGGAGGCGCGGTGAAGAGAGGGGGCGTCGATGGAAAAAAAGAGAGAGGCAGGAAGTGAGAGGCGGCGGCAGAAATGAGAAGGAGAGGAGGAGGCTGGAGGCGTCGGTGAGAAGCAAAAAGAGGAGGTGAGGACTGAGGAGCCGCGGTGGGCTGAGGCCACTGGATGGCCGTGCGTGCGCGTAGAGGGCCGAAAGGCCAGTAAGATGAGAAGAGGCCGATTTTCTTTTTAGCAACCATATCCAGTATTTCTTCCTGGCATTTGTTAGTATTAGCATTAATAGCTTATTCGACAACTCAGTATATGCGACTAGAAAAGTCACTCGAGTATAGATAAAACTTAGAATGGGGGGATTATTTCTCTATTTAACCTCTTTCAGAAATTAGTAGCAGTAAATATTTATTTTTAAGTTTAGCAATAAATTCTGCAGAAGTCGAGCGAAAGCAAATCTCAGGAGCAGAATCGATTGTCGTCAGTTCTGATTTACCCTGCGTCTCAGGCAAGCTCATTCTTCGATCATGCACATAGTTATGTTAAAAATATGTGTATTTCCGGCAATATTAATGACGCTAGTTAAATGCATGAAAATCTTTGTTTTAAAAATAAATCAGAGAATGAAGATGTTATGATAAGTAAGATGAGAAAAGAAAAGAGGAGAAAAAGAAAGAGAGAAAGTAAGAAATGAAATGCTCAGTTGTGGTACTGCTGAGATGAGCAGCAGGCCCACAAGCAGAGACGTATTTGGTGGGTAAAGAGGTTCAGGGAAAGGATGCAGAGAGGTTAGGCGGACCTCTTTACATAGGGCTATGATGTAAGGACTTACCCCGTTTTCACTCGGATAGGGGACCGTATTTACCGTGCCAACCAATTTCCCGTTTTGGACGGGCGGGAAATAGTATCCTATTACGTTAACCAATCCACCACATTGGGTAAGTACTTAGGTGTGAGTAAGAGATGGATGAAGCTCAGGACCAGTAACGCAAGTCTGGAAGTGAGTAAGTCCCAGACGCTATATGTGTTAGGTGGAGTGTTGGGCCGGGAGCCGGTCCAACCAAACACTATTGGAAGTCGGTGGAGCCCAAGTGAGCGACTTGGTACACCGATGGATAATAGATGGGCTGGTGGATGAATTAACGTAAGCGGAGAAAAGTTCTGTACTCTGAACTGGATTCCATACCTAAGGCAGTGTGGAAGAACCTAGCCAAGAAGGTTCAGAGTAGCTTTGGGTACAGTGGTGCAAGCCTGCGCAGTGCTGATAAAATCATGAATTCATGCCAGTTCACTGGAATGTGGACTACGGTGATCGCTAGGGATCGTACCTTACTGGGTGAAAAATAGAAATTATTTGAGAACTAAAAATGCAAGACTGGATATTTTCATAAGATTAATTTCAGAATAGGGGAAGTAAAATTTGGACTTAAGGACATGAGAACATATAGTGTATTTATTGCTATTATGCTTGCTGAGTACCGTGGTACTCACCCTTGCTATTAATCTCCTTTGTTAGACCCCAATCCACTCGAGGAGGTATACGAGCAGGTGGCGCTGAGTCGACCGGAGAAGAGGAGGGAGATTACGAGGATCCAGGCGAGGTGGACCCCGTATACTTCGGCTGGGACGACTAGAAGACCCAGTGGAGTGGGCGGAAGAGCCCTGGGGTATTAGTCTTACTTTTGCTATGGTGGTACTTTTGTAATACCAGACTGTAGGCCATGTGGCCGTTGCTGTAATAAAATCTACAATATCTATGTTATTGTTCCGATGCGCAACTCTGGTAAAGGTTTACCATTTGCCGGAGCAGTGTTCTACTGATCAGGCAAATAGTAACCCGTTTGTCCCATGTGGTTATCCGGATAGATAATAATGCGTGGGGCGTCACAAGTGGTCATCTGGTTTCATGTGTGGTCTGAACTCAACTGAATAACTAACGCATGGATCATGTGTCCACTATAGTCAACTTCGTGTTCTGTTGTCTCCAATGCACCAACGCAGGGATGATTAATTGACTGATTTACTTTGTTGCTAGTTTGACCAATGAGATGTTATATTTTCCAATATTGATTGGGATAAGGTTTGTTGCTTTGACATGCAGGACTCAGTTCTGCTCATGCTTCACACATCTTCATACATAAGTAATTCTATTATCTATCTTGTCCTACTGTCAATTCCTGCTGTCCAAAAAGCAACTATGATTTGTGACAGAATTAACTCTTCGAAACTATGCAATACATCATCGAATAGGAAAGAAAGAAGATGGAATGGAAATGTTCTAATTAGCTATTTCACTTTACTGGTCTTGAAACAACCAAGATGTACATTCTAGAGATAAAAACATGCATGCCATTATAACATAACATATTTCTAAAACTAGAAGCTAACACAAATCCTTCCTCTTCTTGCAGTGCTTATTCCTCGTAAGTTCAAACTTCGATTCACGAATCTCACAGCTAGTTATGTAGCTGTAATAGGGTGGTAAGTGAGATTTCCATACTACAACATCAAATCTCCCTTGTGGTGTGACACTCCCAAAAATGACTTCATCCATAGTTACTTTGGGAATTTCTTCATCAGCAAGCCCTACTCGAACATGGCTGTCAGCCACGCAATCTTGAGTAAGTTTAGCATATCTTTGAATATAAAGATGTTTATTTTCCATCCTTATATCACTTGGACCTCTATTAAATTGAAGTGGATTTCTCTGCCTAATTCCCCTAACGCATACAAGAATCCTACGCCAGTGCTGTGTGCTAACATTAGCTCTTAAAAATCCAGCAATATTTTTTGAATTTGCGAAAGGACCAGTGAAATCCTTAAATGTATCTAGGTCAATGTACTCCTCAAATATCTCCATTGCTATGGATGCTAGCTTTGGTTGCTCTTCAGGATCTGTGCTTCCAAACACAAGCACCTTGAAGAAGTACCAACTTGCTTCTCGAGGCAAAAATTCTAACCTAAGAGCTCGTGTCGTTCCAAATTCTGTGATCTTCTCAGATTGACTTGTGATTATAATCTTACTGCCGCTTGGAATGCCACTTCGAAAAGCAGAGTACAGCCTTCTCCATGCAGCCTCATCAACATCAACATCTAGTTCGATGACAACTAGCATTTTTTCTTCATTCAGGGCACTGTTTTGATGCTTGATTATGAATCCATCTCTCAGGGTGCACAGCTTCTTTTCTCTAAATTTGTTTCCTCCCAGAAAGACAATTTGAGAGAAGTGATCACGCACCCTTACGTCGCAGCAAACATGCTCAACAAGTGTGCTCTTTCCAACTTTTCCTTGACCAACGATCGGCAGGACACCCAGATTGTTTTCACCAGGAGGCTCCCTTTGCAACAAGAAGTCAATGATCCGTTCCATTTCCGCTTGGCGACCAAACATGCATCTTTCCAGAAACAGATACATGCTGTATGGTTGAGGACAGAGTGGAGGGTAGTTCGTCAGAAAGACAACAAATTCATTCATATCAGTGATGATGGTTTGTACTCTATCAAGCATTTCTTTTAACTCCTTTATGCCATGTGTACTGCGAGCAGAGAAAGGAACACACTTGCCTGGATTGAATGCAGATAGTGCTAATGAATGGCTCATTTGATGATCTTTTGCCTTCCCTTCTTCGTGGGCAAGGTACCTGAATATGTCAAGCACGTAGTATCCTTTGCACATCTCTTCTCTCATCATGTTGAGTTGTCGAAGCATTGCTTGATTTGTGATGCACCTCCCCTCGGCCTCTTCAACGGTGATGAGAACCCGGAGAAGCAGCCGTTCTAGTCTCTGCAGGCTCTCCAACTTGGACAGTGCTGGTGTTGTCGAGTATTTGTTGATGAAGAAGGATATGCATCTACTAACAAGTTCACCGAAAGTAGCAGAAAATAGCACCTCCATTTTGGAGCTCTCCTCACAAAATGCACGCCGAGTCTATCATTTTTGTTCACCAAAAGGTTGGTTAAATAACTATGTTGAGGGAAAGAAAGTCAGAACCTCCTAAGAGGCTGTCCCTGTTATTACCATAGGAGATAGGAACAGAAAACCAAATCAATTAATGTCTTTATTGTATGACGCAACTAGACCGTGGATTGGAATGGCTGTGCCATGTGGTGACAATGATAGAAGCGGAGCCTTGTTTATGCCATGACAGCGATCACAAGTGTTGATAAGTGCAAAGCCAAATTGCTTCATGGATAAACACAAAAGGACAAAGCACGCAGTTTATCTGAAGCATTCAAAATGAAAATTAGAAGGAATTCATGAATACCACCGTGTGAGTTGACAAGTTCATCAGCCTTTGTGAGCACATCTGCGAGATCGATCTCCAGTCAGAATGAGGTATGGAGTATGGACGCATGGATTGATCTTTGTGTTGGTGACGAAACAATTACAGTATCACAGGGGTGTGACATAGGAAGAACAGTAGCAGCAACACAAAGGCAGTCAAATCTCTAACCAAGTTAACCATTCATCTCTCTCTCTCTCAAATGCATGTGCTATAATTTGTGTTGTACATCCTTTTTTTCTTATTGTTTTTGACCAGGGGGTCTGGCTTGCCAACACTGACCAGATACAGGGAGACATCACATTCCATAGCCCTCCATCATCCACTTGTTAACCTAGTTCCACTAGTAGTGTGTCCGTGCTAACGCTACGGTAAAATACAAAACAAGATAAAATTTGTAAAAAATAAAACGAACAATCAGATTCATTAAGATTCACGTCTCATATATTGTATAACCAAATAGTTTTGTCACATAATGAATGTCACATAAATACGTGACCGATCGGAACCACCCAACACGCAATGCTCAAAAGCCTACGACCCTAGGGGAACGCCCAGGCATTTTACCATAAAAACTTTCTATGATTGTATCATCATTCAAAAAACAAAAAATGAACATTTTCCAGGGTCATGTCCAACCAAAGTAGCATATTAGGTATGCTCATCAAATAATACAGATCACTGATTTTCCAAATACATTGAAGGAAAAGTGAACTAATTTCACCAAACATTAGGTTTCTTGTCCTATCATTATTCAGATTTTCTTCTATTACAAATTGTAGGGTTGCTGCAATACAGAAATAACTTTATTACTTGTTAGCCTATTTCATTCCATCATCAAAAGGTGTTATCAAGAAAGGATCTCACAAATATAACATATGGGCGCGCGCCCACACAGAGACACACACACACACACACATCCAGTAAGGTTTTTCGTTTTCGTATTTTGTAATCTGAAGTGAAGTTTGAATATCACAAGAGAAAATAAGGAAAGAGAGAAAGAAGGTATTATTCAGTGAGACAAAGCAGAATAAGAAATCAAATTTACATGACTGTAGAGATTATTACCATCCAGAACTCATCGACTGAAATTCCCATCCCAGCACTCATCAGCCCAACCTGCTCAAAATTCAAATTTCTTTTAGTGTACTATTAGGAGAATATAAGATAATATCACCACGTATTTCTTATGACTCAGTACTACTGAAAATAGCACTTATGTTAAAAAAAATCCTAACAGAAAGAATGGAGCAGGTTGAACATTTAGGAAATTTTCTTGTGCATACTTCGATTAAGAGGTTTTGAGAATGGTAATTTTTTTTGCTACCAATGTCAGCCATAAGGTCCACAGCAATAACTGAAGCTTTACATGATCATACAAAAAAAATATCTGACAGAAGGTCTTCTTACATTCACCATTTCTACTCTGAGCATTTCATTCTCGAGGAGAGAAAGTTGTGCAGCGGAAGTCCAGTGAATACAGTCAACTGGGCTGGAAATGGAAATATGAGAAAGTTTAGTGCAACATCCTTAGCATTTGAAACTATAACATGAAGATATCAACAACACATTCAGTAATTTGTTCTGAACAACTTGCAAGAACTTCTACAGTACTGGTGTGGATAACTGGCAGGTCGTAGATTCCTAATGATGGAATAGATATTATGGTGGGCTTCGGAGTCTCAGTTTTTACTACAGTACAAATAATGCCAAATGACTGAAACAAGCTCAAGCATCAAACTCGAATTCTAGAATAAAATGAAGTCCAGATTACCTGCTAATGTAATCAACATAGTTGTACTCTGATCAACGGAAATATTATGATCCTAAATGCATCCAAGGGTATATAAAACTTGCACCAAGTGTACAAAGAATGCTGAATGGAAACACAATTTTGCATGGGTACACTTATAAGAAAACATGGCATACCAAGTACCTTGAGGGATGAATATCAGGAAATGAAACAGGCCGAAGTTGATCATTGTCTGAAAGAAAATTGCAGTTGCTGTGTATCCAAGGATATATAGTCCATTCATTGGCCTCTTGAGTTCTGGTAAGAATAGGTAATATTATTAGCATTATGAACATCAACTTGTTCAAGTAAGATGCTGAATGCTTTTAAGTTTTAAATATATGTAGACTGAATGCTTTTAAGTTTTAAATATATGTAGCTTAAGAGTTAATAGATTGACATACTGGTTTAGAATGAAACTTGAACAAATCATCATGTAATATGAGAACTCATTTCCCTGGCTTACAAAACCTGTTCAGGGGCCAAAAAATTAGACAATTTCAAAAAAAATATATAACATCAGCTCATTTTCAATTGAACATTTTTCTACAGTACCCAAAGAAGAGATCTCCAGAGCCAATCTCCCAAGCCCAGCACCAGGCACTAAACATGAAGGAGGCCTATAAAGTTTAACAAATATTAATATGCAAGTCAATGATGCAAGACAAGAGGTGAACCCCGAAGTAATTTCTGTTTATTTCTGATGTCGAAAGAAATATTTTCATCAATCATCGATAATGGCTACAAGAAGAGGTGATATGCTAATTTAGCTACAAGAAGTAAAGAAAATTTTGGTGTATTATAGAGGGGTAGAGATAAACAAAATCCAAAAGTGTGTGTTCACCAATTGATTGAAGTAAAGAAGTGCATGCATCAATACCTGAGAAAAGCTTATTGGCAGTCGCTGCAGAACTACAGCGATTAATACAACATAAATAAGAGCCACCTGCAAAATATAAGGGTGTAGTTAGGGCCAGAAGCATAGCTTGAAGGGAGAGTTATACACGTGGACATGGACAACACAAACATACATATACATATAACAGAAGTTACACCATGCACCTTTGGGCACAACAAGAATAAGCTATGTCTCGGTATAGATGACACGCTTTGTTACCTACTTTCTATTATGTCAAATTCCTATTTGTGGCTCCCATTTAGGATTGCATATTCCCATATTAGGTCAAAGAAAACCTCATGCATTTCTTGACTTGTAGGTTCCAATATCAGAAACCAATGCATAAGAAAACAGTGCGAAATGTGTGTGTGTGTGTGTGAGAGAGAGAGAGACCTCAATTGCCAACGGACTGGTTGTAGTTGAGTATCTGTTAATGGCTTTCCCATTCTTATCAACAAGAAACTTAGTAAGTTCCACTTGATTCTAGATCCAAACAAACCAGGTTTGCTAGCTTTCAGAAACTTGTAAACTGGTGCAGCATCTTGGCCATTTACACGCACCTGCAAATTCAAACTTCAAAAAGTGACCAGCTTTTCCCCAAAACAAGTATTCCTGCAATTTGGTATGTTTGGCTATCAACGATATCCCATTCCAAGAAACTCTGGCCAAAGCTGATAATATGTCGGCAAGATACATATGCAAATAACATCTTGAATATGCTTTTGTCTAAAGCAACTAAAATTTGTCTACTTATGTACAGGTAACAAAAACAATGCCTCTCCATGTTAACATTTTATTTTGACACACAACATCAGATCCAAACTTGCTGTATGTTGTACCACATGAGATATGACCTCTCCATATTGTTTCAATGTCATCGTTTAGAAATCAGGATGAACGAGGTATAGATAATGTTATAAGTACCATGAATAAGTGACTCTTGACTAAGCATTCATTAGTCAAAAAAGGATGAGAAGCTTCTTGACAAACAAGCAGGTCTGGCAGATTGTTCTTACCTTCTGAAAAACTGGATATTCAGCTTTAAATCTTGTGCAAGCAAAGTCTTTTATCTGCTGGTCAGTGCCTGGCTCTTGTCGCAAGAACTGGTTGCAGGGTAATGCTAATATCTCAAAGTCTGACCATTTGGAAGTCAACGAAGTTAGTTTTTGTCTTATCTAAAAAGATCTGTAGATTATTTAACAGATTAATGGAATAACCTATCCAAGTAAAACCAAATTACATAATTAGAATTGTAATAACCAATTCATCTATTACCTATATACTGAACTTATGGCAAAGTAATATTCGATAAAAGTGCATGACTGAGCTGAATACTGAATGCGATGACAGATTGTTAGTTATGTATTCAGCATTGAGCTCAGTTATGCACTTTTATTTCCCATAACAGTGCCCAGGTTTAAGTATTGCCATGCTTAAACCTCACAACAAATGCTTGAAATGCAAAATCCTTTTAAGGAATGAAGCTATGCCTATCGACACTCTAGGAAACAAAAGGCACAACACCGCTCCTATTTGATAAGTTAACACGACGAACTCATACTGGTAAATTGAAGAAGCCAGTTGATCTTCCATGAATAACGAATAGCATCTGCCAATTCCAACCCCACTTCTTCCAGTAAAATTACACCCTAGTTTTCGACAAGCATCTATACGCATTGCTCGAACGCCAACTACAATCTTTCTTGGTCATTCGGGCATGCTAATAGCCACAGAGATCAGAGATGCATAATTTAGACAATAAACTAACAACAGAAACTGACCTTTGTCCCTGTACTTCTGATAAAGCTCTGTCAGCTGCGTGTAATTGCTCTCCGTGAACCCGCTGATGGCATCAAGAACAGCATTTTCAGTGCTTCACACGCCAAGATAAGGTAAAATTTTCTATCAACGGCCAAGGAGAAGAGACGATACCATTTGGAGGCGACGTTAACAACGAGGAGAACCTTCCCCTTGTAGTTCCCCAGGCTCACCTCCTTGCCGCTGCAATCCTGCTCCCAAAAATCCCCTCAAAAATTTGGGAAAAGAACCCGGGAAAAATCGTGCAAAGAATTGTGATTTTCGCGAGGAGATCCTCGTACCTTGACGGTGAATTCGTGTATGGAGGTCTCCGCCACGGATTCGGCCGCCCCCATCCCGCCCTCTTCGCCACCCGAACGGGGCCCTCTCGAAGCCTCTCTTGATTTGGTCGAGGAGGAGGCTACCTGGGGTCCTCTGGATCTGGATCTGGGGCGGAGGAGGGCGGCGCCGGGAGACGGAAGGGGAGAGGGGAAGGAGGCGGGCGGCAGCGCGAGAGGGGAAGGAGGCGGGCGGCGGCGCGAGAGGGGAAGGGGAGAGGGGCAGGAGGCGGCGGCGACGGCGTTCCTGAGGAGCGGAGGGAGGCGCACGGGCGTGAGAGGGGAAGGCGGCGGGCGCGAGAGGGGAAGGGGAGAGGGGAAGGCGGCGGGTGCGAGAGGACAGATATGCTTCAATGATGTGCATGATCCATATAATTTTGGCCTTAGGATCTTCAATGAGTAAGAGAAGAAGATTTGAGAAGAGATCTGGGCCATTCATTTGTATGAAGTTGGATTACTTGGATACACAAATCTGGGTGGACTTAGATTAGGCATGACTGTGGGGGTGGTTGAAGGGGTGGATTTAGTAAAGAAAATTTTGGTGTATTATAGAGTAGGGTAGATTATCTAAAAAATCCACTTGTTGTGCAACTTTTATGAGGAGAGGGTCCCCTAGCAGAGACATTCCTATATGCAATCTCAATTTCATCAATAAATGCTCCAAGCCACCAATGATGACCATTGAGGATTGTTATGGTTGGGGATGGAGGAGGGTAACTAGGGCAAGGATCGCCCTCTGCCCTTGCGGCAGAGGCTCTGATCTAGCTAGTTGGAATTGGGGAATTGTTTCTTTATTGCCTTCTCAAGTAATTCGGCAGCCTTTATATATAGCCGGCGCCTCCTAACAAATCCTTGCTATAGATATCATATGTATTCCTAAATAAACTCTGCTAGTTGGTAATAAACTCTTTAAGAATAGAAACTACTTATCTCTAACTTTAATTGCACCCAGCCGGCAACTCTCCAATTGCCGCAGCTATCTCCTGTAGCCTATCATGCCTCTAGTTGGTCTTTTGAAGCCTGTGAGTTGTGGCTACGCCGGTGGTATGTTTTACCCACAAAAGCGTCCACAATATTTCCTCTCTCCATGCAAAACAGCTTGTCCTTGAGCTGAAAATCAGCATAGTGTTCCTTGAATTCATCGCGGGTAACCCAGGTGGCATCTACAGCCGAACAACCTTGCTAGTGAACCAATATTTCCCAAATGTCGCGATTAAGACGTGTGCGCACAATCCGATTGGGCATCGGAATGGTGCGGCCATGAACAAAGTCTGGAAGTGTGACGATCTCCGCAGGCGGCGTCCCCTTAAACTTCTTAAGAAGAGCAACATGGAAAACAACATGAATCCAGGCATGTGCTGGAAGTTGAAGGCGATAAGCGACGGATCCAATACGTTCCAATATCTGAAAGGGCCCATAGAAACAGGAGGACAATTTAGAAGAAGACCTTGATTTGATGGCCACCGCAGCCCGGTGATGAAGCCGATGCTAGACCCAATTGCCCACCTCATACACAACTTCACGGTGTTTCTTACCATGTTGGTGCTTCATGTAATCCTGAGCTTGCAAGAGGTGTTCTCGGATTTCCTCAAGAAACTCATCCCGATCCTTCGATTGGCGATCCACGGCGGCCACGCGAGCTATCCCAGGTTCATAAGAAAGAAGTATTGGAGGGTCCCGACCATAGACGACTTGAAAAGGAGTTGTCTTCAAGGATGTCTGGAAAGATGAATTGTAGCAATACTCTGCCCACATAAGCCCCTGTTTTGGCCTGTCACTTTCCAGACAACGAAGATACATCACAATCACATGGTTGACCACCTCTGACTGACCATCACTTTGCGGGTGAAATGCTGAGATGAGATGTAGTTTCACACCCACAAGACGAAAGAGCTCCGCCCAGAAATTGCTAGTGAAGACTAGGTTGAGATCATTCACAATGGAAGAGGGAATACCATGCAAGCGGACAATGTCATTAAAGAAGGCACGAGCAACAGAGGCGGCTGTGTAAGGATGGCCGAGAGCGATAAAGTGGGCATACTTGGAGAACCGATCCACCACAGTGAGAATCACGGACTTGCCTCCAACCTTCAGAAATCCTTCCACAGAGTCCATTGCGATGTCTTGCCAAACCACTGCTGGCACCTCTAATGGCTAAAGGAGCCTTGCAGGATGCAAATGCTCAATTTTGTTGCATTGACAAATGGAACAACCACACACAAATTCATGGACCAGCTTAGTGGCTTGAGGATTATAAAGAGTAGCACGGAACTGATGTAAGGCCTTTTGAATGCTCTCATGGCCGCTGCCATGAATCTCTGCCAAAATCTGTGTCCAACGGGCTGACTAGGTTGGCACATATATACGGTCTTCATATAGCAGTAGCCCATCCACAAATGTTCAGGCCGGTTCAGCTATGCCTACCTGCACCTTGGCTAGCAACGCCTGCAAGTCAGCGGAGGTAGAAACATCTGTGCGCAACTCATCAAAGATGGCAAAACTGGGTGAAGAGAGGGCAAAGAAAGTGCCGGTCGATTCTGCACGCCGAGATAGGGCATCTGCGGCTGCATTCTGTCTGCCCGGTATCCAAACAACTTACTCACCCAGGTATGTTGTGGTATCATGGAAAGGCGCTGATCCAAGAGATATTTAAGGCTATAATGATCTATACGGATGGCGAAAGTGCATCCCCACAAATAAGGCCGCCAACGTCGCACTGCTTTCATAAGACAACCAGCTCATGCTCATAAGCTGCCAATTTCGTATGGTGAGGTGCTACTGTCTGACTGAAGAATGCAATGGGCCCTACCCCTTGATGTAATACAGCACCAAAATGCATACCCAAAGCATCACAATCTATCAAGAATCCTATCTGGAAATCAGGGAGTTGAAAGGACTGGACCAGAAGTGAGCACCACCTTTAAAGAGTGGAAAGCCATATCCGCCTTTGACGACCATACAAAGCCCTCCTTCTTAAGTAGCCGGGTGAGCAGTCCAGCCAGCTCACCATACCCTTTAATGAATTTGCGATAATATTCAATGAGACCAAGAAACCCACACAATGCTTTGACTGTGGTCAAAGTCGGCCAGCTCTCGACAGCCTCCACTTTACTAGGATCCATGGCCACGCAAGGCCCCAAATAATATGGGCCAAGTAAGCCACTGAGGTTTCGCCAAATTGACATTTAGAGTGTTTGAGAACCAAGTGATGCTGGCACAAAAGTAAGCCACTCACAAGTTTTCGATCACTTATTGGTCATCGACCACTTTGGTCTTATTTTGACCATATTGGTTTTAGATCACTCACAACTTTTTGACCACTCTGATCTTTTCGACCACACTACTTTTTTTCTTTATCAAATGGGTCTCTGTTGATTTATTCTTTACTCTTGATCTTCATAGCTTCTCATAGCTATTGGAGTAAAGATTAGGGAATACTTGGAGGGGCAATTTGAGGCACCATTCACCCCCTCTGTTGCTATCTTAGGTCCTACAGAGAGCACAACACAAGCACTCAACTCTTAAACCCTAACACTAACACATAAACACTTGAGAGTAATGTTAGATTGTTAACTACAAGTTTCCATCCTAACTTGTTAAATAGATGGGCTAATTAACCACATCTAACCATTAGTAGATACTATCCACTTAGTATAATGGGAAAAACCTGATAACTCTATACATATGGGTTTTAACTCACTACTCTTATGCATGCTTTTCAAAGCGCATAAGCCTGAATATGCTAAATCCTTAGCCTTGATCCATCTTGATCAAACCAGTTTCTCCATGACCTAAATTGCCTTCCCGAGCACCGCTTAAGCGCTATGGTATTCTTTCAAAGCAGTTTCCGATATTTTGATCAAACTACCAAAATATCATTCCTTAACTCGGTCATCTCCTTCCATTGTAAGTAATCGTCATGCTTGCTACATATAGATGCACCACTGGCTTACCACACGTTAGCAAGTCTCTTTTGTTCCGATTCCACGGACCATCATTTGGATCGACCAAGCCATATGGTGTATCCCACTATCTGAACTTTCCTTCGACATTTCCTGCCTTTCTGGTGCCATACTTGAGCTCAACCATCTCACCCAGCATTCTCGATCGTTTTGGGCCTCGGCTTCTCTATGAGCGTAGCCCCAATCGCCGTTGACCGTAGTTGACTCCAAGCGATCCTGCACATTTAAAGATAAAAAAATCATTTTCAGACGCAAGTTCTTTACAACTTGATCCACGTTAGTAGTAACATGCCTCATGCAATCTAAAACTACTGGTTTTAGCCACCAAAACCTATTCCGTGACTCAAAAACCAAAAATAAAAAATCTGGCCAAAAATCCCAGCTCTGCCGATCTGACCGCTTGGATGCAGAGGTCAGACTTGTGATACCGAGCGTTTTGAGTCGACATTCCCAAGCGGTTGAACCGCTGGCGCTGGGAACATGTCGGCTTGCAAGCGATCAATGCGTTGACTCAGCATGGCTTCCATTCCTCAGCATGGCAACACCACATGCAAAACAAGTAATGCTTAACAGTCCTGACAACAGCTCCAAACTCTATTAGTTCATCCCATACTTTGGCCGAAGCAACCTGTCCTCATTAATAGAACTTACACTCATGCATGCATTGCATGGCCAACAGAAAACACACGAGCATGGCAACAATAATCACTCTTTTTACTGTAGATATACTATTATAAAAGTGTGAGTTAGTAGTTGGTTCATTCTCCCTCTTCTCTTCTCAGCCATCCGATTTGATCTGGACCATTTGTCTCTCTCCTCCTCTCTCTCTCGCAGGATACAACCGCCCACCCCCTCCACTTTCCCTATCTCCTCGTGCATTCTGGCCACTCTTCTCTCTCTGTCGCTTGCTTTCCATGTTTGATGTATAAAGTTGGCTAAGCAGTAAGTTCCGTCTCATTATTTTTATGATTCCGTTACAATGTACAGGTCTCTAGCTAGTTACTGTAGACACCGGGGCAATAATTTTTCAACAAAATACAAACTCAAATTTTTAACTTTTCCAAATTGTAATAGTCCATCACAATACAATCCAGGACGCTCTCTCATGGTCCTTCAAAAGACAACGCTTCGCCTCCAAGAAGAAGCCATCGGCCGAGAATAAAGCTTCCCGATTTGAGTTAGTTCAACTGAATAATATCTTATAATTGTAGCTATGTATGTACTCAATCTTTGATATCTGTCAAGTTCATGTACATCTGTTTGATTTGGTGTGATGCTTGCTCTGTTTTCATATATATACTTGCATGGATGATGGAAACATTGGAATTCTATGACCGTTTTTTAACTGAAAAGTGGAATTTCGTATGTAGACTTCGTTTTCATAGTCAGCAGGTGTTGATTCACTGTAATTCAGAAAAGCATGTAATGCAACCGCAAGATGGTAAAATAATTATAACAAGTGTTGAATTTCCATGTGGTTCAAAGTAATGGTGAGAAATTGTCAAAGCTTGGCCTAGAACAGTACAAGTGGAATCGTGCAAGTTTTCAAGAGCATCGGCGAGTCTGGTGCAATTTTCTGTATAAAATTTGACATATACATAACATGATAGAGAAGTATTACAATGGGCTTAACAGCCTCCATCAACAAATTGAGGCAACTTAATAATACATGTGAACTTCTACTCCCCAAGCGCAAATGCGGCATCAAAGCTGTCAGAAAGGTCGTGCCGGTCTTGAAGGTGACCTTCTCCGACGAGCAGGGGCGGAGCTACCCCGTGGGCTTCGTGAGGCTTTAGCCCACCCTCTGGCCCGCCCCAAAGACACCCCCTCAACTGGGCCGGCTCACCCCAGGGCCTAGGCCGGTAGACCGTACACGCAACAAGAGACGCTAGCCATGGAGCCACCACGGTCCATCCACAGCACCACGCACATGCAGAGACCACACTCCAAACGCACAGGAGCCATGGCACACCACATGCACGGGAGACGGGGAGAGCCAGCAAGACGAGGTGATGCGCACGCACCTGGGCCCTGCGACGGCGGTGTGCGGCTAGCAGCGAGGCAGAGAGCAAAGTTCGACACCGTCCGAGCAGATCTGGGCGGCGTCGCGCAGATCCGGGTGGGCCAAGGCCGAGACGCCGAGTCTGGGCGGGCAGGCGGTGGCCAAGGAGCCGAGGCCGACAACCAGATTTGGGAGGGCGGGCGGCGGCCGAGGTCAAGGAGCTGGGCTGGCCGCCTGGCCGGCTGGGGGCTGGGCCGCTAGGGAGCAGCCGAACATGGGAGGTGTCACGTCGATTGGTCGGCGTCTCGTCTGAGGATTGAGTTCCGTGAGCTACTGAGCTGAGGAAGTGGGGATTGGGGAATGGCCGAGACCGAGACGCCAAGTGGCCGGTGGCTTTGCCCCTGTGGAGGATTGATATTTTGAATCGGTCAATCGGGCATTCGGTTTGGCCACTCAGGAGTGACATGGGCACATGGTGACACCGGAGTGACCAGAAAGGCTAGAGCCACAGCCCACATGGCACACCGCTATAGGGACAGGCTAAAATTTTTTATTACTCTTTAATCTTTATAATTTGTACAATTGTACTGAATTATTGATATTGAGCAACCTAAATCTTACAGCTAGAGAATAGAGATTATATGTATGTTGTATCATACTACTATTGCCATTGACAAACTTGAATTAATAGAGTCTAGATATTAAAAGTAAAATTATGATTTATGTGTTCCGATTAGAATTGATATGTCACATTTTGTTGGTAGATTTGCTATAATTGATGCGCTTTCTATTACCGATATACTTTCGTTGTATTTCTCACTTTTTAGCTTTGTATCTCTTGTATTCATGAATAAATTTGAATTGAATAAGAGTAAAATATTATGTTTGTGATAATCTGACTTAGCGTCCTAGCTCACCATGGATTTTGTTGCTGGCTTCGCCACTGCTGGCGAGGCCACGGGCACACAGACCTCCACCACGCCGAGCCACAGCAGCAGCTCCTTGGTCTTGTGTACTGGTAAGTAACTAAGAGTGGTAGTACTATAGCTCTTGAGAAACTGAGAATGACGTGTTAGAAAATGGCCCAATGAGCGAGGCCCATTTTCGCGAATCCCAAAGCATGCATGGTTAGTACCATATTGCTAAGGTAGGGGGAGGAAGACCAATTTATAAGGTGGAGTCCTCCCCACTCCTTGAATATGGAAAGAGATGGTATGAGGATGGCTCTGTCTAGTCACACACACGCGCACGCACGCGCGCGCGCGTATTTTCGCGTGAAAATCGCGTGACTTGTGACTTGCGACGCGCGACCGTGTCATGACGTGGTGCGCCGCGTGGCAGACCAAGTCCATCTTTATTTTTGCTAAACTCTGCGCGCACCACTATCTCTCTGATTGAATGAGATTCAAACAGTTGAATGAGGCAGTTACTAGTCAATTTGCACTGCTTAATTTGTGATTTAATGAGGCAGTTACCAGTGCATAATTCTGTTTAAACGCAGCAGTTACTAGTGAGTAGTAACAGCAGCGCCCTTAAAAGGGCCTGGAGACGTCCAGGAAAAGTAGAGAATTTTTGCACCTCCATTCTGTCTCTACTTTCTGCTCTGCGATCTTGTGCTGTGGTATTGTGCTGCAAGAACTTCGTCGACTCTTCTTCCCGGCGTGCACCGTGAAGAAGAGGAGCGGTATCTCCGGACCTTTGCTGTCGTGAAGACCTGCACGGGGGCGGCAATAAGGTTTCTGGGCAGCGCAACTGCGCGACCGCTCACTGCACTGCGACACCTTCGTTCTGCACTGCGTCAAGCCTGCGCGGCTTCCTATTCTTCATCAGACTAACAAGTAAGTCGTTCGTGCGCACGTTCGACTTTGTCTCTGTATTGTTTTCTTGTGCAAAATCTGAAGTATGGTGAATAGCTTGCTGTTAGTTGTGAGTTTTGCATCATTAGTTTATTATTTCTGTGTCCTAATAAAATTTGGAATTAAAATATTGCCTATATTTTCAACATTCCAGAAACCTTATTGTGAATTTTGTTGCAATACAGAAATGGCTAATGCTTCTGATGCGATGAAACCTGAGAGGTTTTCTGGTCAGAACTTTCGTAGATGGCAGACTAGAGTCAAGTTTTGGCTCATGTCTTTGGGACTGTGGTGGGTTATCCACCCGCAGTATCCATTTACGATTGAGCAGTACATGCAGTTCGAGACTGCGAACAATATTGCCCTTGGCTGCATTCTGACTGTTCTGGCAGATCAACTATATGATGTGTACATGGACTTCAAGTCCGCCACAGAGTTGTGGGATGCACTAGAGCTCAAATATGCAGAGGCAGAGGCAGGTCGCTGGCTCTACATATGTGAGCAGTTTTTCGACTTTAGCATGGATGAGGCTAAGTCCATAGTCGGACAAGCTCATGACCTCCAGCTACTAGTTGGTGAAATTGCGCACTTGGGCTGTGTGTTGCCTCCAAAGTTTGTGGCTGCGGGCATTGTTGCTAAACTCCCTGCCTCTTGGCGGGATTTTGCTACTAGCTTGAAACATAAGAGGGAAGAGATTTCTGTTGAGGATCTCATTGCAGCCCTCGATGTGGAAGAAAAAGCAAGAGCAAAAGATGCACCTAGCACATCTGGCCAGAACAATGCAAATGTCATACAGAGAAAGACTGTTGCTAAGAAGTACAAATCCAACAAATCGAACAAGACAACTAGTTTTAAGAAGAAAACTGAGAAAAAGGATTTGAAGGACATCACCTGCTTTGTGTGCGGTAAAGACGGTCATATGGCGAAGGACTGTCGTTTCCGCAAAATCAGAGATGGTGAACAGCCTAAGAAGAAGGCTGTTAACGTGACCATAGGCGAGGCCTCGACTTCAGGAGGGTATGGTAATTCACCTGTTGTATTTTCAGCTTGTCAATCCACTGATTGGTGGGTTGATACTGGAGCTAATGTTCACGTATGTTCTGATATTTCCTTGTTTTCCTCTTATCAGGCAGCAGGGGCTTCCTCCGTCCTAATGGGAAACGGGTCGCATGCTTCTGTTCTTGGTGTTGGCACGGTGGATCTGAAGCTTACTTCAGGGAAGATTGTCCACTTGAAGAACGTACAGCATGCACCTACAATAAAGAAGAACCTCGCTAGTGGTTCTCTCCTATGCAGGGATGGTTATAAGCTAGTTTTTGAGTCAAATAAAATTGTAATGTCTAAGTTCGGAAAATTTGTTGGTAAAGGCTATGAGAGCGGAGGCTTGTTCCGCCTAAGTATCTTAGAGTCTTGTTATAATTTGAATATTGCAACTGGTTCAAATAAATGTGAGGCAAATATTTGGCATTCTCGTTTCTGTCATATTGGTTTTGATAGTATTGCTAGAATGTCCAGATTAGATTTAATTCCAAGATGTGAAATTGTCAAAAGATCAAAGTGCCAGTCATGTGTGCAAGCAAAGCAACCTCGAAAACCCTTTAAGGGATTAGAGGATGAAAAGAATTTGGCACCTTTAGATCTTATTCATTCAGATTTGTGTGAAATGAATGGATTATTGACAAAAGGAGGCAAAAGATACTTTCTAACTTTTATTGATGATGCAACACGCTACTGCTATGTGTATTTGCTGAAAACTAAGGATGAAGCTTTAAACTACTTTAAAACTTATAAGGCCGAGGTTGAGAACCAACTAGAAAAGAAAATAAAAAGATTGAGGTCTGATCGTGGAGGAGAGTATGTCTCTCATGAATTCTCTCAATTCTGTTCTGAGCATGGAATAGTCCATGAATTTACTCCACCATATTCACCCCAATCAAACGGGGTAGCTGAGAGGAAAAACCGGACACTAACAGACTTGGTTAATGCCATGTTAGAGAGTGCCGGTATGCCTAAGGCATGGTGGGGGGAAGCTATTCTAACAGCAACTTTCGTCCTAAACAGAGTATCACTAAAAAGAGTGAGATTACTCCGTATGAGGGATGGAAGGGGAGAAAACCTAATATTAATTTTCTGCGAACTTGGGGGTGTTTGGCAAAAGTCAATATACCATTGCAGAAAAAGAGAAAACTTGGACCAAAAACAGTCGATTGTATTTTTCTAGGATATGCACAAAATAGCACGGCCTATAGATTTTTAGTAGTTAAATCAGAAACTCCTGAGATTATTGCTAATACAATAATGGAGTCTAGAGATGCTTCATTCTTTGAGAATATCTTTCCTATGAGAACAGCAGGCGGTACTTCACGAACAGAGAATGTTCAAACTGATAATATTGAAAATGAGAATAATCAAACTTCTGAACTTCCCACCATTTCTGAACCAATATGTGATATCCCTGAGGAGGATAACAATCTAGTCGCAGAAGCTCCTCGCAGGAGCAAGAGACAAAAGGTTGAGAAAACCTTTGGTGACGACTTTATTGTATACCTCGTGGATGATGTGCCAAAGACTCTTTCAGAGGCTTATGCATCTCCTGATGCTGAGTATTGGAAAGAGGCAGTCCGTAGCGAGATGGACTCTATCATGGCTAATGGGACTTGGGAGATCACGGATCGTCCTATCGGGTGTAAACCTGTAGGATGTAAGTGGATCTTTAAAAAGAAACTAAGGCCTGATGGAACAATTGAGAAGTACAAGGCAAGACTTGTGGCCAAGGGTTACACCCAGAAAGAGGGAGAAGATTTCTTTGATACCTATTCTCCTGTCGCCAGACTAACTACCATCAGAGTGCTCCTTGCGTTAGCATCTTCCTATGGTCTACATGTTCATCAAATGGACGTGAAGACAGCTTTCCTTAATGGAGAGTTGGAGGAAGAAATCTACATGGATCAACCGGATGGTTTTGTGATTTCTGGACAGGAAAATAAAGTATGCAGATTATTGAAATCTTTGTATGGTCTAAAACAAGCACCAAAACAATGGCACGAAAAGTTTGATAAAACTTTAACATCCGCTGGCTTTGTTGTGAATGAAGCAGATAAATGTGTGTATTATCGTTATGGTGGGGGTCAAGGAGTTATCTTATGTCTGTATGTAGATGACATACTTATATTTGGAACAAATACTGCCTTAATTGACGAGGTCAAATCTTTCTTATCTCGGTGTTTTGATATGAAAGACTTGGGAGAGGCAGATGTTATTCTGAATATTAAATTGATCAAAAGCAAGGATGGGATTACTTTGAATCAATCCCATTATGCTGAGAAAATATTAAGCCGGTTTGGTTTTGAAAACTGTAAAGTTTCACCAACACCCTATGATGCGAGCATTAAGCTTCGAAAGAACCAGGGGTTAGGAAAAGATCAATTAAGATATTCACAAATTATTGGGTCACTAATGTATTTAGCTGGTGCCACAAGACCTGACATTTCATTTGCTGTGAGCAAATTAAGTCGGTTTACTTCTAACCCAGGAGATGATCACTGGGAGGCACTTGAAAGAGTGTTGCGTTACTTGAGAGGCACAACATCTTTTGGAATACATTATACTGGACACCCTTCTGTATTAGAAGGATACAGTGACTCCAATTGGATCTCTGATGCGGATGAGATCAAAGCTACAAGTGGTTATGTATTCACTTTAGCTGGTGCTGCAGTTTCATGGAGATCTTGCAAACAGACCATATTGACGAGGTCAACCATGGAAGCAGAACTAGTAGCACTTGATACAGCCACAGTTGAGGCTGAATGGCTGAGAGAACTTCTATTGGACTTGCCATTGGTTGAGAAACCAATACCTGCAATCCTGATGTACTGTGATAATCAAACAGTGTTGGCCAAAGTCACAAGTACAAAGGATAATATGAAGTCCTCTAGACATGTGAAGCGTAGGCTTAAATCTGTCAGAAAACTAAGAAACTCCGGAGTGATTGCTGTGAACTATATTCACACTGAGAAAAATCTGGCAGACCCTTTTACAAAGGGGTTAGCACGGAAAGCGATTTCCGTTGCATCTATGGACATGGGAATGAGGCCCATTTAAGTTACATCACAATGGTAACCCATACCTTCTTGATCGGAGATCCCGTGACTTAGGCAATGGGAAAAACAAATTGATGTTGTAACAAGAGAGTACATATTTATTGTACCCATGTCCTAATAAACAATGTACTTTCGACTGTATGGAAGGTTGGCATAAAGCCTTAATGTATTCTGTTGTCCAAATAAGGAAAAGGTATTAGCCTGCAGGATACCTAGAAAGAATACACCTACTTGAGCCTAACTGTGTGGTCGCAGTTCACGAGAACGGGGCATTCTCTAGAAAGCTCATGAGCAGATAAGGGAGCATGACCATATAACGCTCCGTTTAGGCGTGGTTCATTGGCAGCCTAGTACTAGTTGAGATTTCAAGTGAAATCTGATCACAAAAAGCTATGAATTCAAGGCATAGTCCATTCATCAGTTGTGAGAAGATGAATCTTGTCATTCTAGGTGCAAGTTCAACCCGTACGGGACTTACACTAAAAGACTGGTATATTAACAGTACTTTAGCACAATATCTTTGACTTCTAATTCTGCTTTGGAATTGGTGGGGGATTGTTAGAAAATGGCCCAATGAGCGAGGCCCATTTTCGCGAATCCCAAAGCATGCATGGTTAGTACCATATTGCTAAGGTAGGGGGAGGAAGACCAATTTATAAGGTGGAGTCCTCCCCACTCCTTGAATATGGAAAGAGATGGTATGAGGATGGCTCTGTCTAGTCACACACACGCGCACGCACGCGCGCGCGCGCGTATTTTCGCGTGAAAATCGCGTGACTTGTGACTTGCGACGCGCGACCGTGTCATGACGTGGCGCGCCGCGTGGCAGACCAAGTCCATCTTTATTTTTGCTAAACTCTGCGCGCACCACTATCTCTCTGATTGAATGAGATTCAAACAGTTGAATGAGGCAGTTACTAGTCAATTTGCACTGCTTAATTTGTGATTTGATGAGGCAGTTACCAGTGCATAATTCTGTTTAAACGCAGCAGTTACTAGTGAGTAGTAACAGCAGCGCCCTTAAAAGGGCCTGGAGACGTCCAGGAAAAGTAGAGAATTTTTGCACCTCCATTCTGTCTCTACTTTCTGCTCTGCGATCTTGTGCTGTGATATTGTGCTGCAAGAACTTCGTCGACTCTTCTTCCCGGCGTGCACCGTGAAGAAGAGGAGCGGTATCTCCGGACCTTTGCTGTCGTGAAGACCTGCACGGGGGCGGCAATAAGGTTTCTGGGCAGCGCAACTGCGCGACCGCTCACTGCACTGCGACACCTTCGTTCTGCACTGCGTCAAGCCTGCGCGGCTTCCTATTCTTCATCAGACTAACAAGTAAGTCGTTCGTGCGCACGTTCGACTTTGTCTCTGTATTGTTTTCTTGTGCAAAATCTGAAGTATGGTGAATAGCTTGCTGTTAGTTGTGAGTTTTGCATCATTAGTTTATTATTTCTGTGTCCTAATAAAATTTGGAATTAAAATATTGCCTATATTTTCAACATGACGAGCGCTTGTGTGATGGGAAATGGAGTTAGCACAAGGGCACCTTATGTAGAGAAGCAAATTAAAGCATGGGCTACAAAGTACATAACACTGTGATTCTGTACTTGTTTTGCAAGATGGAGTGCTCTTTCAGCATGACCACTGGCAGTGTTATTTGATTTTGTTGGTAAAGGCTGTTGAATTTGACGAGGACCGTTGTGGTGTGCTCCCGTGGAGTCAACATTGCCAGCCTTTTATTTTGTAACTAGTAGTGTGCCTGTGCTAACGCTACGGTAAAATACAAAACAAGATAAAATTTGTAAAAAATAAAACGAACAATCAGATTCATTAATATTCACGTCTCATATATTGTATAACCAAATATTTTGAGATCACATAAGATTTGAGAGTGCTTTGATAAAATAGGATCAAGTTTATTGTCCTTATAAATATAGGACTGAGTTGAGTACCTTCTTACAAATATAGTATTTTTCCCATTTTAATTTATTTTCATTTTCCAGCCCATTTTCTCTACGCAAAATGACTCTTTTGCCCTTATCTTTTGCCCCAAATGAACCATCAGCCCTCATCGCAGGGCATTACAGCAATAGGAGTATCGTTTATTCATGGTGTACTAAAATACATGGAAGGGTACCAGTTATCTACATTTACAGTTGGATCCACATAGAATCCACTGGAACTGAACGTGGTAGCGTAAGTTAAAATGATGCATAAAATTCTTTACAGGGACTCAGGAAGCATAGTTCTATAGAGATATCTGATATTTAGTGATTACAAGAAACAAGGCAGAAGAGCAAACACATATGCAAAAATTAGCAGACAGGCTACAGTTTGAGTGCAATAAACCATATGCAAAAATTTCCATATATTTTATATCTTACCTTCCACCACATATAGCAATAACCCATTGCTCCAACTGCAGCTGCCGGCAGTATGTAAGATAATAAACTGCCTGAAAAAGGAATGCATATGCAGGCCAAAAAAAAACAAGAGTCAGCGGAAAATACATTAAAATGAAAGGGGTAAGTAGCTGCTGTCATAGGTCTGTAAATGTTGTGAGAAAACAGCTGAATATTACCAGCATTATTATTCTACTTGGTATTAAACCGCTATAAGTAACCAATGTAAATGTTTCAAATTGTCAGCTTTGAAGCGTTTCAGATTCATGAATCATTCATTGTCAAATCAGCGATGCACACCCTTTCATGAGTTTTAGCAAAAGTATGACTACAACCTCCTTTCAACTGTAGATACTGTAGGAGAGTAGGTACGGGCTTAAGTAACTATCTATCTGAACTTCTTTCGAACATTCATGGATAATCGAAGTAAAACTGTAACAAAGACTGTACGGTTTGGGTTCTTTGCATAGCTTTCTAAGAGAGTCAAAACTGAAAACAGTATGAAGTGAGGATCAAGCAGGTACCTACCTCCTGAGTCAGAGTTGCCACTCAATATGGTAATGGGCCTTGATAAAGTTAAATTACTGACTTCTTGGGCTAAATTCCGAATCTAGTAGCAAGCATCAACACGCAAAAAATAAAAACAACAAATTACAAGTGGTTTTACTGAAATTAAAGGCCACAAATGTAACTTCCCTGTAGCTGCTGATGCCAAGATGCAATAAATATAAACAACTGCATACCTGAGCTTGAAGAAGGGCAATGTCGTAGGGGCTCGAACCTTGTCCTTGACTTACATCCTTCATGAGCTCCTAATAACAGAAAAACACAGCATTTTCCTTCAATAAACATCTATGATTTTGAAGGTCAACAATGAATTATTACAAGTGAAAGCTGAATAACATATCATCAAAACCTTTGCTGTATGCTTGGCAAACACGATGAAACTATTGGACAATAAATTATGCATGATTTGGGAGTGCCAATTGGCACATTGACTTGCTATGTGGAAAATGAGATTTTAGAATCTCATCAAAAGCTTTGTCCTACATTTCATACGGTATGGAAGAACTAAATGCGAAATGACATGCCTCTATATACATGAGTATGACGGAGCAGATTCAATTGTAAATTTAGGTAACAAAAAATTCTGTTCCGTGTGCATCGTTTTACATCTCATCCGTACAAACACAATGTGTTTGAGCAGTTAGGAGTCGTACATGCAGATTTATAAGCATGTGCTGATCAAACATGCGCTCCTATTAGCCTTTTGCCAACTTATCAGCGAATCATTTTGATCATCTGATGATCAATAACGCGAGACAAATAACAAGGTTGGATGCTTAGAGCCGAACTTCTTGAGAACACACGGTATTACAAAATCTACCGACCTGGAGCTCGGCCAGTACATCCGACAAGCGGCCATTCCGCAGCACGATCGAGCCCGTCAGGCCTGCGGAAACACCAAATCACCATGTCAGGATCAAAAGAGCAGCCAATCCGAAGAGATCGAATCGAAAATTGATAGATTCTGAACTGGAAGCGAGGGATGAAGACCTGCGCCGACGAGGATGAGAACCTTGGAGACGGCGACTCCCGTCTGCGTTGCCATGGTCCAAGCGGATCCGGAGGTCGCGGCGGCGGATGCTGAGGCGGATCTGGGGTTGGTCAAAGCGGATCCGGAGGTCGCGGCGGCACAGGCGGCCGACATGGGCGCGGCCTTCCCCTGCGGGCGGAGGCCGAAGTCTCGGGCCAGGAGGTCCTGGGCACGCAGAGCACCTCGTACGGGTCGCACCGCAGCGCCGGCGCCGACGGCCCCTCCATCTTCCCCGACGACGACATCCCGGTACAAAACCCTAACAAACGGAACACCAAATCATTCTTACATCCTGCCCAAATCCGGCCAAAATCGGCGTGAGATCGGGGGAGTGGGCTCAACTCACCTCGGCGCGGGCGCGGCCAGATCTCACCGCCTCCCGAGACCTCGGCGCGGGCGGTGGAGGAGGAGCGGGGGAGGAGGAGGCGACGGCGCGGGGTGAGAAGGAGGCGAGGGCGGAGCGACGGAGGAGGGAGGAGGAGGAGGCGGCGCAGCGGAGTGGTAGGGGGAGGAGGCGGCGGCGGTGCGGGGTGGGGGGAGGACGCGAGGGAGGAGGAGTGGTGGAGAACGTGGGGACTGGGGAGACGCGGCGCAGGGTGGGGTGGGGAGGAGGAGGAGGCGGTGGCGGCGCAGGGTGGGGGGAGGAGGAGGCGGCGGCTGAGCGGGGGAGGAGGAGGAGCGGGGGAGACGGAGGCGGAAGAGGCCCACGCGCGAGTGGGGGGGAGATCAGAGAGAGGAGAGCGGGACTGCGGAGGAGGCCCACGCGTAGCGAGACTGCGGAGGACTGCAGAGGAGAGCGGGACGCGGGAGGGGTACTGCAGATCCATTGAAGGATGATCATCGGATATGGTTGAGTAAAGAGAGAGAATAGAGGAGAGTTAATTTGGTGCGCACGTTTTTAGGATAGTGTATTTCTGGGTGCTTATTGTGGTGTGGATGTAGTTAAGATCATGACTGTGGAGCAGGTAAATGTTGGGTGGATGTAGGATAATTTTAACTGGTGGTTTATTAGTTTAGATTGTGAAGCTATAACCCCCTGAGTGATTTTTATAGGATGAAAGGCAGGAATTCATTAACTTTTATTTTGTGGAGAACTAATAATAAGCATGAAGGGAAATGAACAATGACAATCCGATGTTCTAGGAGGACCGTTCATCCAGAACGACCATCATATTTAATTGCCTTCAAATAGAGCACACTTGGTTAGTTGGTTTAGTCCAGCTTAATTAAACTAAAATTCAAGTTACTATATAACAGGCTTCCTTTCTTGCAGTACATTAATGAGATGAGTAAGTTAGTAACACGTAATTGTTTATATGACTCTTTAAGATAAAGCCAATTAAGAAAATTAGCCTTCACACTCTAATGCATTTTATAAGTCGTATGGTGAACTGAGTACAAGTAACTCTCATGTTGCATATTACCTCCAAGTTGTATATGCCAATTTTCACATCAAATGAGGATGCTGCTATGACACCTGGGATTTTTCGGTACCAGTGAATGTCAAATAGGGCTGGAAAAAAAGCTCGTTAGTGGGGCTCGTTGGCTCAGTTTAAAATTGCTTCAATTATACTTGTTAATTGGTTAAACATTAAAATGAGTTGATTTCAAATGAATTTGAATTTTGCTAAAGCTCGGCTCGGCTCGGCTCGTTAGCTCGTTTCTAAAAATAATTTTAAATTATATGTAAAATGATATTAAATCAAACTATATCATTTTTAGAAAAAGCTCGATAAGACATGAAGTTGGCTCGATATCCACCCCTAATGTCAAAGTTCCCATTAGAACAAGTAAGCAAGAATGAACTATCATAGGGGCATAAAAAAATTTCCCAATGTAGATTAAATGAAGGACGAGCGGCTGTACTGCTACCCTTTTATTAAAAAGCAGTAGCACAATTAGAATTAAAACAGACATGTTAAGAGAGTCAATAAAATGAAGAAACAAATTTGTTTCATCTATTCTAGCTATGTGCTGCATATAGAGAAGGCAAGTAAACTACAAAATAGAAAAGAAAAGAATGAAGAAATAGAGAAAAATGTAATGAAGAAATAGAAAAAAATGGTCATTACTCTCAAAGAAGGAGAGTTATCATCATCTGATGCAACAATTAACGGTATAATCAGAATAGGCAAGTCTTAACTGATTGAGATAATCCACGCCCTGAACACCACCTCGCCGTAAGCCACCACCGCGGCCCGCTTGACCCCCATCAAATTGAATTGATTTTGAATTGCATTGATTGAGCATGTAAGGATCAAATTGAATTGATTTTGAATTACATTGATTGAGCATGTAAGGATCAAGGCTAAGGTATATGATTTGCACATAATGGATTGCATTAATTTAGCTTGGTAAGAAAATCTAAGTTCATTGAAAATAAACTGTCAAAGAAATATTCAACTCTATCTTAAAATGGACCAAACATTGGATCATACTGAATGATACAAAATTCAGCATTCTTTAGAGAAATGACTATGTATTTACCTTGATGTTTCTGCAGAACCATTTGAGTTTACATGGCACTGTATTTCATGCCCTACCCATTCACACAGTCTAATATACTTCTTGCATGTTTGACAAAACTCTGTTCGATTTCCACATACATCCTGTCTCAAACTATTATAATCAGAACACAAATCAATTAATTTCAATAAATATGTAGTTTTAAAGGCAACAACAAATTATACCTGGTGTTCATGAAGATCAACTAAGGGCAATTCAAACTCACAATATTCACACACAACAATCCTTTGTGGGCACTGTTCACTTTTATGAAGATCCCAGATCTCACGTTGTAAGGTTTCTTTGCAAAGAGAGCAATTTACCTGCATGTCATAAGATACAGTTAGTGTACATTGCTAATAAATGAAGCATAGTTAGTGTACATTGCTAATAAATAAAGCAGCTGTTCTGAAAATCCTGGAACATGTGCATTTTACTACTCTTGTTCCTATGGAATGGCAATGTTGCATTTACCCCTGGTTTCAATTGGGATAAAAAATATCATACATTTGGTCAATGTAGCATAAGAAATGTGTGCATCCAATTTGCATGTGCAAGAAGAAGCTAACAAGCAAATATGGTGGTTGGAAGAAGACTATAATTGTCTGCAATTTTGATTCTAACACATTTGGTTTCTATAATTGCTGCAGTTAACTTAAGAGCCAACCAATTGTGCAATCAAGCCAGTCTTTCTATGTACTTTATCTAAGATAGAAATGGACAGCACCAAAATGGAAACATGTAGCATAGAGCGCACAAAGAGAACCAATACGGTGTAATGCTCTGAAAATCCTAAACATCACATTTAGGATGAAATTGCGAACATACTGGAGCGTGGTTTTCATTGTAGTGATCATCCATAAGCTTCCTGGCAACCATTTCTCCACAGTGTTCGCACTTTTGAAGGTTACGAGCACAGTGTGCAGAATGCAAGTCGATGTTTGAAGATGGAATTTCTCGCTGACTGAAGTAAAAGTACAGAAACTAAAATTGGTAAGCAACATACACTGGGAAATAAAGCATGAATATGGTGCCCATCAAAATACAATTGTACAACAGGTCATAAATTGTATAGAACTGGACTGTGAGTTGACAGGTCATAAATTGCATAGAACTGGACTGCGAGTTGTAGTTAAAACTTAAAAGGCATTCTAGAATGAAAAGCTGATGATCCCATAACTCCCCCAACTAATATTATGCTCATCCTTTGTACATGTGATTAGAAAAAGAGCTCGAATGGTGTAAATAAATGCATCAACAATGTCCCAGACTCCCAGTACCAATGATCACGAATCAAAATCCAATCTCTTTTGTTTGTTCTAGATTACTTCGACTTGACATTAATTCTACGAACTCAAAGTAAGGTCTATCCATAAGTACATCAACCAACCATCAAATAATGTATTTTCTCCCAATTAATTTGATGTTTTCGAACGGAAAAACAACAGAAAGTATATCTCCTGGCACCGGCGCAACATGATGCAACAAAACATCAGAAACACTCGTATTTTTCCGTAGTTCAAAGCTTTCTCGGTTCAATTATAATGCCACAAGTGCTGCTGCTGCTGCTAACATTTTTAGATAAATTTTACAAAAGAAAACCTTTTGTTTCCATAAGTACTCCGTAGCTGATGAGTGGCTGCAAGCCATGATACGAAACATAAATGATTGGACACAATAAGTTCGGCAAACTGAATTAGGGAAATTTTTGCACCCTGCATGATATATGTTCGCTAAAATACTCTTCTTTTATAATTTGTAAGATACATGATTCGAACAGCAAAGCAGATGTCAGGTGAACTGAAGAGATACAAAATTCACATGCAAAAGAATCCAAACGAAGACCATTTATTTGAGATAATCAGAATAGGCAAGTCTTAACTGATTGAGATAATCCACGCCCTGAACACCACCTCGCCGTAAGCCACCACCGCGGCCCGCTTGACCCCCATCATCCCCACCTGCACCCTGACGAGCTCCAGCCCCTCCCTGGCGAGCCCCTCGCTGACCCCGAGCACCTTCGCCAGGATCTTCCTCCCCTCTTCTGTCTTTAGGAAGAGCGGCGACACGAAGCAGCGCAGCAGCAGCATCTTGAAGTCGGAGATGCTCTTGTCGGCGTAGTCGAGGAGCGGCAGCGCGTCGCGGAGCGCGAAGAGGCGGCGGAGGAGCGGCCTGGCATTGGAGCCGGAGGTGAGCGCCTGGGAGAGGAGGTAGGGCAGGGTCTGGGCCACGAGCGCCTCGCGGCCGGCCGCGGGGGCGCGCCAGACGAGCTCGAAGCAGGCGGCGGCGAGAGCGGCGAGGGGCGGGTGGTCGGTGGCGAGGAGGGCGAGGCGGTCGTGCAGGAGCGCGAGAGGGCGGAGGAGATCGTCCCAGCGCGGCGGGTGGGAGGGGTGAGTGAGGAGGAGGTGGAGGAGGACGGCGGCGGCGCGGGGGAGGAGTCGGACCCAGGGTCAGAGGAGAGAGTTGACGCTAGGGTTTGGGGGAGGGAGAGGATCGGCCGAAAATTTCCCGAGTGGGGGAGATCAGAGAGAGGAGAGCGGGACTGCGGAGGACTGCAGAGGAGAGCGGGACGCGGGAGGGTACTGCAGATCCATTGAAGGATGACCGTCGGATATGGTTGAGTAAGGAGAGAGAATGGAGGAGAGTTAATCTGGTGCGCACGTTTTTATGATGGTGTATTTCTGGGTGCATATTGTGGTGTGGACGTAGTTAAGGTCATGACTGTGGAGCAGGTAATTGTTGGGTGGATGTAAAATAATTTGAACTGGTGGATTATTAGTTTAGATTTAGATGTACAGCTCGATTCCAAGAAGAAAAAAAAGGGACACCATGGATAGAATGGACAGAGAAAATACATACTGTAGGTGTACCATGGTGGCAAAATACTTAGATTGGGTGGTTGATGTCACGATTTCGAGCTATATCTTCTACCTTAATCAACAAGGCTCGCATTTCCTCCCACGCATTGAATTATTGAAATGAGTGTTGTCTTAGCCGATATATACTTGATCGGTACCATTGTAAAATTTAACAATCAATTCAAAACCAGTTGCTACCTCCAACAAAAAATAACTGTCGTCTAAGACTATACTAATATCCAAAACGACATTTATTTATGACGGATAAGGAGTAACTTGCTTTTTTTCTCTGAAATAACAAAAAGAGTGTCTATACAACATTCGACTATTTTTAGGACAAAAACAGTCAAATTTTGAGCCGTTAGATGGAGATCCAATGCCCTAGATCATTTTTTTGAGTGGGGGTCATTTTTTTGGAGGGGGGCTTGTATGGGTGGATCCGTTGGATGGAGATCTAACGCTTCAGATCAATTTGACTATTTTTATCCTCAAAAACAGTTGAATGTTGTATAGACATACACAATAACAAAATGAGAGCAAAACAAGGTACGCTGCCCTTGTATGACCCGGCGGCAGGCTACCAAATTAATTAACCGACGCGGCGTGCGGAACCACAAGATTGACTTGTTCTCTTGTAGAGCCCCACCAAAACGACCAATTCATCAAACCGTTGCACACTCCGCCCCACTCGATCACACTGTTATATAAACTGCATCCACTGGTCGAGCTGCAAGTCACGACTCGCAACATCACTTCACAAAATTCATCAACACACATTGTCGTCCCGATACAACTGAGCCTGGTTTCTCCACCCATTTCTTGCATCGATCGGTCGAAATGGCGTCCCAGGCCGTCGAGACCCACCGCGACGGCGCCGAGGTCTTCCATGGCGACGCCGCCTGCAGGAAGAAGTCCATTGAGCTGTTGGAAGAGCTCGGGCTCCCCAAGGGCCTCCTGCCGCTCGAGGACATCGAGGAGTTCGGCTACAACCGTGCGAGTGGGTTCATGTGGCTGGTGCAGAAGAAGAAGAAGATCGAGCACACCTTCAGGAAGATCAAGCAGACCGTGTCGTATGCGACGGAGGTGACGGCGATCGCCGAGAAGGGAAAGCTGAGGAAGATCACCGGGGTCAAGACCAAGGAGCTGCTGCTCTGGCTCAGCGTGGTGGAGGTCTACGTACCCGAGGCCTCGCCGGAGAAGGTCACCTTCAAGACCGGCACCGGTCTCTCCGACAGCTTCGATGCCACTGCATTTGCACTCGGAGAGTAAGGGCGCTGAACCAGATAGGTAAAAATGATTCCCAGCGCATAACCGTACGTATGCGTCAAAGCAGCTTCTTGTAATGTGGCTGAATCTATCTTTTGTTTTGCGAACATGTATAAGTACCCGTCTGTTTTTCACTTAAAAAAAGTACCAGTCCCTGTACTTGCTTGATGCTTTTCGTTTGTACCTTCGAGTATTTTGCATCACGAATTCAGTTCATAAGAGCAAGTATAATAAGAGGCTGTTAGTAGGCTGTATGTTGAGATGGAGGAGAGAGAAGAGAGGTGAGTTGTAAGAGCAAGTTTAATAAGGCTGACTGTGCTAGCTACAAGGGAATCCATGTCAGCATAGTCCTATGTGAAGGAGAGAGAGAGCCAAGCCGACTCCCATGCAAGAGTCAGGCTATAGCACAGGAAAAGAGGCATTATCCATGCATGTACCCATAGAACTAATTGTTATACCCATGCATGTATTAAATTATCAATACCTATGTATGTATTAAATGATTGAGAGCTCTTGTGGAGACAACTTATAGCCAGCTTATTGTATAAGTTGACTGCATCATTATCTTTTGATGACATGGAAATGTATTGGAGGTAGCAGCTATTTGTACTATTAAACTTGCTCTAAGTTTACAGCCAGCTGAAGCACAAGAACCAAGAAACTTAGTGAGAGAAAGGGGTGGATCATACAGCCTTCAGCTGGCTGTAAACTACTATATGAATAGGCTGATAAGTGGGCTGTAAGTGTGCATACAGCCAGCTGAAGGCTGTATTATTAGCCTTGCTCTAACCAAGCTGTTGGTTCTTATCCGTGGCAATTACGAACGCCTCTCCAAGTCCTACGAGAATCTCTTATCGATTGATCGAGTTCTTATTTCGAACCTGAACGATATGTGTCTTCACCCTTCACTGAACAAACATCAATTTGCAACTTGTCAGAATTGGCATACGAAACCTTTCAGTTCTTTCCCCAAATCGAAGGTTGTCGAACCCCGAATTTACAATTCGGAATCCTCTTTGCTCCCACCATATAATTTCCTACATTAATAGATAGTGTTTACATATACATTACTAAATCAAATTCATACATTATATAAATCATACTAACATTAATATTACATAACCGTGTTTAAATAACCCATATCGGTTGCAGTTTACGTAACGAGCCGATCTGGCCAAATGTTTATATTATAAAAGCGGAAGCGAGCAACGAACAGCAAAAGGTGAGGCCATACCTTACTACAAGCAAACGACTGGGGTAAATAATGTCTTACTACTTTTCAAGAGTTTGGATAACAGATGTGCACACAATTGCCATCAAAATCTGCTTATTTGAAATAAGAACTAAACTACTAAAGAACATCCTAATGTCCACCCATCTTCTTCTCCATCCGTCCCCAGAGCGACATAGTAGACATAGTGGTAATCATCCATAGGTTCTGAGTTAATTGAGTGAGTGAGGGTGAGCACAAACAACCATACATGCTCTGTGAGCCAACACACATAATACAATAATATAGATGTATGGCTTAAGAAAAGAAGACTCAGGTTCTTTTATTTGCTAATGCCTTAGTTGAAAGTTACAGTAACTAGAAATTCCTAAGACTAAGTAATTTTAACTAAATCATGTTTTCTAAAAAAATGTAAAAGTATGCAGTAATAATAGTAGTGCAGATTCTATCCACCTTTTACATGATTTCTTCCATCATATGTTAGTTTTGTTACTAGGTTACATTTACTCATTATCATCACTGCGTTACATCCACCTAGGGGAAATCAATTCAAGGTTACATCCACCCATCATATTTTTCATCCCACCCACAAAGTTTTGAAAATAGATGCTAATTTGAGTAAGTTTCCATGTTCGTCCATGACTGTGGACACGGTTGTTCGAACAGTTTTCACTCTACAGAGATCACACACATTACCCATGGGAGATAATTAACTTGTTATATTTCACTTGTTTTTTTAGACATGCAGATAAAGATTATTACCACAAAGCATTTATAATACATCTTCCCAAGAAGGCTACTCCCGCTAAGGTTTTCACTATTGTGGGGTTATGTCTACCCACTGTAGAGCCCCCCTCTTGTGCCGCACGGAAGCTTACATCTAACTCTTAATCCATGTTCAACTAGATGATGCAATCAGCGCTGGTTGGATGCAAAAAATTGTACTATTTTACAATAGGAAGGTGTCACAAGATTAAGTCCTAAGGGTTATCTTGGTGGTTCTACTATAAACCACACTCTCGTGCTCCATCCGCACAAGCCCCTCTTGCCATCCGTCTAGATATTTAAATAAAGTTTAGAGTTTTGAGATTCAAAAATATACTTTCTACTTCAAATATCAACCACTTCCATTCAATGGCTGTCCAAATATAAGTTTTACGTTTGAAATGATGTCATGGCAACTTATTACTCCCAAGTATCTAACAAGACTAAGTATGGCGCTTAGATATGGACTTATCACTAGTATGTTTACAATTATTTTTAGGGTGACAATGTCTTAGATCCAAAGTCAAGGAGAGAGGTGTATTAGCATAATTATAAATTAAGACTTAACTATGAACTTAACTTGAATATAATTTACATAATAAGTTAAAACATACAATTTAATAATTTAAATCAACATAACTTGCATTCAAAAAGTATGTGTAACATGGTCAAAATATTGACTCACCTTACTCACAAGCTTGTTGATCTTGAGGATCCTGGTTGGGCTCGAACTACTGCTCCTCCTGGTCCTCGTAGTCTAAATGAGTGATCATGACAATAATCGAATAAACACTAGAAAATACAAATAAATCCAAATGAACAAGTAAAATTTTTGTAATTACCCTAGACAATGCTGTAGCAAAGTCCAGGACAATAGAGATTCTCACTACCTTGTTTAGTACATACACCGAATCCTTCTTGCTACATTAGCAATGCGTCTGTCATATTATTAATCTTATATTAAATGTGGTTTGAAGAGGTTGGATCCATATCTTCAAACTTTTCATGATGCAATTTCTTTCTTAAATAATTCTAACCAACGAACTACAGCATATAAGACCTACTACATTGCGATGGATGTACATCCACGAAAGTTCGTTGTGGACATGCCGATAAGGTGAAACTCAACTTATCTCATGCTACAAAATCTTTTACCCTGTAAGTCCATATTTTCTATTTTTATCCACACGTACTATCTTAGCCATACCAGCAACACACTACTGACTGGGCAGCACTGGTATGTTGCTGACACGTTACTAGCATTTCTGAAACTCTTTTATGAATCCATTGTTGTTTTATCTGGAATGTACTATCCAACACCTTCTGGAATTGTGCATCATATTATTGCAATTGCCGGTCACTTGAAAGCTAATAAAAATGGCCCAGTGTGTTTGAGAGGCTATGTATACTATGAAAACTAAATATTTAAAATATTGGATTGGGTTTTCGTACTTATACGCATTTGTATTTATTTTAGATCCAAGAGCTAAAATTGCAAGATTCACTAATGTTCTTTCAACTATAGGTGGAGCTATAAGGATAGATTATTCTAACTATTTTACAATTGTTTGTTCACAATTATCTGAAATTTATCATAGGTATGAGTATAAATTTTAGGGAATTCGTTTGCAACGACCTCCATCAGCACCCACCACAGGTAAGAAGATAAATATATGGGGCAAAATCTTTGGTGCACCAGGATCCTCTGAAAGATTAAGCTCTACATCGTCAAGTGTTATAGCAATCCATACCAGGACCTACGGGGAACTATCAGTTTTCTGGACAACGATCCCGTGCCTCGCCATACAAAGAACTTTAACATTTTTAACTGGTAGTTTTTGTTCATATTGCACTTTTCAAGTGTATCATAGGCCCTTGGTAGTTTTTGTTCATATTGCACTTTTCAAGGACAACGATCCTGGGCCCATTTGACCACGACTGCTGCACATTGCACAGGGGTATAGTTTTTGTCTCTTTCTCTGAGCTAGTGGTTAAGCTTCAGAAAGCAGCAATAACTAGCCTCATAGGCGCGGCGCCACGCCGCGCCAGCTACCGTGTGTACCGAAGTAAAAGATGCGATAATCCGTGAGGAATTTGAAAAAAAATTTGAAAAAATCGAGGACACATGTGTATTTTCGAAAAAGTCAAAGGTCTTTTTCGTAAAAAACCGAGGGCCTGTACGTAATAAATGGGAAAGTCAAAGGTTTTTTCTGTAAAAAACCGAGGGTCTGTACGTAATAAATGAGGACCCGTACGTAATTTAGAAAACTGCGGGGCGCTATTCTGCAAAAATTTGGGTGAAAAAAAACTGCCAGGGACCTTTTCGCGAGGAAAAAGGACCTTTACGTAATTTCCGAAAAACTGGAGGAAATGACCTCTCCCGGCCGTACGAAAATCCTCCCGCCACGCGGCCGACGGAGCGCGCGCGCGGGCGGGAGCTACGTGACGTGGATGCCCTGGGGGGCCGGAATCCCCCAGGTTTAGTATCGGTATTATTAATATTTCGTACAGACATGTAATTTGCATTTTCAGCACTCCACGGAGAGACAAGCATTTGGTTATGGTTTAACTCTGAAGATTCTGAACACCCTTTCTGCCATCCAGTTATTTGTAACTCTTATTAATTTCTTACAATCCTGGCATGGAACTGTTCATATTGCACTTTTCAAGTGTAGCACGACTGAACAATCATGTGGTCAGATCTAAAACAACCATTTGTTTGTAGGATCACATGAATCCTCTGCTTTTACACCCGGGGGAGCGAAGAACATGTGCACAATTTTGTACTCCGTGCTAGCAAGTTTTTCCTTGCTTCAGGTAACAGTTGTGCCTTTGCTTTGCTATGGTCCTCCAGTGAATCCTACCGGACATATTACCGGGGGACTTCGCGCGAGGAGACGCGCCCACGTCACCCCCCAGCGCTCCCTCGGCCGGCGCGTGGCGGCAGAATTTCGGTACGGCCGGGGGAGCCGGTTTCCCTCTATTTTCCCGAAATTACGTAAAAGGCATTTTTTCTCGCGAAAAGGTCCCTGGATTTTTCAAAAAAGACCCTGCGCATATTTATTTTTCGTTGATAACGATCCGCAGTTTCGAAAATTACGTACAGGCCCTCGGTTCTTTCAAAACAACTCCTGATTTTTATGAAAAAAACCCTCTAATCTCCTTTTATTGCGAAAAGCCCCTTGTTTTTTTTGAAAAAAAACCCTACGCTTTCCTTTAGCTACGAATTTTCACCTCTTTTATTTCGGTTCACACGGTGGCTGGCGCGGCGTGCCGCCGCGCCTATGAGGCTAGTTTGATATACTCCTTGCGAGTTCAAGACCACAGTAAACAGCCTTGAAGGATTAAATTCTTTCCTGAAAAAGGTTCCAAATCACTTGATACCATCATTCAACCAAGGGCACTCAATTCAGAAATAGAACTTAAAATTGAACACTCTTTTCAAATGCTGAATCAGCTAAGTGCAGAAAGTACTAGTACACATGAACTTCTTCTCTCTTTTTTTTTTGTGATGAGCTTTCCTAATTTGTGAGAATTGAGGTGCAGAATATTATAGCCTTGAGTAGATTATTATTAATTGGGAGATTACCTTATCTAAGAGCAAGTCCAATAATAGAGCCTAGTGTTTGGCTATAAGTCAAATTATAAGAGCCAAGTTATACAATAATTTGTCTTCTATTTGTCTACAAAAGGTTTTTTATTATTATGTGGTACCATGTCTCACATTCTCTTTCCTATTCCTCCTCACATACATTTATTATCTGAGCCCACCACTGCATAGGCTCCCGTGCCCAGCTTGTTGCTTGCATGAAAGCCAAGCTCTCATCTCTCTCCTCTCTTCTCTCCTCCATATCAGCAAAAATGCTGACTAGCTTGGCTATAAAACCATTAGGCCAGTCTCAGTGGGGGTTTCATAGAGTTTCATAGGCATTAAATACGCTGATATGACACTGTATTAATGAAGAGAGAGATGATAAAAATTTCATGGGAAATATGAATGTGTTGAAAACTAGGACATAAAATATCCACTGAGATTGACCTTATTGGACTTGCTCTCGATGTCAGATACCACGAGCTCAGCTACCATTGGCTCTTCCCTCCACCTCGCACGCCACGTGGCGGGTCGCATACACCGCAGGCTTCCACGGTTCCACAACCCGGACCATCCAGCCCATGCACCCGGTCCACGGGCGCCCCACCCCTTCCTCCGCTTTATATGCTCCCGCGTACACCTCACGCCTCACTCCCCTGCCTCTCTCCTCCCGCTCTCGACTCGCCGCCTCACCACTTTCCTCATCGACGCCTCGAAGCTTCGCGAGCCCTAATCCTAGCCATGGCCAGGGAGGCGTCGGCCTCCGCATCGGCTCCGGCGCCCGCGCCATCCTCACCGGAGCCCGCCGGCGGCGGGGACACGCCGCGCCGCCGCCGCCAGCGCTCCCGCTCCGACCCGCTCCTCATCGTCTGCCGCTGCTTCAACGTCGTCACGGCCGCCACCGCCGCCCTCTGCGTCGCCGTCAACGTCCTCTCCGCCGTCCAGTCCTTCCGCGCCGGCGCCGACGTAAGCCGCTTATTAGTGCCCCCGTCCAGCCCTGCTTAATGGAGTAGCCTCTAGAGGCAACGCGCGGTTACGAACTGATTTTGTGCGCGTTGGGTTTCAGATATTTGGGGGCATATTCCGGTGCTACGCGGTGTTAATCTCGCTATTCGTGGGCGTCGTCGAGACCGAGTGGGGATTCATCATGAAATTCTGCAAGGTTCGCTTCGATTCGCTTTGCCAGCCATTTCCCTCGATGTACATTGTAATACGGCATGATTAAGTTGCTAAACACATATTAATTAGGTGATTGCTTGTATTGTCTAATTCGAGCTGCTTTATGGATAAATCTAAACTATGTAGTGTACGATGTGATTAATTTTGCATTTGAGCCTCCAAGTCTTGCTTATGCTGATTGATCCACACAATTATTTGTTGGGTATCATGGGCTGATTGCGGACTTGTGCTGTGTGGATGGATGCCGCAATTTTAATTGGTTTTACGTATTTGTTGTGTGTAGCAATGCAGATAGTTTCATAAATTTAGGCGACTATCTGTGCTTTTCTGATGTCATGTCATTAACATCATAAATGATCTGATTGGTCGTTTAACTGTTGTTGTCAGTAAATATTAATTGATCGCCCTTTAGTTTTTTTTACTCATGGGTTGGATTTATGTACTTTAATTGTCCATGAATCAGGTGTTATTTAGTGGCGTTGGCTTAAAATTTTGTTAATCTTTTTAATTTAGTAATGTTTATACCTGTTAATGTGACTAGATATTGGAGTACTGGCCTGCAAGAGGAATGCTACAGATCTTGTAAGTATTTTGGATGAGCATATGTTTCTACTCTTATTATGTTTCCAGAATTCAATTCTCAATTTGTGCATATTTATCAGAATATACGATTGTCCAGACCACTTAATGTATAAGCTTGGTGTCATCTAAAGCTCATCCAAATTGTACCTCTAGATTTGGTAGATTATTTTGTTCATTTTTCAAATTGGGTGGTTCATGAAAACAAAAAAAGTTAGCTGCTATAAGATATACAAGATAAAGATATAGTTTCTTATCTTGCAAACACACTGTGTCAGTATAGCCATGACATATAGAGAACAACACAAAACAACTTTCTTCATGACCCGGCCCTAAATTGGATAGCGATATGCTTATGCCATATTAGTGCTATTGCTATATTAAGGTCAACTATGAGTAACTCTAGCCTTCACTATATTGATACCGTCTTATGACATATAAGTGCTAAGGTCAGTTATGTACAAGTCTATCATCCTTTCAGTGCATTGTGGTCCTCACATGTTCAGAGTTGCATGCATGCATGAACTAGAGATTCCCTATGTTAGCATGCATTGTTGTGACTTGGGAGAATACTTTTTTCATGCTTATCTAGGTTTCGAGAGATATTAATGCTTCAAAATAGTTTCAACCAGGGTAATTATAAGTGCAAGACCAATATTAAGTGTACACACTTGAGTGAAATGTTTTAGAGAACTGGGACTAGAAAATTTGGCAATTCAGACCATGAATTCAGACTAAAGCTCTTATCATCCAGCTGGTATTCACCATATTGACATCGTCACATTCACAGCACATGCACCAAGAACTATCACAATTGCATGCACCAGCTGCACCATAAATGCTGGGATCATGAACAATTTAATTTTAAATTTCTTGACTGTGAGAAGTGCCATAAACAGAAACAGGGGAACATATCCTATGCACACAGGGGTGTTGGTGCACCCATGCACTCAGGGATATATGTTTCTCGTAATTATTCTTGCTCTATGTTGACATGTATTCCATGTCTATTCCTCTGGTGAATTCATTTTTCCTTTGGTTCCTGGCAGCGTCGCTGTCATGACAAAGGCATACCCAAATGTTGAAAGGGGGGATCTGATTTTGCTTCAGGACATTGCCAGCTATCTGCTTCTTGCATGTGGACTGATCTATATAATCTCGGTGAGCCAGAGAATTCTGTGTTACACACTATGCAACAGCCTTTCTAATTCTAAAATTTATATGTGATACTGTCTGATGGCTGGACATCAAATCTGGTAGCAAAAACTGAAGCCTTATAATTTTCAATCATTTGTTGTTTGGGAAAATTACCTCAGTAACTACTGGAGCTTGAATGACCAGATAGCATTATGAACCAGTTGAAAACTTGAAATACTGCCTCAAATTCTCTTACAAGCACTAGTAAGAGATATTTCCTCTAATAGTATCATGAATTTGTCCCTAACCAGGCATGTCTATTATAGCAAAGTATGATCTTGTGATGCACAATGGAACAAATGATCAACATTGCCTTTTGTTTATATTGCACATTCACATTTTTTTATGTGCACTAAAAGCTTTGAACATGTAGGGGATATTCTGCCTTGGTGTCTTAAAGCGTTCTAGGCAGCAGAAAGCAACATCACGAGAGCAAGCAGTCAGGGATCTGGAGGTGAGTACTTGGTCCCTATTTTTCCTATTAATGGCATTGAATCTTGAGTGTGTGTAGTTTTAGATTTTTCTGTGGTTTGACCCATGGTTTTCTCAGGTTGTAAAACATCCTTTTTGTGGTTCTTGCCTGAATTTACTCAAAATGCCTTAGTTTGATACTTTGATCTTCGGTTACTGTACATTTTTAATGCATAAATGTGTCATAAGATTTCTCCATTACAAATTGTTTTGCTTTCCATTTACAGTTCAGGAAAATCTGTAGCTAAAAACCAAGTGTGTCTATAGCCAAAATATACAAACCCGACATTTGAAGAGGGTGACCTCTTTTCCAGGCCAAAGAAGGGCTGATGGCCCTGTTTTGCCAAGCTTATCTTTGTTAAGGTTAGAATATGAAGGAATTCTGATTCGTTCTCTGGTACGACATCAAATAAAACATGTGCTCGCTAGAGAACCCATATCCATTTCTAAAGGAGGATACACACCGTTGTTTTCCATCGATCAGGGTGGGGCAATTGTCTCTGTTTATTCCGCTGCCCCTGCCCTTCCCTTAGAACTTGCTGCTAAAATTGCTTCGTACTTTCTATGTTAAGGGCTTAAGGCTACAGTATACAAGTATAATTTCGTTCCCTACCCCATGGTTATCTGTTGATCATTCCTCAATTTCGGTTGGTGTTTCAGGAGCTGGAGAAACGGAGAGAAGAACTTGAGGCACTGTTAATTGCTGAGAGGTCTGAGACTGTCTGAAGACTGACAACAATAATGAATGATCTAACGTCTCTTGTTCGGTACAAACAAATTGTTGTTCCTGCTGATTGCATACTGCTTGTTCGTGGTCATCGATCTGTCATCCAAAACCATTTTCGTTGAAGTATCTCATCTTCCTGTAAGTATGAACGTTTGTTAATTATTTTAACTAGTCTACAGATATATAACTCATATCTGGGCGAAGTGCGTGCTATGTTTACCATCTTCTTCTTTATCACACCCAGATTTTTATCTTGCTAACATCACGCGGTTAATGGACAGGTGTAGAGGTTTTCCTCTGGATTTCTGCTGAATTCTTGGTTTCTGATGTTTCGGAGCACTGCGTGGATGCGTCGGCTGGGATTATTTTGTTTCCGTTAGATTATGTTATATAGGCCGTAGGTTTCATTGCACATGTAGCGTGGTTATGGTTGTCTTTTGTGTGGAGTAGTATGCTGATTGGGGGGGGGGGGGGGGGGGGGGGCTTCGTCTCTAGTCTGTATGGATGCTAAATAGTTTGCTGGAATTTGTGTAACTGTAGGGATCCGTGCTTGCTTAACAGCGTTCATGAATTCAAGCAACTTACCTCTTGAGAGAATGAATCCAAATAACTAGTTTTCATTACCAAGCGGTGAGTTGGTGACTAGTGCAACTGGTTAGGCACCGTGTCTTGTGGCTAAAGAACATGAGCTGATCCACCCTTGAAAGTAAAGTATGTTAATCGAACTAACATTTTTTGTTGGAGTATTCATTTTTGAGATTATGGCTGCGATCATTGTGGCTTCGCTATAGTGCTGGAGGTTTATTTGGCACTATTCATAAGTTTCGTCTTTTTCTGATTTTTTGGCTTTTTGTTGAGCTTTTTTGCCGGTTTTTTCCCGTATTTGTTTGTATTATACGTAATGGGCTAACATTTTTTTATTTTTAATTTTTTTTAAATTTAATTATGCTAAATAAGCCTCTGTCAGCTACAGTACTTTTTTCAGCCAGCTACAGTGTTTTCAGCCGAACCGATCACCCCCTACAATAGGCACAAGCACGTACACATGCCATCACACATATGCGCATATGCCTAGAATTTAGGCCGCTTCATTCTTGGAACCCCTTTTATAGGCGCTTCAGTCTTGGAAGAGGAAATTGATCATTTGCTATAAAGTTACAGTCGTTTCAACAATTTACCATCCTATCCGTTAGGAGTCAATTGATTTTTTTTGCCACTTTGAACAATTTTATCCTTCTTGTCTTCCCCTGCTGCTTCCTCCTTCCTCTTCTTTTCTCTTCTTTGCTTCGGCCATGGCAGACGGTGGCGCGATGGTGAGCCCAGCTTCTTCCTTGCCTCCCCTTTTCTTCTCTCTCGAATCCTCTCCCCTCCTCTTTCTTCTCCAAATCTGGCCGGCCGTGCTCCCCGCCACCCCGGCTTCTTCTTCCTTGCCCCCCTTCTCTCTCTTCGCCATGGAGCTCTGGTCCGAATGCGTGCGTGATGCCCAGGTTCTGCCCCTGCCGCCGCGGTCATGCTCCTGCAGGGTAGGCACGATGGGAGCTGGAGAAGAAGCGGAAAGCGGCGACGACCGACTTCGGTGGGAATAGCTTCATGCGGAGGTTGGAACTAGAGCACTGCCGGCACCTCGCCAAGGTCCCGCCTGCGCCCTCCTCCAACCCCGCCCAACCGTGGCTGCGAACCCTAACCTTAGGTCCTCCAACGGAGGAGATGCTCCTCTCCGAGTGCTGGGTGCCTCCATGTGCTACACTGTCTTATTCCCCTTCCTCCTCCTCTCTTCTTTTCTAGTCTCGGCTCGGCAGGCGCGTGAGGGCGGGCGCTAGGGTTCGTGCCTGGCGGTGGCGCTTCTCCGGCCGCTCCGCTCCGGCCTCTCCGGTCTCGGTTCGGCAGGCGCGTGAGGGCGGGCGCTAGGGTTCGTGCCCGGCAGCGGCGCTTCTCCGGCCGCTCCGCTCCGCTCCCTCCGCTCCGCGCCCGCCGCCCGGGGTCCCTGTAGCGCCCTCGACCGACAGGTCTCTCTGCACCCTGTCCCTGTTTCACAGCTGTTTCAACCAAACGGCTTTCAGCTTTTCTCACAGCTCTCAGCTCACAGCAGCTTTTTCACAGCCCACAGCAGCTTTTTCACAGCTCACAGCCCAACCAAACGGACCCTTATTCTAAAAAGACAAAAAAAAATCAGTTGAGTTCTGTTACAATAGACAGGATAGTAAATATTGAAACCCCTAACTTGTGGCAAATGATCAAATTCCTTTTCTTGAAACTCCTTTTACAGGAGAACTCAATTAATTTGGAAGTGTTTAACAGTGTAGATAGAAAAAGAAAGGAAAAGAAATTCACCTATTAGTGAGTGGTTCTTTTTTGAAAGGGATAATTGATCATTTGCTATAAAGCTGGAGAGCCATTGATAAAATGTCCTCCATTACATGGTAACAGATCTTTTGCCCCAAACTTCATTTGCCAATTGATCATTTGCCCCTTTTTTGAATTTTTAACCATTTTTCATTGAATGGGATCTTAAACTCAAGATGAAATGACCATCCTGCCACTGGGACCCATTCGGGGCTGCGCTATGTGGCTTGGTCAGGCCATGATGCCGACCTGACCAAGCCATCTCCATCTCGCTCTCTCCCTCCCCTTTCCTCTCTCGACCCTAGAGACCGAGCAGGCGATGTGGCGCCCATGTTTAATGGGAGCTGCTCCACACAGGCTGGCGGGGATGCGGTGGCCTTGCTGGGCCATGGCAAGAGTGGGTTGCCCCTCGTAGTGTGCCCTCGGTGCTGTCTGGAGAAGCTGGTGGAGCTTACATCGAAGACAAAGAACAACCTAGGCAAGATCTTTGTGAAGTGCCCTAGGAACCAGGTCTTTGCCACTGACCATGGAAGGACAGCATGCGGATTAGGTTTTAGGGCTTGTGCGCATGCAGAGAAATTTGGGCGAAATGGGTTCAGTTCTCGCTAGTTTGGAACTTTGTTGTGTTGTTCCGGTGTTGAATGGTTGCAATTTTTTCATGGAGCTGAATAAGTACCAAGATTACCTCATCAACATTAGGGTCCTTCATGCCGACACCAGTTGCCTTGAAGATGCTATTCCTGAACTTCTTGAAGAGATTTCTGAGCTAAAGGAAGCATATGGGAGCATGCATGTTGAAATGACTGTGTTGAAGTCCTGTTGTGATATGGATTGCAAGATGAACAAGCTCTATGCTGAAATGACTATGTTCAAGGCCTTAGGCTATGAGTTGGATGGCAAAATGAACAAGGTCATCAGATTTGGAGAGTTTCAGATGCTTGAGAATGCAGTGATTGTTGTTTTTATTGTCATACTTGTGATGGTGATGCTAGTTAAGTAGTGCCATGTGTGGTAAAATAACTTGCAATGAATGCTAGTTAAGTGACTGCAGTGTTTTGGATCATGACTTGATTTTACTTGATGTTGAGAACCTAAAATGGGCAATATTTACTTGATGTTGAGCAATTTGACATATGATTTGAACACAACCTAACATGGGCATGCACTAGAGTAAAGACAACATTAACACAAACTAAACACCGTCTAACATAGCATCTGTTCACCTCACAAATTTCTAAGTTTCAAATAGGGCAAATTTAGTGAGTTCACATCTCACAGACTACTAATACAGTAAGTTCACATCTCACAAAACCATATTACAACTAAGAGAGTTCATAGCTCATAGAACCATATTACAAAAGTTGCACATGAAACCATCACAAGCATCAGGTCCTCTTCTTCTTTGGAGACATCTTCTTGACAGGCCTTGACTTGGTTGGAGAGATGGTGGTAGTAAGCGTAGACTGGGATGCTCCATCAGCCATTGCCATTGTCAATTGTCTGCTGAAATAAGCTCATTTAGTGACAATGTGCATATCAACTTGTAAACAAATGGCACTCTCATTGCCCTGATTCCAAAGAAAACAGACGCATCAACAATCTCAGACTTCTGCCCTATCAGCCTGGTACACAGCTTCGCCAAGCTCTTTTCAAAAGTGCTAGCCAATAGACTGCAAACCATTTTGCCACACTTGGTTAACACAAACCAAAGTGCTTTCATCACTGGTCGGAGCATTCATGACAACTTTCGCCATGTACAATTAGCAACAAAGGATTTATGAGTAAAGCGTACACCGACTCTGTTAGTCAAGGTGAACATCTCCAAAGAATTCAACTCGGTGTCCTGGCCTTTCCGTCTTGAAATCCTAACGCACATGGGATTTGGGCCAAAGTGGTGAGAATGGATTTCACTTCTCCTAGCGACCTCGTCATCCAGAATTCTAAGCAATGGATAGCCAGGTCAAACAATTAAATTGCGTCGGGGCCTTCTCCAAGGAGACCTGTTGTCTCCAATGCTATTTCTCCTAGTGATGGAAGCGCTAAACACATTGTTCCGCACAACCAGTAGATTGCACATTATAGCCCCTCTTGGAATCCAAGGGTTGCAACAAGAAATTTCTTTGTATGTTGATGATGTTGTCTATTTCGTTGCGCCTCAATAGCAGGATCTACAGGCTCTCAAACACATACTTGTTTGCGGTAGCCACCGGTCTTTGCGCAAACCTTCAAAACAGTTCTGTAACCCCTATTTGCTGTGGACAATCCCATTTAGTAGTGGCTCAAAGTGAACTCCCGTGCCATTTAGCACATTTCTCAATCAAATACCTCCGTCTGTCGTTGTCTTTAAACTCAATTGCAAAGTCTAGTTGAAAAGTTTGTTAGCGAAATTCCGAGCTGGAAAGGCAAACTTCTCTCCTTGGACAACAGCCTTGTCCTTGTCAAACATGTGCTCTCGGCCACACCTCTGTATCACCTGCTCTCTCTTGATCTCCTGGAGTGGGCTATCAGGGCAATTGACAAACGCAGGTGGGCTTTCCTTTGGAAGGGCATAGACATGGTGCGTGGTTGCTATTGCCTGGTTGCATGGAAAATAGTGTGTAGGCCACTCCCTCTTGGGGGATTAGGAATCTTATATCTGAAACTGATGGGATACGCATTGAAAATGTAGTGGCTCTAGTGGCAAAGAATAGATCCCTCATGCACCTGGACAAATCTTCAATCATCCATCGACCCAACCATCCAACAGATGTTCCATGCAGCAACGAAAATGAGGATTGAAGATGGTCACAACACTCTTTTCTGGATGGACAAATGGATAGATGGAAATTCCATCCAATTCCGGTGACCTGCCGTTTGGAGATTGGTTCCACCAAATGTCAGGCGTTCAACTTCCATGGCCCAGGCTGTCCATCTCAATGCCTGGACTGCGGACATCTCAGGGTCTCTCACTGCTGAGGCGCTTACTCAATACTTCCAGCTTTGGCTTCATGTTCGCACGGTTACCCTGCAGCCGCACACTCCAGACAGGCTCATTTGGAGGCTAAACTCTTCAGGGGATTACTCAACAAAATCAGCCTACAACGCATTCTTCAATGGCAGTACCTCCTTTCCAGGCTATACACAAATTTAGAAGAACGCAGTGCCGTTGAAATGCAAGTTTTTCATGTGGCTAGCAGTCAATAATCGTTGCTGGACGACTGACCGTCTGGCACATAGGGGTCTGCCGGTGCAGCCGCTCTGTGTTCTTTGCAGACAGCATCAAGAAGGGATCGGCCATCTACTTTTGCACTGTGACTAGGTGAAACAAGCGTGGGAAAAGCTTTTCAACATCTTCTCTCCATACCGGGCCCTTCGAGAGCACCGTGATTCTTTATTAAACTGCTGGTCAAGGTGGTGGATGTGCTTGCCCACAGCCAGTGGAAAGGGATTCGACTCGGTAGTCATCCTTTTCTACTGGACCATCTGGCAAGAACGGAATGAACGCATCTTTGACAATTTTGACTTGGGAGACCATAACCCTCCTAAATGACCTCCTCGACAAATTAGAATGTTGGCGCCACGCCGGCGTAGGGTCACTCCCACCCACCGAGAGAGAGAGAGAGAGAGAGAGAGAGAGAGAGAGAGAGAGAGAGAGAGAGAGAGAGTGAGGGAGAGCTTGTTTAGTTCCTTATGCCGCGTCTGTGGCATTGTCTCTAATAATTATGTTGGTAGCTGGCTACCAAGCAGCTCTTGCACCCATCTTGTAATACTTTCGCACTTCGGTGTTATCCTTTTTACTTATCTAATGCAATAACACACAATTCTTTTGCACGTTCCCTAAAAAAGATTTTTTTTCTGTTCGTGGAAGTTGAATTCACGGGATCTGTTCATTAACTATAAGCCGACGGTCAAGCAAGAGGTAATTAGAGGGAAAGCAAGAGGCAAATAGAGGAAAGGTACTTAGGTTGCTTGATGGTAAAGGGCTTGCTTTTCTTGCCTCATCATCCGCAGGGGCGGATTTAGGCCCATGGCAGGGTGGGCTTTAGCTGGAGCGTGAGAAAATAACAAGTGTATAGCCTAGGTATTTCTAGCCCAACCCGGGGTATTGTTGTGGACGTTCAGCCCAAGTAGAGGTAGCCGACCCACTCGTCGGCCCATGTAACACCAAGTCTCCAATGCAAACCCTACCTCAGCATCTCTCAGATCTCAGTCCTCTCGTGCTCCTCTCCTCAGCGCCTCTATCCAGTTCCAAGTCCTGACGCCAGCAGCGGCTCTCCCCTCTCTCCTGGTGGTGCTCCTCTCCTTGTGTCGCCCCCACTCGTTCCGGTGACCTGAGCGATGGTGCTCCCCTCTCTCCCAGGCCCTGGCGACTCTCCTCTCTCTCCCAATCCCAGCAATGGTGATCCCCTCTCTCCCGGCAACGGAGCTTCTCTCCTTGTGCCGCCCCCTCCCGTCCCGGCGACCCTTAGTGACGGTGCTCTCCTCTCTCTCGGGCCCTGATGATTAGGACACCACTTCCTTAGATACACACAACACTCATGTACAAGATGATAGGCAAAGAACTATGACGAGGGCATGCACACGCAAGTTGAATTATTAGGTGAGCTCATTCCTAGGGATGTATTATTCAGCTTTTGAGAATAAGTTGCTGTCTGATGCTTGTGATGTGATTGTGCTTAGGAACATGGGCAAGAACTAAGGAGTGACACATGGAGTAACAGATGTTCTTGGGATGAACATTGGAGGTCACCACGTCACTTTGAGGCTAGGACAACCAAGAATGAAAGCTGTGCATGTTCTAGAATCTAGTTCGACCTCTGGAGACAGCGCTAACTTCAAATGAGCATAGAAGATGTATATGGAGTCCAAATAAGGTGATCTTGGACTTGTTGGAAAGCTTTTGACATTCTCTTTCTGGTCCCACCTCAAAACTCCACCTGAGCACAGCATAATCTATAAAACAAATCTAAATCAGTTCTAAACCTAGGCTCTGGGCTTTATATCATTTTGAGCTCAACTAGAGAGTTGTAGTGGGATGTTCCCCCACTCTCACAAATGTGCCCCCCACGTCCCTAGCACCATAAAAACTGCCAGGGATGCCACTTTTAGGATTTAAGCTTGTTTAGATTGATTTTCATTCAGAAAACATCAGTTGTGTACTTGTGTCAACTAGACCAATTACGGCGACTTCAGGCCTCACTATTGTTCAATGAAACTTCATATTTCATTCATAAATTCGGATCACATTTATTTATTTCTTGCTCGATTCTTGATTGCTTGCAAGAAAGATTATCCGTGTTGGGCATGGTTGGTAACGACAAGAGTGAGGTGTAGCAATTGTAGAACGGACTTGTAACGCCCCCGTTTCCAGGGGCGCATACGGACACGGCAATCCGCAACTATTCACGCATGAACAGTTATGGAGTGTCGCGCAAGAGTATACTGTTGTGGCTACAGACCAAACAGAGAGAGAGATGGTAGTGGAGAGTGATGAAGATAAGTGTAATGGCCTGGGTCCTCCCCATGGCTTACTCACATATATATATATACACATGAGGAGTGCTTTTACAGTTATACCCTTACATCTGGTTATCCCCTCTGGGGCAGTTATGTCATTACACATGGCCTATTCTGGGCCTTATAATCTCCTACCAGGCCTGCTGGGTTTAGGTGGGGGCCACCCCTACGACAGGAGCCTCTCATGGTGAAGGGCTTCACAGGGCCGAAGCCATGTCGTCGAGTCCTTTGGCCCCCTCCGTCCCCTGCGGCCTGTGAATTCCTCCAAGCTTGTGGTTGGGGAGCCTGAAGTCTGGGATGGTGGTAGCGGAGGCTGGCGCCTAGTCGTAGTAGACGCGCGCGCTCCGTCCCCTACCCTTGGAACGGGTGGCAGCGAAGCTGGCGCCTAGTCGAAGTAGACGCGCGCGCGCTCCGTCCCCTACCCGTCGAACGGGTGGCAGCGAAGCTGGCGCCTAGTCGAAGCAGACGCGCGCGCTCCGTCCCCCACCCTTCGAACGGGTGGCAGCGAAGCTGGCGCCTAGTCGAAGTAGACGTGCGCGCTCCGTCCCCCACCCTTCGAACGGGTGGCAGCGAAGCAGGCGCCCAGTCGAAGTAGACGCGCACGTTCCGTCCCCTACCCTTCGAACGGGTGGCAGCGAAGCTGGCGCCCAGTCGAAGTAGACGCGCGCGCTCCGTCCCCTACCCTTCGAACGGGTGGCAGCGAAGCTGGCGCCTAGTCGAAGTAGACGCGCGCGCTCCATCCCCTACCCTTCGAACGGGTGGCAGCGAAGCTGGCGTCTAGTCGAAGTAGACGCGCCCGCTCCGTCCCCTACCCTTCGAACGGGTGGCACCGAAGCTGGCGCCCAAGTTGAAGTAGACGCGCGCGCTCCGTCCCCTACCCTTCGAACGGGTGGCAGCGAAGCTGGCGCCAAGTCGAAATAGACGCGTGCGCTCCGTCCCCTACCCTTCGAACGGGTGGCAGCGAAGCTGGCGCCCAAGTCGAAGTAGACGCGCACGCTCCGTCCCCTACCCTTCGAACGGGTGGCAGCGAAGCTGGCGCCTAGTCGAAGTAGACGCGCGCGCTCCGTCCCTTACCCTTCGAACGGGTGGCAGCGAAGCTGGCGCATAGTCGAAGTAGACGCGCGCGCTCCGTTTCCTACCCTTCGAACGGGTGGCAGCGAAGCTGGCGCCTAGTCGAAGTAGACGCGCGCGCTCCGTCCCCTACCCTTCGAACGGGTGGCAGCGAAGCTGGCGCCTAGTCGAAGTAGACGCGCGCGCGCTCCGTCCCCTACCCGTCGAACGGGTGGCAGCGAAGCTGGCGCCTAGTCGAAGTAGACGCGCGCGCTCCGTCCCCTACCCTTTGAACGGGTGGCAGCGAAGCTGGCGCCCAAGTCGAAGTAGACGCGCGCGCTCCGTCCCCTACCCTTCGAACGGGTGGCAGCGAAGCTGGCGCCTAGTCAAAGTAGACGCGCACGCGCTCCGTCCCCTACCCGTCGAATGGGTGTCAGCGAAGCTAGCGCCTAGTCGAAGTAGACGCGTGCGCTCCGTCCCCCACCCTTCGAACGGGTGGCAGCGAAGCTGGCGCCTAGTCGAAGTAGACGCGCGCGCTCCGTCCCCTACCCTTCGAACGGGTGGCAGCGACTGCGATCGGAGCTTGGCGCCGGTATGGTTGCGCTCCGGGGCTGTTGTGACCTTGCAGTCTCGTAGTGCGCTTTTAATGGCGGCTGGAATTACGCCGACGCCTGGCCTGGCAGAAGTCAGGCTGTCGCGTCGTGCAGTCTGCCATGCTGCAGGTGGGGCACGTGGCGACTCACGACTGGTGCGTCATGGGATGTGAGCGGTTGCGTGATCGCGACCGTTCGCCTCGTCCCCCGAGAAGTTGGACGCGTGTTGAAGGGGTAGGGGCGTTGTGCGCTGCTTGGCCACCTACCAGGCGCGGCCCTCTAGGTCCCGGCGGTTCTTCTTTCCAAATCTTGGACAGCCGAATCGCTGGGAATTTGATCCGTCTGTGCGTTGAGCCACAAGGCAGGCGAGTGGCCTTTATAAGGTGCTAGTGTTGAGGTGGAGGCACCCTTTCTCGTTTTGCTTTTTGATCTGCCGCTTCGCTTATGCCCGTGCTAATTGTCACGCCAGTTGCTCCTCTGCCTGCTTCTTCTTCTTCCCTTGTCGCGAAGAGCGATGGCTAGCCATGACGACGCCACCTACCACCCCCGCAGCGGTTCCTTGCCTAGCCAGGGCGAGGTGACCCATCCTTCCTAAGAGTACAAACTGGTGCCGCGGGGGAGCTCGCGCGCCAACAAGTGGTGGAACGCGATGGAGCACTCGGGAGGCTCCTGCTCCCGTGTGCTGGGGAAGAGCCGCATGACGGAAGGGACGCTGCAGCGACTCGTGGATGAGGGGAAGATCGTGGATCGCAATGGGGCTCGCTTACCCCGCCGGGACGAGACGGAGCCGAAGCCCGGGGCCCTGGAGGCAATTGTTTTCGTCGCGTTCTTCGATGCCGGCCTTCGGATGCCCTCCACGTTGTTTGTGGGCGAAGTCCTGCGGGCCTACCAGTTGGAGCTAGCCCAGCTGACGCCCCACGCGATACTCCGCCTAGCTGTCTTCACGTGGGCGATGCGGACAGAGGGGTGGCGCCCCAGCGCGAGCTTATTCGCCACCCTGCACGATGCACACTGTCGACCCAGAAAGGTTGGCGGGGCGGTGTCCAACTTCGGCGGTGTGGACTTCGTGCTCCGGGCGTCCTACGCGACGTTGTTCCCTGTGCCAGCCTCGTCAGGGCAGTGGGCGTCCGGCTGGACGCGGTGGTGGTTCTATTACACCGTGACCGACAAGAGCAGAATGCAGTGCCGAGGTGGGCCGATCTCGTTTAACAGCACGCCAAGTCTGAAGGCGGAGATTGACGACACGCGAAAGCTACAGAGCCTCGTTGGTGTCGCCCGTCGAATGAGCGTGCGCGACCTAGCCGAGGAGTTCACGATGCATGGGGCGGCGCCACTCTCCTCCCCGGGGAAGTATGTTGTGCCGAATGGCCCCCGCGAGGACGGGTTCGATCCATCTGTGTCTCGGCTGCTTCCGCCCTCCGCCCCTTGTAAGTCGCCCAGCGCGCCATTGTATCTGTTTGGCTTCCGCCTAACTGACGTGATCTCCTGCGCAGTGGCTCGGCTAGAAGATGCGGAGCGCGCGGTTGCGGCGCTCCTCGGCCCGTACACGCTTAAGGAGCACCGGGCTCGCGAGGCCGCGGTCAAGGCGGCTAAGCAGGGGCGGATAAACCACACCTGCGAGGCTGTAGGCATTGCCGTGCCCGAGCGTGTGGTGCCGGAAGAGCTTCCCGCCGGGACTCCAGGCGCTCAGGACGGTGATAGCCCTACGGGGGGGCTGTCTTCGCGACGCCGAGCCCGTTCCCCGGCTGCCGTATGCGACCCGGCAGCCCCCCCCGGCGGCTAGCCCAGCTGAGGCGGGGCGTGCGACCGGCGGTGGGCCTGGCCATACTGCTTCAGAGGGGCGCACCGCCGCGGATCCCCCGGCGCCTTCTGCCGACGCCCACGAGCCCATGCTCGGGCTCGCGGCCATCGTTGAGTTGGAACCCGTCAACCTGGGGGGTGGCGTCGTTCCTGGCGAGCAAACCACGGGGGACGGTGCATTATCAACCGCAGCGGCCGACGAGGGCGTGCCTCCTACAGAAGAAACCGTGGGGGCGACGGTGACCGGAGCTGGTTCTGCCGCGGAAGAATCGCTTGTGCCACCGCAGGCGAAACGCCCTCGGACGCAGTCCCCGCCGCCAACGAGGGGTCGATACGCTGTTGCGGGGCCTTGCCGCGGGATTACGACGGCTGGCGCGGCCGAGAAGACCTTCTCCCCGACCGTCGAGGCGCCGGCCTCCCCCTGGGTGATCGACCCGGCGCCACTCCCTACCGTGACGAGGGGCGCAGGAGGTAGGTGTGAGTCCCTTTCTTCACCTGACTTCGCGAGACTCTCTCTGATCCGCTCGCTCATTCTGCCGACATCAGGCGAGACGACGTCTCCCGTACGTGGCGAAGGATCGAGCAGCGGAGGTATGCGCGAAGTCGGGAGCCTCGTGCAAGATGCCCCGCAGGTGTCCACTGCTGCTGACGTGGCCGTGGCCGCGATAAATCCTGGCGTGTTGGGGCCGGGGCTCGCTCGCTCGGACTTCCTCCCTCGCCCGGAGATATTTTGCGACCTCACCGCCGCCGCAGAGCGTGCCGACAACGGCCTCAACCGAGAGGTGCTGTCGTCATGCGCGGGGACCTCCTAGCGCTCGCGTTGCAGGCCTCCGAGATGAGGGTAAGTATGCGCGGTTCAGCTTGTAAGGTACTGCTGGACGCCTGCTGATTTGTTGTTTCTGTCAGACGCTTGCCCTCAGCCGGTCCTTTGACGAGGCCCGCGTTCG